>OU343222.1:173953058-174410467 GCA_910596185.1 Chrysanthemum makinoi
TAGTTACTTCACTTAAATCAACAAGCTCCCTTCTCGGCGGAGAAAACCTTACAATAAGCCGCTTACACACTTTTTTTCGGTACAAAGCTAATCTGGGGTTCTAGTTCGAGGTAGAACCAACCTAACGTCGCCTATACAATATTTCCGACACTAAGCTAGATATCGAGTTCTTTTACAAGGGTACAACCACTCCCAATATGTTTTATGGCCCAACATAATAAACCTTGTGTTTTATGGCACAAACACATAAACCATCTAATCTAGTTTGGTGAAAGTGTTGTTATGATGCAATGATGTTTACACTAATGATCCATGACACAAATGTCTAACGGATATGAATAACTACTTCTAAATGAACTTCCATTGATAGGAAGCCTTCATGATGAAGATCACAAGTTCCCTAAACTTCTTGTGATAGATCTTCAACTTGTGGTAAGTGGGGATGGCTAAATCTCCAAACTTTCCTTGGTTGATCACAGAGTATGCTTACAACAAAGATGAATGTTAGAAGCATTATGATCATGATCATTAAGGTGTTTAATGTATGTTATTACATTGTTAATGATTGATCTAAATGTATGCAAGAAGGTGGAAGATGTGTGATTTGAAGTGGTGAAGAAATGGGAAAACAATGGGCTTCTATTTATAGCCAAAGTGGGCCGGAGCGTCCACGACCAGGAGCCCTTTAAAGGGTTCCGCCCTTATAGAAAAAGGTTCCGTGGGTGCCGACAAAAAAGCAAAAAATCTTTCTTCAAATCTTTCCAAGATATTACCAAATCTTACTAAGATCACATTTGATATATTGAGTGTCAATCTAACAAAATATTCAAGTGATCTTCCAAGGATTTCAAAGATGATGCATGACATGATGTAACATGTATTTCCATTTTAGATTAAAAAGTTTATCAAGGTAAACTTGTTAAATGTATTATGTAACTAGTTAATAAAATGTCTAGTTACCTTTTGAAATACTTGTGAATGCCAAATGTAAAATGAGGTTCGAAATAGAATGGTTAACCTATTAAAATACTTAGTGACTCTAAATGTAATTTAAACATTCTAAATGATTTGTTAATGGGTTTGATCATAATGCCACATAACATACATGTACGAACCTGTATTTAGCAACTACGAGGACTTGAGACATCGCGAGGTGTTGAATGTATGTTGAGACAAATGTAATTACAAGTAACTTGTACATTTTACGTTATGTATTACAAGTTACATGTTTGTCATCAATCAAAACAAACGAGACTGTATAGATTAAATATCGTAATATTTGCACTAACACATTCTTTCTTTGTATACCTCCAAGTAATGATCACAATGTAACTTCATGTCTCTTCATATACATCCGATTAATGACGACTTCATTGAATTTTACATATTTCAATACTTGAAATTCAATCATATGGCTTTACGGTTGTACAGTATATTGTTGTGCACATTCACTCTTGCACATTAAATTAAGGGACTCAAGTTTATAGTATTATAGAAGATGGCTTTACGGATTCTACAGTAAAATTTGTTGTGCACATTCACTCTTGCACATTAAATTAAGAGGTTCAAGTTTATAGTAGTATAGATGATATATCACAAATCTTTTTATGAATTTTATCTAACAAAAAATTCGACAAAAAAATTGAATAACCATATAGTACACCGATAACTATGAATCACTAATCTCATCAATGTATTCTTTTACTGATTAACTTGAAATGTTCCAATCTAAAATAAAATTCAAATTATACTGCATAGAATAATAATATACCACCTTATTTCAAGATTGTTACATGTCTTAATTAAACTTAAATCATTACAGGTATCTCAATGTGATCGATATATCTTGACAAATATGATAACATCGACTTATTACAATAATTAAGAATGTGACAAAATGAAATAGTTTAACGTAAAACGTGAATATTGCCATTGTTATCTGAGTGGCACTTGCACAAACTTTCATTATCTTGGACATCACGTAAGTAAATAATTGTCCCATTTTACGTAAGCTCCAATTGTTGTTCAATTCTTTATTAAAGGTAACTATGCACCAATTATATATGCCCCCGGCACTTTCTCTAAGCAACATTCACACTAACTTGAAACATGGCAGTGACAAAGCAGATCTTTGTAAATGGAGAACAAAGAATGGACGGTCAATTTTTCTATTAAAATGCTTGGAAAAGACCACACCATCTGCCCAATATTGCTCTTGATCTTTTTTGGATGTTACCTATTAGTAAAATACAGAAACTCAACTAATATGTAATCTAACATAACAGAAAAATGTGAAGATTTTGTTTCTGTTCTTACCTCTTGCAAGAAATTAGCGGTACCCTTTCTTTACGGACACTGAATCGGTTTAGTAAACAAATACTCCATAAAACACTTGGGGTTTCATCAGATAAATAATGATAATGAACATGAAACTAATAAATTGATGAAGAAAAAAAAATAATACGTAGTAATAAGCGGATAAGCACATTACCAAAAGCGGGAAGGTTAGAATAAAATTGATGAAGTGTAGAATATCGTGCCGGTTTGGCTGATGAAAGGAAGATCACCATCATATCGGAAGGCTTTTAATGAAAGCGTGAAGATTGATACGTGATGGATTCTAAATTCTAAACAACCCATATGCATGCACTATATGTAAAGGTTTAGTTCTTTTGCCCTTAACATTTTTACGCGACAGTAACATTCTAATTATGAAATCAAGTCTAAATATTCAACATTAATGAACGAAAATTACACATACATAAGCCACATCATGTACACTATATCACACATATCGGCAGTATTGCAAGAAGAGGAAAGTAAACAAAGCAAATGACAACAAACATACCTTGACTGATAACACGTAATTCACGGGCACAAACTTCTTCGCACAAATGTGCATGGTGTGGAAATTTTAAGAAATGCATGTGTTATTTATAGGCTCCTTAAGATGAATATGAAGTGTTGCAACAACTAAATGCATTGTTTCTTTGTATACCTCCAAGTAATGATCACAATGTAACTTCATGTCTCTTCGTATACCTCCGATTAATGACGACTTAATTGAATTTTACATATTTCACTACTTGGTATTAAATCATATCTTTACACGTTGCCGTACAAATTGTTGTGCACATTAACTCTTGCACATTAAATTAAGGGGCTCAAGTTTATAGTATTATAGATTCTCTTACTCTTTTAACTCATGTTGGGCGTAAATGAGACAAGCCGAGACGAGTATGACTTGTTTACTTTAGGGAATCTTGAGATTCGAGTTTATACCAAGTTGACGGAACCAAGATTCCAAATGATCGGATCGTGCATTTTTAAAACTAGGCCGTACGCAAAGCTGGCGAGCGATGTCTAGTTTTCTGCAAAATTTCAACGACCCATAAGTTTCTTTCAACAAACTGTATTTGTAGCATTAGAGAATCATTTTCGAATAACTACAATTATGATGCGTGGTTGCATAGCAGCAGAAATATATAGTTTTAAAAAACTTCCGGAGTCAATCTAAGTGTGATTTTCTAATAAGATTGTTTTAAGTTATTAATATTTTTAGTAATAATAGATTCAAGCATTACAAAAACAGCGGTATTATGTAGTTGACAATATTATATTGTAGTTTAGAGGTATAGCCAATATGTGTGACCGCTTTTTTCTTGTTTTGTCAGTATTTTAGGCAGTGATAACAATTTTTTTTTTATATGTGTAGCGTTTATCATTAGGTGTGTGGCTTTTAAAATTGTAACTTTGCAAATTTGATATCACCATAATAAGATTATTTTGTACTATCAATTTGCATAGATATTTATGCATTGTTCAAAACTATTTGTTTGAGGTACAAATAATTATCGCTAAAGATAACAATACTATTTAATTTTTGTGATTTTAATAAACTTACATAACATTATTGATACACTGGACAAAGGGCTATCAGATTATATATTAACTTAAAAGACGATTCATATATGTTAGTCCTTTAAGTGGTGCAAGAGCAACATTTTTAAAATAACATTATACAAATGACAAATTACATGTGTCAAAGCAAAATAAACAAAAACTACAATTACTTGGTCTCTCCTTTAAAAAAAATTGTCACGGGTTCCACAACTACTACATCATTTCTCATATAATTTTGTCAAATTTGAAGCTGGATTTGACTCGGGTGGTTCAACGGTTGAACCGTTCGATCAAAAACATGTCGATTTAAACCAAGTCAAACCGATAGGTTGGGTCGAAAACCGTCAAATTAAACGGGTCACCCATTTGGTTTTGGCGTCCGGGTCAACCGTATCGGTTTCAATGGGTCCTCTCTGGTTCGTTTTGGATGGCTTTTGGTTAGCGAACCGGTGGTGACACAAGTTCCAGTTGAACACCTTGTCCGGTCTTGTGATTTTCAAAACTATATGTACTATTAGCTTTTTAGCTTGTATGAAGTTTTGCGTGTTTTATTAATATGTACAATGTGTATAATAACATTTACTTTTAATTTTAGGGTGTTTAAAAAATAACATTAATTAGTGTTTAATTATTTTATATTTTGTATTATGTTGTAGCTTCTTTAAATTGTACGTTATGAAAATTTTATGGTACTTTTTAGTAAGGGGTATATTAATTGGTTGTTTTTAATTTGGTAGTTGTGCTTAAATTGGTTGTACAATATGAATAAATTATTGTACTTTTAAGTAATGAGGTGTTTTAATAAAAGTATTAATTATATTATTTATTTCTCTCTCCATCGACCCGTTTTCAACATTCGATTTTCAACATTTTTCACTTTGATCTTTTTTCCATTTTATATAGTATAGATTGTAATAGTCGAAGAATAAGAACACAAACTTGTAAATAAGAGTTGTTTGATTTTGATTTGTGCACGCCAGTACTCCACATAGTAAAAAACAATAATTATGTCTTTTATATTGCAAATCTATGCTTATCTTAGATGTTTACAAAATAATTGCTTTACGAAACGTCGTAACATTTCCGGTTAGGAGAACTTTCATAAAGATTTATTAAATCAATATGAAACATTAGTTAAACAATTTTTTTCATAAATCTGGTTTGGAACGAGCAGAACCGAGCCCAAACCGGTCAAAGCTTAAGCTAAACTCATTTGCATTTATTTATGATGAGTATGATGCAAACTATTGGTTTCATTGCAAAACCAACACAATTTCATAATAAGAAAGTGCGTTGACTTAATATTTTAAGGGTGTGTTTGTTTCATTAAGATGTTTAGGGTCTGAATCTGACTACCGCATCTTACTGGTAAGAGGTGGCTAGAAAGTCTAAATCTGAACGAAATAATGTTGTTTGTATTTGTATAAGTGTCCGAATGGTGCTGTTTTGCAATTTGTTTATTAAACCAAGCCAATGCGATAATAAGTAACTTATGTAAATATGAAACAAGACTTTTATCATAAATATAACATAGTTAATAAACAATCAAATATATTATATAAAGTTTACAAAGCGGTAAAGTAAAGGCATCTTCTACTTGGTAAGATGTTATGGCGGATCTTATAAAGAAAAAAACAAAAACAACCAAAACGTCGCCCATCCCTACTAGTAAGAGTAAAGGGCTAATAAGACTTTTTTTAAAACAAACACACCCTAAGACTTATATTTTTGGATGATCCCAAAGCTTTATAGTGCAGTGGAGATATTTATTGGATGATCCCAAAGCTTTATAGTGCAGTGGAGATATTTATTGGATTGTAAAATTTTACCAATTAAATTAATTGAAAACAATAAGTCATACCAAATAACCGTTACTAAAGAAAATGATTGCAAACGATTAATTGGTTATTAATAACAGTCTTATATCCACATTTTAAATAAGCTAAATAATTTAATCTTTGCTTTGTTTTTCTTTTTTTTCATGTAAAAATGAGCCTTTTATATACAATTGATATATTTATTGGGCTTGAAAAGAAAAAATAAAACAACTTTTTTATTATTTAATATTGATCGGTTAATTGAGGCCTTACATAATCAAATCTCTAAAGGAAACAATCAAGAAAAACATGTGACTTATAAATACACAAGGTCCTAAACGGGGCCTTTAAAGTTAAGGCCTAAAGCCCTTTACTTTACCATTGAACCACCACTACACGTCACACAGTAAAAAACAATAATTATGTCATTTGTAATGCGAATCCTATGCTTATCTTAGATGTTTACAAAGATAATTGCTTTATGAAACGTTGTAACAACTCTCGTTAGGAGAACTTTCATACAATATTCATTAAATCAATATGAAACATTAGTTAAACATTGTTTTCCATAAATTTGGTTTAGAACGAGCTGAGCCAAGCCCATGTCGATCAGAGTTAAGCTCAACTCGTTTGTATTCATAAAGATCGAGCGCAACTTGTTTTGACCCCTAAACTTATAGCTCGTGCTCAACTTGAATCAATGTTGAGTTGTTAAGCAACTAGCTTCGCTCTCATTTATTTATTTTGAGCTTGTTTATATATGAGTATACATTTCTTAGGCCTGCAAACCTAATCAAGTTCTTTTATCAAACAGCGCACACTAAACTCGAACTCATTCTTGTTTAAGTTAGGCTCATTTTAAACTTTTAATAAATCAATTCCATGTAACTCATGAGCGGTTTAACTTGTTTATCCGCCTTTCATTTATTAGTTTGTTTCAGAGAAACAAAGTACTCTTTCCGTATTAAAATTATTGTTCTCATGTTTATTTTTGGATGTCTCAAAATAATAGTCTCATTTTTTGGTTATACCTGGGTTTCCGACTCGACATGTCAACAAATAAAAAAGTTTAGTGGGTATAAATGATATTTGATTGGTTGTGTAGATCTCACTTTTTTAGGGTAAATTGCAAATTTGGTCTTTAAAGTAACACGAATCGCAAGGATCACCCGAGATGTTTTTGTTGCAAAAAATTAATGTTTACGTTTTTACAAAACAGACCACCAAGAGCTACTTTTTGCTAACTTCCATTATTTATCTCGTTAAGTGCTTCGTCATTGAGGGTATTATTGTCATTTCACTACCTTTCCGCCAATTTGCTCACTTGCCAGCGTATAGTTTTACAAATTTAGTTCTTTAAAGCAATATTTTATATTTTGTTTCATTTTCTTCCATGAACATTAATTCACAAGTAAAATTAAAAGATCTTGAGAATGGTTAAGTTTTGGCAAAATCGCACCTTGATACCCTGACCCGATTTAGGAATCCTTTATGGTAAGCATACTCTGTTCCATTTGGTTTTCTTCCTTTTTCCTACTTCCTACTATTGTTCCATTTGGTTTCATGAAGTAGAAGACACAACTAGATTGTTTCATATAGTAAAACAAAAGTTTCACTAATAAAGATTTTTGGGCATCGGTTTAAACAATAAATAAAATAAAAGTTCACTTCTGAATTTTTGTTTGATTCAGACATTGTGAACTCTAAAATCCTGATATTTGAGTTGTATTTGATAATGTATAATGCATAAAATTTGGGGGCATTTACTGTGTTCATACATACCTTAGATAACCAAAAAAACCATGAAATTGAAGTTATTGATGTTTTATGTGTTGCTCATATTTGAATGAAACCATGTTTACTTTGAGTTTCATAAGGGGTTAAAATCTGGATTTTCGTTGGAAAAACTTATTTTATGTATTGGCTAAGTTCACAAAGTGGTTTGGACGAATTTAGAGTTGTCTAAGTCGTATTTTTGAATTTTACGGGATCAAGTGTCAAAGCTGAGAAAATAAGTCTGAAATTCAGTTGGATTGTTTGATTTTTCATTTTCAAACCTAAGGGAATTTTGAGCTCTCCTTTTACAGGATTGATATTTAGGATATAAACGAATTTCTGGAATTTTTGGGAATTTTTCCAAGGTGTTTAAATAGGTATAATAAATGTAAACACTTTTTTGGCAGGTATGGAAATATGAAATTTTAAACCACACTTAAGCTCAGTAGTAAAATCTCCAAAAATTCATAAAGTAACCTAACTAATAAGGGAACACCTGAGAATTTTCCTAATTTTATTTGAGTTGAGTTAATAGTCATGAAAATTCATCCAATACAGGTCCAGAATTGAGGTTTAAAACCTAATATGTAATACAAGCATAACAATAAGTATATGGCCAATAAATCAAAGAATAACTTTGACTATAAATATATAAATGATATGCGAACCATAATCCGTGTAGATTAATTGAAGAAAACGCGACGTTGTATCTTTGTGTTCATTCATTCGTTTGCTTTCCTTTCATTGGCGTTAAGGTACATATATTCTGACCTTTCTCTTAAGGTTTCTCATGATCTCTTACACATCTTTTGATCTTTAGCTATTTTGATTATGAACCTTGAACCATTTGATTGTGAACCTTTGATTATGAACCTGTGATATTCTGATGACTTAGACATTTTGCCAAACTTTTGACTTTGCCTTTGACCATTCAGTTTGATACCCGAGCCATTTTCCTAACCATGAAGGTAACATGGCCATGTCATTGATGCACCAATGGCATGACTCCAGGTGGTCGAGTGATGAACCATCCCGTCCCTTTTTCGTTATGTATATTATGAGGTCAAGATTATTATATATGTTTGGCCACTAATATCTTCACAGGGGCGTATGGATGCATCCTAGATTTGATTTGTATTTGATTTGGATACGATATGATTTATTTGGTGACTGATGCTTGTGTGCAATACACGTCTTTCACATTTTAGAAGCTAGCTACTCCATGGTTACTTATGATATGATATGATTTGATTTGTTTGGGCTCGTGGTAGATTACTGATATTTTCCTTTCATGACCTTTTATCTTTGTTATGCCTCACGTTATTCTACAATGCACCATATTCTATATTTCTCGTTTTTAAATTTCCGTTGATTACTCATTCATTCATTATCCTTATGTGATTCATCCGACTATCATACTATACTCCAGTTCATTTGACTTGTTATACTCTCATTCCATTTTGGTTGACTACCAAACTTATACTTCCGATTACCACTTCATTCGTTTACCCTGCTATTATATGATTAATATGTGACTATCTGTTTACCATGCTATTACGTGACTAATTGATTCACCCGTTTGTCATGCTAGTATGTAATTATTTGACTCATCCTTTTACCATGTTATACCTCGTTCAGTTATTTTGTGGGCTATGATTATCATTTAGTATTCCTATTTGCTATTTGTAACTACCATTCTTGTACTTTTGGTTGGTATTTTTCCGTTGCTTAAGATATTGTTTTGGCTTAGTAATTGATGTTTACTTGACTTGTTGATCTATCATGTTCACTTTTCACACTTTGATGAAGGAATATGGTTCAACTTATGTTATCTGTCTAGTTGACTTGTTTAGTTTGCCATGCTATGTTCTTGTTGGTTAATTCATTCAATTATGATGTTCGTTTGGTATTCCTACATGATACATGTGACTATCATGCTTATACCACTGTTAGTATTATTTCCGCGGTTATGATACTCTGATTATTTATGCTTGGGTTATCTGACTTGTGTGATTGCTATGCTTACATTCAATTTAGTTGCTTTCGCCTGCTTATAGAATTCAGCTTGGCTTATATGTATTCTGATTATCTGATTTATTTGTGTTGCCATATTTAGGTTTAGTTGATACGCTGATTGTTATGCTTGTGCACTGTTTGGTTACTTGTTTTGTTTATGATATTGTTTATCAACCCCTATTTGTTTATGTTCGGTATATGTATGTTTGTTTATTTATACGTGCTTATGTATGTTCGCTGATGCGCTGCTTTGCTTTGGTCTCCTTTGATTTATGTTCTTTTAGTTATCTGTTAATATTGTGTTCTGCAGGTTCATCATTGACTCATTTTGCTCATTTGTTGTGACCTTGATATCAGTTTCCTTTGATTCCTTTCATATATTTATTTTGTTTAGTTTTTATTTTGTCATATCTTTCACTTGGCTTTTAAGCTCAGCCGCACTTCTTTTCCATGCGGCCTATAGTATAGGATGTTGGGCTTCATGGGCTGAGAGTAGGAGCATTTGATGAACCGACCCTAGTTTCCCTATCTTAGTGGACTCTTTTTGGAAGATCATTGTTTTGATATTACATTTTTTTGACATATTGGATGTTTTTTTTTTGCAAGTCATTCGTTTATATGACTTGGTATTTTATTTTATAAGACTTCCGCTTGCAAATTTTTTTTATTAGTATGTTCTGATATTACTCCATAATGTGACATTCGGACCCTTGTCGGGTTGGGGTGTTACAACTATACTATTTAGGGGGTGTTTGTTTAAGCTTATATGTGGCTCATGAGCTTATTTTTTGGCTTATATTTTATAAGCCCCAATTTTCTGGCTTATTTTGAGTCTTGCGGGCTTATATAAGTTTATTATGATATGACAAACTTATATTGTAAGTATACTCGATAGGAATGATGAGAGAATGATTGAATTGATTTTGTTGATCATTACAAACAAATGGAAAAACTACATATAAGAACATTACATGATCTATTTTGGGTAAACCCCACTAATCAAGCTAATCATCATAATTATACAACTAATTATTTTGTAGTTATCCACTAATGACAACTATTGTCTTATCACAATATACGGTTAACACTCCCCTTGAGTCGGCTGAAATCACGAAAGCTCGGTTGGAAGTTAATAAACAATAAAGTAACACTAATAAATAATTGTTGAAGAAGAGATTCGATAACAAGCGCACAACTTCAAGCAACAAAGCAGACATAAACACGCAACAAACCGGATAAACCAAAGTATCCGTACCAAACAGGATAAACCAAAGTATCCTGATCAAATGAGATAAACCAAAGTATCCCTTACAAAACAAATAAACCAAAGTATCGTGGCCAAACGGATAACCAAAGTATCCCTACAACTAAAGCAAACGAAATAACCCAAAGTATCTCCTACAACTAAAACAAACGGTATAACCCAAAGTATCCCCTACAACTAAAATAAAGGAAATTACAGCTAAAACTCATGCACTAACATCAAAAGAAAAGATGAAAAACAAAAGTGGTTCTAAAACTTCAACTCCCAAAAACCTTCCAAACAAGCGGGGCTTGTTTTTCCTAGAAAAACATAATGATCTTTATTATGTGATGTATTCAAACTAAAAGGAATTAAATCCTTTATACCCTTTGAACGTTCGACGAGAGAAGATAAAATATATGAATATTTATATGTCTCTTTGCCTCTTATCTTCAAATAATAAAAGAAAAGGTGTCGGCTGCTTGTTTTCGTCCTAAGACGAATTGTATTATAGTCAAAGGGGTGTCCATACTTTTGGAATTCAATGGTGGCTCAATTAACATAAAAAAAATCGACAAGTGTATTTCAGAAAAGAGTGATGGAGAGAACCTCCGAACCGTCGGCCAAAACCGACGGCCAGAGAAGGAGGCAGCTGTTTTTGGTTTTAGGGTAAGGTGTTTTAGGATCGATCTGATACCATGTATGTATATTCGATAAGAATGATTGAATTGATTTTGTTGATCATTACATACAAATGGAAAGACTACATATAGGAACATTACATGATTTATTTTAGGTAAACCCCACTAATCATCATACTTATACAACTAATTATTTTGTAGTTATCCACTAATGACTACTATTAGTCTTATCAATATACGATTAACATATATAAGTCCACAAATTTCAAAATAAGCCAGAAAATTCAAGCTTATAAAATATAAGCCGAAATTAAATAAGCTATCTCGTAGTGCTTATTTGATTACGGCTTATATTTCATAAGCTTTGATTTTCGGCTTATTTGCGCTTATATAAATCCAAAAGTCTCAAAATAAGCAAATATATTGGGGCTTACGTTATATAAGGGAAGTTTGCACACTCTCGTAAATTGATTGACACACTCAAACTGGAGTATTTTGACATTTATATCATCACATCACTTCTATTTATTTTCACCCTGCAAGGATATATATATCAAAACAATCAAATTTTAAATGTGTCAATCAATTAAAAAAATATACAAATTACCTCCTTTATATAAGCCTAAACACAAATAAGCTTGTAAGTTACGGCTTAAAAAAAAAACACCCCCTTATTTTTGAGATACGAAAAATAGGGAGAATTTCATGTATATCCTTGTAAAAGTTTGATATTACGTCAATATCCTTGCAAAATTCCTAATTTCATCAATATCCTTCCAAAACTCTAAAATACTCATATATACCCAAAAACTAATTATATTGTATTTATAATGATTTGAATTTCTAAAAGCAATATTTACCTCTTATTTAACAAGTAAAATGACTATTTTACCCTTTTTTAATATTACTTACATACACTTTTCTTACTATTTTACCCATTTCTTAATAAGTAGAAAAGCTAGTTTATCCATGATATAATAATTCGACAAGTTGTTTCATACACCATTAACAACATTACTTGTATTTAACAAGTTTTCTCATCACATTACTATGGCGTAGATTAAAGTTCGGATGCAAAATAACATTAATTTTTTCATTCGAAAGCCATGTTGCCCAATACAATACTAAATTCAACACATGAAAAGTATTCAACAAAATAACACCAGGTCAAAATCTTAAACTTGTAAACGAAAAACATGGCTGCAACTCCTTTACGCAACTTGTTTAGTTTTGCTTCGAGTTATTAGTCTCGCGAGACTTTGTATTCTTTACTCGACGTCCCCTGATTTCCGGGGATTGGAGCAATTTCTGAAGCGTAAGCTTCTTTAAATTTATCGATTGTGAATTATGAATCGACGTAACTATCCCAAATAGCATCCCTTGTAAAAGCGATAAGTGCCACTGCGTGCACACATGGAAGACCTTTAACCTGCCAAACACGACAACTACATGTTTTCTCATCTAACAAAACCTACTAGCGTTTTCCTTTATACTTTACCTCAGCACGATTGTCGCTACTTCTACTAACTTGATAATCACCCAAGTTCTACATGAAGAACAGAAATAAAGAAGAAACATATATATAAGCCTAATTTAATTGAACACAAAAGGAATTTATAAACTTACTCGACAATCGGTGATTGAACACTGTTATTAACATCAACAATATTGTCCATCTTTAACCAAAATTCAGCAAAGATTCACTTTACCTGATGATAATCAAAAGCTAATTCAGTAAGACATGTGAAACAATAGCTTTTATCAATAATTGGTCAATATGATTTAGAACGATAACTTTTATCAGTTGGAACGATCACATGTACATAAAAGACTATCAATAATTGGTCAATATGAGTATTAATAAAATACTATCAATATAACCATCATCAATCCATCTCCCTAAGCACTTGTCACTTTCATTGATTCCTTTTTTCGTTTTTAGGCGTTTAAAAGGCTTTTAGGAATATTCAGTCATTTGCTTTTCATACTATAATTCGCTAATAACAAAAGATAAATCAATGATAGTTAAACAACTTACAATAAACTTGTTTTGAGATTTGAAAGATGGAGACATCACCAGAATATGAAAATCGAGAGAGTAGAGAGATGAAAAACAAAGTAAGTAAATTATTTTGATTAGGGAAAGTGGGGTAAAATAGTAAAATAACATTTACCTTAGTATTATATATTACTTTTAGAAATAAAAATCACTGTAAATACAATTTAATTAATTTTTGGATATATAAGTATTTATAATGTTTTGAGAGGATATTAATGAAATTAAAAATTTTGCAAGCAATATCACATTTTTACAAAGATATATAGAAATTCTCTCCTAAAAATAAAACATTTAAATAAGCAGATCCCACCCCGCTTGATTTACACAACTTGGTGGAAGAAAGAAAGAAACTTCATCTTCGTCACTTTCTTCCCCAATTTCCCCTGAACCCTAAAAACCAATAAATCCTAAATCACAAATCAATCCGATTCATTCAGTCATGAACTTCTCATTAAAATCCTCAAACAAACCCCCAAAAAAACCCCAATTAAAACCCTCACAACCCCCCACTCAAAAACAATTCATCTCCGAATTCGACCCATCTAAACCCCCATTAAATCCAAATCCAAACACCCCCACAACCATCACCCCAATCTCCAACAACTGGAGAACCCCAAACAAACCCCTAGATCTCCCCACCAAATCCGACGACCCGAACCTCGCTTTCGAGTCCTCGTCTCTCTCCGTCGACCCCGCCGACGCGTCAACGAACTTCAACGGCTTAAACGTTCGTAAAAAGGTACACCTAGTAAAAGTGTCATATTGTTAATAATGTTGTGATGATGATAATGTGTTTACGGGGAAATCGGGTAGTGCGATAGATAGTATTATGATTAATAAGTTAAGAGGGGACTTAGATAATTTGCCTGAGGATAGGGGTTTCGAGGAGTTTGATGAGATGCCGGTTGAGAATTTTGCGAGTGCGTTGTTGAAAGGGTACGGTTGGGAAGAAGGGATGGGTGTTGGGAAGAATAAGAAGGATGTTAAGGTGGTTGAGTTTAAGCGACGTGGTTTGAAACAAGGGTTGGGGTTTGTTGATGATGTGCCCGCTCCGCCTGGTAATGATCGTAGTGATAGACGTGGTGATCGTGGGAGCGAAAAGTAGTAGGAAGAAAACGGTAGTGTGGAGAAGACGAAGAGTAGTAAAAGGGGTCGAGAGAGGTATGAGAGAGAGGAGACGAGTGTTGGACGGGGAAGGAATTGGTTAAATAGTCGAATTAGGGTTAGGGTGATAAGTAGGAGTTGAAAGCGGGGAGGTTGTATTTGAGAAAAGGGCGTTGTGGATGTGGTAGGGCCTGTGTGATGTGGCAATGGATGAAGGAAGGGTTATTCAAGGGGTTGAGCAGGAGGATTTAGGCGGGTTGCCAAGGCGTGGTGGGCGGTGCTGGTTTTATATGGGAGGTATAAGGGGTTCGGGGAGTTTACAGGAGAAGGACATGGATAGGGAAACCGCAGTTGTGCGTCATGCGGATACTCATGAGTTGTTGAGTGTTAAGTTGGAGCAGATTGCAGAATATGTTGGTGATCCTGATGATATCGGGTATTGATTGGTGCCGTGTTTCAGGTAATTGAGTTATGATTTCTGAAACTATACGAGATTGTAGAATTATATGATGTAAACTTGTGTTATGTTATTCTGATTGTTGAAGTTATCAGTTTGATATACTTGTCGACTGGTTTGAATTTAAAAATGTTTATTGTCTTGCTTAAGTGCTTTTTTGCTACATAATTTGATTGTTAGGCGTTTGGTTTTTAGGAGTTAGGACATGGCAACAAAAGCAGATGTGAGGTTTGCACATAGTCAGAGTTTTACTAATGTAATATTCAGTTTGAATCGTGGTTTAAGTGACCGTTAATAATTCATAATGCATACATGATGACTAATAGAACTAGGTGTTATGCACTTCGTTTAAATTTTCCAGAACAACATGATGACTTTGTATTCTCTGACAAAAATCAGTCCAGAATATCGCTTTTGAGCCCAATGGCTTGCTTATTAGAAGTCTAAGGTTTACTAGCTGATTATGCCAGGAGATTCTGTTAAATGGTAGGGCTTTACCCGGTATGATTCTGTGTGGTGGTGGGCTGGGCTCAAACTCCATGAATTAATCACCAACAGGTCGGAAGCCATGGGTACCCAAACAAAAGAATTCCACATGTAATTTTCTGTGTAAAATTTTTGTAGATAGTAGTAGCACAGCTGTTTTCGGTCTCTTTCACTCAATTTATCGCTAGTGCTGAGCTTTATTTCTTGAACTTCTGTGAACATGTATCACTACTGCGCTTTTGCTCTTCTAGGTAATCTACTCATGTTAATAACGGAGAAGTTTTACATAATACTCTATTGATTACATAGGTGGCTATCCATTCCATATTACTGTACTTAGAGGTATATGCTTGATCAGTAATCACTTAATTATGATCAAGAAGAAAGCTGGATCATGACACAGGAAATGGAGAATAGAGAGTCAAACAAGGAAGAGAGACCAAATACCAGTAAAGTTAGTACAAGATGAACACCGTGGAATAGCCTAGGCTTACAGGACCTTGGCGCAATAATTAATACAAGATGAACACCGTGGAAGAATTCTGATAATGACGATAGGAGTTTGTTAGGAACTGAATCAAGGTAGTTGAAGGCGAAAGCAATCTCAAGCCGATGTGCCTTGCCTAGGGACTAAATCGAGAGTTGACAAAAAGCGAGGGCCTTAGTGAATTTTACCTTTTGTGTATATGACAGTGTCTAACATGCAAATAATGATTAAATAAAAAATTACCTCTTTATTTCTAACAGAAGAATACCAAACAAGATGTTTAGTCAAATACTCGAAGTCTAATATCTTTCTAATCAACTAATTCCTAATCAACTAATTCCTAATCAACTAGTATTGTTATCTTATATTAGAGGATTAATTATGTAATTAGTTAACTCAAATTAGAGTGTTAAGTTAGGCTTGGAATAGTGTAAATGTGTAATTAATAATTAGTTAACCTATATAAAAAAAATAGTTGCTGTATTAAAAGAATAAGCCATTATGCAAAAATCCATCGCGTGGTTACCGACCTAGCGACGCTTTTGGTCGCCCCAGTAAATCGCATAGACTATTTGAAATCAAGGCGATTTATTGGAAACGCTTCGCCTTAGTGCCTAGTTTCTCACTTTTCTCGCTTTGTACTACCTTGAACTTAATACAAATAGTTTTCGACAAATATATTAGCAAACCTTTTGATACTTTCATTTCCCTGAGAATAAGGCCTAGTATATTACTATATTTTAAGCTTCCAATGTAATCATGTGCAGAATTATCATTTCTTAGGAGTTAAACTGGTGAAAACAATCTCTTTTATGGTTTGATGAAATCCATGATCAAAAGAAAAGGTTCGTATAGAATATAGATAAGGCCATAGGGGATGGAATCTTTACTTGATAATAAGACAAAAGAAGATCCCAAGTTTAGAGGACCTTGGCCCAATAATTAGTACAAGATCCATACCATGGGAGAATTCTGATAATAATAATATGAGTTCTTCAAGAATTGAATATAAGTAGTTTTTGACTAATATGTTTGCAATGCTTTAGATACTTTCACTTCCTTGACAGTAAGGCCTATTGATATGTTTGAGAATCAAAATGGATAAGGAAACCAATAAAATACTCAAGAAGAAGGAAGACTAATTGGTTATTTGAATACAGCTAATGAAAGGAAAGAAGTCCTAGCAGTAGAAGGGGAGTAAAAAAGAAGCCTTTTTCAAGTAATACAGAAAAAGTAACCAACTGTATCGAAAGGGCCGACTTAGTTTGCAAGATACCCAACTTCGAGTGAAATATTTAAAGTCGCTCATGAAATTTTAGCTATGATATTGTCATGATTTTTTATCACGGGCTTGGATTAGGTTGACATTAGCTGTAAAGAGAAAATTGGTATTCGATTGAGTTAAAGGATTATAGTTATAAATGGCTGTAGAAAAGAAAAGTGGTATTCGATGGAACAACCATATTATAAGTAAACTTTGCATGGGGTAAATGATCTTACCATGTTTTTATCTTTCTTTTTATTGTTTTCATCAAGGTAGACAGTTCTTTTACTTGTGTTTGACCATCACTCACGGTTTAAAAGTAGTAAAAAAAAGCAAGTTAGTGCCAAACTTACACCGCTAGTTCTTCCAAAAGAAACTTAGAATCTCTATCCGAAACAGTTGTTTAAGACATATCATCTAATCGTACGATATCTTTAGGGACCAATTTGGCTACGTTCAAAGTATCATTGGTTTTGGGAAAAGCTTAGATATCTGTCATTTTTGAATTTTTTTTAACGACCACAAGTTTAAGTCTTTCCCACAAGCTAAGGTTTCAAAAGTTATTCTGAAGTCTCACAACAGAACCTCAGGACCATAATATCGTTCCATGTGGCTTATGTTTGTGTTTCCAGGGTCGTATTCTAACAGCTCTGAACTTCTGACAAATATCGATCTACTTTTTTGAGTTTACTTTACTATTAGTATTTATAAAACTAAAACTTGTAGCAGCTTCTGCAGCTGGGAGTAGCAGAGATGGTCACATGACTATCTATTGTGCACAGAAATCCCACTTTCGACATGTTTAATTAACGTACAACAATTAAACTGATCCTAGGATCAAGGTGTTATCTTGCTTCTGAAATAACTAGTACTCTCTTTGTTATCTTCAGAATTTAGGTTTAGGTTAGTTGTTTTCTGTATATTTATTGAGACCATGGATTTGCAAGCCTTGCATCATTAGGTGTCCTCTATAAGAAGTAGGCATGAAATGTTTCATTGAAATTTTCAACCGATTACATCTAAGGATGGAATGATAGTGAGAAAGGAACTTTGAAGAAGCTGCTAAAGAACTTGATGCTAGGAACAATAGGCTGGTAAGCTCAAAGGAATTTATCTAGAGTTTTTGGATACCTGAATGAATCCAGTATAAGATGATTATGTGTTGTCCCATAATTATCCTAAGTATAGATTGATCTTTACCCAAAAAAGATTAATCTAGTGAGAGAGAGTGGGTGTGGACACTACTAATCTAAAGAGAGAAAGAGAGAGAACATAATGAAGTATTGGAACTTTTACTAATCTAAAGGAGGTGATGGGTATTTATACCCTTACAATAAAAAGTTCCAACCCTTGGAACTCTTGCTCCCTCGCAACTATACAAGTGTTGCAAGGGTAGTGAGCATAACAAACGCGTATTTATTACATACCAACCTACCAACTATTACTGAATTACATAAAAGACCCTACACTAATGATTTACACTTTTTATGCTCTAACATTATGGGAGGAGATTGAAGTCATTTAGAGCGATCAAGATTTTTGTAATTAGGGGTGTTTGTCTTCGCTTATATGATGAGCTTACGAGCTTATTGAAATTTTGATAAGCTCGTAAACTCATGTTTTAGGACTTGTGTGCTTGTCAACTTGAAACTTAACTAAGCTGTAAGCTTGAGTTGATAGCTCATAAGCAATAAAATTGAGCTCATGGGCTTATCAAAATTTCAGTAAGCGCATAAACAAATATCCCCTATAGAGATAAGTAGAGTGTGCAAACCAAATCATGGAGGTTTTTGATCGTGCCCATCTTAATTCTCACAAGAGCATAGCTAATGCTTACAACTCACATAATTTTAGGCTGGCCACTAAATAAAGCAATTGGTCGTCCCTTCTGGATTATTACGTTTAGTTTAAATGTTATGTATAGAGTATAGACGATACAATGACATGAGTCAGTTTCTCTTTGATTATGTGAAATGCTTTTCTTGTGCTTCACCAATATAAACCCACATATTTCTTGATTGCTTCAGCCAGAGGAACCCTTTTCTTTTCCTTGTAATATTTTATTTTGCTGTTCCAGAGACATAAGTTATAAGTTACAAGCTAAGCTGTTATTCATTATCTTATCAAATATATCTTTAGGTGTGAATCTGCCATTAATAACCACAGCACTTCATGATTGTATGACTGTTCCCTGTGGTTTATTTTTGTATTTCCAGAATCTTATTGGGACAGCTCTGAACTTCTGAAAAATATCGAGTAACTGGTTGCTTAGTTTATGAGACTGCTTACTATTGAAGCATCAGTAAAATTAAATTATCTTGCAACTTCTGCAGCAAGGGAGTAGCAAACATGACAATCCATATAAACCCATTCTATGCAGATAAACAAATCCCGCTTTAGACATTAGTATATCTCTTAAATTGATCATTTGATTGTAGGATTATAGTGCTAAGTTTTATATGATATAATTGATACTCTGTTTGTAGTATTCAGAATTTAGGTTAGGATGGATGTCTCCTGTTTAATTGTTGAGAGTTGAGACCATGATCATCTTAAGGCTCAATATATGTGTCTTCTGCTATTAGGCATTAAAATTTTCGTTGAATATGCTTTCTAACAAATCACATCAAACAGATGGAACAGTTGTGAGAAAAGAACTTGAAGAACCTGCTAAAGAGCTTGATGCTAGGAACTATAGAGTATTTGAAATTGAAGCTCATTCTCCAGAATTTGAAGGAATATGGTAGTGTTTTCATTGACGTGAATGAATTTTTTGTAAGATGATTCTGGGATGAGATAGAAATTGTTGTGATTTGTGGCCAGCGATCTAAGTTCTTGTAGGTAGATATAGTAGAGTCTGCAAACAGAGTCATCTCAACATAATTAGTCATTGTTGATCAAGAGCAGTGGTTTAGGCAAATAGAATCTTGATCTCTTTATTTAGCTACCACATGAAGCCTGACCGCTGATTTGTGACTGCAAAAAGGTTAGTTTCTGCGATCAATGTAACATTAGTTTACTCAAGTAACCTCCAGATTAACATACAGTTAAAGAGGTAATTGTAACTTTTTGATTAGATATGCTTTGATAGTGTGTTTAGTGTGATGTTAGTGATGATAAGCTAAATAATGCCAACAATCAATTCCGTTTTAAGTTGTTACATGGTCAAAAGTCGGAATAAAGTTATGAAAAATATTCCAAACATTCCTTTAAAGCTCTATACAGCAAATCTTATTATTAATTAGCAATAATAATGTGACAATCATATTAGATTATTCGATTCATTTTCACTAATAATTCTTGCTACTATTTGTGGGGCAAAATTTTGTCTGGTTTCTTTTCTTGTCGGTCTATGAACGTCATATCAACTTTTACTTTCATTGGAATTAGAATTTGACTTTACATCAACTTTTACTTTTATTGGAATTAGAATTTGACTTTACAGGAAAACACATACTTTGCTTGTTTAATTTCTGTATTTTTTAGCTACCTAAACATGATAAAAAGTTTATACTACTATTGACACAAGCAATCTTTTTGGTAGATTTTGAAGTTATTAGTGGTCTTACCATCAAGTCATGAACACATCGTCCAAAAAAGTGTCGAAGTCTTGTATAGTTTTGATGAACTGCACCTTATAACTATTAGTCATTTCGTCACTAACTATGAAGAACTAAAGTTAATGATTATTGTTTGTTTATAAACCATTTTATTAATGGTTATTGCACAATAGGTCAAGCAGATTTGTACATTACACAAATCACTTCGCAGAAAGCATACTACTAATTTTTGTTTGAGATTTTATTTACATCAAGCGAAAGGGAGACTGGAAATGAGCGAAATGAGTTTTTTTTAATACCATGCAATTGTTGAAAATGGGTATTGTGTCCACTAATAATTATAGCGGTGTACAAATGATCTCACATATTAATAATATTTGAATGTTAGATGCTTGAGTTAAAGTACAGTTATATTGTGAATAATTAAGAATAAAGAGGAACATATAGAATAGTTGGAACAGAAAATTACTTCTATAGTACATTTAGCGGGAGTGCTAGGGATTTGTTTTTCTTTGCCACACCCACTGGGTGTCAAGAATGGGCTAATGAACAGGTTCACTGCAGTAATGCGGTCATTAGTTAACGACTGTTATGTACTATTTCCTAATGGGGTGTCAAGAATGGGCTAATGAACAGTGTTCGCTATAGTAGTAACGGTCATTAGTTAACGGCTGTTATTAACTATTAACAATCGTTATCTAATTTTTTTTTTTTTTTTTTTTTTTTGGTAATATTAAAAAACAAGCGACACATATTTTACGTAATTAGTTCTTCATGTAACGGGCCCGTTCCAAATTCATTTTTTTTAATTTATTTTTAATTATTTTTTAATATTAAAAAACAAGCAACACATATTTTACGTAATTGGTTCTTCATGTAACAGGCCCGTTGCAAAGTCAGTATTTCGTAACTAACTTTGCAACGAAACGATAACATAGAGACAATTTATGTAACAAAAAAAATAAAAGTAAAGAGTAAATTGCATAATTCGTCCTTTAAGTTTGGTCAAGTTGCATGTTTCGTCCTAAACGTTATGAAAGTGCAAGGATCATCCATGTGAGAAAACTTTTAGGCAAGTATCGTCCTTTTGGGGAAACCTTTGGTGTAAGTATCGTCCCTATGAGGACGATACTTGCCACCGCTAATAGCCTTACTGTACACACTAAATGCGTTGGGGACGAAACATGTAATTTGGCCAAACTTTAAGGACGATTTATGCACTTTACTCAAAAATAAAATTACAAGAATAGTCCTTGGGATTTTTATCCGTTATAGAGTTAGCCCTCATATTTTATGTAATTGGTCCTTCATGTAATAAGTCCGTTGTAAAGCCAGTCATTCATGACTAACTTTGCAACGAATCGCTAACATAGACACAATTTTCGTAACAAAATTCAATTTTTTTACACAAAATAGTCCTTGGGGTTATTCATCCGTTATGAGTTAGACCCGCGCCGCTGGCTCGCGTGAGGAGTCAATAATTTTGTATTCAAAGTCCCGCCGCGACAACGGGCCTTCAAACCTTGTATACTCTATTTTGAATGCTTAGTGACTTTACGAGTAATCAATTATTACTTTTCTCAATACCTTACTTGTGGGTAGTTGTAACTTTGTGTGTATACTATTGCACTATTCATGTTTTAACAAAGCAGGTATTCGCGTGTTACACGATTGGGGTATTATGTATCAAATTTTTTAACGAACAATATTTTTGATTATTTGTTTTTTATAATAATAACTTTATGCATACCGAGAATTTTCGAGAATAACTTTACATCCACTATTTCATATAAAAATGGCAAACCGTGCATCATAATGCAATGCGATAAGAAACTAGTAGTTAGTAGTTTTTCGAGGTTGTGATAATTGTCGTTAAAAGGTGCTTGTTAATCTTTAGATATGTAATATTTGTCGCAATATTATATAATATGTTTAGTAAATCTATATATGACATTACTTATGACTATATAAATTACGGTATTAGAAAATTACTTATTTTCAAACTTATAAATCACCTGAAAATCTTATGTACTATAAAATGTATGATTTTTTTTAATTGAATTCGTTAGCAAAGTGATTAGAATTTCACTAAACTTTAACTAAAATACATATATAAATGACAAGGGTTTTTTGAATATGCAATTCTCATATTTTTTAAATGTCCCATACCCATACAAAAGATTGCCTCAAACTTACATTAATGAATGTTTTGTATAGAATAATTATTATTTAATGTATTATATATGACATTAACCATTTGTACATATTGCATATTAATTTGTATTTTTTAAAAATGCATTAAATATTATCTTATTACATATATCATGGAGAAGTTGGTTCCTCATAGTTATATTTAGTTGGTGTTAAATCTTAACTACTTATAAAATATAGAGTAAATTGCAAAAATCGTCTTTGTAGTTTGGTCAAATTGCACGTTTCGTCATTGTGGTTCATTAAGTGCAAAAATCGTCCTTATTTTGCACTGTTTTTAATCATTTTGGTCTTTTGGCACTAACTTTTTAGAAACCACAAGAACGATTTTTGCACTGCTGAAGGACTAAAATGATTCAAAACAATGCAAAATAAGGACGACTTTTGCACTTAATGAACCACAAGGACGAAACGTGCAATTTGGCCAATCCACAAAGACGATTTTTGCAATTTACTCTAAAATATAAATGCTCAAAAGTCTAATGAAATTTTAATATATTCTTTAAAGTTAAATCAAGCCAAGATTTTAGAGCAACTGATTTATGAAAATCAATAAACTTCAATGTTAATATGGAAAACAAATTAACAAGATCAAGAAAACTGTAAAAATGGTATCAAAACAATAAGAACACAAGGTGTAATCACCCAACCAACCACCCCTTGGTGATATTTAACTTTTATTATAACGATAAACACTGATAGCTTGTCCCCAACACGGATGCAAGCAAACAATACAACTGAAACAATATGACAGTCCCTCTATAAGGTGCTGTCTACAAAACTCACACACTAAACCTGAACCCAATATAGCCCAGAAACTGAAACAAACTATCAACCAAGATCAAGATGATCTTAATACAAAACCAGACTAACAACACCAACTAGTGAAACAATAAACCAGAAACCAATATCAAGATGATAATCGCCAGAGAAACTAGAGAGATGAAAAATCAGAGAAGTATATAAGTCACTGAAACCCTAGAGAGATAAGATCCTTATATAGCCTCAGATGTTGCACTTTAAACCCTGCACAATATAAACTAAACAAAACTGGCACAAACATTAAGTGATAAGAAAACAGTTATAAAATATTTACAAAAGTAACCCTTATACTATCATAAGATTGTTATTTCAACACCCTTCCTCAATCTTATGAAAGAAATAAGTTTACCATTCCCAGTTTTCTTACAAAAAAACTATGTTGCACTGAACCAAGACCTTTAGTTAAAATATCAGTTTGACTTTTAGAGTCAACATGCACGTTTTTATCAACCCGAAGCAACCTTTTCTCTAACAAGATGAACATCAATATCAAAATGTTTAGTCTTTTCATGCATAACAGGATTAGCTGCAATTTGAATAGCGAAATTATTATCACAACATAGATTAACGGTAACAACCCGGTTTCTCCCAAATCCTCTAAAACCTTTAAAACCACATAACTTCACAAGTAACGAAGCCATACTTCTATACTCTGCTTGTGAAGATCTAGACAAAGTAGCTTGTTTCTTGCTTTTCCAAGAAACCATATTTCCATTTACAAAAACACAATAACCGAAATAGATCTTACGGTAATAGGACATTTTGCTTGTCAGAATCAGAATAAGCAACAACACCAAGCTTATTCTCAGATTTATTTAAAGCAATTCCATTACCAGGAGCAAGTTTTAAGTACTTCAAAACCCTTAAACCAAGATTCATATGTGACTGCAGAGGAGCATGCATGTATTGACTCAAACATTGAACAACATAAGAGATATCAGGTCTGGTCATAGTCAAGTATATAAGCTTTCCTACCAATTTTTGATAACCAGTAATATTCTTTAACAGCTTATCAGAATCACTTTCTTTATGAGCCAGAACATAATTCTCAGGTAAAGGAGTCATAACAGGTCTACATACAAGTAAACCATAATCATTTAACAATTCAAGACAATATTTCCTTTGATTCAAACAGAGAGCCGGTTTTAGTCTTTAAAACTTCAATTCCAAGAAAGAACTTTAATTCACCCAAATCTTTAATTTTAAACTTAGTCTTTAAGAACTGTTTCACATTTTCAACTTCATCAATACTATTTCGGTGATAATCAAATCATCAACATATACTAAAAGAAATACAACAGTATTACCATTTCTTTTAATAAAGAATGAGTGATCATTTTTAGATTGAACAAAATTAGCTTCAAACAAAGCTTCAGACAACTTATGATTCCATTGTCTAGGAGCTTGCTTAAGCCATACAATTTTTTCAACCTACAAACTTTATTGTGACCTAGTAGTATAACCAAGAGGAGAGCATATATATACTCCTCATTAAGATCACCATAAAGAAAAGCATTATTAACATCCATTTGATGTATATACCAACCATACTTAACAGCAATACTCAATAAGCATCTAACAGTCCCCATTCTAACAACATGACTGAAAGTTTCATCATAATCAATACCTTCTTTTCGACTATAGCCCGAGCAACTCTAGCCTTATATCGCTCAACCTCACCATTAGACTTATACTTGATCTTCCAAACCCATTTACTACCTATAGGTTTTCTATCTATAGGTAAATCGGTTCTCTTCCAAGTATCATTTTCATGTAAAGCATATATTTCCTCATTCATAGCATTAACCCATTTAGGATCTTTACTAGCTTCACTATAGCACTTAGGTTCAATAGTCTTATTAAGATTAGACACAAAACAACAATTCTCAGGACTCAAAACAGCATGATTAACATACTTATGTAAACCATATTTAACACTGGTATTTAACACATAATCATTCAATTTTGCAGGCAACTTAGAAGATCTAGAAGACCTTCTATGACTAACAGACCCTTCCTCAACTTGATTTTGCAAAGCATCTTGAAAAATATTCTCATCTACTAGACTTGGAACAACATTTCCCTCAGAGTTAATATTATCATCTAAAGGAGTTGTAGGGTTCACATCATCTCCAGATGATAACAAACTATCAGAATGATGTATCTGTTCATTATTTACATTCTGATCATTGTTTGCTACACTATCTGGTTGATGAACCCTACCATCTCTACCAACAGATGTTGCTTCCTGATCTACATTATCATCATTGGGAGAAGGGGCAGAGTTTTGGTTTTGACACATACTCGAATCAATAAAATCAAAAAGTTTAAGTTTGTCACTTCTAAGTCTTTTATAATATCAACATTCTGATTCATTTTGTATGGAAAGATAGTTTCATAGAACTTGACATCTCTAGAATATAAAATACTACTTTTTCAAGACTTAGAAGTTTATAAGCTTTCTTCCCTGTAGCATATCCAATTAAAACACATTTTTATTTTTGAAAACTTATCAGACCCTTTTATAATAGCAGCAAAACACAAACATCCAAAACTCCTAAGATGAGACAAATTTGGTTCCCTATTATAGACCAGAGAAAAAGGTGACTTACCCTTTAAAATAGAGGAAGGAAGCTTGTTAATCAAATAAGTAGCATAAGAACACAATCGGGCCAATAAACAATAGGAATTCCCCACGAAACATAAGACTTCTAGCAACATTCACAGATGTCTATGTTTCCTCTCAGCTATACCATTCTCTGGGGTGTATATGCACAAGTTGTTTGATGTACAATTCCCATTGTAATTAAAAATCGACATCCTATTATTCAAAAACTCAGTACCATTATCAGACCTTATCATTTTGATCTTTTTATTAAACTGAGTAAGCACCAAATTATAAAAATTCACAAACATGGAAAAAACTTCATCTTTAGTTTTAAGCATATACACCCAAACAGACCTACTATAGTCATCCACAATAGTTAAGAAATATCTAAAACCTTCTCTCTATAACCACTTTATAAGGACCCGGACATCAAGATGAATGAGTTGTCCAAAAACCATAGATTTGTTTTCACTTAATGGAAAATAATCCCTTGTTTGTTTTGCCTTATGGCAAACTTCACAAGGTCCTTCATGATCAATATTAGTTAATTTTAAAGACTGATTAAGCATTTTCAAACACGTTAGCAGGGGATGTCCTAGCCTATTATGCCAGACTTCTTTAGAAACATGACAAGCAAAAAACTCACTTTGATTAACCACAGAGGACTTATCATAATCTCTATATAAATACCACCAAACTCACTACCAGTCCCCAGAACACTCTGCTTTTTCAAATACTGAATATAACATTTAGTCTCATCAAACCCAACATGTCCTTAATTAATTTATGCACAGACAAGAGACTAACACTATACTCAGGAACAACCAACACATCAAATAACACAACATTATTGTTAAGTCTTA
Organism: Chrysanthemum makinoi; assembly: GCA_910596185.1. Classification (NCBI taxonomy): domain Eukaryota; kingdom Viridiplantae; phylum Streptophyta; class Magnoliopsida; order Asterales; family Asteraceae; genus Chrysanthemum; species Chrysanthemum makinoi. The sequence goes on from OU343222.1 coordinate 173,980,376, forward strand.
GATTACCAACATGTGTAATTTTAGCAAGAGTACCATTAGGATGACCAGGTTAAACCAAGATCGGATATATCAAGAAGCCCAAACATATTCGATTATTATTAGTCATATGTTGATTAGCCCCTGAATCTACGATCCAATCCCAAAGTAAGTTTTACCTTTAACATTTATCTTCGAAAAATTGATAAAAATGTTGGTTAAAAACACATTGCAATTAAAGAAAGAACAAGAACCACTACCTGCCATACTAGTATGAGCAGCAGAACAGGTTTTATCATTCAAAAGATTCATCATTCATAACACTGCTCATTGTGAAAACAGTTCCTGATTCTTAACATCACCATTTAGAATAGGGTTTAACCTCGGAATTATTTGTTTTACCAACATTAAAACCAGTTGAAGGCTTCAAGTTAGGATTCTTTTAAAACCGAAGGATAACCAATCAGCTCAAAACATCTTTCAATAGTATGCCCTTTTAAACCACAATTTTTACACAACAAATTGTCACAATTCCCTCTATTACCATTATTATTTCCAGACCTGTTATTATTAAAATTGTTCCTGTTATTACTGTTAGGCCTAGAAACAAAAGCAGATATTTGAGGTTTTGGACTTAGCGAGTAGAAGTCCTATGGGATTCTTCTCTAGAAACAATAACAAATGCATCCTTCACTTCAGGCAAAATTTCCCTAGTTAGAATAGAGCTTCTAATAGGTTGGTAGATATCATCCAAACCCATCGAAATGCATAAGTTTTAACAGTTTAGCATGATCTACTAACTCTAATCTAGCATCACAAACACAATCATGAAGCTTTGTTAAAGTATCAAACTCTCTCCACAAAGAGTTCAATTTATGAAAATATTGAGACCGAGCAAGCCTCCTTGTTTAAAGGTTAATCTTTTGCATCAAGTTAAAACCACAGCCATCAATTCTATCATATGTATCCTTTAAATCTTTCCAGATCAGTGAGAATCGGAAAAAACATGCCCAAGATACACATCTTGAGATAAAGAACTCAACAACCAATTCAAAACAACAGCATTACATCTATCCCATTGTGCCTCTAACAATTGACTAGCAGCATAATCAGTTCTAACACAAGTACCATCAAGAAATCCCATTTTATTTTTAATCTGCATAGCCAATTTTATAGCACTAGACCAGACTCTATAGTTCTCAACACTCAATTTCAGTAACAATAATAGATGCACAATTAGAGTCATTAGGATGAAGATGCAAAGGATTACTCTGATCCAAACTACTAATCATAATAGCCATGATGCAAAACAACAAACCAAACAAACAGACCAAGCAGGGAAAAAGAAAAACAAACAAAAAACCCTAAACTCTAGCTACAACTAAAAACCCAATCACAACTTCCAACAAAATATCATCCTATAAAATCAAAACAACTATACTAAACACTAAACACACACGGATACTTCCTAAGTCAAGCTCATAGACGGTGGTTAAGGTGTGATTCGTTTCAACCCACTAACTTCAAGAGAATATATCAGAAAACTATATATACTTACTGATATCTAAGAGAAGAAACTATATACGGAAAAAAATGCCCAAAAATTAGAATTAGAATAACCACACAATTTCCATGCAGCAAAAAACCCCAAATTAGCAATTAGGGTTTTTCCAATCGAACAAGAAACCAATTGATCCAAGAAATCAACAATTGGTCTCAAGAAATACCACAATCACCACCAATTGCTCCATTAAACCACAGATCAAAACCCAAAATTAGGGTTTCAAGAGAAAACCCTAATTCTTGAATTAAACCTCAAGAACACCAATTAACCACAACCGTAACAAGAATCAAGAATCACAGACTTGAATCAATTTACTCAAATCAAGATCCCCAAATCAAACCAAAATCAGGGGCGGCTGATACCATGTAAATGGTATCAAACAATAAGAACACAAGGTGTAATCACCCAACCAACCACCCCTTGGTGATATTTAACTTTTATTATAACGATAGACACTGATAGCTTGTCCCCACGGGCGCGCAAACAAAACAATGACAATATGGTCTCTCTTGCAGCTCACACACTAAACTGAACCCAATAAGCGAAGAAACAAACTATCAACCAAGATCAAGATGATCTTAATACAAAAAACTAACAACACCAACTAGTGAAACAATAAACCGAGAACCAATATCAAGATGATAATCGCGGAGAAACTAGAGATGAAAAAAACCAGAGAAGTATATAAGTTATTGAAACCCTAGAGATAAGATCTTTATATAGCCTCGGATGTTGCACTTTAAACCCCTGCAATATAAACTAAACTGGCACAAACATTAAGTGATAAGAAAACAGTTATAAAATATTTACAAAAGTAACCCTTATACTATCATAAGATTGTTATTTCAACAAAACATTTCATTCAACTTCTTATGGAAAAAGTTCAATTAATATGTCGTAACATATTTTAACAAAAATTCGTAATTAGCAAAGTTATTTTCACGAATAACATATAAGTGTACAAGAACATTGAATGCCGAGAATTTTAATTACATTTAGCTATCCAGTATCCTATATATATATTGATGATTAATTGTGTTTGTAGAAAGCGGTTTAGGTTTTCACAACAAATAGCCAAGGTTTTAAATAGGTTGTAAAAATCGCTAGGCGCTAGTGAGGCGGTTGGGTAAGGCCTAGCGATTAATCGGTTAGGCGAGGATTAATCGGATATAAATTTTTATGCACAAAAATGTAATTTTAGATATTATATTATTTTATATGTATTGGATAAGCATATTGCATCAAAGTTCAGATATTTCAAGTGTTCAAATATAGTTAATACAAATTGTTCAAAGTCAAACATAAATATTACTCGGTTTGTTGACCATTTTTAAGTGACATTTGACCGATTTTGTCTAATTAATCGGTTTGTTGACCAATTTCTAAGTGATTTTGTCCAATTTTGCGTTTACCAATTTTTAAGCGCTTTTGTCCGATTAATCCGATTAGACCGATTTTGTCCGATTAATCGGTTTGTTGACCTTTTAGCGATGTTTGACCAAACGTTAAATAGGCGTTAATGATAAATCAAGGCGCTTAGTGAAATATCGACCCGATGCGAAGCCCCGATGGGATATTTACAACGGAGGTTCTAATAAAAGCGCGTCAGGGTGTTGCATTTGTCATAGAACCAGAATGCGATATAATATTGCTTTGACTTTAAACATCAAAGTTAACATTCAAAGTTGGAGTAATTAGATTGTAAATATATCTAATTTGTAATTTTACTATGTTAAGCAATTTTTTTTTTTTTTTTCTTATTAAATATGTCGATATTGTTAAACTTTTTATATTGTGTACTAAATAAGGTGATTAACGAACGATGTCAACGTAATACCAGTTAATCTATCACAATCATATTATTGTTTAGCTGACATGCCAAGTAGGAGCCCGTTATATTTTTTAACCATGTTCCCAAACACCAATTCACTTTCATCAAGAACACACACTAAAACTCATCTTCATCATTTTCATCCAACAATTATCTACCCTATGCCTACAAGTTGAGATCATTATAGACCAAATATTTTTTATAAACCTAATGAACCAATTCTTGCCATTAATTTTTGCATCAAAATTAAAAAAAAAAAAACTCACTTTCTATTTTTTTGGAATATATATATATATATATATATATATATATATAAGTTGATAAATTAAAATAAGAAGTGGTGAGAAGTGACAAAACTACGCATTTGAGATGCGACTTATTGAATTAGATGCATTTCTATTCATATAGATGCAACATCTTGAGTTTGAAAGTTAATTTGATGTATAGATGTTGCAAATTGATTTTCATGATTTGGCAGGCAAAGGAACAAAAACAAGAAAATCATGAAGCAAATATATATATGCAGATTAAAAGCTAGAAAACACACTATGGTGTGTTATAATGCATCTAAGATTATAGGGATGCCTCTAATTTAGGTCGGTGCATCTCGGATTTGCGGTTCAGGTTCTTCTTATTCATTCTTATTTTAAGTAATCTTCTTATTTGATCCTAACTCTATATATATATATATATATATATATATATATATATATATATATATATATATATATATATATATATATATATATATATATATATATATATATATATATATATATATATATATATATATATATATATATATATATATATATATATATATAATCCGGATCGATTGAGAAGGTTTTATTTTGAGAAAATTGAGAAGGTTTTCAAAAACGATAGATTTTTAACTTTGATTCATGTTTTTCAAGCGTAAAACTCATTTTAATGTGATTAAAATTCTAAATGTGCAAAAAAATTGAATCAATGTTAAAATCTAATTTCTTATATGTAGAATAATGTGCTGCAAATTTAATGAATCATCATCATAACTCGATTTTAACAATGATTTGTGAATCAAATTTGTGATTTATAGATTTGATTCACTATAAAATGATGTTTACTTGTTAATCAAATAAAAAACATGAATCAATTTGCTCAAAGGAAGATTTCTCAATCTTCTCAAAATAAAAACATTCTCAATGTAACCGGAGCCTATATGTATATATATATATATATATATATATATATATATATATATATATATATATATATATATATATATATATATAGTAGGGATCCAATGAGAAGTAAATTAAAATAAGAAGTGGTGAGAAGTAACCAAAACCACGCATTTGAGATGCAACAACTTGCATTAGATGCATTTCTATTCGATGCATCTTGAGTTTCGAAAGTTAATTTGATGTATAGATGGTGTAAATTGATTTTCATGATTTTAGCGTGCGGAGGACAAAAACAAGAGAAATCATGAAATGCATCTAATATGTATATGCATGATTAAGCGAAAAACACACTATGGATAATGTATCTAGATTATAGAGATGCATCTAATTTAGGTCGGTGCATCGGATTTTCGTTTTTTCTTATTCTTCCCTTCTTATTTTAAGTAATCTTCTTATTTGATCCTAACTCTCTCTCTCTCTCTCTATATATATATATATATATATATATATATATATATATATATATATATATATATATATATATATATATATGCAAAAGGTAAATCATTAGGCGAATAAAATACACTATTTGCGAGAATTTTTTATCTTTCGAGAAGCGGGCACTGATTATACTTCAGAGTTTTGTTTTAATGTTAAAATTTGCGTCCAAAAAATCACATTTGATTTGTATGTTAGGAATCACGTGTGATTTCACAAATCACATGTGATTTGTATGTTATGAATTACGTGAATGTGATTTCACAAAATCACATATGATTTTAAAGTAACAAATCACATGTGATTTTTCGGACGTAAATTTTAACACTCACAAAAAAAAAAGTCAAAAAAAATATTCGTCGAAAGTATATAGAAGTGCCCCTCTATAGAAAGATAATTTAATTCTCGCCGTGATGGTATGATATTTTCGTGCAACGATTAACGGTTTATGAGATATTTTATTTAAAAAAAAGGGTAAAAGTGAGTAATTTTGTTTTGATAAAAAAATAAGGGCTTTGATTGATTCATTGAATCTAAAAAGAAAATGAGGTCTATAGAGAACTTTTTTCGTGTCAATGGTGCGTACGTGTGTTAAAAGAAAGACGGTATTTGGAATAAGTTTAGTAAGATGATATAGCTAGAACAATCACCAATGTTTTACTAATACGTGACACGTAAGGATCATTTGCTTAATCTGCTCACTTAGTACACAACTTAGGAAGTTTAACAATATCGACACATTTAATAAGAAAAATAAGAAAACCGTTAGTAACATAATAAAAAGTGCCAACTTAGGTAAAGTTCCATTCAGTTATCCATAATTTCTATTACTTCAAAAACATCTACTAGGTTGTAATTATCTTATGCAACCATTCAAAATCAAGATGTACAAATAATTAATGAATTTAACTAATGGAGTATTAGTCAAATGGTTGGAGCACTTGTGCTTGAGTCAATTGACCTAGGTTCAAGTCTCATCTTTGGCATTTGCTTCATATAGGTACCCATCTCCGCAAAACCTATGGGCACACTGGAGAAACTTTGCGGAATAAGAGCTCAGGGGTCCGAGTCTTGGCTCGTGCTCACTCCAGTTGGTGCCCCACTAGGCCAGGAGAGTTGCCGGAGCTATTACTTGTGGGGTGGACAATGGTTGGTGCCAAAAGATACCCAGGTCAGGGTGTTCCCGCCAATCTACACCGTGGAATTAATGAATTTAAAAAGCATAACTTCTCAACATTATTTACAAGCTATTGCATGTGTTGGATTATTGGAACCTTAAACGACTAACATAGTGCAAATTATGAATATATCATGTCCATAGAAGTATAGAACCATCAGGACAACAAAAGGGCAAATTTGTCATTTGGGTATGTAATTATCTTTCACTCACTTTGTTCCCAAAGATTTGTAGGCCACTAAAAAGTTAAAAGTGAGGTATTCCTAACCAAAGTCATTGAGGAAAGATCCAATATGTTCCCTAAGCTTTGTTTCATCTTTTCAAGTGTTTGAAATGGATACTATGCTATATTTGAACAATTTAAAATTGGAAAGCTAAAGGTAATTCACTTGCATATATCATTTCAAGTGATCTTATGTTGCTTTGATTGGTGAAAGGAAAAGATAGATTTATACTCGCATTGTTTAGTCAAGTTTCTTAGAAACATTTGTGCATAGTGAGGATGCCAACTTTCCACTTTTTATGTATGCAAAGCTTGCACAACTAACAATAACATGGTTTGAATCATATACCTAATTTTGCTTTGGAATTCATTCCTACTTTAGTTTGATTTTCTTTTCGAATAATGCTATATAGGCTATGTATCACTCGGAAGTAAAAATTTTAATAGTTGTAGTTAATAATTAGTTTTGGAAAAGTTTGATAATTACTTTCGGGAAAGAAATACATAATTACTTTTACTTCTTCTTTCAATGTTGTTAGTAGAATATTAATATGAGCCCGTCACTTTAAGCATAGGTAATTCTGTCAATCCACCGTTATCAATCTCATTTTGTTATTTCAGCATCATTTCCATGTTTTTTCTTTGATTTTTGTATCAATCTTTCATTTAATTTCTTGTTTTCTTGCCAATCAAAAAGTTTGGATATATGACTATAGATGTAACGGTGAGTACATTCATCGTCACTACTTTAGTGTTACATCGTGATGATTCTCCTTTACCTTCAATCACCTTTACCTCAATAACAATCACTCACCATTCATCATTCAACTATATCACACCAAACACATACAACACACTCACAAAATGCACCATCACTTGTGGTCACCATCATCCTTTTTCTCTCACAATTTGGTCTTCCACGCATGAAGCAAAATCTTCGTAATGGGCGACCACGTGTGATCAACCACATGCTTTTTTTTTAAGTGTAACTGATTTTGTAGTTTTCAGACTTACAGAAATTGAGCAGTTTTAACAAACTTAAAGGCTAAAATTTCAAAAATAATTCATGTGTATATGAATTATTAGACTGGCGTTATGAGAGATGAAGGACTCCTACCACCACCGGACACCACCGTGTATGGTGACCGTTACACTTGGTCACCACTGCGCGTGGTTGGTTGTGTTTTGGCGAAGGTTTGGTGGTCACCACCACCTAACCGAATGTCTCCCCAAAATTTACAAAATACCACCTTCCAACGGGTATATGTTGGAAACAAAATTTTTGAAAATTAAAATTTTATCATTTTATTACCTATAGATACCTCCATACCTTATAATTTTACAATTTCAAACATCATCTTTCACAATATCTAGACAACTCAAACAATATATTTCTCATTCATGTTCACAGACTCATCGAAAGAAGAAGAAGTTAATAATATGAACTTGGCATTTTTAAAAAGTGAGGCGTTGTTTATTAAGAATAAATGAAAAGGTAGTTCGTGAAATACAAAGCGCATAAGTAAAGATCGTTATAGTGCTCATGATCGTTTAATCACCGCTTAATTTAGTGAGGAGACACATATACATTTTGGAAGAGGTTTCAAATGAGTCGAGAACTATTCACAAGCATAGTTGTAGATGTAACTCATTGTAAATTCTTTCGTAGTAATATTGGTTGTACGAAAAAGAGGTTTTAGGTATTGATGAAGTGCACTTTTTCAATTCGTCAATTGGCATACGACACTATTGACATCTTTGATGAATATTTGCAAATGGGTGCAAAAACTTCCCGTGATTCTCTTGCGCATTTTTGTAGGCATGTTATGGAAATATATGGAGAAGAGTATTTTTGAAACCTACTTACATGTAGAAAAACTTTCGGTTTCATGAAGAAAGAAAACCGCGGGTTTCCGGGAATATTAGGAAACCTTGATTATACGATGGGAGTGGTTTCGTTGTCGAACTACTGCATATCGCGGTCAATATTGTAGGCGGATCATGGTTCGAACCCATTCATTTTTGAATCTTTTGCGTCACAAGACTTATGGATATGACATGCTTTCTTTGGTGTTTTACGGGGCGCCGTTAACGTTATACTTCAATCTCCTTTATTCAACGATCTCAAAGACGGGAAAGCACTAGAGGTTTCGTTTGTGGCTAAAGGTGTAAGTTACAAATGAGGTTATTGTTGATGGATATATCCGGAATGGGTGAAGCTTGTTAAGTCGATTTCACACTCAAATGACAATAACAAGCAGCGAATACGGTATAAGCAAATGCATGAAGTGTCAAGGAAGATGTGGACGAGTGTTTGATGTTCTCAAGAAACAATGGGCGATAATAGCCAATCCCGCACAAGCGAAGTCTATTGATAAAATAAAAAAAATATGATGTATACATGCATCATATTACATAATATGATTCGAAAAAACAAAAGAAGGCGATATATCACGACTAGCATATGAACGAACGACATTGTGAAGAGGACCTCATACCAACACAAACATACCCCTAATCCTAAACAAGTTACTCCAAGCCTCCAAAGTATATACGCCAAACCATTACTTCTCCTATGAATCATACGAAGTCTTTCATCAACTTCTTCCTCAGCTGTCCCTAGTGCAACCTTCTCCAAACCCTTGAAATTCAAAGACTCAAGCTTAACAATCTCCCTACAACAAATCTTCTTGTAACGTTCTAAATATTTCTTACTAACTTTGGCATCGTGGGATTCATGATCAAAACTCAGAAACCGATGTCGCTCCCTAAAGGCTAAAAATGTCATTCTCCCGAGAATCATCAAATACATGTTAGTTATAAGCTAACTAAACAAATTTGAAGAATTAAATCAATCAAAAATGCCCCGGGTAAAAAACAAAATCTTGGACCAGAACCTGTATACGTCGTAACCCAAATGTGTATACACTATATACATGTTGTATATGCCGTATACACATGACAAGTGACAAACAGGTCATACGAAAAATAAAATAAAATTCACAAACGATTTTTTACCCCCAAAATTTACAAGAATGGATTTTTACCGGAAAATTAAACACGAATCAACTAAACAAACAACCTTTAAACATAATTTACAACCAAACCAATTTGAATTAATATTCCCAATTCGGATCAAAATGAAAACCTAATTCAAATTAAGTCAAAAATCGCATAACAAATTGGTTTAAATTACGATTAAACAAAGATTAGGCTTCATAAACGCAACTCAAACAAAACTCCTTTATCAATTGGACAAAAATAACGATTAGGTCAAAACCCCTAAATCAAAATCATCAAAAATTCAATAATTTAAATATGATAAATAAATAAAGAATTGAATAGAACACATACATGTGAATTGATGACGTGATTAGCATGATTGAAACGAAATATAAACTCCAAGTTTTATCCAAAATCATCTATGTAATTGGGTTTTTGAGAATAATGGGAAAATTTGCATATGTCGTATATAAAAAACTGAAACCGCCATATATACGGCATATATATCCAAGAGGTATATGCCGTATACTCTATAAGAGTTAAAAATGTGTAAGTTAAAAACTGTATACGCCGTATACACATAAATGTGTATACGCCGTATACTACTTATGAACAAAAATTTTCACATTTACAAAACACATACCTCCACCTTTGTAGACTTACCTTTTCGTGATGACATGATGACTTAAATTTCATACCTTGAGCAGTAATAAACAAAAGTACGATTTTTTTTCCAAAACTAGAAATATCCGAAAACGAAAATGTTGGGTCATTCAGCGCCCATTTTCCCTGAACTAGATTTGAATATCAAATATCCTAAGTACAAAGGCGAAGACACATTCAACTCACATAGCACAAAGCTGAACTGAAGAATAAATTTCAGCTCCGAATTCTTCAAAGTCCTTGAAGACAAACAAAATGTTCACTTCAGCATACTCATGCGGTTCAGTAACCGAAAACCAAGTCCAAAAGAAGAAGTTCAGTTCAACAAGGGTGGCAATACCTTGCTGAACGATGTCGATCTCCTCTGCAAAGATGCAGAGCAAAATAACTTCTAGCATCTGGTAGGTTTCAAGGCAGGAAAAAGATACTTTATACAAAAGATATAAAGTAAAATATTCTTGGGGTTATTATACAAAGAAGTCACTAAATTTTATGTGAAATTTGTCCTAAGGCACTTGTTAGGTTCCCATATTAGTAACACAAGTATCAATATAAGAAAGGAGATGAAGGAAGGATCGGTTGGACACACACACTTATGCGTAAGATATGAGAGAAAGTTTTATGCTTAGGATACATGTAAATGTGAACAACCAACCCTCAATATAAGAAAGGAGATGAAGGAAGGATCGGTTGGACACACACACTTATGCGTAAGATATGAGAGAAAGTTTTATGCTTAGGATACATGTAAATGTGAACAACCAACCCTCAAGTGAGGGTTTTACAAGATTATTTATAGGAGGGAACTAGGGCAACACTCCAAGTTCCCATCCTTTACTTATTGGGCTTTGGATAGGCTCATGGGCTTTCAACATGAGCCTAACCTTGATTACTAACATAAAAGCCATAATTAAGCTAACTATTACATATTAATTACTAACACTTGAATTCTAGTTTAGGAGTGATTCCAACAATCTCCCCCTAAGTGTTAGTGATTGATGATATAAACGTTGTAGGTGCTGATGTAATAGTAGCTTTGACGTCTTCTGACATTCTTCTTTCTTGTGAGAAGAAGTGCCTTGATTCGAACAATCTCCCCAGTGTAGAGAAATTGTTTCCTTTGAAGTATTCTGCTTTGACGTCTTCATTATCTTTGTTCTTTGATCTTTATTCTTTGTGATGGAAGTGATAGTATGTTGTGGTTGTCTCAGACGGTCCGCTTGCTCCGTGTCTTCACGTCTTTCTCCAACATGCTCACACACTCTTTAACGTTGGAATTCAGTGTTGATGTAGTTCTCTAAGTCTTTAAACTTTGTAGATTCAAGATGAAGAATCATTTAGACTTTTGTGTTGCCTTTGATTTTGAGAGAACTTTATGTATGATGTGGTTGGTATGAGCATGTGGAGAATCAACACGATCTTTTCCACCCGCAAGCATCCAAAAGAAGAAAACATAAAACATAGGTTAGAAGTAATCCGCTTTACAAGTTTGAACTTCGAGTGTTGATGAAAGATAGTGTGAAAACACAACTCAATTCTTACAAAGGCTTCCTAACGGAGTCCACAAGTGAGATAACGCGATGCACCGAAGTACACCTATAGTTCAGGTGAGTCGCTGAGGTACACCGGCATCACCCCACGCATAGAGACCATTTGACACACTGCGTAATCCACGGGAGTTACCGGTGACTCCGGTCTGCCGTAATGTTTGATGATGACCCTGGCAGGAGTTTCCATTCAATCACTGAAGATCACAATTGTGAACCTCTCATAAATGTTCTCAACAGATTGCTAAGATTCTGTAGGATCGACGACATGTATCACTTATGTTCTTATTGTTGAACGGCAAGCGATGAATTGTCAAGTGTACCTAAGAGATCTTTTGATGAATCTCGTGGCTCTAGACTCAATAGTGCTTGATGAGTGTCTAAATACTCATCATTTTTATATCTGTAAAATGCAAAAACATCTGAAAACACTCAGAAGCACATCAAAATGATAAAAATATCACAAACAAGTGTTTTATATGTTTTAAATGCAAAAACATCAAAATCTGATGAAAAACGTATTAAGTTTGCATTATTGGCAGTTTTAGTCCCCCAAGTTACAAAAGTTGTCAAAATCAGTCCCCTAATTCAAAATCTTGTAAAATATCATTTTAGGTCCATGAGATTCAAAAGTTGTCAAAATAAACCTTTTAAAGTTTAAAAATCACAAATTGACAACTTTAGTCCTTAAACTTTGAAAATTGTCAAAAATAGTCCTTGGTTAATTTAAAAAAGTGAAAATTATCAACTTTTAACCTTGTTCTATTTATAAATGACAAAAATGGTCCTTATGATAAACTTTTGAGAATTTACATGTTTGGTCCCTCAAGTTTCAAACTTGACAGTTTTGGTCCCTGGATTTATAAAAAATGAAAATTATCAACAAAGGTCCTTGTACTAATCTTACTTGGCAGTTTTAGTCCTTGTGAGAGCTTTGGAAAATGTTCAAGATCAGCCCTCAACTTTCAAAGAATTACATGAATGGTCCTTGTTGTTAACATTAACCAAACCGGACCCTATTATTACTAAGCCCAAATCCAACCCAAACCTTGACCCGGCCCAATGTTTAAAAACGAGATAAACCACCTTCACTGTAGCTTCCTCCCTCACCCTGTATCCCAAAACCACCATGGTTTTCTCACCACCACCTCATTCTTCACCTCATTCACCTTTCCACTCATCATCCCTCCTATCATCATGCCCACAAGCAGTTAATGCTTCTCCACCATTCAACACTCCATCTATACTCACAAAACTCGTTGCCCTACTTGACCTCTGAACCACCCAAATTGCCTCTTTTGTGTCCCCTACACCTCCACAACACCCCAAGATTCTTTAATTAGATTCAAACTACCCATTTCTCAAATAGAATTTTACGCCAAAAAGTGACAAATGTCAAAATGGTGATCTGGGTTTAATCCAACGGTTGGATTGTGGTGGGAAATACTCAAGAGTGTCGACAAGGAAGATGGAAGTCAATAAATATCAAGAATGAAGCAAGAGAGAAGATATCTAGTATAATTTTAATTTTTAATTTCGTCTTAGTCTAACTTTAAAATTTCAGTGTTTGTAAAAGCTTCAAGCTTTGTATTTTATGTTTTTAAGGTGAAATAAAACTTTTGTAAGCATCAATTTCCAGTTTCAAGTCTTATGTCAAGTTATGCGTTTTTATTATTCAAAATCTCAATATGTTGAAATGTTGTTAGAAGTTGTTACTTTGGACTTAGAAGCTCATATAAGCTCCTCATAAAGCTTATCAAAGCTTTTAGATACCTTAAAAGCAGTATTAGTAGCCAAAACCAAAAATTCACAAAAATATCAAGAAAATAAAGAAAAAATAAAAATCATTTGGAGGTGAAGAAGAAAAGCTGGAGCAGGATATATTTTTGATGGTCTTGGTTTAGAGCTCTGTGGAGAGCATTTAGGATTGGTTCTCGTCCTGGTTCTAAATTTTCAGTTGGAAACCAGTTGTAAGCTCTTTTTCTCTAAATTGGCATTTTACTTTTAGAAGTGCTTATTAGCTTAAACTTCTGTTTGTTTATGTTATTTAGCTATAGTTAAGTACATACAAACTATAAAAGCAGTCTTTAGTTCTTTTGAATTTGTAGTTTACAAATATCTTTTTTTTCATAGTCTTATTAGCATAAATTCAAATTTCTCATTTTATGTTGTCTGTGGTTTCAGGCTTATTTAGTGTTAATATATGATGATATAAGGGTTGTAATCATCTACATGGTCTTAAGTTGTGTTTTGCTTTGAAAAAATTACAAAATGTCCACTAAAGGGTGTTTGGTTTTGCTGATTTAACTGTATCGCAGAGGTTGTGCGCACTGCACTTTTGGTTGTTTCATGTCACATTAAGTCCTAAGAACTCAGTTCAGCAATATAATTCAGTCCTTGTTAGTTAAAAGTCAAAATCACTTATAACTGTCTTATTATGCTTATCTGTTAAAAGTTTTAGAAATCAAAACCTTGTTTCATGTTTGGAATTCAATAGCATAGCCTAATTTAGTTTCATTTAATCATATATCATCAATATCAGTTAACAAATCAAGATCCAAGTTCAGTTTTGTCAAACTTTCATTTCAATCAAAAAGTCAAAGTGCCCTGTGCACCAGTTTTACTAGCTAAATCATAAGCTCCTACAGAGCTTATTAGTTGACCATAACCTGTGATTTTTGTTTCTTGGACAGTTAACCGGTCCTTCTTAAGTTCCAAGTTTTAAATTTCCATTTGCAGCTTATTTGATAAGCTCAAGTGCTTATCATTTTGTCCCAAGTAGCAGCATTAATCGAGTTTTACTCAGTGGATTCTCAGGTTTTGAAAAAGCTTCTCAAAAGCTCATTTTAGCTTGTTTTGATTTCAACTTTTGTTTCTAGGTAGCCAACCAGGTCTAATACAAGTTCAAATAATTGCTTTTCAGTTTTAGCTTATTTGGTGTTCTGTGTAAGCTTAAAGTAACCCCTCAAATTTTGTTTTGCTCATTGATCTCAAACATCAAATCTGTGACTTGTGATTCTGTGGGTTAGGACTTGTTGAAACCTGTTCCATTTGAGTCATTTTAGCTTAATATAGCTTCTGTGTAGGTTTGGTGGTCTTTGGTTATCAATTGGCTTTTTCATGTGCTTATAATTAAGCAGCTGTTACTGCAGTTGTATATTTCTCCAAACAATCACATGTTTTTCTATTTTTCCTAGATTCTACATATTAAAATAGACTTTTCCTGAAATTTTCATAATTTTTCATAACTGTTTGCTATTTTTCTTAATTAAAACAGTTTTTAAGCATTTTTAAATAGCTTTTAATACAAATAAATTATAAAAAGTTCAAAAAAATAATTTTTCAATTTTATTAGGTTAAGATAAATATAAAAGTAATAAAAAGTATTTTTCCATAATTTTCTTAGTTTAAAAAGTATTTTTTAGCATTTTAATTAGTTTAAAATAGATTTAAATTAATAATAAATACATAATAAGTCTTAAAAATATATTTTCAGTTTTAAAATAAGTTTTATCATATTTTAGACTTTTCTAAGTTATAATTTCATTTTTCTAGGTTAATTTTGTATTTTCTTGTATTTTAGTGCATTTTTAATACTTAATAAATAGTTTTTAATTAATAATAATTAAATAATAAGTTGTAAAAATAATTTTCTTTTTCTAATAATTTTCTTTTATTATTAGGATTGTAAAAATATCATTTTTATATTTGTAGGCCTTTTATTTCTTTAAAACTCACGTTTTATTTTGTACGTAGACGTAATTTTATTTTAAACGTAAGTTTTACGTTTTAGGTTTTAAACGTTCATCGACTTTAAAAATAGTGATAGCGTTTATTTAATATCTTTTATCTTTTATTTCTTTTAATTTGCATTTAAGTCGTTGTAATTTGTAGATCTTTTCTTTAGGTAATTTTCCCAAACTTATGATCACTATCCTTAGTGATCATTCTATCATCTCGGTTTAAACACCAATTCATCCTCCGTGGGACTTGACACCGGGAAACACTATATTCCTCTGATCTTAAATTGCATTCGTGTTGAGCAGCTTTTTAAGTTGATTTACGTCTGCCATTCACAAGTGGCCAGTTTGTGATTAGACTTGACTGTTTGGCACGCATCAAATTTTGGCGCCGCCGGGAGGCTGTAAGCGTGTTTCTAGCATTTTCAGCCCGTACTTGCACATATACCCAGCTTTGTAAAAAGTTTTCTCAAAGTTATATAAATCAAAAGTTCATTAACGCTTTCCTAAAGTGTTAAAAACCCAAAAAAAAATTATATAAAACAACAAAACAATCGGAACGTTTTCTATTTTATATTTTTTAAGGTGATTCTTAAAGAGATACGATTTGGTTAAACGAGACGATACCAAAAATATTGTCAAAAGTTTTTAAACCCATCAGCACAAATCATTACCTACGTCTTTTCAGTGGTACTTAATATATACAGAAAAATCAACCACCGCGAAATCAAGGCGTGCACTACCTAACCGGGGTGCGACCATAATAAGTTCCCAACATCGATTTAAAACTTGCCTTTGTGTCACTTGTGATTTGGTGTACCTTTTTCAAAGAAGCCATTTCATTTGTGATTATTGGTTAAGTTCACTTGTGTTTTGCCTCATTTGTTTTGAAAAATTGATTTTTATACTTAGTGCATGCGCACTGTTCTTCCAGTTCAACAAGTCCACTTTCTCGAACTTGAAACATTCCTCGCAGACGTAGAGGACGTTCAGCCCTTCACCGCGGAGGAACGCCTACCACCACCACCACCTGTCGAAATGGCAGAAGACAAACCTATGAATGAGCTTCAACAAGCACCCATCGAGGGTTACGGAGATGCCATTGTTGTCCCGACCATCGGTGACACCTTCGAGCTCAAAACCGTTTACTTAATCTGTAACCCAAAGCCAATTCTATGGTTTTGAGCGGGATGATCCTCATGCACACATTCGATGGTTTAACAAGATTGCATCTACCATCAAGTACAAGAATGTCCCACATGAAGCTATCAAGCTTCTTCTGCTCCCATTTTCTCTAGAGGGACAAGCCCGGAATTGGCTTGAGAAACAATCCCCTCGTTCCATTGAGACATGGGAAGATCTAGTTACCAAGTTTGTTAACGAATTCTATCCTCCATCCCGAACTACAAGTCTTAAGAATGAGATAATGAAATTCTCTCAAAGATTTGATGAATCATTCGGGGAAGCATGGGATCGTTACAAAGAATTGCTCCGCAAGTGTCCGCATCATGGTTTTACCGAATTAATGCAAATGGATAATTTCTACAATGGTCTCAATCGCATAATCAAGACTCTTTGAATGCCTCCGCGGGAGGTAATTTCTTGAGCAAGACCACAAAAGAAGCCTTACAAATCATTGAAAACAAGTCCCAGGTCCGTCCTTTCCGACAAAGACATATCGACTCGTCTAATGCCGGACCTTCTACTTCATCTCCCGTGAGTACATCTAGCACCGATGCTAAGATTGATAAACTCACGACATTGTTCGAGCTTTGGTTCTTGCTAACCAGAAGAAAGTCTCCTTCACTCAGACACCAACACATGCTGAAGTGAAGAAAGTTGAAAGTTGTGTCACTTGTGGTGGTCCTCATGCCTACTACAATTGTATCGCCACCGATGGTAGTCCTTTTGAAGCAAATGCTTTAGCCGGTAGTTCACAGCAAGGAGGTAATCAATACCGTCCTCAAAATGAACTACACTACCGCGCTAACACTAATCAGGCACCACCCGGTTTTAACCAGAATCACAACATTCAAAACCGGAATCAAAACCAACCAAGAATGAACCAAGGTTATCAAAACCAAGGTAATTTCTATCCTGGACCCAATCAAGGTTTCCAACATCAAGGAAACCTTCATCAAAACCATTTCAATCGAGGGAATCAATTTCATGGGAATATGAATCCTAATCAAGGAAATTTTGGCTATAATCAAAACATACGGCCTCAAATTGTCCCTCCAGCTCCTCCCGCCATTACTCCTCCAGACCATCATCCGATGAGTTACTGGCATTCATGAAATCCCAAGATGAAATGAACGTGTTGTTGGTCACCGATTGCTGATCTCAAGAAGTCTTTAAATGATCGACCCTCGGCTCGTACTTTACCGAGCAACACGATCGCTAACCCGAGGGGCGATGCTAAGTCGATCACAACCAGAAGTGGTGTTTCATACACTGGACTCTTGTTCCTACTACCTCTTCTTCTTCTTCTCTCCCAAAGGTAGTGGACAGTGAACCTCCGACACACAATGGACCTACGACTCCAATGCCCCTCCTCCTGTGGCAATGAGTCAAGTTACCAAGGAAACAACGGACAAGGTGTATTATTCTAGCCCACGGAATCCGACACGTCCAACCTTCGTAGTCCAACCTCAAGTGGTCCGAAACCCAATCAAATCAAGGAGTTGTATTTGAACCTCCTGAGCTCCTGTTGAGAATCCAAATCCAAATCTTCTATTCCTTATCCATCGCTTGAATGAGCAAAAGCTCCGTGAAAAAGCTAGTCATCAAATGGATAAATTTTTCCAAATTTTCCAAGAGTTACATTTTGACATAAGCTTTGCGGATGCTATCATACTGATGCCCAAGTTTGCATCAACTCTCAAGCACATGTTAAGCAATAAGGAAAAGCTGTTTGAAATGGCTAAGACTCCTCTTAACGAAAACTGCTCGCAGTCATCCCAAGAAGCTTCCGAAAAGCTTGGAGATCCCGGGAAATTTCTCTTACCTTGTGTATTCCAGTGAATGGTTGAATGCTTTGCCCTAGCAGATCTTGGTGCAAGCATAAACCTTATGCCATATTCAGTGTGGAAGAAACTTTCTTCCGAACTCACTCCTACATGCATGACTCTCGAGCTTGCCGATCGTTCCATATCCCGGCCCTCTTGGCATTGCTGAGGACGATTTGTGAAAGTAGGAAAGTTCCATTTCCAGTACCGACTGGTTGTTGATTTTGATGCCGATCATCGGGTTCCTCTCATTGTTGGTCGAGGATTCCTGCGAACGGGCCGTGCTCTCATAGATGTATTTGAGCAAGAAATCACATTGCGTGTTGGTAATGAAGCTGTTACCTTCAACCTTGATCAAACTTCGAGGTACTTCGCAAATTATGATTCTGAATCGGTTAACCGAATAGATATCATTGATGTTGCTACTGACGAGTACTCTCAAGAAGTTCTTGGTTATTCTCATAATTCTGGGAGTGGGGATTCCACCACATCTTCTCAACCTATCATAGCCAATTCTACTCCTTCTATCACCTTTGAGGGAAATGACTTCATCTTAGATGAGATTGAAGCATACTTGGCTAGTGATTTTGTACCTTGGGAAATTGATCACGCTCCAATTGATATCGAAGGGGATATACTTCTTATTGAGAAGTTGCTCAATGATGATCCATCATCAAACCCTCATCCTAGTGATTCAATTCCAGTTGAGATTAATCAAAATGAGATTAATCTGGAGGGAGATATTCTTCTAAAGAAGTTGTCAAACTGATACTTCTCCTCCTCTCCTCCCATCAAACTTCATAACAAGGAAGTCAAGTCAGCTTGAGAAAAACAAGAATTTCCGAGGTTGAGCTTAAGGACTTACCTCCTCATCTCGAGTATGCATTTCTAGAAGGTGATGATAAATTACCCGTCATTATTGCTCGAGATTTGAGTAAAGATGAAAAAGCTGCTCTCATTAAAATCTTGAAGTCACACAAGCAAGCAATTGCTTGGAAACTCTCCGACATCAAAGGTATAAATCCTGAGTTTTGTACTCATAAAATCTTGATGGAGGATGACTTAAACCAAGAATTCAACATCGAAGAGTGAATCCAAAAATCCATGATGTTATCAAACAAGAGGTTATCAAACTTCTTGATGCAGGATGGATTTACCCGATCTCGATAGTCCTTGTCACCAATTCATTGTGTTCCCAAAAGGGTGGCATTACTATTGTCACAAATGAAGATAACAAGTTAATTCCAACTCGATTGGTGACGGGATGGCGTGTTTGCATTGACTATCGTAAGTTGAATGACGCCACCCTAAAAGACCATTTTCCTCTTTATGGACCAAATGCTTGAGAGATTAGCAGGGAATGAATACTATTGTTTCCTTGATGGTTTCTCGTGGTACTTTCAGATCCCCATTGATCCAAAGGATCAAGATAAAACTACATTCACCTGCCCATACGGAACTTTTGCCTATAGACGTATGCCTTTTGGCCTATGTAATGCTCCCGCACGCTCCAACGATGTATGATGGCCATTTTCCACGACATGATCGGGAAACAATGGAGGTGTTTATGGATGACTTCTCGGTCATTGGGGATTCATTTCAAACATGTCTCTCCCATCTAGATAAAATGCTCAAAAGGTGTGAAGACACCAATCTTTGTCTAAATTGGGAGAAAAGCCACTTTATGGTCAAAGAAGGCATAGTCCTTGGCCATAAAATTTCAAAGAACGGGATTGAGGTAGATAGAGCAAAAGTCGATGTTATTGCTAAATCGCCTCATCCTACTACCGTCAAAGGTATTAGGAGTTTTTAGGTCATGCCGGTTTCTATCGTAGATTCATACAAGATTTTTCCAAAATCGCCCGGCCTATGACCCATCTTCTTGAAAAGGATGCTCCTTTTATCTTCTCCCCTGCGTGCATAGAAGCTTTTGAAACATTGAAGAAAAGGCTTACTGAAGCACCCATTCTCGTTGTTCCCGACGGACTTGTCTTTTGAGCTGCATGTGCGTGATTTTGCTATCGGTGCAGTCCTAGGGCAACGAAGAAATAAGCATTTTCAGCCTATTCACTACGCAAGCAAACTATGATCTGAGGCTCAAACTCATTACACCACCACCGAAAAAGAGCTATTAGCCGTGGTGTATGCTTTTGAGAAGTTTCGGCCGTATCTTATCTTGACCAAATGCGTAGTGTATACGGATCACTCTGCTCTTAAATATCTCTTTGCAAAACAAGATGCAAAGCCGAGATTGCTTCGTTGGGTTCTCCTCCTCCAAGAATTTGATATTATCATACGTGATAAAAAAGGAGCCGAGAACCTGGCTGCTGATCATCTGTCCCGATTAGAGAACCCTCACCAAGATGTTTTCGAGAAAAGGGAAATAAATGAAACATTTCCTCTCGAGACACTCAACGCGTTTTCGTGGAAATTTACCACCCCATGGTTTGTCGACTTTGCAAATTACCATGCAGGTAACTTCATTGTGAAAGGAATGTCGACCCAGCAGAAGAACAAATTCTTCAAAGATGTTAAACATTATTTATGGGACGACCCTTTCTTATTCAAAATTGTCGGATCAAGTCATCCGACGGTGTGTTTATGGACGGAAGCTATTGACATTCTCATGCTTGCTATGCCGACCCACGGGGCCATCATAGTCCAAACTACACCGCCAAAAAGGTGTTTGATTCCGGGTTCTATTGGCCCACAATCTATAAGGATGCCCACGAATTTGTCAAAACCTGTGACGCTTGTCAACGGCACGGAAATATATCTCAAAGAAATGAAATGCCACAAAATGCCATTCAAGTTTGTGAGATATTTGACATCTGGGGTATTTATTTTATGGGGCCATTTCTTCTCGGTAACAAGTACATACTCGGGGCTGTTGACTATTTGTCAAAATGGGTTGAAGCAAAAGCTTTACCCACCAATGATGCCCGAGTTGTTGTGAAGTTTTTGAAATCTCTGTTTGCCAGGTTTGGAACTCCTCGAGCGATAATCGTGATCGTGGTACACATTTTGCAATGACCAATTTGAAAGAGTCATGCAAAGTATGGTGTTACCCACCGCTCTCTATCGCATACCACCCCCAAACAAGTGGGCAGGTGGAAGTTTCAAACCGTGGTATTAAAAGAATCCTTGAAAGGACAGTAGGTGAAAATCGTGCATCCTGGTCGGATAAGCTTGATGACGACTGGCTTTTCGACAGCTTACAAAACACCATTGGGTGTACTCCATACAAGCTAGTGTAACGAAAAGCATGTCATCTTCCGTTGAGCTAGAGCACAAGGCATAACGGCCTTAAAGCATGCAAACTTCGATACCAGACAGCCGGTGATCACAGAAAAGTTCAAATGAATGAACTAAATGAACTTCGTGATCAAGCATACGAGAACTCTTTAATCTACAAACAAAAGACAAAGAAGATTCATGACTCTAAAATCAAGAACCGCATTTTCAACGTTGGTGATCGAGTCCTTCTTTTCAATTCTAGATTGAAGATTTTTTCAAGAAAGCTCAAGTCCCGCTGGTCTGGTCCATTTACTATCACTAAGGTTTATCCTTATGGCACCATTGAGTTATCTCAGCCCGATGGTCCCAATTTTAAAGTGAATGGTCATCGAGTGAAGCATTACTTTGGAGAGGACATTCCTCCTGTGGTTGTTCCGGATTTACAAACATTCCCCATGAACCAATGAATGCGGGGATCGAGTCAAGCTAATGACTCGGGAATCAAAAATAGTAGCCCACATCATATGGGTTTTCACCCATGTTTCTGTCTTCTTATCCCCTTTCTATCACCCTAGTGTGGGGGGGTTTGCCCCACATGTTGTATATATCATCAAGTTCTAAAAAAAAAAAAAAAAAAAATATGTGTATATATCAAAAACAAAATAATGGCCGTAGTATTTCCCTTTTACTTTCTTTGTTTCGGCATAACCGTCGGTACTTTGAATATTGAGGGCAATATTCATTTTATGGGGAATTTCACGAATTTTATCATGTAATTATTCCACCCACCCCCGTTTGGCCAAAATTTTTTTTGGAGTAAGTGTTTTTCACTTACTCAAAAATGGTAATCAGCCATGTCTAACCCACATAAGGATTGGCTAATCCAGGAGCAAACGGCTCTTGGTAAAGATTTCTCAAAACCGTTTATATGGCTTGCAATTTGCCCAAAATTGTATGGTTCTCAACTCACCATATCCTAAAAAGTGAAGAGTTGGCTAGCCCGCAAGATTATGGCTTGTGGTAAAGGCAGTGGAACATCCATAATTGGTAATCACTCACCAAAGATAATATTGATAATTTATCTAAGAGTTGGCTAGTCCAGAAGGGTACGGCTTCCGGTAAAGACACATCAAATCCGTTATATGGTTTATGATTTGCCAATAAATCATTTGGTTATCAGTGTACCAAGGTTCTTACTTGAACTGAAACATTTGGCTATTCCAGAAGTGATGGCTTTTGGTAAAGAGTCTTTAAAATCCATTAAAGCTTCAAAACATTGCTAGGACTAGCAATATCTTAGTGTGGGGGATTGATGAGTGTCTAAATACTCATCATTTTTATACTGTTAAAATGCCAAAAACATCTGAAAACACTCGGAAACACATCAAAATGATAAAAATATCACAAACAAGTGTTTTATATGTTTTAAATGCAAAAACATCAAAATCTGATGAAAAACGTATTAAGTTTGCATAATTGGCAGTTTTAGTCCCCAAGTTACAAAAGTTGTCAAAATCAGTCCCTGGTAATTCAAAATCTTGTAAAATATCATTTTAGGTCCATGAGATTCAAAAGTTGTCAAAATAAACCTTTTAAAGTTTAAAAATCACAAATTGACAACTTTAGTCCTTAAACTTTGAAAATTGTCAAAAATAGTCCTTGGTTAATTTAAAAAAGTGAAAATTATCAACTTTTAACCTTGTTCTATTTATAAATGACAAAAAAATGGTCCTTATGATAAACTTTGGAGAATTTACATGTTTGGTCCCTCAAGTTTCAAACTTGACAGTTTTGGTCCCTGGATTTATAAAAAATGAAAATTATCAACAAAGGTCCTTGTACTAATCTTACTTGGCAGTTTTAGTCCTTGTGAGAGCTTTGGAAAATGTTCAAGATCAGCCCCTCAACTTTCAAAGAATTACATGAATGGTCCTTGTTGTTAACATTAACCAAACCGGACCCTATTATTACTAAGCCCAAATCCAACCCAAACCTTGACCCGGCCCAATGTTTAAAACCAGATAAACCGCCTTCACGTAGCCTCCCCCACCCCTGTATCCCAAAACCTGCCATGGTTTTCTCACCACCACCTCACCCTTTCCACCTCATTCACCTTTCCAGCTCATCCCCCTCCTATCACCTGACCACAAGGTTAATGCTTCTCCACCATTCAACACTCCATCTATACTCACAAAACTCGTTTTGCCCTACTTGACCTCTGAACCCACCAAATTGCCTCTCTTTGTGTCCCCTACACCTCACAACACCCCAAATTCTTTAATTAGATTCAAACTACCCATTTCACAAATAGAATTTTGGCCAAAAAGTGACAAATGTCAAAACTGTGATCTGCTTTAATCCAACGGTTGATTGGTGGGAAATACTCAAGAGTGTCGACAAGGAAGATGGAAGTCAATAAATATCAAGAATGAAGCAAGAGAGAAGATATCTAGTATAATTTTAATTTTAATTTCGCTCTTAGTCTAACTTTAAAATTTCAGTGTTTGTAAAGCTTCAAGCTTTGTATTTTATGTTTTAAGGTGAAATAAACTTTTGTAAGCATCAATTTCCAGTTTCAAGTCTTATGTCAAGTTATGCAGTTTTCTTATTATTCAAAAATCTCAATATGTTGAAATGTTGTTAGAAGTTGTTACTTTGGACTTAGAAGCTCATATAAGCTCCTCATAAAGCTTATCAAAGCTTGTAGATACCTTAAAAGCAGATAGTAGCCAAAACCAAAATTCACAAAAAAATCAAGAAAATAAAGAAAAAATAAAAATCCATGGTGATTGTGATCAAGAAGTTGGAGCAAGGTATATTTGTGATGGCCTTGGTTAGAGCTCTGGAGAGCATTTAGGATTGGTTCTCATCCTTGGTTCTAAATTTTCGCTTGGAAACCAGTAAGCTCTTTTTTCTCTAATTTGGCATTTTACTTTTAGAAGTGCTTATTAGCTTAAACTGCTTGTTTTATGTTATTTAGCTATAGTTAAGTACATACAAACTATAAAAGCAGTCTTTAGTTCTTTTGAATTTGTAGTTTACAAATATTTTTTTTTCATAGTCTTATTAGCATAAATTCAAATTTCTCATTTTATGTTGTTAGTGCTGTGGTTTAATGTTTATTTAGTGTTAATATATGATGATATAAGGTTGTAATCATCTACATGGTCTTAAGTTGTGTTTGCTTTGAAAATTCAAAACAAATTCACTAAAGGTGTTTGGTTTGCTGATTAATGTACTAAAGGTTGTGCGCACTGTATTTTGGTTGTTTCATGTCACATTAAGTCCTAAGAACTCAGTTCAAAGAATATATTCAGTCCTTGTTGCAAGAAAAGTCAAAATCACTTATAATCGTCTTATTATGCTTATCTCGTTAAAAGTTTTAGAAATCAAAACCTTGTTTCATGTTTGGAATTCAAGAAAGTATAGCCTAATTTAGTTTCATTTAATCATATCATCAATATCGTTAACAAATCAAGATCCAAGTTCGTTTAGTCAACCTTTATTTCAATCAAAAAGTCAAAACTTGCCCCAGGCATCAGCTTTGTTAGCCAAATCATAAGCTCCTATAGAGCTTATTAGTTGACCATAACCTGTGATTTTGTTTCTTGGGATGCTTAACCGGTCCTCTTTAAGTTCCAAGTTTTAAATTTCCATTTGTAGCTTATTTGATAAGCCCGCAAGTGCTTATCATTTTGTCCCAAGTAAGTCAAAGATTAACCGAGTTTTACTCGGGATTCTCGTGTTTTGAAAAGCTTCTCAAAAGCTCATTTTAGCTTGTTTTGATTTCAACTTTTGTTTCTAGGTAGCCAACCAGGTCTAATACAAGTTCAAATAATTGCTTTTCAGTTTTAGCTTATTTGTGTTCTCAGGCATGCTTAAAGTAACCCTCAAATTGTTGCTCATTGATTCAAACATCAAATCTGTTGAGCTTGTGATTCTGTGGGTTAGGACTTATTGAAACCTGTTCCATTTGAGTCATTTTAGCTTAATATAGCTTCTGTGTAGGTTTGGTGGTCTTTGGTTAACATTTGGCTTTTTCAAGTGCTTTATAATAAAGCAATGCTAGCTTTTGTATATATTTCTCCAAACAAGCACATGTTTTTATATTTTTCCTAGATTCTACATATTAAAATAGACTTTTCCTGAAATTTTCATAATTTTTCATAACTGTTTGCTATTTTTCTTAATTAAAAACAGTTTTTAGGCATTTTTAAATAGCTTTTAATACAAATAAATTATAAAAAGTTCAAAAAAATAATTTTTCAATTTTATTAGGTTAAGATAAATATAAAAGTAATAAAAAGTATTTTTCCATAATTTTCTTAGTTTAAAAAGTATTTTTTAGCATTTTAATTAGTTTAAAATAGATTTAAATTAATAATAAATACATATTTATATAGTTTAAATATTTTCAACCAACTCTTTCTTTTTCTAGGTTAATTTTGTATTTTCTTGTATTTTAGTGCATTTTAAATACTTAATAAATAGTTTTTAATTAATAATAATTAAATAATAAGTTGTAAAAATAATTTTCTTTTCTAATAATTTTCTTTTATTATTAGGATTGTAAAAATATCATTTTCATATTTGTAGGCCTTTTATTTCTTTAAAACTCACTTTTTATTTTGTACGTGAGACTAATTTTATTTTAAACGTAAGTTTTACGTTTTAGGTTTTAAACGTTCATCGACTTTAAAAATAGTGATAGCGTTTATTTAATATCTTTTATCTTTTATTTCTTTTAATTTGCATTTAAGTCACTTTAATTTGTAGATCTTTTCTTTAGGTAATTTCCATAAAACCTTACTGATCACTATCCTTAGTGATCATTCTATCATCTTAAGTTGTTTAAACACCAATTCATCCTCCGTGGGACTTAACCCAATTGGGAAACACTATATTCCTCCTCGATCTTAAATTGCATTCGCTTGAGCAGCTTTTTAAGTTGATTACGGTTCATTCACAAGTGGCGTTTGGCGGATTAGACTTGATCTGCTTGGCACGATCAAAGGCGCTTTTGGTTTTCCTGAGCGGAGACTAAAGGGTCTCTTCTTCAATACCAGCAATCTTTAAGAGAAAGCCGATATTTACTTAGGGTCTCCTCGTGAGAATTAAACAAGCTTCCGTTGAGAGAAACTTGAGTGCGAGAAGGTTTAGTGCATGCGCACACCGGTCCATGACGACTTTGATCTTCAATACCGGTTTCATCAAGTGACAACCAAAGAGCATATGAATTGAACCCTTGTCCTCTGTTTTGAATAACTGAGGGCTATTTCTTTTCACCCTTTCTTTACTTTTCTTTTAATTCTTCAACTCTTCTTTCTCCTGATTCTCTTTTTCTCCTTTTTATAATCATACCTAAGGACTTCTAATTCTAACTATTGGTATAGTCCTTGGGTAGATCCTCCTCGCTCATGACTGGCGGATCTAAGTTATTCTAACATTAATCACCTTATAACCCATTGCCACAAAACCATTTGCATTATCTCTCAAAGTATTTAAGTAAGAAACATTTTGTACGAGAGTTTTATATTTTGTAGAAATATTCCCTCCACACTGCTTAATTATGTTAACAAAATTTGCACGGTGAGAGAAGCGCAAGACTTTTGAATTGATCAACTCATGATAGACAATCGCCATGAGACACAAGTTACGTTGCATAGTTAAAGAGCGTGTCACTTTTAGGTGACAACCAGCTCTAATAACTACCTTGAAGATGGAAAACCTGAAGGTTTTCAAACCCGTCAAAGTTCATGTCTACCGAGTTTTAATGGTACATTCTACTCCAAGTCCTCAAGAGACACGTTACATCACTAGCGAACTCGCTTGAAATTATTACCGTCCCCGACAAGTCTTTTCAGTTACTAACATTTCGAGTTCGTCAATTCGTCGGTTAAGTCTATTCACACGAAGATTCTTTTGCAACTCACAACATATTTCTTATCACATAATTTTTCTCCCTCTCAAAAATGGCATATAAATGTTATTTTTGATGAAATTTGATATCAAATATGTCCATTTCGAGTTTTGTGGGAAGATTACCACGAAGAACAATTTGTGAACAAAGGTTTAATCAAATAATCCCCCTCAACAAGTGATATTAACTTTTGAGGTTTTGAAAATCTTAAGGGAAAGTACTTGTTCTTTTGAGCAAAACTTTGAAAAATGAAAGTTTTGATTAGTTTTACTCAAAAGTAAGAAGATTTCGCCTCTTTTATAAGGATTGTGGCAATGAAGCGTACCAATGTGGTCCTTTTCATTACAAGTAATGGTTGTATTAATCGTTATGTGCACAAGCCATAGTCAAATAAATCAAACAAACAAAACCACAATCAAGAGAGTTAAGAGAGTACCCATGATTACGCACGATCGCCTACTTCTCGAGGACATTCAAGTCGAATCGGAAAGTTTGGTCATCCTTCCACATAGCTCTTCCAACCGCCGCATCCGATCCCTCCGATGAATCAAACTTTCATCAAACCTAGTGATCAACGAACATCCTTGCAATCCTTTGAATTCCATCTCTTCGTCTGAATAATACCCAACTCAATGTCCTTCAATCGATATGCCAATCCTTCTCGAACCATCTTCGTGGTGTTACATTGAACTTGTGAATTTCATCAAAAGCCATGAAGCAAGTATGATGAATTTCACTTCGATAGACAAACCTAAAATTTTGTTTATGAACGATTTTGTACTGAGGTTCTTGATTGATTCCGTTGAAGTGTAGAAGGTGCGGTTATATTGAGTTGTTTTTTGGTAATATTCAACCCCGAGGTGGAGATCTTCAACACGCCTTTTGATTTGAAGCGTATGAAAACAAGGAGTGCAAGATATACTTGATCCAATTTCGTTGAGATTCGTGTTGGGGCTCTCGGTATGTCATGATCCTCACCACCGTGTATGTAAAGTGATCAATGGTTTTCCATTGGTGGTGTGGTTTCTGAATCCCTTGGTTGATCAAATGGTGGTGGCTATGTAGCTTGTTGTGTAGGTGAAAACCCTTTTAACCATTTGTCTAATCATTGGATGGAGTTGCCTTCTTAACATATTTTGTTGTTGACTTAGTTGTTTCTTTTGTTGATGGAGGTGATGATTGAGATGATGATTGGGGTTTGGTGGAAGTGTCAAAAGTGGTTCGAAGACTGTTGAGGTATGTGTGTTGGATTGTCAACTATGTAGTTGTTCCGATTCTTCTTTAACTTTCCTATTCAAATTCTAGCAACTTCTTCACCTTTTCGCAGCATCATTTCCACTTCACCACCAAATTATCATCAACGACTCTTTCATCCTTATCATGATCGTAATCTCCTTCGTCATATATTTCCACATTTTCACCATGCTTTTATTTCTTGATGTTTTAGTTGTTGTTGTGGTTGCTTCATTTCAACAGCTTGTAGTGATGTGACGCCTCGATCCTTACCGGGTTGATTAACCGGATCGGATGGGGTAAGAGTTGTTTGCAATGGATCTTCCATAAGTGGATGATTATCTTGACCCTCTCTGCCCACCGGTTTGATTAACCGGAAAGGTTGAAGCATGGTATTCCATCTTTTTCTACTTTAATGTCTTACGAAATTGTATTTCCTTATCCATTGAATCATACTCATCATCGTGGATGACTTTGAGAGCATGAATTTTAATGGATGTTGTAGAAGGATGTCCACAAATTCCGCAAGATGATTCAGAGCATATGAAGTTGGAAGACGACTGGAGATTGTTCTTGCCAATTGTTTTGTCGTATCCAGCGGGAATGTGTTTGCCATCGAGAGCTCCGGCATTGATGTTTGCTTGATTTGCACCATTTTGTGATTCAAAGACATTAGACAAAAAGACAAACATATGGAAACACAATGTGTTTGTTTTAGTCTGATTTATTATCTAATTCCTTGTTTTATGGTAACAAGTTTCGCTTAGTTACAAGTCCTAAGTCACATTTGTCCAATTGTTTGAAGTTGATGTGATAAGTTACGGAACGTTAATTTTGAAATTTCAAAGTCCAAATCTTCACTTTACACACAACATGTTAACTTTTGTAAGCATAAGCGTAACACTAAACATTAGTGACTTATGAGTAACATTTAACAAGTAAAATATGCGTAATAGGCCAAAATGTAGTGAACAAAGGATTTACGTGTAACAAGGATCCTTATGCATAAAGAGTAAGCTAAAGTTTAGACTGCTTTATGCGTAAGAGTTTCCTACGCGTAAGACGAGTTCAAAGGCTTTAGGCTTATGCGTAGGAATAAGCTAGATGTTATGAAAAAAGTTTACTCGTAAGAGTAAAGCTTATGCGTAACAAGCCTTGTTTACGAATATCTTTCCAATATACTCAAAACCAATCAGACCTCTTATGCGTAACGTGTTAAACATAAACATGAAAACTTGATAACAGTTTATTCCAAACATCTTATAGATCACAAAACAAGCACAAGAACATATCAGATACACAAAGACTTAGACGAAATTTTTTTAACCCTAAACCTTAATCTATGCAGAGATATAGCTACACAAATCAAACAAGAATGTTTCTGGAGTGTACTAGATATCATATGAGTGCAATGGAACAAGATTTAACACATTTCCAAAAAGTAATCAAGATTCATGGGAGATGAACCCTAAAACCTAAAACTTAAATTCTTACAGTTTAGATGTTTCTGGGCTAATTTAAATGTTCAAATCATGCATATATACTTATTCTAACACTTTCTTGACCACCTAATAACATATCACAGAATAGAAAACCCTAGATGAGCGCAAGAACCCTAGAATTCAAATTAATGAAATTTAAGATTCTGGATGGTTTTGGACGATTGAAACAAGTTTAATATACACTAAGAAAGGTTTTAACATAACTCATTTCAATCCAAACACTTTAATGCATAAACACCCAATTCGTTCGAGTGAACAATTTTCCAAAATCAGTTTAAAGAGTTTTAACCGTTGGATTTGAAAGATTTTTGAAATCCTTGTTTAGAATCTTGATCAAAACAATTTGGAACTTACAGATTATGAACAACTTGAATGGATTTTGAAGATTTGATTTGGGCAGTTTGATCTTGGTGGTTTAGGAGTAAATGCACATGAAGTGGTGCATTGAATGTGTTAGGTGAATGATATTGTTAACAGTAGTTTGCCAAGTTAACACATTCAGTCCCTCAACCTCAAAAAAGGTTCCAACCAAGATCCATTAACTTCCGTTTAGGTTAGACAAAAAACACTTGTAAAGCAAGAAACTTAACGACACTCCCCCTCGACTTTTGAAATGATGAATTTTGAAAAACATTTGAGTCCGAGGAGAGTATTTGACAAGAAACGTATCCATCATTTTAGAAGAAACAACATAATTAAGGTAACATGCAAGTACAAGGTTTTATGAAACCAAAAAATATTTTATTTTCTCCCCTCAACACTTGTTCAGGAAAATAATGAAAGTTTTGATAGAACAAAGTGTTGACGGAAGATTTGTGCTTGCCATGTTGAAAGAAATTTAGATAGAAGAATATTTATGAATTTTATAAATTTTATATTTTTGTATTTTGTTTTTGAAAAATATTTACAAAAGAGGTTTTGGTGTTTGACTGTTTTAAGAATGTGTTAAAAGTTCATCCAGCCTTCGAGTCAAACACCGCATACCAATCCTCTGACCAACTCATTAAACCACAAAGTATAATTCAAAAGCACCTTTTCCACGTGTTCTTGATGAAATGATATCGAAGATCGATGTGCTTTGATTTCGAGTGTTGAACAGAGTTGCACGATCCAATAGCACTTTCGATTCGCAAAGACATCGATTCTATCAAATATGTAACCATAGTCTTTGTGTTGTGTTCTCATCCAAATGACTTGAGCACAACACTACGGATAATACATATCTCCGCTGTTGAGGATAGCGATGTACAATCCTCGCTTCGATTGCCATGACACCAGTTTATCACCAAGAAATTGTAAGGCTCCGGAGTACTTTTCTCGAGAATCTAAGCAACCTACGGATCGGCGATGAAAAGCTATTAGTTCAAAACCGTAATCGAGGATTCGTTTAGCCTCTCGAGAGGTGAGTTTTCTTGGTCTTGACCGATAACGGAGCAAAGATATACGAAAAAGACAATGTCATGCCTACTGGCTATTAGATACATGAGAGACCCAATAATACTTCGGTATTTGGTAGGGTCCACCAATTTCCCATGTAAATTAGCGTCTAGTTTCTTGGTATGTGCCATTGGTGTGGCATAGGTGTCACTGTTTTGCATTCCAAAATTGTTTAAAATTTCAAGGGCATATTTGACCGACTCAAGAAAATACCACGGGTGATTGATGAACTTGTACCCTAGAAAGAACGTAAGTTCACCCATCATGGACATTTCAAAATATTTTTCATTAGTTTGAAAAGCTGAGTATTTTAAATGTGTTGACCCAAAAATGATGTCATCCACATAAATTTGAACGATTAAAATGTGTGCCCCGTGATATTGTATGAACAGTGTAGGGTCGACCGAACCTTTTACGAAATTATTGGCGATAAGAAAGGATTATAACTTATCATACCGAGGGCTTGTTTGAGACCGTAGAGATTTCGCTTTGTAGACGTGATTAGGGAACTCTGGATCAAAGAATCCTTCCGGGCTGGCTAACATAGACCATTTCTTTCAGTTGTCCATTGAGAAAGGCAGTTTTGACATCCATTTGAAAGACCGTGATGTGCATGTGAGCCGCAAAACGCGAAAAATCCGTATGACCTCAAGACGAGCAACTGGAGCGAATGATTCTTCAAAGTCAATACCCTATTCCTGTCTATAACCCATAGCCACCAGACGTGACTTATTTCTGATTCACGGTTCCTTCAAGACATCCAATTTGTTTTTCCAAATCCATTTGAGACCAATGACGAAGACCCATGTTGGTCTTTCAACCAATTCCCATACTTCAAGACGTTTAAACTGATTGAGTTCTTCTTGCATGGATTCAATCCAATTGTCTTTTGTCATTTCATCTTTAATGTTTTAGGTTCGATTGGCGATGTGTGAGTGCATAAATGCAATGTTCACCGTCTGTGTGAAGACGTTGTCTCGTTACCTAACGGGTTGATTCGGTTACCAATAATGTTCTCAAGAGGATGGTCGTTCGTCCAACGATGTGTGGAAGGTTGATGTTGATATACATTCTGCAGATTGGGAGGATTCAAATGGCTTGTAGATGATTCCACAACATCTGGTGCAACAGATTCATTAGCAAACGGGTTGAAGAACGCATTTGGATCAAAATCTGCAGGTTGGGGTACTTCATTGTTCGAACATCATCACCGAATTTGGTTCAATCGTCGTTGGATGCAGTTTGTTCAACTGTTGTAGTAGAGTCAACTGGTGGTGCTTCTTCAACAGTAGTTGTTGTAGCAGGTGTATCATGTATTGGAATATGATCAGGTTGAGCAGCGGAAACATTGGGTACACCTGGAGCACGTTCATCAATATCATCACTAAACAAAGGAGCAAACAACTTTTCCATTTGTTGACGAGTAAGCTGGGGGTTTGGTTCAGCTGATGATGGGGTTTGAGGGAAGTTTAAATGGTTGTGACCGGGTTCCAAGCTGTTATGCTCAGAAGCCATAGTGAATATAAACAGAGATTGACGAAGTTTCTGAATCAGTTTCCCCCCAAAATGACAACTGTCTTTAGCAGATTTGAAACTTTGATGTAGTAGACATTTCTTCTAACTTTTGAAGTTTTCAGTATGTAGAGGAATTTGTAGAAGAGCAGTAAACCAGACAAGGTGATTCTGACTAATTGCGAAAAATCCGTTCGAGGGTAACATGCCAGAAATCAACAAAATCTTCTCACGTATGTAGACGCATCACACCAAACAAACCACGAAAGACAAAATGAAATGACTTTCCCCTGAATGTTGTGATCTTTCGGATTACTAATCACCTATGAATATGCAATAACTCAATACCAAGACCGTGTGTGAGGCATCACAACATCATATTTAGGTAACTTCACACTAGATAACCCATGAAAGTGAGACGATAACACCATCTTGAGAAATTTTAACCACAGATCGTCTCATTTCTTCCCTCTAATTGAAGAAATTCATGAAGGCATTGGGTTTTCGCAAAGAAGCATGTGGTCAAACAAGGAAGCAATGATCACCTACACTCTCTCCCCCTCGATGTTTTCAATGAATCAGAATCATACACCACGTATGTTGATGAGGAATTGAAGACAGCGAAACCATGTATAAGGAAACAACGAAACCATGTATGTCCAATTGTTCGAACAAGTGTGAAGTACCAAAAATATTTCGAGTGAGTCAACTGTTGATAAAACTTCTTTGTTCATAATGTTGATCATCAGCTGTGTCATTGTTGTTGGAAACAGTTTGATCGTCTGTCATCAAAGATTCGATAGGAGGTGCATCTACAACAATAGTTGTAGTTTCAGAGTGTATCCGAAATTAGTATATGATCAGGTTTTGCAGCGGAAACATTCGATACATCTGAAGCACGACTTTTGAAAGACTCTTTAACCAGTGGAGCAAACAAAGTTTCCAATTCATGACGATTAAGTACAATGGTGGTGCAGCTGATGGATCATGATATTTTTGATGGTGAGAAACGGGTCCTACGCTGTTTTACAGTAGAAGCCATTGCGGTTGTACCTGTATAGAAAATAGTAGGGGGGGGCAAGAAAGAAAAACATGGATCCCCAAGTGTAACTGGGTTCCAGATGTTAGAAGCATAAAGATATAGTGTCAATTATCTTCTTGACACCTGAACATGCTATTTTGATGATTTCCTTTCCTACCTCAGGGATGGATGTAGAGGGTTTCACACTTGTTATGGTGCAACTACTTAGTATCTTGCCTGTAGGAATCCACCTAAGACCAACAGTGTTGAAAACTATACCCGTTGGAATCCATCTAAGATTAGATCTAGGGGATGTTGAAACGTCTTTAGGGAAGAGTTTGCGTCCTATGTTGATCAACCTATTAGGTTTCTGAAATTTTATGTTTAGATCAACGGGTTTATTTCTAACTGTTTGTTGATTAAACTTAGGTTTTGGTTTGCTACTACAAGTAGTGTTATGCAACACACTAGAAGGCATCACACTAGGTCGTGAACCTAAGATTCCATCTTTTTGGAGTAGTGCCCTTTTCCTAGCCTTTTCTTGATCATAGTTCTTGTATGCGTCATGTGAATCATATGAATTTTTAATTTTAATGCTCGGTTTACACAGTGTTCGTACTAATCCTAGACGGGCCAGGTGCAACAGAAACAGATGTAATAGAAACAGGTTTTGACAAAAGATTATTCTCAACAACATGGGAGGCAAACCGTGGTTTTGAAGATTTAGAACGTTCAGATTTAAATGCAGTTGGTTGTCTAACTACTGATTGTTTTCCGAAAGGTTGTAGAGACGATTTCCCCAAGATTGTTGGTTTTGAAAAATTAGTATCCACACTCTTGTCAGTTAATCTTCTCAGTTTGTTTTGTAAAGCAACATGTGCAAGCCCCTTAGCTTGAATTTGAGCCTTTAAATGCTCATTTTCTTTTACTAAAGTATCCACACGATTACTTTGTTCATTCAAAGATTTACTATTTGGCTCAGAATTTAAGAAATTGTTTTGCATTTTGAGTTCAAGAGAGATGCAATGAGCCTCAAGTTTTGAAAAATCTTTTTGAAACTGAGCAATGGTCGAGAAGAATGTTTTCAGATTCAAGAGTTTGATTTGACGTTTCAGTTGAATTGTTAACAAGTAAGGGCTCAGACATGAGATAGGTGTCTGGACATTGTGCAACACACTGGTCAACCTCTCCTTCATTTCTAAATTCAGGTTGCTTAGTATGTTGTGTCGCATTTGCGCTCAGAATATGATCAACAGTAGATAGTACCTCAACCATTTGTTCTTTGTCAAAGTTTGGCTCTGTGTCATAGATGGGTAAGATATCTTCTTTAACCATTTGTTCTTCGTCAAAGTTGGGCTCGGTGTCATAGTTAAGTATGATATCTTCTCCAGATCTACTGTTGTCATCCTGGTTTTCCAATGCTACAACCTCATTGTCCGCATTCGACAGATGCGTGAATCACAACATTCTCAACATCCGTTTGAGCATTCCTTCCATGTACATCAACTCTTTCACCTTGCACGACTGCAGGATTTCGCGAATTTGATGATGTCTGACGCTTGGAATTGTTAATTGTTGAACACATCTTAGCCAGAGCCATGTATCCTTCTTTTAATGCCACAAATGCAGCTTCATCTTCAGAATCCATTGAGTTAAACAGTATCTCTCCCCTGCAGAAGAATCAAAGAGAAAACGTGCGAAGTCGATATAGCACACAGAAGGCCGATATAGTAAATTTCAATTTCCCTCCAAAAATAATTTTGAAAAAATTTTGACTCTCAAAATTTGAAATTCACTATAAAATGCAATATTAAGGTTGTAAGAAAAATTTGAGTTATGACAATTTTGACGCCAAATTTGACCCGAAAAATTCGAATTTGTGCCCAAAAATTTGAATTTTTGACCAAAATTTTCGCAGTTAAACCAAAATTTGAATCTCGCGTAACAATTGAACGTTTAGTCTCCCCTAGAAATTAAATTTTACTCAAATTTTCCCGCCATTTTTTTGAATACTTGTGATGTTGATGGATCTTTGTAGTCGAATGAAACTTGTTGTTGATGAAGTTATTCTTAGGCGTAGAAATCAGCTTAGGCGTAGAAAGTAAGCTTATGCGTAGAAACAGCTTACGCGTAGAAAGTGCCTTACGCATAAAAAACTACCTTACGCGTAGAAGTAGCTTACGCGTAGACTTTAGGAGACCTTAGCTTAGGCGTAAACCAAAGGCTTAGAAGTAAGAACCTTATGCGTAATATTTCCTTAGGCGTAAGACGAGCTTATGCGTAGGAAATGCTTAGGCGTAAGATGTTTACTCGTACGCTTTTATGCTTAGGCGTAAAACTAGGGTTTTAACCCAAAAATCCTTTACACTTATTCCAGTGTAAGGGATATCCAAAGTCGAAGTGTTTTCAGGCTTATCCAAGCAAGAAAACACTGAGTAAACCAATTTCACTGAAGATCAAACCAAGGAAAGCTTACGCGTAGACTTTGAAATCTTACGAGTAAAACTAGGGTTTTCTTAAGAGTAGAAAGTACGAAAAACTGATTTTATGCCCAAAAGTGTTTAGAAACCATATTTTTATGATGAAATAGCTTCAATATCACCAAGATAACACAAAATTATGAAACTTGATGATCCAAAACACGTTTTCACCTTACGCGTAGAAAGTAGTACACGAATGAAATCAAGCTTAAAAACGATTCTACACACGTAAAGTTTCAAACTTTTTACCAAAAACTTAAACTTTAACACCAAATAACCTTTAAAGTACAAGAATCTTGAATTTTAAAGTGTAAAAATGAAAGCTTTTTGCGTATGAAAGATTGAAAACGTGAAACTTATGCGTATGAAAAAAAACTTCAAAAACAAGAAACGTTTCACCCAACTATTTGGCGAATGATACCACTGTTAGGTTCCCATATTAGTAACACAAGCATCAATATAAGAAAGGAGATGAAGGAAGGATCGGTTGGACACACACACTTATGCGTAAGATATGAGAGAAAGGTTTATGCTTAGGATAAATGTAAATGTGAACAACCAACCCTCAAGTGAGGGTTTTACAAGATTATTTATAGGAGGGAACTAGGGCAACACTCCAAGTTCCCATCCTTTACTTATTGGGCTTTGGATAGGCTCATGGGCTTTCTACATGAGCCTAACCTTGATTACTAACATAAAAGCCATAATTAAGCTAACTATTACATATTAATTACTAACACTTGAATTCTAGTTTAGGAGTGATTCCAACAGCACTAAAGTTTCAAAGTTGTCATCCAGGTTACTCAACGTCACGGGTTTGTGTTATTTGTTACTGAACCTTTTAAAACAGTACACTCAGGTCACTCCCAGGGTGGGCAACCTGTTGTTAGCACTTACACTTTTCAAACATTGGCACATTAGGTCCCTGTGGTTTGTGGGGTGGCACGAATTTAGTCCATAATTCTTTTTATTATATACTTAACTATTAATACATTAGCAAGGTCCGTTTTTATACGCTTTCTTACTTTCTTTTATCCGTTTTTGTCTGTTTTTATACATTTTCACCCGTTTTTTGACCTTTTTATCTGTTTTCATCCATTTTTATACGTTTTCGTCTGTCATTATACGTTTAGGTCCGTTTTTATATGTTTTTCTTACGTTTTCATACATTTTTCTTCGTTTTTATCTGTATTCACACGTTTTTACCGTTTTCATCTGTTTATATACGTCTTCGTCCATCTTTATATGCTGTCGTCTTTCGTACGTTTTCATACATTTTTATCCGTTTTTATCTGTTTTCATATGTTTTTATACGTTTTCATACGTTTTTATCTATTTTCATATGTTTTTATACGTTTTCGTACGTATAAAAACATACAAAAATGTATAAAAACATATGAAAATGGATAAAACGATGACAACGTTTAAAAATAGACGAAAACGTAAAAAAACAGATGATAATGTATAAAAATGGAAAAAAGCGTATGAAAACGTAAAACGGTACGTATAAAAAGATGAATGAATAAGGGCGAAAATGGATAAAAACGATGAAAACCTATAAAAACAGATGAAAACGTATAAAAACGGGTGATGATGTATAAAAACGGACGGAAACGCATAAAAACGAATGAAAACATATAAAAACGAGCGAAAACGTATAAAAATCGACAAAAATGTATAAAAACGAACTGAAATGTATGAGGAAAGACGAAAACGGAAAAAACAGACAAAAACGCATGAAAATGAGAGAAAATAGACAAAAACAGACAAAAACGTATAAAAAAGATGAAAACGAACGAAAACGTATAAAAACAGACACAAATGTATAAAAACGAACGAAAACGGTTAAAAACATACGCAAACATATAAAAATAGATAAAAACGTATGAAGACGGATTATAACGGATAAACGTATGAAAACGTATAAAATCAGATAAAAACGGTCAAACTAATAGAAATAGTGGTCAAGGGACTAAATCTGTGATACTCGAAAAACCACAAGGACCGTTTTGTACTTAAAAAATTAGCCACGTAGGATTTTTACTGGTTATATCCGGTTACCAAAAACATAGTAACAAATATAACCAGTCGTAAGAAAGTTGAGTAACTTGGATGACAACTTTGAAAATTTAATCCTTTGGGACAAATTTCAAGCAAACTTTAGTGACTTCTTTGTATAATAACCCAATCTTCTTGGGAATGACCAACTCTCAAAGTTTGTATAAAAGTATAAACATTGTACTCAGTTGTTCCCTATAGTAAAACCAAACCTAATACCTGTTTTTTAGCATCCAATCCCTCCACTAGATGTTTAACACGTGTACTTTAGGAACCCTTTGAAAACCTAATTCACTTCTATAAAAGGGAACGCATGTAAAAGAGTAGAGTATCTCTTTCAATTAACACAACACAGTCTTCAAGAGGATACTTTACTCCTCAAACCTAACTAGGCAGCTGAACATTCAAAGAGTAAGAATAATTGGTACTTAAACACTAACTTAGGTTTGTGTTTAAGTTTGAGAGGAGATCACCCCACATTATTATTCAACTAGGTTTGCTATTCCGCAAGCAAAATTAAGTCAAATTCTTTGATTCATTCAAATAAGAATTTTAAACGTTGAAAATTTACTTTGTGTCTTGTGATTTAAATCGCTTTGCTTATTATTAATCTTTACCATTTTTGCACATCCATATGTTTGCATGGATCATTGTTTAACTTAGTTCTTAAGTTATAACACGTTACAAAGGGTCCAACAAGTGGTACTAGAGCCATCTGATTTATAAAACTTTTTCAAAATAGATTGCTCAAAGTTTTAAAATCAAGATCCCCCATGGCAAACAATGAAGTTCCTCAACTTCTAAACGATAGGGGTAGCTACACTGTTGCTGCTAAACTAGAAGAGGAAAAATTCACAAAATGGCAGAAAAGGTTTCTATGTCACATTGTGAGTATAGAACCTCAATTCATGAAAACCATTACAACTGGGCCATATGTCTAAAAAACGGCTGCTGGTTTAGACAAACCAGAACCACAGTGGTTAAATGATGAACTTCAATCTTGATCAACGCCTGAAGAGTCTCATCATTTCATGTCTTCCAAATGACCTCATAGAACAAGTCATAAATTTTCGTACTGCCAAAGAAGCATGGGATGACCTGTGTCTATCATAAGAAGGTCCATTTGAAGTCAAACAAAATAGAGCAATGGACTTAAAGCAAGCATACAATTCCTTCAAACATTTGGAAGGTGAAACTATTTTCAAACTTTTACCAGGTACAAAGTTCTGTTAAATGAACTTACCAATGATGGTGTTAAGCTTGAGAAACATGAAATAAATGATGGTTTTGTTAACAACCTTCACAAGAAATGGCTAAGCTTTTATCAAAGATTGAGATACTCTAACCATGTTAGAGACCTTGACTTAGCCACACTCTTTAAGAAATTCAAACATGAAGAAAGAATCATAAACATAATCAATGAGCCTGAAAACAAAAAGGACTTAACCTTGACCACCAAACCCATATCAACTGCCTTTTTCTCTAACTTTCTTATTCAGGACTTTCAAGATGATCCCCAAGATGAAGAGGACACAAGAACAATCAAGAATATATTGTTAGGAATTAGAAATTCCAGAGTGAAGAGTCAGTCACCCCAAATATTATCTAGCATAAGTTAGCTCATAGACATATCATTTGTTACGTTATTTAGTAGTTTATTAGTTAGTTTGTAGCGTAGTTTAGTTTAGTGTGACACCGTGGAGGAAGGACGGGTCTTTACCCACTGTATGCCTGATCCACAGTCCGTCAGGAGGACGTATGCTTTGTAACTATAAATACCCCTTCCATCCATGGAAGGGGTGTTGCTTCTTGAATCTAACCTTTCATATTTTGTTAAACAACTCTCTTTCAAGAAACATCCTCTCTACTCTATTCATCTCTATAATGGCTTTCTTATATTATCATCATCCTAGACCACCCGAATCATCAAACAACATAATATTCACGATCCTACATATGTGGATGACCGTGCTGAAGAGTTTCATGAAAGGGCTTTTCTAGAAAACTCAAAGAGATTCTTCAAAAAGAATTCTCTAAGGTTCAGTGGGTCAAAAGCATACGACGAAATTGAATGCTTCAAGTGTGGCAAAACTGTACATTTTTGCAAAATATTGCTATATCAAAACTTCCACACCTTCATACCCTTCACCCAACTAAAATAAACTTCAACCTAAAAAACTCACCTACACACAAACATCATCACCAAACAAAGCTGAGCCAAAAATTTAAAAGGACTTTGAGGCAAATATAACAAAGTTAAAGCCAAACTAGCTCTCTTAAATTCTGCTTCCTCAACCTGCCCCAACTCCTCAAACAAGAAGAAAAAGTCTTGTTGCTGAAGCATATGACTAGGATGAAGAAGTATCATCTGATGATGATCAAATAGTTGAAACGTAGGTCCTTATGGCTCTTGTAGATGTTGAAAGGGTAGCAGCGGGTAAAGAATCTGCTAGAAATGGTGAATGGGTCACAATCTCCATAAAAAAGGTACACACTCTTATCGAATTAGAAGATAATGAAGATATAGAGTCTTTTCTTGATTATTTATGTGTAGACCCTAAATATGTTGATGAACAAAGGCAAAACCTCATGCTAAAATATAGGAATATTGTTCAGGAGCTGTACACATGTAGGGAAGAACTATTAGAGCTAAAACAAGCAAAACCTTTTGCCCTTACTTTTCAACATGTTGGGATCACTTGTAACTCGTATTTCAAGTGTAGGTCATTAATATGTAACAGGTTGCTTAATTAGGCTTATATGTTTGTAATTAATGCTAGGCTTATGTAATAAGCCCATGAGCCTATGCAAAGGCCCATAAGGCCAAGGGAAGAGACTATAATAGTTGCCCTAGCTCCCTTGCCTATAAATACAATGTATACTCTCATTTTGAGAGTGTTGGTTCTTTCATTAAGGATATCATTTCCTTATTCTTGTGTGTGTGTTAGAATCCGTCCGTCCCTCCTCTCTCTATCATTCTATCATACATCTAAACATACTTGTGTTCATAATATGGTGACCTAATAGTGGTATCAATCACCATTTAGTTTAGTGAAACGTTTTTGTTGAAGTTTTGTCATATACACGTAAGTTCTCTCTCATTCTAAACCTTTACACACACGTATACTTTGATTTTTGCACTTCAATCTTGAAGCTTGAAAAGTTTTAAGGTTACTATAGTTTTTAGAATCTTAGTTTTGGCAAAAAGTTTAAAACTTTACGTGGTTTTGATCATTTTGCACTCGTTTTTTAGTTCTACATCATTTTACGCATAAGCTTAGATTTCACTTTGGGTTTTCAAGTTCAAAACTTTCTTGTTATTTAAGTGTTATTGAAGCCGTTTCATCATAAAAATCGAGTGTACAAAGCGTTTTGGTTCTTAAAAATTCGTTTTGGTCATTTCTGTTAGTTTTACGAGTAAGCAAAACCCTCATTTTACGCGTAACTCAAAACCCCTTTCTTACGCTTAACTTAAACCCTAATCTTACACGCAACTTTTACGCCCAAGCCATAGTTTACGCCTAAGCAGTCTTTACGCATAAGGAATCTTCATCAAATTCTTCAAAGCTGTTTGTGATTCAGTGTTTTCCTTGCTTGGATAAGTCTGTGAAACACTTCGACTTGTGGATATCTTTCTAACTTGGACAAGTTTGAAAGATTTTGGTTTATAACCTATTCTTACGAATAAGCTAAAACATTACGAGTAACACTTTACGCCTAAGATTTATCTTATGCATAAGGTTCCTTACTAATAAGTCTTTAGTTTACGAATAAGCTTACGTTTAACCATTAAGTTTACGAGTAAGATATTCTTACTAGTAAGAAGGAAGTTTACGCCTAAGGAGGTTTACGAGTAAACAACATTAGTTTACTCCTAAGGAATTTTTACGCCTAAGCACATCTTCAACAACAAACTCAAGTTTCATTCAACTATAAAGATCCATCATCAACACAAGTTTCAAGATGTCTCAACCACCATAATCCAACTACTTTCCTCATGAATATCCTCAGCAACAACAACAACAATATCCTCAACCACAATTTCAGCAACAACCAAAACAAATTAGAAATTATCTTCCTCATCAATATGCACAACCACCACAACAACAATTCCCTCAACAACTCCCTCCACAACAACATCAGTATGCTAACTACTTTCAACATTAGCAGCAACAACAATAATATTGTAATATATTGGATTTCACAAACACATCAAATCATGATTACAAATAGGCGTATAACTTGAGGTTTTTAG
This sequence comes from Chrysanthemum makinoi, assembly GCA_910596185.1. NCBI lineage: Eukaryota > Viridiplantae > Streptophyta > Magnoliopsida > Asterales > Asteraceae > Chrysanthemum > Chrysanthemum makinoi. Next base: position 174,023,427 of record OU343222.1, read on the forward strand.
AGAGAGAAAGAGTTAGAGGTTTGGGAACTTAGTGAGATAAAGTAAAAGTATTATTATAAGCTCCAACCCTCTACCTTTGGAGGTAGAGGGTATTTATAGTTTCTTACATAAACGCCACCTACGGGCTGTGGATCAGGCATACAGTGGGTAAAGACCCGTCCGTCCTCCACGGTGTTACTTAACTAAATACTATCTAACATAAAATAACTACGACTACGAGCTTTCTAACGATTACATATACTTGAGGTGACCAACACTTTAATAAATGGATTTACTAAATCCTAACAATCTCCCCCTAAAGGAGGTCACCTCAAATTACATTGAATACAAACAGATATTACATTAAGATTGTTCTTGGATTCTTGTTAATGTTCTTTGCTCTGTAGCCCGTAGTCTTTGATTCTTCATTTTTGCATGTTTGGTTAATCTAAGTGGAGGTCTTTAACTGATCCACGTGAGGATGAGTTTTGAGCCAAAGATTGAGATCATCGGCTAACATAAATCTCGACTCTTCCATTGTGGTGTTGACATTATGTGAAGTTGTGACTTTTGGACCGACATGTTCACATTCTGGATCATGAAATCTTTTCATCAGAGTAGCGAAGCTTTAGTTGATTCATGATATTTGCAGTACAGAGAAGCATGGAGTGAAAATATCAGAGTTGTTGATGCACTTATCATGATTTATTTAGAAATGAATATGATGTGTGAGCATGCGGCTATGGATTGACCTCTCCATTCGGCCAATTTGCAACGCCGAGCGTACTGCATACAACAGCTTAGCAATAAAGCGCCGCGAAAGTGTCTTTGATCACTTTCGTTGAATTGAGGTACACGACCCATGGTTCCCGTTGATCAAGACAAGTACTGCCTGTGATCGGTATAATTCAAGAATCTCCTTGACAGGGGTTTCTCACCTGTTCTATGTTCTCAAACCGGAAGCGTGTCAAAGAAGACAACACGCAAGTGAGTGAACCAAATAATTTGTGATTCATCGATTGATGAAAAGATATTTGAAAAACAATCGAGTACTGCTCAATAAAGTGTTTTTGCAATACATCGAGGTTTTTGAGAAAAATCAATTATCAATCATAAACACCTTTTATATTTGAAATATTAATACACGGTCGATGTGCTAAAGAAAAGAATTTTTAAGCACAACGACCGGTTTTTCAAAGGTATCCGTTAATCCATAACCTGAACCAGGATTGATTCATAAGTTTGAATCGCCCCATTGTTTCTGTTCAGTTGTCACATGGTTGATCTATTGGATAGATCTCACATGCCACCTACCAAGAGATTGTTTGATGTTGGCTCTAGAAGGCTTTCCATCTTCACTGTGAATATGTTTGCATATCACTCAGATGTTCTGGCAATACCACAAGGATAATGCGTAGGACTCTTAAGATATAATCTCTCTTTCCACATTGTGTGAAATAGAGAGTCTTCATTGACAGTGTCCTAATGAGATTTATTTGATGATCTCGTGGCTTTAGACTCAATTGTTCACATTTGGTTCCTATGCCGGAGACTAGGGAGAGGGTCTCCTTTTTCAATATCAACAATCTCTAAGAGAAAGTCAATAGATTATGTAGGTTCCCCGTGAGAATGAAACAAGTCCCTTTTAAGAGAAACTTGAGTAGCTTGGGAAGTTGTAGTGCAGTGCGTCACTGGGTCCATGACGTCTTGTCTTCAATACCAGTGTTACCTTAGTAACAACCAGTAGCATATAAATTGAACCCGGTTTTACTAAGGTTGAATAATTGGAGGGCTATTTATTTTCACCCTTTTCTCATTCAATTCGTTTTCATTCTTCAACCCTTCTGATTGCTACCGAGACTTCATAACTAGAACCTTGTTGGGTTTATTCCAGTTCTAGCTCTTTCTCAGTCCGCACTCTTCCCATATCTCACTTTTCTCCTTTTTTCATCATACCTAAGGACTCTACACTATCTAGTGGATTGTCCCTGGGTAGATCCCTCTGGCTCTGGCGGGATCGTGGGAACGAATACCTAACCTAACTATCCTTATAACTCCATACATAAAGTAAATTTGGTCGGTCTATTTGGTATTGTTCATCTGCCATTGGAATCAATTGAAAACCATTTGAAAAACAATCCAGATACTTGTGATATATTATCAAAGCATTTTGTACCTGAATTTTTTTTGATATTTTTATAAAAAGAGCTCCCCCTCAACATGTGCATCATGTATTTGAAGTCGTTTTGGCACACGGAGGCAAGAGGAAGGATTCACTTCTTTGATTACCATTTTATAAAAGATATCAACATCACTTTCCTGATCAAAGTTAGTATTTTTCATACTTTGTTAAGGATAATTTTTGGAAAGGATGTGGTATTTATGAAGTTGCTCCCCCTCAATATGTGCATAGAGATTTGAAAGTGTTTTGCACATATTAGGGAAAGTCTGCACATTGAAACAAATCAATCACGGTTCAATCCTTTTTGGTTTGAAATAGATGCTCCCCCTCAACATGTGCATGGAAAAATTGAAATCGTTTGACACATGTGGGGAGGAGAGCTTGTAAATTATTATAAAACCATTTATCGAATTATCATTTTAAATCCAATTTAAATCACAAATTCTCCCCCGATCACAATTTTCAAATCATTTGAAATTTGTGATCTCTGGAGATTTAAATTGATTTTGAAAGCTTTTGAGGAGAATTGTGACTTGCTTATGAAAAAATTTAACCGATAAGGATCAAAGCTGAGACTTTAAACTCCAAAAACATGCTTGAGTATCTTTTGAAAACATGACATAAACCTTGGTCTGAACCAGTTGTATGACAAATAACCTTTTGATTTAAATGAAATCATTCTCCCCCTCAATCAATGACATAAGTTGTTAATTGAGAGATAGAGTTTTTGACCAATGTCAAGTCCAGATGATTTTCAAAAATAGAGACCGACTTATTTTTAATAGTTTTCAATTAGATAAGAAATATTTTTCATTATTGAAGAATTTATTGAAGGAAAAATACTTGTGAAGGAAACATTTGTCGTTATAGTGACAAAAATTTGTTTTTAGAATCAGAGCATGAGATGGGAAAATAAGATAAAGCATGGCTCTGTTCTTTCTTTAAAACCGGGTTATAGACTGAAATGACTATAAGCCTTTGTTTCACTTTCTCTCAATTTTTTTATTTTTTATTTTTTATTTATTTTTTTATTTTTTTTATACATTCGAACAACATCTAAAGACCCGTGTCACTCTTTGAATGACATCACAAATACCGTAGATATTATCGAATCAAGAAAAACATGACAAAATGACAATATTTTTGAAATTTTTGAAAGTTTTATATTTTTCTATTTGCTTTTTGTTGGTTTTGTAATTTTTTTTTGAATAATTATTTACAAGAGATGGATGAAGAAAACCTTTTACTCCTCTTCTTCCTCTTAAAGACGTTTGAGTGTTTCCGGTTGTAGACTCTTTAGACCAAGTCGTGGGAGGATAAACTCAAAACGTTCTCTAGGAAGAGCTTTGGTGAAGATGTCTGCTAACTGGTATTCAGTCCTCACAAAATAAAGTTCCACCACACCGTTTTCCACTTGCTCCCTAATGAAATGATGTCAAATGTCGATGTGCTTTGCTCTTGAGTGTTGTACGTTGTTTCAAGAGAGAGCAATGGGACTTTTGTTATCACAATACAGAGGGATTTTGTTGAATTCAAAGCCATAGTCAGATAATTGGGATCTCATCCATAGGATTTGAGCACAACAAGATGACATGGCTATGTATTCAACCTCTGTAGAGGATATAGAAGTACTCATTTGTTTCTTAGAAGACCAGCTCATAAGCTTATCACCCAAAAGCGAGCACCTCCCGACGTGCTTGGCGTGTATCTTGACATCCTGCATGATCAGCATCTGCATAGGCTGTTAGTGACATACCAGTGTCCTTCGAGTACCAAAGTCCCATATTGATGGTTCCTTGGAGATACCGAAAGACCCGTTTAACCGCTTCAAGGTGCTTTTTGGTAGCCTTAGCCTGGTATCAAGCACACATGCATACAACGAACATAATATCTGGTCAACTGGCTGTGAGGTACATCAGGGATCCAATCATACTACGATATTTCGTTTGATCTACCATTATCCTTGAGTGGTACTCATCCAGTTTAGTACGCTCTATCATGGGAGTGTCAACAGGGTCACAAGAATCAAATCCAAATTTCTTTAAAATCTCATTGGATATTTAGATTGATTTATAAAAATGCCTCCGGGACTTTGTTAAATTTGTAATCCCAAGAAAAATGACATTTGTCCCATCATTGACATTTGAAATTTGGAGCCCATATCCTTAGAAAAAAGGTCACATTCATTGGGGTCAGTCGAGGCAAAAATAATATCATCAACATAAATTTGAACGTGAATTAAATGTTTGCCTAACTTTCTGGTGAACAATGTCGGATCAACTGCTCCTTTGCTGAATCCAGTAGATAGAAGAAACTTTGATAGCTTATCATACCATGCCCTTGGAGCTTGCTTCAAACCATAAAGAGCCTTCTTCAAGCGATAGACATGAGTGGGATGCTCTGTATTCACAAAACCTTCAGGTTGGCTGACGTATACGACTTCTTTAAGTTCTCCGTTAAGAAAAGCCGTCTTTACATCCATCTGAAAGACTACCATGTTCTTACTTGCAGCATTAGCCAAGAAGATTCTGATTGCCTCGATACGAGCAACTAGAGCAAATGATTCTTCAAAGTCAATACCCTCCTCTTGACGGTATCCTTTTGAAACCAAGCGAGCCTTGTTCTTTAATACATCACCATGCTCATCAAGTTTTACTTTGAAGATCCACTTTTGAGCAATGATCATAGCACGTCGGAGCGGTACTAATTCCCATACATCTAGTCGATCAAACTCATGAATTTCTTCTTGCATGGCATTGAACCAACTGTCTTCATTCATGGCAGTTTTAACGTCTTTTGGTTCGACCTTGGATAGTACGGAGTTGAAGAAGCACCATAAGGCATAAGTTGCAAGTTGTTTATGAGTGGATACTGGACGAGAGGGATTTCCAATGATGTTTTCCAATGGATGATCATGTGTCCATTTTCTAAGGTGTTCGTGTGGTTGTTGTTGAGGAACTGAAGTAGTAGAGTCGATTTGTCCTGATGAAGATGGTTCTGATGATGATTCAGGAGCAAATATGTTTTCAAAGGGGGCATCTTCAGGAGTAGCAAAGGGATCATCTCCATCATAGGTGCGCAGTAATTCCATGATGTACACTCGATGATTGATGATTTGTTGATGAGACAGAGTGATCAAGAAGCTTCTTGACTTAATGACATAGAAACCAAGGGTTAACTTCATTGCGAGGATAGGAGACCTCGTTGATGGAATTGACAGATCATTAGCAATTGGCTCATAGTGTTCATCAAACATTGGATCAAACAATTTCTTTAAATCATCTTCCGAAGGAGGTACATAAGGAGTTGCTGGTGAGGGATTTAGTACAAGAGTAGAACTGATGGGACTACTTGATGAAGGTTGAGATGCGGGTCCAAAACTGGATTGTCCTGGAGCTATTTGCCCGGACAGCTCATCGAACGTGACGTGAATAGTTTCCATGATATCTCGAGTTCTTTTGTTGTAGATTCGATAACCCTTCTTGTTTGATGCATAACCTACAAAAACTCCAATGTCCGCCTTAGCTCTTAATTTACCTAAATCTTGACCGTCATTCATTGGATAGCACAACGCACCAAACACACGAAGGTAGGAGAGATCAGGTTTTCGTTTATGGACAAGTTCGTATGGATTTTTTCCATGAGATGTGTGTATGAAGGAACGATTTTGGGTGTAGCGCGGGCAATGGCTTCACCCAGAGAAACATTGGAACCTTTGAATAAATTAGCATTGTTCTTATGGCTTCCACAAGAGTTCGATTTCGTCTTTCAACTACACTGTTCTGTTGAGGAGTTCGTGGAACACTTCTTTGATGACTGATGCCAACACTTTCATAAAATTGACTTTAGTCTTTGTTAACAATTCTGCCATTGTTCGAACAATTCTAACCGTATTGTTAAGTCGAATTTGAAGCTGCTTGATAAGTTTGATGATGACATCTCGAGTTTCATCCTTTGTCCTCAAAAACTTTACCCAAGTAAATCGAGAGTAGTCATCAACAAAGACTAAAATATATTTCTTCCCATTAATCGTTTGCACTTTCATTGGTCCGCACAAATCCATATGAAGGGTATGCAGAACTTCCATTATTGAGTTTGTGGGTTTGGGTTTGTAAGCATATTTCGTGCTTTTTCCCAATTGGCATGCTGAACAAAGACGATCTTTTTCATACTTTAATATGGGTAAGCCTCTTACAAGATCCTTTCTAGAAAGATTATTAATGGTGCCGAAGTTCAAGTGATTGAGACGACGATGCCATAACCATGATTTTGTTTTTGAAGCCTTTGACAACAAGCAGTTTGGAGAAGACTTCATCATGTCTTCGATAGAGATGGTGTATAGATTTGATCCACGAGTTCCTCTTAACAGTTCCACACCATCAAGTTCTCTAACGAAACAAGTATGTTTTCTAAATGCCACTTGTAGATCGGAATCACAGAATTGATCAACAGAAAACAAGTTATGACCAAGACCTTCAACATAATATACCCTGGAAATTACACTATTGCCAACAACATAGTCTCCATAACTGCTCCAAAATTGCTCCAAAATATACCCATAATTGCTCCAAAACATAATATACCCATAATTGCTCCAAAATGGTCGTTCCCGAATCTTACAGTCCCGATGAATTTACTCATGAAGTTCATGAGCCGCGAGCGATCTCCATTCATATGCTTGGAACAACTGAGTCCGTGTACCACGAACGATTTGAACGATCTGCGGTTGAACATGACAAGAATGGATAACTGGATAATTGGGATCCCCATGCAAGAATGGGTTCCATTTGGTTAGTAATGGTGATTGGAACACCCACATTGGAAGTAGAAACAATGGAATCATCGTGAATAGATGCAAGCTAGTATCCGTATTTTACCTATTCAAAGTATGTTCACTTCTTAAAGGAATAGTTCTACCAGTAGGCATCCATTTTCTCATGGGCATTGACTTAGCAAATTTAGGGCAAAACTCATTAAGATTAAACTTACGAAGAGGTATCCATTGATAACCAATATTACTAAATTTTCTTCCCGTGGGTTTCCAATGTTTTCTAACTTTCTTTCGCCTTTGCCTTTTAGCCTTCTTAGCTTGATTTTTGACATTAACAATTTTAACTGGGCATTTAACAGCATTAAGAAAATCATTCACACCACATTCATGATCAGTAATAGAAATCAAGCAGTCATCATTACATGGTTTGCAGATAGTAGCGAATTGAATTAATTACAGTACGCTTATAGCTAATACTAGAATAAACACGATTCGTTTTATTCAACTCAAACTTAGTGTTCCTAGGGTGGTCTTCTACTCTCTTCCAATGTACATTCTTAGCTTGGGAGGTCTTATCTTGCTTTGTATTGCCTGGAGGCTTTGACCCGCTTGCTTTTATGTCATTGATGACTCGTGTAGAGGGAATTATGGGAACATTAGTTGGTTGGGCTACTTTTTGCATTCTGAACTAGACGCGTGCATGGATCAGAACTACTTGAAGGCACTTTAGAGTTCACTTTCTTAATACTGGGCATAGAATGGGTTGCATACTTGGAACTGGGCATAGAACAAGGCATTACAGCTTTATCTTTCGCACCTAAGGATTTAGGACATGTTGCTATTAAACATTCTAACAACTCCTGAGATCGTTTGGCCTGAATACAAGCAAACCTAATTTCTCTATCAAGTGGATTATTTATGAAATCCTCTTCTATAATCTCACGGAGACATTCTATACTATCCTTAAGGTGAGCGAAATAGTTATGAAACACATGTTCGTTATTTCTAAGATGAGGAGGAATGTATTTAACAATCCAAGATATTTGGTCTGCAGATGACTTTGATGCAACATTCTCATTAAAGACAAGTGGCATTTTCCTTTTTTCCTGACTCTTCAGATTCTCAATTTCCTTTTGTAAATACATTATTTTTTCGTTTTTCTTGTCACGAGTGACTTTCATTGAATCATATAACTCTTTAAAGTGTCGTTTAATTTTTTCATTTTCTTCTAGAAAACTCTCATTTTCCTTTTGTAAAACATTAACCAAGTTTTGAAGATGAAAAGTTTGAGAACACTGAGAATCTAAAGGAGGAGGCATTTGGGAGCCATTCATGTTGTTCTTTTCACCCTTTAATTGTGAAATTTGGGCTTTCAACTTTCTGATCGTGTTACAATGAGCTTGAATCTATTCGTCACGTTTGTTTATTTCAAAAAGTGCATCAAACTTCGGAACATTTGAGGATGTCTTGATGTTTGAGGTTTTGACATTTTCCTTGAGATGTTGATATTTTAGTTGCAAATCAAAATGTTCAACTTCTGGCTTAGAAAAGTGTTTTACCAAATTATCGTGATCATCCTGATCAATTTTCTCATTTAGTTCTGAGTTTTTGTTTTCAAGCTCAGTGACACGATCATGGGAGACTTTCAAAGCAACAGTTAATTCATAAAATTAAGAAGCAGTAATAGAATGCTTAGTAACAGTATACAACACATCTTGAGCCACACAACTTAATACTAAGTTCTCATTTAGGATATGCAAGTTCTTCCTTTCAATTTCATTATATTTGAGTTCCCGTTCATAATCATTGACCTTAACAATCGTTGCATCAAATTCCTTTTCCATCTCTTTAATATCCGAGTTTATCCCCTTTTGAAGACTTTCAAATTGACATTTTAATTGTTTAAAGAAAGGCATGACCTCAGTTAAATAGCATTCTTTAGTTTGCTCAAAACCCCTTTCCCCTTCAGTTATCCTTGTAGGTGTGATTCTCTTTTTACATGTCTTCTCAAAATCAACGAATAGTTGATAAACAACATATAGGATGATTAAGGTCTTGCTATTAGTATCAATAGTTCTAGGAACTAAATGCATTGGTGTATTTGGAGGATACATAGTAGCTGCAGGCACTTTCCTAAGGGGAGTGTTTGTTTCAACAAGTATGTTTGCTTTTTGCTTATCCATGTCTTTCTTCCCAAAAATTTGTTCTGTGGTTAATTGAGTTTGAGGCTAAAACCTATTCAGGGAGATCCAATTTTCTTTTGTGTAATCATGGGGTTTGATCGTTATGTTATTCTTTTTACACTTAGGATCTTTTAATTTCTTATCCATTTTCTCCCTAGAGGCATCTTCTAATTTTCTATCCTCTTCCGTGCTTCCAATACATGAAGGTGTTTGCCTAAGCTTAAGGATCTCATTACCATCATATACAGTCTTATGGAAAGCTTTAGCTCTTTTACAATACTCGGGATTTAGTTCCTCTACTAGGGGAATACTGTGCTTATCGCTTAAGACTCTATGCTTAGTGATCATGTTAGCAGTCTGAATGGTGTTCCCTTTGTACGCATAACTTATTTTCAAGCTTGTTTTTAAAGGTTTTTAGATTAGAAAAATCATTCAAAAGTTTTGATTCCTTAGCATCGAATTCTTGTTTTAGAACTTTAACATTATCTTGAAGCTCTTGCTTTTGCTTAACAGTTTTAGAAAGCTTTTCTTGTAAGGAGTTTAACTCTTGTTTTAATACTTCTTCTCTAAAATTACTTTTTCTAATAATTGTACGCATTTGGTCATCCATTTCCTGCTCACGGCTAGTTAACTCAAACTTAGTACGTTGTTCATAAATAGCAACTTGTTCTTTATAGGCATTCAGTTCAGAGATAACAGAATCATCAGGGGCACATGCGGTGTATTCATCAAAGACATAGTCATCATTGATCGAGAAGATACATCACTTGGTACAATCTCACTTTCACTTTGTGTCACATATTGATCATATGGGACAATGTTACTATTACCCTCATTATCAATATCTGATTCATAAATTTCAAGAGATTGTACTTCGTTATGTATCTTTTGCTCATCAACTTCATCATATAGTTTTAATACCTCTGAGATGATTGATTCTTTGGATGGACCAGCTTGTTGTGGTGAAGAGACCTTTGGAGAAACCATAGGTGAGATGCTAGCCATGAAGATTGTCTCAAGGCGTAGGTTCATCATCGACATCGAATCAAATGCATCACAGTCGCAACTTGAAAGGCATTTTGATGATTGTGACCTATTTCTCAATTGGTTGCTCATCCACATCAAAGATCATATGTCTTAGCATTCCTTCTCGCAAGAAACAACAACTCCTCTTCATCCAAAGTCTGCTCCATTATCCGAGCTTGCACAAGCAACATCTTGTCTCAAGTATTCTCGCATTCCGTGGACGTTTTGGAGATGTGCAGTTCCTCGCAATATGTCCCTCACCACCACAGCTTGTAGCATTTGATTGGCTTTGCTTGCCCTTGATTGGCATTTCTTCCACGATTCTGATTAACCACATATCCTCCACTACTCGGTATTACCATAACTGCTCCAATCATCCCTTGTTCATACCGCCTTCCGTGCACATTCGCACCACTACCTTACCATCTCGTAGCTTGATTGTGTGGATTGGATGTCGTTCGAGGTTATTGTTGGTGTGTGGAGTGGAATTGATATTTTGACTAACCATGAGAGACAGTTGATTGATGAAGTTTTCCATGAGTGTGTTTGAGTCTGGAGGCTTATATGTTGGATCGGGAATGAGCTTGTAATTACCATTACCCGTGGGTATGACTTGAGAAGCTTTGGTGGTAATTCCAACATTGGTATAAAAGGCTGTTGAATCATTTGATGAAATTGTTTCTCCCTGTTTAGATTTGAACTGTTCAAGAATCCTTCGTTCAAACATAGCATGTCTCTCATTCTGAAGAAGGAAGGCATACAGTTGCTCATAGTTGGTGTTCTTTAATCCTTTGGTTAGCTTCACAGAGGTGACAAATTTGTGCCATTCGGGATTCATGTTGTTTACAAACTTTGAGTTTAGCTGAATATTTGGCATGGTCATTTTGATGTTCCTCATGTCATTTACAAGCTTGTGGAATCTCACGTAATATTCATAGTCACTTTCTTCTGGTTTCATCTTAAAATGCTCAAATTCATCATATAGTTGTGATTCTCTGTCTTCCTTGGTTAGTTCGAACCGAGAAGCATCTTGACATTGTCCCAAACCGCATTAGCTTCGGTGTTGTGATTGATCAGCTTGTAAATGTCCTTAGGTAAACCCCAAGTATGATGTTAGAAGCCACGATGTCGCATCGATCTCTTCTTTTCCTTATCGGTCAGTTCAACATACATTTTAGGTCGTCGGTCCTAATATCATCGTGCCATCAGCAGACGGTATCGAGTATGTCTCTGGTTGTCTCAACTTGATACGGTCCTTTATCAATTGACTTGAAAATGTTGACTCCATTTTCTTTTCCCAAAAAGTACAACCTAATTCGTTGAGCCCATGAGTCATAGTCAGTTCTGTCAAGCATAGGTGGATGAATATCGATCCATTGCTTGAATGTCCTCGAATGAAGAGATGATTGTAGGTATGTTGGTAGACATGATTACAGATTTCACGGGATTTTAAAACTCTATGATTAAACTGGGAAATAGATTCTTTCACGGGATTTTACTGAATCAAGAGAAAACCGTATTAGAAACAAAATCAACCAAGTCGCTATAACCCTTGAAGACAAGTCGCTAAGACACCAAGTCGCTAAGTAGCAACTAGCTAAAGGCTCAAGTCAATGGAATCAAGTCGCTAGACACAAGTCGCTATGAACCAAGTCGCTAAACACAAGTCGCTAAAGCAAAGAAATCGCTAAGCTGACAAGTCGCTAAAGAACAACTCGCTAAGTAGACAAGTCGCAAAGGAACAACTCGCTGAGACGTCAAGTCGCTAAAGAGTAAATCGCTAGTAATAACAACGACAAGTTGCTAGAAATAGTAAAGACAAGTCGCTACGTCGAACAAGTCGCTAGCCGAAGTGGTGTCTCCACTACTTTGTACTATTTGTCGTCTTGTCTCAATAGACAAGTCGCTAGGGCTCAAGTCGCTACTTTTTCAGCTACAAGTCGCTGCAAACTAATGAAGCAAGTCGCTACGAAGAAAAATACTCCGAGACTCAAGTCGCTAGGTAGAAAAACTTAAACATAACCCTTTTCAATCCAAAACAAGCCCAACCACAGTGATTCAAGCTTTCCAAATCAAAACCCAAGCACTTACAATGATTCTAAACACAAAAGTACACTCAAAATTTAAACTTTAACACAAGAAATGATCCAAATGATGCAAAAACCACTAAACTTTTTCAAACTCAAAAACCATATAAAACCACTAGAAATCCAAGGACATGTAAGAGAGATGATCAAACCATGGCTCTTGATACCATTTGTAATATATTGGATTTCACAAACACATCAAATCATGATTACAAATAGGCGTATAACTTGAGGTTTTTAGAGAGAGAAAGAGTTAGAGGTTTGGGAAATAGTGAGAGAAAGTAATAGTATTAATATGAGCTCCAACCCTCTACCTTGGGAGGTAGGAGGTATTTATAGTTTCTTACATAAACGCCACCTACGGGGTGTGGATCAGGCATACAGTGGGTAAAGACCCGTCCGTCCTCCACGGTGTTACTTAACTAAATACTATCTAGCATAAAATAACTACGACTACGAGCTTTCTAACGATTACATATACTTGAGGTGACCGACACTTTAATAACTGGATTTACTAAATCCTAACAAATATCCTCAACCACAATTTCAGCAACAACCAAAACAAATTAGAAATTATCTTCCTCATCAATATGCACAACCACCACAACAACAATTCCCTCAACAACTCCCTCCACAACAACATCAGTATGCTAACTACTTTCAATATCAGTTCCCAAAGAAAGTATGCTATGCATGCATCAACGCAAAAGGAACCTACTTGGTTTGCAAAAATGTGTGAAGTTATAAGTAGCCAACAATCCATTCATGAAGCTGGATCTCTTGATAGACCTCCAATGCTCACTCCTGGAAACTATAATCAATGGGTCATGCGGTTCTTTAGGTTCTGCGATCTTAAGAAACCTCATGGTAAATTCTTGAAGAAGGTCATCCTTGAAGGTCCTTTTCAAATGCCTACTGCAACAATACCCGGTGATCCAAATGCTAATCCACCAAGAGATGACACTACTTCCACTCTCACTATGGATCAACTCACTACTGAACAACTACTTCACTTTGAAGTTGATGAAATTGCAATACAATATATCCTTTTGGGATTACCCAATCCGATTCTTCGCAGTGTTGATGCTTATAAAACTGCAAAAGATATGTGGGAACACATTCATCTCCTAATGGAAGGCACATAACTCAATCAAACATGGAATCAAAACTTTATCTATCCTATGAAAATTTCATGATTGATCAGGGGGAATCATTAGAGTCATACTATCATCGGCTTACAGGCATCATCAATGAATTGGACAGACACAACATCATTATGCCCAAAATTGCAATCAACACAAAGTTCCTAAGCTGTCTCGGTCCTGATTGGGAAAAGTATGTTACATTCATCCGTCAAGCTAAGAACCTTCACAATGCAAAGTAAGGGATGTTGTATGACTACTTGAAGCACCATCAAAAGGAAGTGGACAAAGATAGATCTCTCAGTGGAATTCATGCACCTTTACCTAATGCAAATTCACTTGCTTTGTTTGCTCAGTCTTGTTACCCACAATTTCCACAGCTGCAACAAGTCTTTACTAACCCACCACAATCAGCCCAGATAACACCATATGATCCATCGCAACAATCACCTGATACTCAACTGGTTTCTTACAGCAACAAATCCGATTCAGCACTATACAGTGAAACACAGAATGATGATGAAGAGGCTTTCAATACGTTGAATCAAGGATTTTCACTAATTGCTCGTGCCTTCGGGAGATTTGCTAACAAATCCAACAACCGTATTCGTACCTCATCTAAAACAAGGAATCAAGCAGTTGTTCAGAATGGAAAGGTTGAAGTTCAGAACAGAAACAATGGTCGTCAGATGGGAAGTGGTAACTACATGGGCAGTGGACAAGGTTTTAATGCTTCTGGAAGGAACAACATGGTTGCTCCTCAGCAAAGGGTTCAGATTGTTGATCAAGGAAATGTTCAGAATGGGAATACGGGTCTTAGATGCTATAACTGCAACGATAAGGGTCATCTAGCAAATGCTTGTCCGAAACCGAGAACCAGAAGAAGTGCTTATCACAAGAAGGCTTTACTCTTGGCACTCAATATGAAGCTGGTGGAACTCTTACCAACAAAGAACAGAGCTTCATGGCCAATGCAGATTCCGATGATAACATGGAGGACTTGCAAGCTAACGCAGCTGTAATGTTGATGGAAAATATGCAAGAACTCCACATGAGTGAAACAGGCCCTGTGTATGACACTGATGGCTTATATCAGGTACCGGATCCAAATATATTTCTTATACATGATCTGATATCTCCATCTACATCTGCATTCGACAAGGAATAGAGTGTTCAATATGAGCCATCCACATATCATCAAAAAGATGATCAAATGGATCCCGTAGTTACATATGATGATCAAGATTACCTTTTGGTAACCTTTGATGATCAATTTGACCCCGATGTTACATTTGAGGATCTAAATGATGAATATGTTGATACTCAAGTTGAACAAAATGTACCTTCGTCTAATCTAGTTCCAAAGCTTATGACCTTACTTTTGACCACCCAATCTCAAGTGAAGAAATGCAATGAGATAAATAAAAATCTTCATGGTAAAGTTGCACTATTGATTAAGGATCTTAAATGCTATAAGTTACAACTTAAAAGTTTTGAAACATAAGAGAAACATGAACAAAGTTTTGAAATCGCTTTTCAAAAGTCATATCTAAAAGAACAAACTTTAGAAAAACAGATACGTGATCTAGTTGTTTCAAAAAATGATTTGATTTCTAAAATAGAACAACAAAAAATTGAACATAAACAACACGTTGACACTCTTACTTCGGAAATTCAAAAATCCGAGCTTGAGTTGTCTTCGTGTCAAAAAGAGTTTTCAGAATTCAAGCAAACTTCAAGGAAACGGATAGATCTCTATCTTGATGAAATTGTCGATTTGCAAAATAAACTCAAAGAGTTTCAAAATGTGGTATATAAACATGGTGAGTCAATCACAACGATTCAAAAGTTCACATTTAAGCCAAATCCAGATGGATATGGGCCAAATCTTGCTGATAACAAACCACGTTTTTTCCATAGAGCATTCAAGACAAATCCAAAGTTGTATAGTGTAACACATATGCTTGATGAATCTATTGTGCATGTTGTTAAATATAATTGTGATGAGGAATGGGATGCAGAAGATGAGAGTCGATTGAAAATGAAAAACGTTGAATATAACAAACCTTTTGATTACTCAAAAAGACCTCTCATAACTTTTGTTCCACAACAAGAAAAAACAAACACACCTTGGGTTATCACACATATTAATGAGTCCTCTTCTGACGTTGGTTCCGTCAAACTAGTTGCACAAATTAATGGTCCTTTTCCTTCTTTAAGTGAAATCACACCATTACTCAAAAGATGTCAAATTCTTAAATATTTTGTTACATTCATTTCTGACATTAAACTTTTGGAACATGAAATTGAACGTAATTCGGAAATAAAAGCTGCGAATTTTCAATCGGCTTATGCCAGAGACCAAAGAAATATTTTTCAAAAACAGCTTTTACCACATGTTCGAAATTTACGTATGTGTGCAACATATTGGGAATGGGATCTTCAGAAAGAAATTGGACAAATGAAAACAATTTTCAATGAAACAGAGGCATGGATTTTGAAAACCAAAAAGAAGAATAAAATTTTTTGAAATCATGTTGATCGACTCTTGGAAGATGTTATATGTGCTGATACTATATCAATTGTTTTGTATTATACTGCTGCCTCCGCTTGTGATAATATTGCTGTTGATTCTGTTGATAATGTTGATATTGTTGATAATGTGTCTCAAATGAAAACTTTGAAAGCTGAAAATGAGCGTTTGTTAAATGGACTTTCGGAAGTAACACGTCGTCTTCAATGGTGTCGAAATAATTGTATTAATCAAGAACTTGCTTTGCAAAACAAACTCAACTAGTTGAGTGAAAAACCTTTTGAACCAAAACTCGAACGACTGGATGATGAGAACGCGTCTTTGAAGTGTCAGATGTTCAAATATGAATAAGAAATTGCAAAAGTGAAAACTGAATATGGTAACATATTTAATTTACTGAAAAAGACACGAGCAAAAGCGTCAAAAGATCTTGATGATCATCTTGTGTACACTCGTGAAATATTAAGTGTTAATGGAAACTTACGCTTTGAAAATGAAGATTTATTACACACTATCATAGTGTTGAAAGAGAAGTTGGAAAAATATGAGAAAATTAAGTCTAGTAACACAAATGTTCTTGCACATGAAATGTTTAAAATTGACACTAGGAAGCCCACTGACACAACACAAGATACTAATGTGATTCCTTCTACTTCTACAGGAGTAGTTGCCTCTAATCCTAGCGTTAGCACTCCACAACTTAAGAGCACTGACAAGAAGAATAAGAAGTTGCAACGTAAGGGAAGACCACTAAAAGCATCTAAAGTAGAAGATCATGTTAGGAATTTGAATAAAACACATGTTGCACCTACTTTAGATATTGCGTTAGATGAATGTAATAGCAAAAGTGATGTAACGAATGTTGAATCTTCGAGTACTTTGAATGTTATGTTTGAAGAATCTTGTATTGTTTGTCGTAAAAGTATGTTTTCTAGTTGGCATGATAATTGTGTTGCTAATTCTATCTTATCTCGTAAACGGAAACATAGGAATGGTATTACCTCTAGGCCCACTAATGCTTCTAAGTCTGTGCTAGGTAAACTGCCTTCTAGAGTTTCTGAGAATATCATTGATGTACCCATAGCTCCAACATCCCCTCCTAGGAAGAAAATATCACCTAGTGCATTCACTAAGACCAAAGCACAAACTAGTTGGACGTGGTAGAGATGGTTACAAAATACACCTGGATTTAAATGGTTACCCAAAATTATTAACATGTGTGTTTCATCTATAACTGTATCGGAACCCTCTAACTCTTCGAGTTCTACCTCTACCTCTATTCCACCTGTGTCATCTGTGTGTATTGCAGGTGATACAAATCATTCTTTGGATTGTTGATAGTGGATGTTCCCAGCACATGACAAGCAACCTCAAACTTCTATCAAACTTTGTTTCAAAGTTCATTGGCACTGTCAGGTTCGGGAATGATCACTTCGCAGCTATCATGGGCTACGGAGATTACATCAATATGAACATCGAAATTAGCAGAGTTTATTATGTGGAAGGTCTTGGACACAATCGTTTCTCAGTCGGTCAATTTTGTGATGGTGATTTGGAAGTTGCTTTTTGGGAGAAAACTTGTTTCATCTGTGATCTACAAGGAAACGATCTCATGTCAGGATCCCGCACATCAAGCCTTTACACAATCTCAACGCAAGACATGGTCGCTTCATCTCCCATTTCTCTACTCTCTAAAGCAACATCTGCAAAATCATGGTTGTAGCATACACGACTTTCACATTTGAACTTCAAAACCATAACTGATCTTGCACGACACAAACTAGTTGAAGGTCTTCCAAGGTTTCGGTATTCAAAAGACCACTTATGCTCAGTTGTGAACAAGGGAAAAGTACTCGTGCTTATTTTCCTTTGAAGGTTGAAGACAACACTCAGCATGTTCTTCATCTTCTTCACATGGATTTGTGTGGCTCGATGCTCGTACAGACGATTAACGGCAAACGCTACATTCTCGTAATCGTTGATGACTACTCCAGATGGACTTGGGTTTATTTCCTTCGAAATAAAGATCAAGCTCCACCAATGATCATCACCATTCTCACGAAAATTCAAGTTCGGCCCCGTAACACGGTTAGACAAGTCAGAACAGACAGAGGAACTGAATTTGTGAATCAAACTCTTCAGGAATATTATGAGAAAGTGGGTGTTAATACAAATAAATCGTAAAAACGTTTATTAATATTTAGCGATCTCTTTGTGTTTTGTTGATAACAAATATAATGTTATCATAAGTAAAATTATAAGGATACATGTTATTTTTGTAAAGCATTTACATATAGTCATTTAATACAAATTGTTGCAATAAATCATTTGTTGTAATAGTTTATTAGGATGGGTAAAAACCACAACCCATGACCCATGGTATTAACCCATGATCCATTTGACTAGATGCATTGCATCTATTAGATACATTGTATCTAATGAAATACCCATGGACCAACCCATAACCCATGACCCATGACCCATAACCAAAAAACCCATGGGCAAAGAGGAGCGTCCCACGGATCCCTGAAGTTACACTAGACGGATCCCTTGAGGGAGGGATTCGTGGGATCCGTGCAACAGTGGCATGTTTTTGCCTATAAATAGAGAGCCATTTCTTCATTTCTCTTCACCCATCTTATTACTAACTCTCTCATATATTCTTACACTCTTCTAACAAAAGATTACTTGATCTAGAGAGTTGTTCTTCTTTCTATTGTGATTCTCATATAGGTCCTTTACTAAGGTGAGATCACGAGCTTTCTACAAGTCATACAAGCAAGGGGTCCTTGATTGATTTGTTCCTTCACAATATTTCTGTAGCAAAGATCTTGTACTTGATATTTCACATATTTGTTGTGTAATAGTCGTGTTGGTTTGGTCCTTCGTGTTACGGACTCGGTATTTAGCTTTGTACCGGAAAAAGGTGTAAGCAACGTTGTGAAGGCTTCTCCGCCAAGTTGAAGGAGTTTGTTGACATAGTGCTTGAACTCTCGAGTAGGTGACTCGGGGAGTGGAGTAGAGCAAGGAAGGTGTCCTTGTAGCCGAACCCCTATAAATCGGTTGTGTCATTTCTATCCCTTACTTTACTTTATTTACTTACATTACTCTTAGATCTAACATCGAATCTAAACTTTTTAGAAACTAATTTAAAATAGGCAAAACTATTCAACCCCCCTTCTAGTTTTCCACAATTGGCATCAAGAGCTAAGTTTATAAAAGTTTTAAATTAAATCGTATTTTAAAAACTTTTCGATCACTATGGGTTCTAAAAATTACAAGGAAGGGCAATCCATGCAACGACCTCCACTACTTGAAACTAATGGTTTTATTTATTGGAAAAATAGATTCGAAAAGTATGTGAAGTCTAAAGATATTGATCTTTGGTACATCATTGTTGAAGGCGATTTTGAAGCCACTGCAAAAGATGAAAATGGAATTTTAGTTACGATACCTCATGATAAACTCACCGATGAAATTAAGAAAAAGCTTTCCAAAAATAGTTAAGCTAAAATGGTTTTGTATAATGCTTTACCCAAAAAGGAATTTGAAAGAATCTCCATGCTTAAAACCTCTAAAGAAATTTGGAATTCTTTAGTTGTAACTCATCAAGGTAATCAACAAGTGAAAAACAATAAAATAGATTTATTTGTTCAACAATATGAACAATTTTCAATATCGGATGAGGAAAATATAGATAATTCTTTTGCTAACTTTAATACTATAATTACATCTTTACAAGCACTTGATGAATCTTTCTCTAGCCGTAACCATGTTAGGAAATATCTAAGGGCACTTCCATCCAAGTGGAGATCTAAGGTGACGGCAATCGAAGAATCAAAAGATTTGACAATCCTCACCCTTGATGAACTCATAGGCAACTTAAAAGTCTATGAGCTTGTCCTTGCTAAAGATTCCGAAGCCTCAAAATTGAAAGAAAAGCACAAATCTCTTGCCCTTAAAGCCAAGAAGGTCTTACGCGATGAAGAGGACCCCTCTTCGAATAGTGATGATGAGGAGTATGCCATGGCGGTAAGGGACTTCAAAAATTTCTTTAGAAGGAAGGGAAGATACGTCAAACAACTGTATGACGACAAGAAAGGATTCCGAAAAAGCAAAGAGGACTAGAAGCCAAGTGTTAGGAATTTTGTAAAAGTGGGTTCCTGCTGATATGGTTCCTGCTGATAGACTTTATGTTTCTACTGATAGTGTAGTTTCTGCTGTTAGTGGTAGTTGCTACTGATAGTAATATAGTTCCTGCGGATATGTAGTTTCCGTATATTTAGTATTTAGTTGTGATATGCATGAGATAAATTAGGAATAGATAATGCATATCTTTTGAGTGTTTTGCAAGCTGTAGAATTAGGGTTTCTTGTACTATAAAAGAAACTAGCGGCTAGGTTTTAATGTACTTTTTTCAAGAACATTCATAGTGAATTAATAGAGATTTGAGATCAGTCCCAGATATATCTTATGAGCCTTGAGAGAGTATAGTTAACCTGTGTAATCACAAGAAAACTATGGAGAACCTTTACTAGAATTGTATTCACGCGGAAAATAAATGCAATACTTAAGAAGACAATAAACACCAATAACTTGATCCTCTATGGATCTCTATTAATTCCCTATGAATGATGTTGAAAAACGTACATTAAAACCTAGCCGCTAGTTTCTTTTATAGTACAAGAAACCCTAATTCTGCAGCTTGAAAAACACTCAAAAGATATGCATTATCTATTCCTAATTTATCTCATGCATATCACAACTAAATACTAAATATACGGAAACTACATATCCGCAGGAACTATATTACTATCAGTAGCAACTACCACTAACAGTAGAAACTACACTATCAGTAGAAACATAAAGTCTATCAGCAGGAACCATATCAGCAGAAACCCACTTTTACAAAATTCCTAACAATCCTCCCCTAAACTTGAATTTGACTCGGTTAACTTCAAGTTTCTAGATAGATCTTGAATGTGCAAGAGGATTGACCAAAAACACCAACTGAAGCAAGATGAGCATCCAGCAGAACACCTAGAACCACCAGAACAGCAATGAAGACCAGAATTCCATCAGCAAGCATCCTAGATCAGCAACATCAGGAACCACCAACAACATCACTAACCTGAGTATATTTGATGAGCCTTTACCAAGTAGCTACTCACTCTTGGGCTAGCTAGTTCTTGAGTGGAATCATGGTATCACCCTGGTGAACTAGTAACCAGTCTAACACTTAGAACATGAATCAATGGTGTGTTGGAGTACCCTAATGATTTTTGGCAAACCATCACAGCCATCAACGGATTTGACTTGTCTTTACCTGAAGCCATTTAACTCAGGACTAGTCATGGTGTTCCACTGCCTTTACCACAAGCCATGAACTTGTGGGCTAGCCAACTCTTCATCTATGAGGACATGGTGAGTTATGCACCACACAACTTATTGGCAAGTTGTCAACCATCCAACGGATTTGATATCTCTTTACCAGAGCCGTTTGATCATGGAGTAGCCAATGTTTGGTGTGTGAGACCAGGGTACATTGATAACCCTCTAATTTTTAGTAAATCAGCAACTATCAACAGATTTGAGAATACTTACTAGAGTTGTACCCCCTGAGTAAGTTAACCCTTTGTCACTAAGGACATGGTGAGTTAAAAACCATATATGAAACCCAAATGTACAACATGATCCTCAAAGATGAAAATTAGAAAACAATCAAGATATATACAAGGTTCTTTTTTTTTATAACACCAAATAAGAAATAAAAAATAGAAAATAACAGAAATATATACAAAAATAACATACCAAGTTTATGCAGATGTATCAGCAGAGTCCTCAATAAGCTTATCCTTAACGCGTTTGACTAACTGCTCTACATTTTCCATATCATTGGCAACTGGAGCAGTAGAGAAGACCAACTTATTGGATAGCATGTGCTCCATTAGCCTCACAGAGAGTGGATAACTCAAATCAGAAAACATGTAGAGATACACTCCCTCCCATGTCTGCACCACATGAACAGTGGATAAAGGATAAAATGTCCACTGATAAACCTTCCATTCATGTTGACCTTCCCAAACTCTAAATCCTTTGCCATCCTGAGATACTGAATCAAACAAAACTTGAAGATCCCCAAGCAAGAACAACCCAACATCAGGAGCATCATGAGACTCAAAATATGTAGAGACCATACCATACAACCTAAGGAGATCATCTCTATCCAAAAAATTTAGAATCTCTGTCAGAAATGTAAAGTGCCTAACTGAGCCATCCTGCCTATGAACAGAGTTGAAATATCCTAGACCACCAAGTCCTGTTGGAGTAAGTTCCCATCTATCCAGCCTAGACCAAACCACTACCTCCTCATCTAAATCAACATCCTCAAAATCTTTGATGAAGGAACGCTCTGAGGCTTGAAGATCAAGTGGCCTAGACTTCCTTTTCTTAGCAATAAATTTCTTTCTTCCACCAGGTGTGGAGGAAGGAGAAGATACATTAGACTCTGGGATATCTGAAGCAGGCACTTTGGAAGTTGGAGAAGGAATCTCAGGATCAGTGGAAACTACTTGGGGCTCAGAAGAAACCTCACCAATTTCTTCAGCAGAAACATTCTTTGTCTCAATAGAAGGAACACCTTCAGGGGAAACACCTTCAGGGGGAACACCCTGAGAGGTATCAGCAGGTGTCTCAAGAGGTGTAGATTGCTCCTTAGCACTTCAGCAGAAATACCACCATCAGAAGAATCATTAAACCGCAATCTCTTGACCTCAGGTCCTTCCAAAGATGGCTGATGTCTCTTCATTATTTGAAAAGGATTAATACCATCCTTTTTCAACCTATCTAGAATCTTGTTATATTCCCTCACCAACACATCATCAGGAAAAGTTTTCACATATGCCATACTCCATCCAGTGGAGTAAACTGCATAACTCATATTTTTAACAATCTCCCTCATATGTAATATCTGTTGAGCTTGAGTAGGAGGTCTGTCCTTTCTTGCTTTAGCTTTCCTTTCTGCATCAGCTTTCTTTCTCCTATTGGCCAATTCCTTCAGGGTGAGCAACAAAGTTTCTGAGTCAAAAGCACCTCCTAAGATGGATTGAGCAAGAGACATGTCAGAAGAAGCTCCAGTCACAATTGAATTCCATGTGTCATTAGTGAAATTCAAAGTAAGATTATCCAACTCTTTCATTCTCTCAGGTGATCTTAGGAGCTGTCTGGGCTGAAAATTCTGCATTAAAGGTGGCTTGAGCTTGTTCTGCTACTACTCTGTCACGCATGGAAATTTCATGAAGGTTGAATAGTCTTTCCCGTTCAGCCTTATCAACACCAATATCCACTTCCTCTTCAATCACTTTGGCCTTTCCTTTATCAATTGAAGATACTCCTGCTTGAACATCTTCAGAGGGAATTTTAGGATCATTAAGAAGAGATGTTGGAGTCTCAGAAGCAACAGATGAATTAACAGCAGCAACAAACTCGTCAGTAGGATTTGATGTTTCCTTATCCTCACCCTCCTTCTCAGTAGTAAATGCTGCAGGAGGAATGTCTACATGATCAGCAGCACTAGAAGGATCAGAGGAATCCACCACTCTTGGCTTAAGGGTCATTTGACTGAGATAACTCCTCTTTCTCCTCAGTCGCCTTTGAAACACATGATCTCAACAATTTAAGACCGTGATACCAAGGATGACGGAGTGGGGAAACAGGAGGCTAGAGAAGAATCCTTGAAGATTGAAGCCATGATCTGGAGGAGTGTTGAGTCTGGAGGAATGTTGAGTCATGCTTGTTATGTAATGAGTCTTGTACTAATGTTAGTGCATCTTTGAATGCAGTTTTTTAATGAATAAATGACTTCTATCATTTTTCTTTTGTTATCTGTTCCCACTGATTGTTTGTTTGATACTTGATCTGCAAGATGGTTAGTAGAACACATAACACACAACACAAATATATACATATAATATACAAAATATACAGCTTAAAACCTCCCCTTAAACCAGAATCCTCCCCTTAGGCACAATCCTCCCCTCAAACACAACAATCAGGGGTTGATCATGCCTATATGGACAACCAAATATTGAAATCTTGGACCATCAAAAGCCTTTGTTAATAAATCAGCAACATTTTCATCTGTATGAATTTTAACCACTTGAATAAGGTGTTTTTCATTAGCATCTCTAATAAAGTGGTGTCTAATTTCTATGTGCTTTGTTCTTTGATGAAAAACAGGATTTTTAACAATGCATATTGTACTTTGGTTGTCTATAAAGATTTTAGTGTTCATAAAATTGAACCCATAATCCAATAATTGGTTTTGAATCCAAAGTACCTGACCACAACAACTAGCAGCAGAACATATTCAAATTTCAGAGAAGATGTAGCCACTATGGTCTCGCTTCTTGCATTGCCAAGAAATTAATCTCCTTCCCAAGAACCGACAACCCCGGTAGTAGACTTTCGATCAAATTTGGCACCAAAGATAATCACCGTCACTATAAGATTCCAACTCAAATGGAGATTCTCTAGGATACCAAAGACCCAATTTAGGTTGGCCTTTGAGATACTTGAAATTCTTCTTGATCTAGCCAAATGGGAAGTCAAAGGTGTGACTGATGCCTAGAACAAGCACGATCGCAAACATTATGTCAGGCCTAGAGGCAGTCAAATACATGAGAGAACCAATCATTGATCTGTAGAGATGGACATTAACATCAGGATCTGGTTCAGTATTTGACTTAGCCTTAGGAGCTTCATAGGGTGTAGTTGTAGTCCTAACTAGTTCCATATCAAATTTCTTGAGGATGTCATGCACATACTTCTCTTGATGAATGAAAATACCATCTGATTTCTGCTGCACTTGAAGGCCCAAAAAGAATGTAAGCTCACCCATTGCACTCATCTCAAACTCACTTTTCATCAACTCCTCAAATTCCCTGCACCAAGCTTCTTTTGTAGAACCAAAGATAATGTCATCCACATATACTTGCACAAGAATGATATCCCTGGAGCTCTTTTTGATAAAGAGAGTCTTATCAATAGCACCTCTCCTGTATCCATGTTTCAGTAGGAATGAAGAGAGCCTAGAATACCAAGCTCTAGGTGCCTGATGAAGTCCATAGAGTGCTTTAACCACTTTGTAGACCATATCTGGATTGTGAGGATCTACAAATCCGTTTGGCTGAGTAACATACAATTCTTCCTTAATTTCACCATATAAAAACGCACTTTTCACATCCATCTGATAGACCATGAAGCCCATGTAGGAGGCAAATGCCAAGAAGAGTCTGATGGCCTCTACTCTTGCAACAGGAGCAAAAACCTCATCATAATCAATACCCTCTTCTTGTCTGTGACCTTGAGCAACCAACCTAGCCTTATTTCTAACCACAATGCCCCTTGCATCCCTTTTATATTTTAGAATCCACTTATTTCCAATAGCATACTTACCAGGAGGCAACTGAACAAGCTCCCATACATTTTGATTCAAAAATTGTTGCATCTCCTCTTGCATAGCAGCTACCTAATCATCATCTGCCAGTGCCTGTGCAACACTGGTAGGTTCTACTTGAGACAGGAAACAAGCAAATAGACAATGATGATAGTCTATATGATTGTTCCTATGTTGATCCTGAATGTAGCTGAGAAAAGCAGATTCTCCAAATTTTGTCTTCTTGACCCTGCTTCTAGTTTGCACAGTGGAAGTAGGATCACCAATGATTAGGGATTGTGGATGAACTGTGTTAATCCTCTTTGTGACATTTGGACTAACATCAACTGATGTGGTCAGATTAGTAAGAGTGGGACCAAAGTCATCATCATAAGAAGAAGAGTAAAAAATGCATGTTCTTGACATATGATGAATGCCATCCAATTCAGAGCTGGAATGTTGGGAATTGGCTAAGTTAGATGGACCTGGAAATCTGGTAGGGGTGTCTACAAACTCCAAACAGTCAGCAGATGGAGTATTTGAGGTAACAACAGGAAAATCATCACTAGCAGAAGGAACAGGAACACGACTAGCAGTATCAACATCAGCAGCAACTGACCCATTATTAGAAAGATCAGCCACATTACTAGCAGGAACACGTACTCTACCAGCAACATTAAAGTTCCTGCGGGCTTCAATAGTAGCCTGCCTTAAGAGTTCCTCTGTATCTTTGTAGAATTCATAACCAAAATTTTCAAAGATCATCCTTTGTTGCATGCTCTTGGCGCTGAAGCTTCACTAGCTCTTCTGCATATCCTAGATCACTTGAAGTAACATCAGAAGCAGCTGAGTCCTTGGTACCTGAAAAGTGGTTAGAAGGAAAGGATGGAACAAGTATAAGTGGTTCATCACACTGTGGATCTGACTCATCATCTGAGGAACTTGCAATGTTAGTTATAGCATCTTGTGGTTCTGTAGAAAGGATAGATTTATAACGAGTATAACCTAAATGGTCAGTTAAATAGTCAAGATCAAAATACCATTCTTGACCTGCTCCCTGAACATTTGGCTTGTCCTCCATAAATCTCAGATTCAGTGTCTCTTCAACCCTTTTTGTGGAGATGTTATATACCCTGTAAGCTTTACTATGAGCTGAATAGCCTACTACAAATCCCTCATTAGCTTTCCCATCAAACTTGCCCAAGTGATCACTGGTGTTAAGGATGGTGACATGACAACCAAAAGGCTTAAGGTGGCTAATGGTAGGAATCTTGCCAGACAGAAGTTCATAAGGTGTCCTTTTGTGAGGATTAGTTATCAACACCCTGTTCAATACATAACAAGCAATGCTAACTGCTTCAGTCCAGAACATGGTAGGTAACCTAGAATCAGCAAGCATAGATATTGCTGCTTCAATCGTGGTTCTTTTCCTTCAGAACTCCATTTTGTTGTGGAGTCCTGGCAGTGCTATAATCCCTTTTTATCCCCTTTGTAGCACAGAGCTCTATCAATTTGGCATTCTTGAACTCTGTCCCATTATCACACCTAATGGCTTTAACTTTCTTGTTCAACTGATTCTCTACCAGGGCAATAAAATCTTGAAGAATCTGGAATGTTTCATCTTTAGTCCCCAAAAAGGATGCCCAGCAATACCTACTATAATCATCAGTAACAACCAAACAATAGTATTTGTGATCAATGCTTCTGATAGATGTAGGACCAAAAAGATTCATGTGTAGAAGCTGCAAAGGCTCAGAGATAGTGCTGTCAGCAGTAATGGACTTATAGGAGGCCTTGTGTTGCATTCCCTTGTTACAAGCCACACAGTTGTGCTCATTAGTAAAGACCTTGGAAGGAAGTCCATTAACTAACCCAAGTTTAGCTAGCTTGTTGATTGTTTTGAAATTCACATGAGCCATCCTTCTATGCCATTTGTTAGATTCATCCAAGGATGCTTTTGCCACCAAACAAGCTAAGTCACCTGCAGGCTGAACTTCATTGAGATTGAATGTATATAGATTATTTTTCCTTGGCACCTTCAGAACAACTTGACTGTCATCAGGTATCTGAAAATCTTTTGATAGAACAAGACATTCAGTATCAGTGAACAACACATAATTTTTCTTGTCACAAATTTGGGACACAGAAAATAGGTTGAAATTCCTCAATACTTCCACATAATACACACTCTCAAAATCTAGCTGGGTAGTTCTAATAGTTCCCTTCCCTGTGATTTTCCCATCTCCTCCTCCAAAAGTAACAGTACCTCCTTGAATAGATACAAAGTAATGGAGTCTGTCTCTGTTCCCTGTCATACTCCTAGAACAACCACTATCAACAATGCCTAAATCTTTATTAGAAAGAGGATCATCCTACAAGATAAAAATATACAACAACATTAGTATACATGGAGACCCAAGTCATCACTGACTTGGATCTCCCTTGTGGATCATATTGGATAAACCTGCAGATTGATGAGATCCACTATTGTTCTTGGAACCCCTTATAAAAGATGGTCGATTGTGTGTCCAAGAGCAACCTGCTGAGGGCTTAACAGCAGTATCCCACCTTGCCCCCCTTTTATGCAAAAGGTAATTATTAACAGGCCTGTATCCATTTTGAAAATAAGTACTAGTTGGTCTGTATAAGGGTCTATTAACATTTCTTCTCCAGCATGAGGAAGATGGCCTGTCCGCAGAAACTGGGTTACCAGCAGGAACTGGTCAACCAGCAGCAACTGGTCTACCAGCAGAATTGATTCTGCTGGTCCTCACATGTGTTCCAGAGGGAACAAATTGAGGAATGTTGGTCACATCATTCCATATAGGTCTATGGATCTCTCATAATTCACTATGAATGTTCTTGAAAAACGTACATTAAAACCTAGCCGCTAGTTTCTTTTATAGTACAAGAAACCCTAATTCTGTAGCTTGCAAAACGCTCAAAAGATATGCATTATTGATATGTGTCTAAAAACACATATATTTTATATTGTTTAAACCCACTAAAACAACCTAAAACACATTAATAACCTTATAAATGTTACAAATATCATGAAAATGTGTTTTTATGTGAACCAGGTACAAAAAGAGTGAAACAGTTCGATATAATATCTTGATGGTTTCTGCCGAAGCCTATTTTAATTCTCTGAATCAATGGTTTCTGCCTAAGTAAAATGCGTTGATGGTTTCGTCGAAGACTAACGTTTCAAAGCAGATACTTCCACTAAATAATATCGGTTCTTAAATAATATCCGTCAATACCAGTCAAACCAAACCTCCTGTTTTCCCTCTCCCTCACATACCCCACCAAAACCATACCACCCTTCCACCTCCCTGGTATTCCACCTCCAATTGCTTACCCACTCTCACCACCTTTTCCTGCACACCTATACCAGCCCACAACTTTACCTTCCTCTATACCATCACATACCTTGCTTTTGCTATCAACTCCACCACTTGACCTCTAAACCTACCAAACATGTCCCCTCCACCTCTACATGTAAACAAAAAAAAGCATTAATTATTGCAGAACTGTCTCAATCTACTAGTAGCACTTTTGGCGCCAAAAGTCACTTAAACGGCTGGGATGAGTTCTGCTTATCCAATGGACATGAATTAAAGTGGGATTTGATTGAAATGCTGGTGGGAACTCAAATTACTATAAATATCAGAGGAGAGGCAAGAGAGAAAGGGACCTTTTGGATTAGCCTAGGTCAAGTAGTTAAATAACCTTGGAATAGCCAATGGTTTCGTAGTGTAATTTTAAATGCTTTCTTTAAATTACTTGTCATTTACAGTTTTAATGTTGTAGTCTTTCTTAAATTAGTGTAATGAAACTTTATTTTCAGTTTAATTTCAAGTCACTTTTAAATTTCATGTTTTGCTTAAATTCATTTAAATTTCAGTCATTTTAAATTCTTGTTATGTAGTTGTTTTATGAACTCAATTAGCTCACATAAGCTCCTGACAAAAGCTTTCAAGCTTTTAGAGACCTTAAAACAAGTTTAGTTTTTAAATTCAGAAAAACAATGAAAAACCAAAAATAATGAAGTGATCTTGGTGAAACTGTATGGATCAAGGTTAATTGTGGATTGCCTTTGGTTTAGAAGCTTTGTGGAAAGCCTTAGGATGTGTTTTGTGACCATGATTCTCAGTTTCAACTTGGATTCACTTGTAAGCTCATGTTTACCATTTTTGCATTTTACTGTTTCAGCCTTTTATCTGCTGTAATTTTCATATTTCGTGTTTCTTTCTTTGTTTGTTTATGATGTTATAGCTTAATATTAGGTTGTTATGTTTTGGATTTGATTGTGGTTTGATATTGTACTTGACTGTTAATATGCCAGTCTTTGATGTTCATAGGCTTAGACTTGGTTGACATCTTGTTTATCTTTGAAAAGGTCTATTTTGACACAATATGACCTCTGGATTTTATATGATGGGTTTATGCAGTCATTTGTTATGAAAACTTCAATTTTGTTCCATTAAAGGATTGTTTGGATTTAATAATGAAACTGTGAAAATGGTTGTGAATGGTGTTGTTCTTGTTTGATTTACACTATATGTAACCTATTTGACTCAGTGAAATCCTAACCAAAGGGTGTAGCATGGTAGAAAGTCAATTTGACACTTGACAATCTCATTATGAGCACTTTGAGGTTGTTAGATCCTAGAATCTTGCATACTTGCTTAAATGTTGTTTATCTTTGTTAATTTTATGTTCTTATAGTTTATATTAAGTTATTTAATCAGTAGTTTAAATTTTAAATTCGGTTTAGTCAACTTTTCAGTTCTTCTGAATTATTTTGATTCTGCTGATTCTGTTTTTAGTTTTCCTGTTTTCGATTTAATTGTTTATTTTCTTATGTCTTTGTTACTTAGTTTTATGTTTAGTGCTTTTAGTGTTTTAATGTTATGTTTCTTGTCTTCATTAGTATATTTTTATTGATTTTTAGTTTTCATGTTTAAGTGCTTTATTTGATTCTGCCGATTCAGTATCTTTGGATTCTGCTGAAGTACTTGTTTCTTTTATTATGTGTATGTTTTTTTTTTCCAGTTTGTAGCTTAAATTAGATAGCTTTTTCCCCCCTTATTTTATTCAGCTAACCTCCTTCCACTGAAGCAAACAGTGGAGGTTGAGTGATTCTCTTTAGCTTAGGAAAAGTTCCCCATTGAACCTTGAGCTTGTGATCTTTATCATACTCACTGTTTTAGTGATTGTTGAGCTCTCATGAGTTAATTTGAGAAGTTTATAGGAGCTTGTTGTTTGCCCACTCATACAGCCATGAGTAATTAGTGAACTTACACCATTACCAACAGCTCTAAAAAGCTCCTTAGTGGTGCTTGTTTATACTTGTTTATACTTGTACGTATATTATTTTATCTTTTGTTTCCTGTATAAAGTTTTTATTTAAGGTTATTTCAGCACACACAATCGTTGTATTACAGTTTACACACCTCGTTGGGAAGAACGACCCAGGTTTGCAGTTCTTCTGCAATACTTTGGAAAACACACTATACTACATTTGATTAGACGCCCCTCAAAAAGGGTGCTGTCAAATTGGCGCCGGGAGGTGTCTGCGAACGCATTTGTGTTTTGTTGAAATATCTATCCTTGCCTTACTATTCATAATTCTGTGAGTGGTGACCCCACTCCAATTTCTCGCCCGATCATTTCCCCATGAACCATTTAATTCGGGTGAGTCAAGCTAGCGACTCGGTAATCAAACAAGTAGCTAAACATGGGTTTTCACCCGGTGTGTTCCACCTAGTGTGGGGAGTTGCCCCACATGTTATATATATATATATATATATATATATATATATATATATATATATATATATATATATATATATATATATATAAAAAAAAAAAAAAAAAAATCTTCTTTCTAAATAATGGCCGTAGTATTTCCCGTTTACGTTCTCGAGTTTCGCATAACCGCCGGTACTTTGAATATTGAGGGCAATATTCATTTCTAAGTGTGGGGGATTTGGAATTCTCACGAATTTTAACATATATATTACCCGATTCCCCCATTTTTGGCCAAAATTTTTTTTTGGAGTCATCTTGGTTATCAGTCCGCCATGTCTGTAAGATAAAAGGATTGGCTAATCCAGGAGCAAACGGCTCTTGGTAAAGATTTCTCAAATCCGTTTATGACTTGCAATTTGCCCAAAATTGTATGGTATTCAACTCACCATATCCTAAAAAGTGAAGAGTTGGCTAGCCCGCAAGGTTATGGCTTGTGGTAAAGGCAGTGGAAAAACCATAATTGGTAATCAGCTCACCAAAGATAATATTGATAATTTATCTAAAGAGTTGGCTAGTCCGAATAAACGGCTTTTGGTAAAGACAAATCAAATCCGTTTACAGCTTATGATTTGCTCAAAATCATTTGGTTATCATTGTACCAAGGTTCTTACTTGAACTGAAACAATTGGCTACTCCAGAAGTGATGGCTTTTGGTAAAGAGTTCTTTAAAATCCATTAAAACTTCATAAATATTGCTAGGGACTAGCAATAGTTTAGTGTGGGGGATTTGATATGTGTCTAAAAACACATATATTTTATATTGTTTAAACCCACTAAAACAACCTAAAACACATTAATAACCTTATAAATGTTACAAATATCATGAAAATGTGTTTTTATGTGAACCAGGTACAAAAAGAGTGAAACAGATTCGATTCTGGCGATAATACTGATGGTTTCTCACAAGCCTATTTTAATCTCTTTGAATCAATGGTTTCTGCCTAAGTAAAAATGCGTTGATGGTTTCTGTCGAAGACTAACGTTTCAGCAGATACTTCCACTAAATAATATCTGGTTCTTAAATAATATCTGGTCAATACCAGTCAAACCAAACCTCCTGTTTTCCCTCTCCCTCACATACCCCACCAAAACCATACCACCCTTCCACCTCCCTGGTATTCCACCTCCAATTGCTTACCCACTCTCACCACCTTTTCCTGCACACCTATACCAGCCCACAACTTTACCTTCCTCTATACCATCACATACCTTGCTTTTGCTATCAACTCCACCACTTGACCTCTAAACCTACCAAACATGTCCCATCCACCTCTACATGTAAACAAAAAAGCATTAATTATTGCAGCGCCTCAATCTACTAGTAGCACTTTTGGCCAAAAAGTCACTTAAACGGTGGGATGAGTTCTCACATCCAATGGACATGAATTAAAGTGGGATTTGATTGAAATTTGGTGGGAACTCAAATTACTATAAATATCAGAGGAGAGGCAAGAGAGAAAGGGACCTTTTGGATTAGCCTAGGTCAAGTAGTTAAATAACCTTGGAATAGCCAATGGTTTCGTAGTGTAATTTTAAATGCTTTCTGTAAATTACTTGTCATTTACTGATTTTAATGTTGTAGTCTTTCTTAAATTAGTGTAATGAAACTTTATTTTCAGTTTAATTTCAAGTCACTTTTAAATTTCATGTTTTGCTTAAATTCATTTAAATTTCAGTCATTTTAAATTCTTGTTATGTAGTTGTTTTATGAACTCAATTAGCTCACATAAGCTCCTGACAAAAGCTTTCAAGCTTTTAGAGACCTTAAAACAAGTTTAGTTTTTAAATTCAGAAAAACAATGAAAAACCAAAAATAATGAAGTGATCTTGGTGAAACTGTATGGAGCAAGGTTAATTGTGGATTGCCTTTGGTTTAGAAGCTTTGTGGAAAGCCTTAGGATGTGTTCTGTGACCATGATTCTCAGTTTCAACTTGGATTCACTTGTAAGCTCATGTTTACCATTTTGCATTTTCTTGTTTCACCTTTTATCTGCTGTAATTTTCATATTTCGTGTTTCTTTTCTTTGTTTGTTTATGATGTTACAGCTTAATATTAGGTTGTTATGTTTTGGATTTGATTGTTGTTTGATATTGTACTTGACTGTTAATATGCCAGTCTTTGATGTTCATAGGCTTAGACTTGGTTGACATCTTGTTTATGCTGAAAAAGGTCTATTTTGACACAATATGACCTCTGGATTTTATATGATGGGTTTATGCAGTCATTTGTTATGAAAACTTCAATTTTGTTCCATTAAAAGATTGTTTGGATTTAATAATGAAACTGTGAAAATGGTTGTGAATGGTGTTGTTCTTGTTTGATTTACACTATATGTAACCTATTTGACTCAGTGAAATCCTAACCAAAGGGTGTAGCATGGTAGAAAGTCAATTTGACACTTGACAATCTCATTATGAGCACTTTGAGGTTGTTAGATCCTAGAATCTTGCATACTTGTTTAAATGTTGTTTATCTTTGTTAATTTTATGTTCTTATAGTTTATATTAAGTTATTTAATCAGTAGTTTAAATTTTAAATTCGGTTTAGTCAACTTTTCAGTTCTTCTGAATTATTTTGATTCTGCTGATTGCTTTTTAGTTTTCCTGCTTTCGATTTAATTGTTTATTTTCTTATGTCTTTGTTACTTAGTTTTATGTTTAGTGCTTTTAGTGTTTTAATGTTATGTTTCTTGTCTTCATTAGTATATTTTTATTGATTTTTAGTTTTCATGTTTAAGTGCTTTATTTGATTCTGCCGATTCAGTATCTTTGGATTCTCTAAGTACTTGTTTCTTTTATTATGTGTATGTTTGTTTTTTTCGTTTGTAGCTTAAATTAGATAGCTTTTTCCCCTTATTTTATTCACTAACCTCCTTCCACCTGAAGCAAACAAAGTGGAGGTTGAGTGATTCTCTTTAGCTTAGGAAAAGTTCCTCATTGAACCTTGAGCTTGTGATCTTTATCATACTCATTTGTTTTAGTGATTGTTGAGCTCTCATGAGTTAATTTGAGAAGTTTATAGGAGCTTGTTGTTTGCCCACTCATAACAGTTTACTGAGTAATTAGTGAATTTACACCATTACCAATGACTCTAAAAAGCTCCTTAGTGGTGCTTGTTTATACTTGTTTATACTCGTACGTATATTATTTTATCTTTTGTTTCAGTATAAAGTTTTTCTTTAAGGTTATTTCAGCACACACAGTCGTTGTATTACAGTTTACACACCTCGTTGGGAAGAACGACCCAGGTTTGCAGTTCTTCTGCAATACTTTGGAAAACACACTATACTACATTTGATTAGACGCCCCTCAAAAAGGCGGCCTGTCAATTATCTATTCCTAATTTATCTCATGCATATCACAACTAAATACTAAATATACGTAAACTACATATCCGCAGGAACTATATTACTATCAGTAGCAACTACCACTAACAACAGAAACTACACTATCAGTAGAAACATAAAGTCTATCAGTAGGAACCCACTTTTACAAAATTCCTAACACCAAGAGATGATCGCGCTTGCTTTAAATGTGGGGACCCAAACCACTTTATTAGTAAGTGTCCCAAACGCGATGATCAAAAGGCATTCGTGAGCGGTTCATGGGGAATGAGCGAGTAGGAGGACGAAAAAATTTGTCTCATGTCAAATGACGAGGTATGTCACAAATACTATAGTAGCTCATCATTAGATGATGACTCATTGCATAATGAATATGATAAACTTTGCAAAATGAGTTTAAAAGTAATCAACAAAAACAAGTTTTTAAAAAATCAAAAGCAACGTTTAGATAAGGAAGTCATAGAGTTAAAGACAAAATTAAAACGTCTAGAAAAGGGGAAGATAGCAAGTGGCGAATGTGAACTTTGCGTTCAACTTCAAACACTAGTTGATCATCTAGACTCTAAGATTGCTAGAATGAACACTAATACCTTAGATATGATATTGGATAGTGTCAAAACAGGAAACAACCAAAAAGGTCTAGGTTTTCAGAAACTTAATGCGTCAACTAGTGAAAACAAAGAAACACAATTCGTAAAAGCACTAGAAAAACAAACCACTGTAGTCACGGATCCCACGGATCCCACAAACAGGGAACCGGCTAGTGTACAGCCAGGGATCCATGGGTCTACTGAAGCAAACAGTGGTAATAATGTAGCTTCCTCTTCTAGAACTGATTTTGTTATTATTAATAAGAAGAAACCAACTCATGTTACCATTAGACAACCACCTCCAAGATATAATCAAAGCTTTATAAGAAACAAAGGTCCATCATTTTCAAAACCAAACACATCTAGGAGACCTAATAATGTTTATCCAAGAAGTTACCATTAAATGGGATGGAATCCAAATATGCAAAATGGTTTTCCATTTCAAAACTTTGCACCATGGAACGCATATTCACCTTATCCATACATCTCTAAAATAAATGGAATGTTTAACACTAATGGGGACCAAACTTTTGAGTTAACTGTTTTCTTAGGTGTGCTTAAAGGTCGAACTAGATCCAGATGAGTGGATCAAGGATAGCGGGTGCACGAGGCACATGACCGGCAATAAAGATTTATTCTCCACATATGAATCCTTCATGGTATTTGGAAATAGCAAAAGCAAAATCATTGGTAAAGGTACGATTTCTAACAAATCTCTAACCATTAACGATGTGTGTCACGTAGAAAACCTAAACGATGTGTGCAACATACTTTTTAACGAAAACGGTAGTAAGATATTAAAAACGGTATCACCATAGGTAGTGGAATTAGGAAACATGGAGTCTATGTCATTAAAATTGGTAATGAACCTAAAGACAAACTTTGTCTTACTTCTATGGATGATACTTCGACCTTATGGCATCGAAGATTGGGTCATGCCAATATGCGACTTCTTCAATCGCTATCATCTAAAGATCTAGTAAGAGATCTACCTAAATTAAAATATGAACATCACTTTTGTGATGCTTGTAACGTAGGAAAACAAGTCCATTCTAGTTACAAAGCTAAAAACATGGTGTCTACAACTAAGTGTCTAAAGTTACTACACATGGATTTATTTGGTCCATCCGCTATCCAAAGTTATGGAGGCAACTACTACACTTTGGTTATAGTGGATGATTACTCTAGGTACACATGGACTAAATTCTTAAAGAACAAAACTGAAACGTTCAATTACTTTGAAATATTAAGTAAGAAAATCCAAAGACAACTAGGAAGTCCTATAGTGTCTATTAGAACGGATCATGGTAGGGAATTCGATAATGAAGTGCAATTTGGAGCCTTTTGTGACGCTAATGGTATTACTCACAACTTCTCAGCTCCTTGCACTCTACAATCGAATGGGGTAGTTGAAAGAAAGAATAGAACCCTACAAAAAATGAGTCGCACCATGCTAAATGAGCAATCCATACCTCAAAAGTTTTGGTGCAATGCCGTTGATACCTCAACGTACATACTTAATAGAGTCTTAATTAGACCATTTTTAGGTAAAACTCCATATGAGTTACTTCGAGGCAAAAAGCTGACGTTATATCACTTTAGAGTCTTTGGTAGCAAATGTTTTCTACTTAACACTAAAGATTACTTTACAAAATTTGATCCTAAATCAACCGAATGTATCTTTTTAGGTTACTCTCCTAATAGCAAAGCTTACATCATATTAAATAAAGAAACAATGAAGGTAGAAGAGTCATTAAATGTAAAATTTGATGAAAGTCCACCCAAACCTACTCCACCTCTTGTCGATGATGAGATTGTCAAAAGTGAAGCTATTGTAATAAAGAAAAAGATAAACGAAGAAGAAGAACCTTTAAATTATGAAATCATAAATATTAAAGAGTCCAAAGATCACCCCGTAGATAAGGTCATAGGAAAGCTAAATGAAAGAACCTTAAGGTCTCAATTTCAAAACCAAAGTAGCTTGTTTTGTTTTGTCTCAACCATAGAACCTAAGAATACACAAGAAGCCATAAAAGATGAAAGTTGGGTAATGGATATGCAAGAAGAATTAAATCAATTTGTTTCTAACGATGTTTGGACACTCGTCCCCCCACCTAGTAATCAAACCATAATAGGAACCAAATGGGTATATAAAAACAAGTTAGATGCAAACGGTATAGTGCCAAGAAACAAATCTAGACTCATTGCCCAAGGGTATAATCAACAAGAAAGAATAGAATTTGATGAGACCTATGCCCCCGTGGCTAGATTAGAGTCTATAAGAATACTTCTTGCTTATGCTTGTGCTAATGATCTTAAGCTTTATCAAATGGATGTCAAAAGTGCTTTTCTGAATGGTTTTATTAATGAAGAAGTATATGTAGCTCAGCCTCCGGGCTTCATCGATTTTGAAAAATCTAAATATGTGTATAAGCTAAAGAAAGCCCTTTACGGTCTTAAAAAAGCTCCAAAAGCTTGGTATGATAGACTCAAGTCATTCTTAATCAAACACAACTACACCATGGGGTTAGTTGATAACACACTTTTTACTAAGAAAAGAGAGTCACATATAATCATTGTTCAAATATACGTAGATGATATTATATTCAGATCTACTTGTCAAGACATGTGTGATGATTTCTCTAAAATCATGCATGACGAGTTCGAGATGAGTATGATGGGAGAACTTAGTTTCTTTCTTGGTCTACAAATCAAACAAGTAGAAGATGGTATCTTCTTTAATCAATCTAAATACATTAAGGAGATGTTAAAGAAATTCGGTTTAGAAGAGTCAAAACTAATTAGGACACCAATGTCATCCGACACTAAACTCACAAAAGATGAAGACGACGAATCCGTTGATAACACAAAATATCGTGGCATGATTGGTAGTCTTCTCTACCTCACGGCTAGTCGGCCAGATATCATGTTTAGTGTTTGTCTATGTGCTAGGTTTCAAGAAGATCCTAAAACATCACATCTAGAAGCCGTCAAAAGGATATTTAGATACATTAAGGGTACAACTCAATTAGGATTGTGGTATCGTAAGGGTACGGGAGTAAAAACAATTGTATATGCAGATTCTGACCATGCAGGTGATTATGTTGACCGAAAAAGTACAAGTGGGGTATGTACTTTTATGGGATGTTGTTTAACATCTTGGTTCTCAAAGAAGCAAACGGTATTGGCAATATCAACAACCGAAGCCGAATATGTCTCCGCTGGCAAAGCATGCCAACAAGCACTATGGATGAAACAAGCATTAGTTGACTACGACATTCATCTAAGTGACATAGCTATTATATGTGACAACAAAGGTGCCATCGATTTAAGCAAGAATCCGGTATTGCATTCTCGCATAAAGCATATAGAGATTCGTCATCACTTCTTAAGAGACAATGTTCAAAAAAGGAACATCTCTATTGAGAAGGTAGCGTCCGAAGACAACATAGCCGACGTCCTCACCAAACCGTTGAAGCGGGAACAATTCAACCTACTTCGTCTTGGTCTTGGTCTCATGGAACAATCTTGGTAATTAGCTTTTAAACTCTACAAGGTATGTAAACACTAGCCTTCTTCTTTCTGAGTCTAGGATCTCTATTTCACGCACAACTCACAAGCAATACGGGAATTTTCAAAACCCAAGATAAGTTTTACTTATAATTCATAGTTTTCTCTTAGTTTTTAAGATAAGTACCTTTCGCAAAGAAGTAATTGCATACATTTTTTTTCTCTTTCAAAGAATAAACAGTTTATTCACACATAGAAACCTCTTTTCAAAATGTTTTCTAAAAGGATACCTCTTCCCGTATCACTTTCATAAAAGCCATTTCTCACGTTTAGGACAAATCGCTTTTTCATTATTAAACAAAGTAAAAACTCGTTTTCATTGCATCTCATGTCTTTTGAATGCTAAAGAGGACACATAACTAATATGTGTTTTCTGGTACATTCATTTAAGCAACAATGAATTAGGAGCACTCGGGTTATCTCACATAATAGTGTGCCTTTTCACTTCTAGTTTATTTTTCTTTTCTTTTTAGGAGTCGAGATAACCGCAACTCCAAATGGTTTGCATATAGGCACACACTAGGCACAAATGTTTCCAAAAAGGAAAATTTAAGCCGCCGCATCACCAGATACCACGGATCCCACCTTAATGTTGACGGATCCCTCAAGGGAAGGATCCATGAGACAGAAGCTAATTTTATCTTCTATTTTTCTCACTTTGGATGAAAACTTCAATAGTTTCATCATTTCTTTTATTTTTTTTGGAGTATGTTATTTAATGCTTGTGTTCTCATGATCACATGCCTTAAATTCATATCTAATCATTAGATTTTAATCCACATTTTGGGTCAATCATTCATTACAATGCATTATTTTTCTATAAATAGGATTCCCAAAATGCTTGCATATTCATCACTCTCAACCTCACAAACAAACATCATCATGTTATCCAAAAGAACTTCCAACATAGATGAATCACCTAGTGCAAGCAACCCCTTTCAAGAAATCCAAAACTTTGTCCTCCCACCTTCCAAAGTACCACCACCGAATCTAGAAAAACCGCACGGATTAGCATCCGGCCTTGTTGCTTAGCAAAACCATCATCAAATGGTTCATCACCAACAACTCATTCACCCCAAGATGCTTTCATTATAGCACCTCCTTCATCACCAACAAGTACACCAACTTCATCACCCATCACATCACCACCTAAGGTCACTCTTTTAGGACTCCTTAAGACTCCAACAAGATCTCAACAAACAAAGCAAAAAGAACTAGTCTTTTTGACACCTCCCACTTCTCCAAACACAATTTTCGAAGACCTTGAAACCTCACCACCCTTAGCTCCCATTGTGTTACAAGAACATCTAGGTTCTTTTCCACCACTACTTTAAAACATTCCGGACTTTGATCCGCATTTTCCAACTTTTACACCACAACTTCCGCATCTCACAAATCAAAGTCACCCGGAAAACTTCCGCACTCATTACCCACATCACCTACATTGTGAACATTTCAAATCCACTAGGGATATTGCAATAGAGATTAAGGAAGAAATGCAAGTCATACTTAACCTCATCCTTGATCGCATCAACATCATTACTCATCAAAACTTCCATCCATAACCTTATGCAAGCATGGAAGGAATCATTTTTATTACTTTTAGTATTTTTCTTTTGAGTCATTTTTTAAGAACAAGTCTTGTTCTTACTTTTACATGCTTGTATGTGGCTTAAATACCACTACATTTTGTTGTTTTATTACAAGGTCTTGTTTACATACCTTGGCTCCCAATCTTGATTATCGTCAATCACAAGATTATTTGTGCATGTTACTACTAACCCTTTCTTTGTAGGATTTTTTTTTCTCTTTCTCACTTGACGCCCCATTCTAGGGGGAGCTACCGTCAAAGGGAAGTTAGCGATACGTGGACTATTTTTCCACATTTTATTTCTTCGTTGGGGTAACTTTTTGTTTCGACAAAAAGGGGGAGAAGAAGTAAAACTTAGGCTTTCAAAACATATATCTAATCCTAAGTTTTACTCATCATAACATTATGTTTTGTCATCAACAAAAAAGGGGAGATTGTTAATACAAATAAACCGTAAAAACGTTTATTAATATTTAGCGATCTCTTTGTGTTTTGTTGATAACAAATATAATGTTATCATAAGTAAAATTATAAGGATACATGTTATTTTTGTAAAGCATTTACATATAGTCATTTAATACAAACTGTTATAATAAATCATTTGTTGTAATAGTTTATTAGGATGGGTAAAAACCAAAACCTATGACCCATGGTATTAACCCATGATCCATTTGACTAGATGCATTGCATCTATTAGATACATTGTATCTAATGAAATACCCACGGACCAACCCATAACCCATGACCCGTGACCCATAACCAAAAAACCCATGGGCAAAGAGGAGCTTCCCACTGATCCCTGAAGTTACACTAGACGGATCCCTTGAGGGAGGGATCCATGGGATCCGTGCAACAATGGCATGTTTTTGCCTATAAATAGAGAACCATTTCTTCATTTCTCTTCACCCCTCTTCTTACTAACTCTCTCATATATTCTTACACTCTTCTAACAAAAGATCACTTGATCTAGAGAGTTGTTCTTCTTTCTATTGTGATTCTCATATAGGTCCTTCTCTAAGGCGAGATCACGAGCTTTCTACAAGTCATCCAAGCAAGGGGTCCTTGATTGATTTGTTCCTTCACAAGATTTCTGTAGCAAAGATCTTGTACTTGATATTTCACATATTTGTTGTGTAATAGTCGTGTTGGTTTGGTCCTCCGTGTTACGGACTCGGTATTT
This sequence comes from Chrysanthemum makinoi, assembly GCA_910596185.1. Lineage (NCBI taxonomy): Eukaryota > Viridiplantae > Streptophyta > Magnoliopsida > Asterales > Asteraceae > Chrysanthemum > Chrysanthemum makinoi. The sequence continues at coordinate 174,064,858 of OU343222.1, forward strand.
AGCTTTGTGCCGGAAAAAGGTGTAAGCAACGTTGTGATGGCTTCTCCGCCAAGTTGAAGGAGTTTGTTGACATAGTGCTTGAACTCTCTAGTAGGTGACTCGGGGAGTGGAGTAGGGCAAGGAAGGTGTCCTTGTAGCCGAACCACTATAAATAGGTTTTGTCATTTCCATCCCTTACTTTACTTTATTTACTTACATTACTCTTAGATATATACTTTATCTTCATCCATACGATTTCACCTAACATCGAATCTAAAGTTTTTAGAAACTAATTTAAAATAGGCAAAACCATTCAACCCCCCTTCTAGTTTTACACAGTGGGAATTGAGCATCATACATCAATTGCAAGAACACCCGAACAAAATGGAGTTGTCGAAAGACGAAACCGTACGTTAGTGAAAGCTGCAAGAACGATGTTGATAAATGCAAAACTTCCAGATTACTTATGGGCAGAAGCCGTGTCAACTGCATGCTATACTCAGAACCGTTCAATGATCACTAAATACCACAAAAAAACACCTTATGAGCTTATCCATAACAGAAAACCAAACCTAAAAAACTTTCATGTATTTGGTGCTCTTTGTTACCCAAATAATGATCGTGATGACTTTGGAAAGCTCATGGCCAAAGCTGATATTGGAGTCTTCGTTGGATACTGTGAAAACTCAAAAGGATACCGGATCTGGAATTGTCGAACGAAGGAAATTATGGAAACCATTCATGCTAATTTTGATGAGCTCACAGAAATGGCTTCTGAGCAAAACAACTTAGAAGCCGGACATAACCGTCTCAACTTCCCTCAATCATCAGCTGATCAAACCTTTCAACTCACTCGTCGTCAGATGGAAACGTTGTTTGCTCCTCTGTTCAATGAAGACTTTGATCAAAGTGCTCCAGATGTATCAACTGTTTCTGTTGCTCAACCTAATAATATTCCAATACCTGATACACCTGAAACAACAACAACTGTTGCTGATGCACCCCCGGTTGAATCTCCAACAACAGCTAAACAAACCACTTCTACTGTCACTGACCCAGCTGATGATCCTCTAAACCATAATGTACCTGCACCTGCGGATTATGATGGAAATGCGTTTTTAAACCCTTTCTCATCAAAAACAGCAAATCCAGATGTCGCTGAGTCTTCTACCAGCCATCGGAATCCACCTAATCTGCATAATGTATACCAACACCAACCTTCCACACACTGATGGACCAAAGATCATCCTCTTGTTAACATTATTGGCAACCCAAACCAACCAGTCGTCACAAGACAACGCCTTCAGTCAAACCGAACCCAAAAACATTAAGGATGCAATGACTCATGACAACTGGATTGAATCCATTCAAGAAGAGCTAAACCAGTTCAAACGTTTAGAAGTGTGGGAATTGGTTGAAAGACCGACATGGGTCTACGTCATTGGTCTAAAATGGATTTGGAAGAATAAGTTATATGCTGAAGGAACGGTTATTCGAAACAAGTCACGTCTGGTAGCTAAGGGTTACAAACAGGAATAGGGTATCGACTTTGAAGAATCATTCGCACCGGTTGCTAGACTTGAGGCTGTACGGATTTTTCTGGCATTTGCGGCTCACATGAACATCACCGCCTACCAAAATGGACGTCAAAACTGTATTTCTGAATGGTCAACTCAAGGAGACAGTGTATGTTTGCCAGCCGGAAGGATTCGTTGATCTAGAGTTCCCTAATCATGTCTACAAACTGAACAAGGCTCTCTATGGTCTCAAACAAGCCCCTCGGGCGTGGTATGATAAGTTGTCATCCTTCTTGCTTGCCAATAATTTTATCTAAGGATCGGTCGACCCAACACTGTTCATTCAATATCATGGGGCACACATTTTAATTGTTCAGATTTATGTGGATGATATCATCTTTGGTTCTACCCACAAAAAGTACTCAAACAATTTTTCAAAACTAATGACAACAAATTTTGAAATGTCAATGATGGGTGAACTTACGTTCTTCTTAGGACTACAAGTTCATCAATCACCCCGTGGTATTTTCCTCAGTCAGTCTAAATATGTTCTTGAAATTTTAAATAAACATGGAATGCAAAACTGTGACACCTATAATACACCAATGGCGCATACCAACAAACTGGATGCTGATTTACATGGAAATTAGTTGACCCTACCAAATACCATAGTTTTATTGGGTCTCTCATGTATCTAACAGCTAGTAGACCCGATATAGTATTTGCTATATATCTTTACTCTCGTTATCAGTCAAGACCAACTGAAAAACACCTCTTAGAGGCTAAAAGAATCCTCCGATACGTCAAGGGAACCATTAACTTGGGGATCTGGTATCCGAAGGATTCTGTTTTTGAACTAATTTCTTTTTTAGATGCTGACCATGCAAGATGCTTAGATACACGTAAAAGTACTTCTAGAGGTTTATACTTCCTTGGTGATAAATTGGTGTCATGGCAATCGAAGAAACAAGACTGTACATCATTGTCATCAACTAAAGCAGAATATGTAGCCATGTCTGCGTGTTGGGCTCAAGTCATATGGATGAGAACACAACTTAAGGATTATGGTTATGTATTCGACAAGATTCCGGTGTACTGTGACAACAGAAGTGCTATTGCGATCTCGTGCAACACAGTTCAATACTTAAAGTTAAAGCACATCGATCTTCGATACCATTTCATTAAAGAGCACGTGGAAAAGGGAACGGTTGAATTATACTTTGTAGGTACAGAACATCAATTGGCGGATCTTTTCACCAAAGCCTTGCCTCCCTCAAGATTTGCTGATTTGGTTCACCAAATTGGTATGAGGTGTTTGACTCCAGAAGAACTGGATGAATTTTTAAAACTCACTTGAAAAGTCAAACACCAAAGCCTCTTTTGTAAATATATTTCAAAAACAAAATACAAAAATATAAAATCTTATAAAATTCAAAAATATTTTTTCTTTTCAATTTGATCTGAAAAACAAACACCGCAAGTACAAAACTTCCATCAACACAGTGTTCTATCAAAAATTTCACTATTTTTCCCAAACAAGTGTTGAGGGGGAGAAAGTAAATATTTTTCCGTTTCATAAAACCTTGTATTTGCCTGTTAACAAAAACACGTTATTTCTCAAAAGTGTTGGTTATTTATCATGGAAAAATACCCTCCTTGGACTCTAAACTTTGTAAAATTCATTATTTCAAAACTCAAAGGGGAGTATCGTCAAGTTTCTTGCAAAAATGATTTTTGTTTAACCAAAATGTGAATTAAAGGATCTTGGTTGAAATCTTATTGAGGTTAGGGGACTAAAAGTGTATCATTTGAATATAAAATTTTAACAAAAACACAAAATAGTGCACATTCAATGCACCTACACTTTTGCATTTACTCTTTTCAACTAACCAAGATCCATGGCTACAAATCGTTTTCTCAATCCGTTCAAGTTTTCAGAAATTTGTAAGTTGAAACATGTTTTGATTATCATTCTAAACAAAGGTTTTCAATATCTCAAACCTCCAACGGTTACAAATTTCTAAAATGAATTTTGTATACTCGTTCATAAGAACGAATTTGGGGGTTTACGATTAAGGGTGTTTGAAATGAAATGTGTTGTTCTAAATTGTTTATTATTGAATCTTAGACATATTTTCATCATCCAAACACATCCAGAATCAAAATTTGTTGAAATTTGATTCTAGGGTTCATACGAACCAAAAAAGGGGATTTTGATTTCTGAGTTGTTTTTTGTGTTAAATGGTGAACAAGAAAGTGTTATAAAGGGTCTATAAACATGTTGATAACGTCTAATTAGCCCACAAACAACTAATGAATCAAAGTTTATGTTTTAGGGTTTTAGGGCTCGTTCATGATGAATCTTTTGATTCTGTGGATGAAATATGTTAAAACTTGTTTTAAACCGCTCCCATGAACTCTAAGACATCCCAAAAACAACAATTGTTTGATTTGTTTGGGCAGATTTATTATTCGTAAAAAGAGGGTTTAGGGTTTAAGGAATCTTACGTCTAAGCCTATTTTGTGAATAAGTGTTGTGTTCATGTGCCTGTTTTGTGATCTATATGATGATTAGAATGAATTCTAATCAAAGTTTTCTTGTTTGTGTATAACAGGATATTATTCGTAAATATCAGAAAAGGTTAAGAACTTGTTACGAATAAGTAGAAACCTTTACGAGTAACTCTTACGCATAAGGAGTCTATAGTTGATTACGAGTTTCTTGGAAAGAAATTCGTAAACATGATATTTTATGCATAAGCCTTTATTCTTACGAATAAAGTGTGTTCTTATGCGTAACTTATTCTTACGAATAAGAAGCGACGATTACGAATAAGCCTTACAGAAACTTGGCCTATTCTTACGAATAAGCTTAAAAGCCTTCAAATATACCTTACGCCTAAGAAACTCTTACGCATAAGCATAGTCTTACGCTTTAGTCTTATTCTTACGCATAAGCTCCATCTTTACGAATAAGGACTCAAGACTACTCATAAGCTACTGTTCACAAGTATTAACCTGTTACGCATAAGTCACAATTCTAAAGGTACGCATAAGCTAACAAATGTGAAAATGTTGTGTTTTAAGTGCTAAATGGTCTTTAAAACTTCAAAATTAACACGTTCACATAACTTATCACCACAACTTCATGTAATTGGACAGATGTGACTTAGGACTTGTAACAAACATAAATGTGATTTCATCAAAGAAGGTTTTAGATAACAAATCAGACTTAAACTAACACAATGTGTTTCTATATGTCTGTTTCTTTGTCTAATGACTTTCAGATCTCAAAATGGTTGTAAATCAAGTAAATGTCAATGCCCCAGCTGAATTCATGATGGAAAAAACCTTCCTAGTTGGCTATGACAAAATAATTGGCAAGAACAATCTCCGCATCTATTTCAACAACTTAACCTGCTCGGAATCATCCTGCAAAATTGCTATGGATATCCTTCTTCAGCATCCATATCGTCTCATGCTCACTAAGTCTACTTCCATACCTGATTTCTACATCTATCAGTTCTGGCACACCATGGAGAGGACTGATGAAGATCATGTGGTTAAAGTCACTCTACACATAAAAGAAGTCATGGTCAATGTTGCAGATCTTCGTGCTATTCTTTCACTTCCAGACATCAATTCTCCTGCAGATTATGTGTTAGGAATTAGAAATTCCAGGTATTAAAGAGTCGGTCACCTCAAGTATATGTAATCGTTAGAAAGCTCGTAGTCGTAGTTCTTTTGTGTTAAGTAGTATTTAGTTAAGTAACACCGTGGAGGACGGACGGGTCTTTACCCACTGTATGCCTGATCCACAGCCCGTTGTGTGGCGATTTATGTAAGACTATAAATACTCTCTACCTCCCAAGGTAGAGAGTTGGAGCTCATAATAATATCTTTCACTTTCTCTCACTAAGTTCCCTAAACCTCTAACTTTCTCTCTCTAGAATTCCATTTATACGCCACTTTGTGTTATGGTTTGATGTGTATGTGAAAACTTATATCTAACAATTGGTATCAAGAGCCATGGTTAGATCATATCTTGCACATCTTTGGATTTCTAGTGGTTTTAGGTGGTTTTTGAGTTTGAAAAAGTTTAGTGGTTTTGCATCATTTGGTTGATTTCTTGTGTTAAAGTTTGGATTTTGTTAGTACTTTTATGTTTAGAATCATCACAAGTGTGTAGGTTTTCATTTGGTAAGCTTGAATCATCTTGGTTGGGTTGTTTTGGATTGAAAAGTGATGTTTATGTGGTTTTTCTTGCTAGCGACTTAACTCACGGATTACTTTCTTCATAGCGACTTGCTTTACAAATTTGTAGCGAGTTACAGTTTTTGACCTAGCGACTTAGATCTAGCGATTTACAGTACAAGTAGTGGACTCTCCACTACGGGTAGCGACTTGGTGGTAGCGACTTGGTCAGTAGCGAGTTGCTCTTTAGCGACTTGTATCTTTAGCGACTTGAGTAGCGAATTGCTGCCAAAATTTTGCTAGCGACTTGAGGCTTAGCGAGTTACTACTTAGCGACTTGCATTTGTCTAGCGACTTGGGACTCTAGCGACTTAGTGGTGTAGCGAATTAAGTGTTAGCGACTTGGTGCATTATCTTCTAGCGACTTGGGTGATTGTTTACGGTTTTCTCTTGATTTAGTAAAATCCCGTGAAAGAATCTATTTCTCGGTTTAATCATAGAGTTATAAAATTCCGTATTATCTGTTAACATGTCTACCAACGTTCCTACTATCATCTCCACTGTTTCAGAGGATGTTCAAGCATTTGGATCGATACTCGTCCACCCATGCTTGACAGAACTGACTACGATTCTTGGGCTCAACGAATCAGATTGTACTGCCTTGGAAAGGAAAATGGTGTCAACATTCTCAAATCCATTGATGAAGGACCATATCGAGTTGAGACGACTAGAGACATACTTGATACTAATGAAGATGGTACTCCTGTTTACGGAATGGACAGACCTAAAATGTATGATGAGCTTGATGATAAGGAGAAAAAGAGATTCGATGCAGATATCGGGGCTTCAAACATTGTTCTTCAAGGTCTTCCTAAAGACATCTACAAGCTGATCAATCATAACACCGATGCAAAGGCAGTTTGGGATAATGTTAAGATGCTTCTCTCAGGTTCTGAATTAACTATGGAAGACAGAGAATCCCAACTCTATGACTAATTTGAACACTTCAAGATGAAACCAGATGAGAATGTCTATGAGTACTATGTGAGATTTCATAAGTTAGTGAATGACATGAGGAACATCAGAATGACTATGCCTAACATTCAGATGAACTCAAAATTTGTGAACAACATGAATCCCGAATGGCACAAGTTTGTCACCTTTGTGAAGCTCACTAAAGGATTGAAGAATACAAACTATGAGCAACTCTATGCCTTCCTCCTTGAGAATGAGAGACATGCTATGTTTGAAAAATTGATTCTCAATCAGTTCAAAACCAACCAAGGAGAGACAAGCTCGTCTAATGACTCAACTGCCTTCTACTCAAACATCGGAATCACAACCAAAGCATCACAAGTCATACCCTTGGGTAATGGTAATCACAAACTCATTCCCGATCCTATGTTCAAACAAGCCGATCTTGATGCACACATGGGTAACTTCATTAATCAACTAGCTCTTCTGATTAGTCAAAACATGAATTCTCTCCCACATACCAACAACAACCTCGAACAAAGCATCTAACCCACACAATCAAGCCATTGTTAAAGATGGAAGGATCGTGGTGCAACCAGTTCAGGAAAGACAGTATGATCGGGGAAGAGGTGGAGCTGGTAGAGGTTATGTTGGCAACCAGAATCGAGGAAGGAATGGTAACCAAGGTCAAGTTAAGCCAATCAAATGTTATAACTGTGGTGGTGAGGGACACATTGCAAGGAACTTTACATCTCCAAAGCGCCCACGAATCGCCGATTACTTCAGAGATAAGATGCTTTGGTACAAGCTCGGGACAATGGTGCTGCTTTGGATGAAGAGGAATTGTTGTTTCTAGCCGAGGGCAATGCCAAGACCTATGATGCAGATGTGGATGAGCAGCCTATTCAGGAGATAGGTCACAATCATCAGAATGCCTTTCAAGTCGCTGATTGTGATGCATACGACTCCGATGTGGATGATGGACCTACGGCACACACAATTTTTATGGCTAGCATTTCTCCAATGGTTTCTCCCAAGGTCTCTTCTTCACCACTAGCTGGCCCATCCCAAGACAAACTCATCTCTGAGGTATTAAAACTATACGATAATCTTGATGTGCAAAAGATGCATGACAAAGTACAATCAACTGAAACTATTGAATCAAATGTTGAAAATATGGGTAATATCGATATTATCCCATATGATCAATACGTGAAACAAAGTGAAAGTGAAGGTGTACCAAGTGATGCATCTTCTGCAGTCAACAATGACTGTGTTTTTGATGAATACCTTTGCATGTGCCCCGATGATTCTGTAATTTCTGAACTAAATGCCTATAAAGAGCGTGTTGCTATTTATGAACAACGTGCTAAATTTGAGTTGACCACTCGTGAGCAGGAAATGGATGACCAAGTGCGTACAATCATTAGAAAAGTAATTTTAGAGAAGAAGTATTGAAACAAGAATTAAATTCCTTGCAAGAAAAACTTTCTAAAACAGCTAAGCAAAAACAAGAACTTCAAGAAAATGTGAAAATGCTTAAGCAAGAATTTAATGCAAAGGAATCAAAACTCTTGAGAGATTTTTCTAATCTGAAAACTTTGAAAAACAAACTTGAAAACAAGTTGTACATACAAGGAAACACCATTCAGATTGCTCACATGGTCACTAAACATAGAGTCCTAAGCGATAAGCATAGTGTTTCCATTATAGATAAACCAACCACGAGTACGGAAAGATAGCAAAAGCAGCTCAAAGTGTGATCTATGATGGCAATGAGATTCTTAAACCTAGACGGAAACCTAGTTGCGTTGAGTGCACTGAGGAAGATAAGAAATCGATGAAGTCACTAGGGAAAGGATGAACAAAAAATTAGATGATCCTAAATGCAAAGAGAAAAAATAATTATCACTCCCCATGACTACAAAAAGGAAACTGGATTTCCTTGAACATGTTTAAGCCTCAGACATTGTTGACTCCCGAACAAGTTTTCTGGAAAAAGGATTTAGATAAGCGTAAAGCAAAAATATTGTTGAAACAAACCCTCCCCTATGGAAAATGCCTAGAGCGACTGTGTATCCTCCTAATACACCAATGCATCTTGTTCCTAGAATAATTGCCACTAAAAGAAAGACCTTAATTAGCCAATATGTTATACTTCAACTATTTGTTGATTTTGAGAAAACTTGCAAGAAAAGGATCACACCCACTGGTATAACGGAAGGAGAAAGGGGTTTTGAGCAAATGAAAGAATGTTATTTAACTGAGGTCATGCCTTTCTTTAAACTTCTTAAAGATCACTTTGAGAGTCTTAAAAAGGGGATAGAAACTGATATCAAGGGAATGGAAAAGGAATTTGATGCAATGGTAGTTGAAGTTAGTGATTATGAGCGTGCACTAAAATATAATGAGATTGAGAGGAAGAACTTGCATACCTTAAATGAGACTCTTATTACTGAATGTGTTGCTCAAGATGTCTTTTTCACTGCTTCAAATTGCTCTATTAATGCTTCCAAATTTCATGAACTATCTGGCCCTGAAAGTCTCCCATGATCGTGTCATTGAGCTTGAAAAAACTAATTCTAAACTAAACGAGAAAATTGAACTGGATGATCACGACAATTTGGTTAAACATTTTTCTAAACTGGAAGTTGAGCATTTTAATTTACAACTAAAATATCAACATCTTAAAGAAAATGTTAAAACTTGAAATATCAAGACATCCTCGATGCTCCGAGTTTGATGCGCTTTTCAAATTAACAAACGTGATGAACATATTCAAGCTCAGCAACACGATCGAAAGTTGAAAGCCCAAATCTCTCAATTAAAGGGTCAAACGAACAATATGACAGGCTCCCAAATCCCTCCTCCTTTAGATTCTCCGAATTCTCAAACTTTTCATCTTCAAAACTTAGTTGATGCCTTACAAAAGGAAAACGAGAGTTTTCTAGAAGAAAATGAAAAAGTTAAACGACATTTTAAAGAGTTATATGATTCAATGAAAGTCACCCGTGACCAAAACAACGAAAAAATAACATCTCTACAAAAGGAAATTGAGAATCTGAGAAGTCGGGAAATGGGAAGCGCCACTTGTTTTCAATAAGAATGTTGTCTCAAAGTCACCCTTAGACTGCAAATACACGTGATGCAGTTAAATATATTCCTCCTCATCTTAGGAATAATGAACATGCTTTTCATGAATCTGTGCTCACCTTAAGGATAGTCTAGAATGTCTCCGTGAGATTGTCGAAGAGGATTTCATTAACAAACCTCTTGATAGTGAAATTAGGTTTGCTTGCCTCCCGGCCAAACGATCTCAAGAGTTGCTAGAATGTGTAATTGCCACATGTCCCAAATCCTTAACCTTAGGTGCAAAAGGCAAAGCTGTGATGCCTTGTTCTATGCCTAGTGCCAAGCAGGAAATCCGTTCTATGCCCAGTCTTAAGAAAGGAAACACTAATGTGCCTTCAAGTAGTTCAGATTCCGGATATGTTAGTGCTAAGAAAGTGAACTTTAGTGTGCCTGCAAAAAGCTCAAATCACAGTCTTAAAGTATACACTAATGTGCCTTCTAGTACTTCCGATCCTTGCACATCAAGTTCAGGAATGCAAAAATTAGATCAACCAACTAATGTTCCCATATTCCCTCTACAGAGTAATCAATGACATTAAAGCGAGCAGGTCAAAGTCTCAAGACAATACAAGGAATGATAGGACCTCGCAAGCTAAAATGTGCATTGGAAGAGAGTAGAAGACCAATCTAGGAACTTTAAGCTTGAGTTGAATAAAGCGAATCGTGTTGATTCTAGTATTAGCCTTAGGCGCATCTTGTAATTAATTCGAATTCTGATACTATTTGCAAACCTTGTAATGATGTCCGCTTGAATTCTGTTGCTAATCATGAATGTGGTGTGAATGCTTTGTCTAATGCTGTCAAATGCCCGTTAAAATTGTTAATGCTAATAATCGTGCAAATAAGGCAAAAGGCAAAAACGAAAGATTGTTAGAAAACAGTGGAAACCCACAGGAAGAACTTTTATAAAGATAGGTTATTATTGGATACCTTTTGGCCATAAGAATAATCAGTTTGTTCTCAAACTGCTAAGATTATGCCCACTAGAAAATGGATGCCTATTGGTAGAACTATTCCCTTAAGAAGTAAACATACTTTGAATAGGTCAAATACAGACACCTGCATTGCATCTATTCCCAATGATTCCATTGCTTCTACTTCTGATATGGATGTTTCGTTTCGATGTGGGTGTTCCAATTACTGTTACTAACCAAGTGGAACCCATTCTTGCATGGGGATCCCAATTATCCAGTTATCCATTCTTGTCTGTGTTCAACTGTTGATCGTTCAAATCGCTCGTGGTACTGGACTCAGTTTGTTCCAAGCATATGACTGGAGACCGTCGCGCTCATGAACTTCGTGAGCAAATTCATCGGACTGTTAGATTCGGTAATGATCATTTCGTGCAATTAAGGGTTATGGTGATTATGTTGTTGGTGATAGTGTTATCTCTAGAGTATACTATGTGGAAGGTTTGGGTCATAATCTGTTCTCTGTTGGTCAACTCGTGATTCGATCTAGAAGTAGCCTTGAGAAAACATACTTGCTTTGTTAGAGATCTTAATGGTAAGGAACTGTTAAAAGGAACTCGTGGTTCAAATCTTTACACCATCTCTATAGAAGATATGATGAAGTCTTCTCCAATTTGCTTGCTATCAAAGGCTTCTAAAACAAAGTCATGGTTATGGCATCGACGTCTCAATCACTTGAACTTCGGCACCATCAATGATATCTCCAGAAAGGACTTAGTTGTAGGTTTACCTCGACTAAAGTATGAAAAGGATCATCTTTGTTCAGCATGTCAATTGGGAAAAAGCAAGAAGTATGCCCATAAACCCAAACCTACTAACTCTGTCACAAAAGTTCTTCATACAATTCATATGGATTTATGTGGACCAATGAGAGTGCAGAATATCTTTGGGAAGAAATATGTGTTAGTTATAGTTGATGATTACTCTAGATTCACATGGGTCAAGTTCTTAAGGACAAAGGATGAAACTCCCGATATCATCATCAAACTTATCAAACAAAGTTGCGAGTTCGACTTAACAAAACCGTCGAATTATCCGGACGGACAATGGGAACTGAGTTTGTTAACAAACAACTTAGTGAATTCTATGAAAGCATTGGAATCACCATCAAAGAAGTGTTCCACGAACTCCTCAACAGAACGGTGTAGTTGAAAGACTAAATCGAACTCTTGTAGAAGCCGCTAGAACAATGCTGATTTACTCAAAAGTTCCAATGTTTCTCTGGCTGAAGCTATTGCCACTGCATGCTACACACAAAATCGTTCCCCGATTCACACTGTTCATGGAAAGACACCATATGAACTTGTCCACAACAGAAAACCTAATCTCTCTTTCCTTCGTGTGTTTGGTGCATTGTGTTATCCAACTAATGAGGGTCAAGACTTAGGGAAACTTAGGGCTAAAGCCGACATTGGAGTATTTGTAGGATATGCACCAAACAAAAAGGGATACCGAATCTATAACAAAAGAACCCGAAATATCATGGAAACCATTCACGTTACGTTTGATGAGCTGACCGGTCAAATGGCTCCTGGACACTCCAACTCAGGACCCGCACTTCAAAACAGTCCCATTGGTTCATCCCTTGTTCCAAACTCTTCTCAAGAAACTCCATATGTACCTCCATCCGAAGATGATTTAAAGAAATTGTTTGATCCTATGTTTGATGAACTGTATGATTCAATTACTAATGAGGTGTTGATCCCTACAACAGAGGATGCTCATATTCCTGTGAATGAAGTCAATCCTTCAGCCTCAATATCTTTAAGTCAAGAAGCACCTGCTGCTGATCCTTGATCTCATCAACAAATCATCATTCTTCAAATGTACATCATGGAAATGTTTCTGCATCAATGATGAAGTTAATCCCTTTGCTACTCCGAAGATGCTCCATTTGAAAACATATTTGCTCCTGAATCATCATCAGAACCATCTTCTTCAGGAGACATCGACTTTGCTACCTCAGTCCCTCAACAACTGCCACATGAACACCCTCGAAAATGGACTCACGATCATCCATTAGACAACATCATTGGAAATCCCTCTCGTCCTGTATCAACCTGGAAACAACTTGCAACCGATGCCTTATGGTGCTTCTTCAACTCCGTACTATCTAAGATCGAACCAAAAGATGTTAAAACCGCCATGAATGAAGATAGGTGGTTCAATGCCATGCAAGATGAAATTCATGAGTTTGATCGACTTGATGTATGGGAGTTAGTACTGCTCAGATGTGCTATGATTATAGCTCTTAAATGGATCTTCAAAGTGAAACTTGATGAGCATGGTGATGTGTTGAAGAACAAGGCTCGATTAGTTGCTAAAGGATACCGTCAAGAGGAGGGTATTGACTTTGAAGAATCTTTTGCTCCTGTTGCTCGAATCGAGGCAATCAGAATCTTTCTGGCTAATGCCGCTAGTAAGAACATGGTAGTCTATCAGATGGATGTGAAAACGGCATTTCTGAACGGAGATCTTAAAGAAGTCGTCTACGTCCGCCAACCTGAAGGATTTGTGAATCAAGAGCATCCTACTCACGTTTATCATCTGAAGAAGGCTCTTTATGGTTTAAAGCAAGCTCCAAGGGCATGGTATGATACTCTGTCAAAGTTTCTTCTATCTACCGGATTTAGCAAAGGAGCAGTTGATCCTACATTGTTCACCGGAAGTCGTGCAAACATTTAACTCATGTTCAAATTTATGTTGATGATATTATTTTTGCCTCGACAGACCCAATGGAATGTGATCGTTTTCAAATGAAATGAGTTCAAAGTTTCAAATGTCAATGATGGGACAAATGTCATTTTTCTTGGGATTACAAATTTCTCAAAGTCCCGGAGGCATTTTCATAAATCAATCTAAATATGCAAAAGAGATTTTAAAGAAATTTGGATTTGATTCAAGTGACCCTGTTGACACCCCATGATTGATCGAACCAAACTAGATGAGGACCACTCGGGGATCATGATTGACCAAACGAAATATCGTAGTATGATTGGATCCCTGATGTACCTCACCGCTAGTAGACCAGACATCTTGTTCGCTGTTTGCATGTGTGCTAGATACCCGGCTAAGCCTACTAAAAAGCACCTTGAAGCAGTTAAACGGGTCTTTCGGTATCTCCAAGGAACCATCAATATGGGTCTTTGGTACCCGAAGGACACCGGTATGTCACTAACGGCCTATGCAGATGATGATCATGCAGGTTGTCAAGATACTCGTCGAAGTACATCTGGAGGTGCTCGGTTTTGGGTGATAAGCTTGTGAGCTGGTCGTCAAAGAAGCAAATGAGTACTTCTATTTCCTCTACAGAGGTGAATACATAGCCATGTCATCTTGTTGTGCTCAAATCTTATGGATGAGATCTCAATTATCTGACTATGGCTTTGTAGTTAACAAAATCCCTCTCATCTGTGATAATAAAAGTGCTATTGCTCTCTCATGCAACAACGTTCAACACTCAAGAGCAAAGCATATCGACATTCGACATCATTTCATCTGGGAACAAGTAGAAAAAGGTGTGGTGGAACTCTATTTTGTGAGGTCCGAATATCGGTTAGCGACATCTTCACCAAAGCTCTTCCAAGAGAACGCTTTGAGTTTATTCTTCCACGACTTGGCTTGAAAAGCCTTCAACCAGAAACACTCAAACGTCTTCAGCAGGAAGACGAGGAGTAAAGGTTTCTTCATCTATCTCTTGTAAATACTTATTCAAAAAAAAAATACAAAACTTTATAAAACTCTCAAAAATCAAATAGAAAATTATAAAAATTTCAAAATCCATAAAAATCTAAAAAATTCGAAAAATCTTCAAAAATATTGTCATTTTGTCATGCGCTTTCTCGGTTCGATAATATCTACGGTCTTTGTGCTGTCATTCAAAGAATGACACGGGACTTTAGATGTTGTTCGAATTCAAAAAAAAAAAAAAAAAATATTTTTGGGAGAAAGAGAAACAATGGTTTATTGTCATTTTCATGCAATAACCCGGTTTTAAAAGAAAGAACAGAGCCATGTTTTATCATGATTTCAAATTCCATGCTCTGATGCTATAAACATTTATCTCTGAAAACTAAATGCTTTGAAAAATAACTCGGTCTCTATTTTTGATAATCATCGGGACTTATTTGTCAAAATCTCTATCTCTCAATCAACAACCTATGTCATTGATTGAGGGGAGAATGATTTCAATTAAATTAAAAGTTATTTGGCATTAAATTGTTTTCAAAAGATGTACATGCATGTTTTATCAATGGAGTTTAAAGTCTCAAAATCCGATCCTTATCGGTTAAAACGCTTTCATAATCAAGTCACAATTCTCCTTAAAAGCTTTCAAAATCAATTTAAATCTATAAGAGATCACAAATCTCAAATGATTTGATAATTGTGATCGGGGAGAATGTGTGATTTAAATTGGATTTAAACGATGGTTTTATAAGGATGTACATGCTCCTTCCCACATGTGACAAACGATTTCAAATTTTCCATGCACATGTTGAGGGGAGCATCTATCTTAAACCTATGATTTGAAACGTGATCATTTATCTCAATGTGCATGTTCCCTCTAGTATGTGCAAAACTCTTTTCAAACCTCGAGGCACATATTGAGGGGAGCAAAATCATGAAAACCTCATCCTTCCCCAAAATGCTTTATCTACTTGATTTGATCAAGGAAGTGATGTTGATATTTTTTAGAAAATGGTAATCAAAGAAGTTAATTTTTTCTCTTGCCTCCGTGTGCAAAACGATTTCAAACATTTGATGCACATGTTGAGGGGGAGCACTTATTCTAAAAATATCAAAAACAATTCAGGTACAAAATGCTTTGATAATATATCATAAGTATCCGGATTGATTTTCAAATGGTTTTCAATTGGTTCCTATGGCGGATGAACAATACCAAAAAGACCGACCAACTTTACATTATGTATGGTGATATAAGGACGATAAGGTTAGGTATGTGTTCCCATGATCCGCCAGAACGGAGGGATCTACCCAAGGACTATCCACTAGTTAGTGTAGAGTTCTTAGGTATGATGATAAAAGGAGAAAAATGAGATATGGGAATAGTGCGGACTGAGATGAGCTAGTATCTGGAATAAACCCAACAAGGTTCTAGCTATGAAGTCTCGGTAAGCACTGAAGGGGTTGAAGAATTAAAAAGAATTGAATGAGAAAAGGGTGAAAACAAATAGCCCTCCATTTATTCAACCTTAGGGCAGAAACCGGTTCAATTCATATGCTACTGATGGTAACATCGGTATTGAAGACAAGACGTCATGGACCCAAAGTGGACGCATGCACTTCAACTTTCCAAACCACTCAAGTTCCTCTTAAAAGGACTTGTTTCATTCTCACGGGAACCGACATTATCTATCGACTTTCTCTTAGAGATTGTTGATATTGAAGGAGGAGACCCTCTCCCTAGTCTCCGATATAGGATCCAAATATGCACAAATTGAGTCTAGAGCCACGAGATCATCAATAAATCTCATTAGGACACTTTCAATGAAGACTCTCTGTTTCACACAATGTGGAAAGAGAGATTATATCTTGAGTCCTACGCATTATCCTTGTGGTATTGCCAGAACATCCGAGTGATGTGTTTACATATTCAATGTGAAGATGGAAAGCCTTCTGGAGCCAACATCTAACAAGCTCCTGGTAGGTGGCATGTGAGATCTATTACATAGATCAACCATGTGACAACCTGAACGAAACAATGGGGCGATTCAATCTTTTGAATCAATCCGGTTCAGTTATGGATTGACGGATACCTTTGAAAAACCGGTCTTTGTGCTTTAAAACTCTTTTCATTAGCACGTCGACCGTGTACTAATTTTTCAAATCAAAAGGTGTTTTATGATTGATAATTGATTTTCATTAAAACCTTCGTTATATTGCAAAAACAATTTCTATTGAGCAATACACGATTGTTTTTCAATTATCTTTTCATCAATCGGACGTAAATTATTTGGTTCACTCACTCCGTGTTGTCTTCTTTGAGACGTTCCGGTTTGAGAACAGCTAGAGCAGCTGCGAACCCTATCAAGGAAATTCTTCGAATTATACGATCACAGCGGTACTTGTATGATCAACGGGAACCGTGGGCCGTGTACCTCAATTCATCAAAAGTATTCAAAGACACTTTCGTGCGCTTTATTACTAACTGTCTTATGCGTACACCCGACGCTTGCAAATGATCGTAATGAAGCGGTCAATCCATAGCCGCATGCTCACCTAACACATTCAACTCAAAAGAAATCATGATTAGTGCATCAATGACTCTGATATTATCACTCCATGCTTCGCTGCGCCAATATCATGAATCAACGAATGCTTCCGCTACTCCGATGAGAAGATATCATGATCCAGAATGTGAGCATGTCGGTCCGAAAGTCACAACATCACATAATACCTACACCACAATGGATGTATCAGAGATCTTCTTCTAGCTGATGATCTCAAAAGCTGGCTCAACATTATTATCACGTGGATCAGGAAAAGACCTCCACTTGGATTAACCAAACATGCAATGAGTGGAATCAATGACTACGAGCTTCGAAGCAATGTACTACATCAAGAATGCAAGATCAATTGTTAATGTAATATCTGTTTGTATTCAATGTAATTTTAGTACATGATTGAGGTGACCTCCCTTAGGGGAGATTGTTAGGAATTAGAAATTCCATGTATTAAAGAGTCGGTCACCTCAAGTATATGTAATCGTTAGAAAGCTCGTAGTCGTAGTTATTTTGTGTTAAGTAGTATTTAGTTAAGTAACACCGTGGAGGACGGACGGGTCTTTACCCACTCTATGCCTGATCCACAGCCCGTTGTGTGGCGATTTATGTAAGACTATAAATACTCTCTACCTCCCAAGGTAGAGAGTTGGAGCTCATAATAATATCTTTCACTTTCTCTCACTAAGTTCCCTAAACCTCTAACTTTCTCTCTCTAGAATTCCATTTATACGCCACTTTGTGTTATGGTTTGATGTGTATGTTAAAACTTATATCTAACATTATGTCAAAATCCCAAATGAGAAGGAGATTCTGGACTTCTTGGTTAATATTGGGTACGATGAATCTTCTGGCATCATATCTACTCACTCCAAAGTTGATGTCAAGAACATTCCACAACCTTGGAGAACACTTTATCTGATGATCACCAAGTCAGTCTCGGGCAGAGATAGCGGTCATGAACACCCAAAGTTGATGCACTTACAAACTTTCTGTGGAATGGTCCATGTACATCACATAGACTATGCAAGCCTCATCTGGGAGGACATGATGCAACATCTGAGGAAACCTGGCAACAAGATTCCTTTTGTCCACTTCACCAAACTGATAATTCACAACATTCTCAGGAAGCATGAAGACATTCCCCAAAGACTTAATGACCCCAACAAACACACAATGCTTAATGAGCCTACCATGAAGTCTGTTAGGTTCCATGGGACAACCACCCACAAAGAAGGTGCAGAACTCCCTTTGTGCCTAATAACTGAGAAAGTCAAATCGGTTGTCTCACACATATACTATCTGGAGGCTATTAAAGTCAAGAAAATTGGGTTCTTGGATGAACTTGTTGCTCCAGCACCCAAGACCAGAGCGAAAAGAGCTGGAAGTTCAGCAAGTACCACCAAGCCAAGGTCTAAGAAAACATCAAGGGTGGTAAAGAGGAAAATTCTCGTTAACATTGTCAAGAAAGAACCTTCACCTGGGCCAACAACACTACGTGATGAAGACTCAGAAACAAAATCAGATGAACTTGTCACTGTGACAACCCGTACTTTCAGGTCATTTCTCGACACAATTTATGCCTCACTATTTCAACATTTATAGTAAACTTGGTTTACTTGTTTCAAATTCGCGTAACCTTTATGGTTTAGCGGCGAATTCATGATCATAACATCACGTACATTTCATATGGACTAAGATTAGTCTACATTTCATTGACACCATTTGCATCTCATTAATTCATTCATGACATTTCATTTCACTTGAACCGCGTAATTTTTATATTTAATAAACTTTATCGCGTGAGTTATTATTTTGTATATTTAATCCGTTACTTTCAAAAAAAAAAAAAAAATGATCCCGATGTATTTTTAAACTTACATTTAGTTTATAAAAACTATATTTTTAGTTTTCCTAGTGTTCTGAATTTATTTGGTACATTAATCGTTAAAGTTAAATTATTACGACGTTTTCTTAAAAATTTTACGATAATTATTTCTATCACTCAAATTTCACAAGGAATGTATTTTTACAATTTTTAGTATATCATTACATTCTATTTTGACCTATTAAAAACTTACTTGTACCAAAACTTTCCATTTACCTTCACTTATACATTTAACTACACATAACTTACACTTTTTACAATTTATTTATACAATATAAGAAAGGAGAAAAAAAAAATATAATGGAAAGACACTATCCCCCCATATCCGGCCATGGGGGGGTGTATCTTAAATGTTGATAGATTTTTCTTGATTGTACAAACCTACACACTTACATAAAGTCTTCACCTCATTTCATTCATTTACTTCCAATAATTCACAAGTAGAAAAACTTCTTCTCTCTTGGTTTTCTCTCTTAAAACCGGCCATCTACAAGAGTTCACAAGGGATCACAAGATTTTTCAAGTTCAAGTGTTTATACAATCTAGATAATACTCTTTATAAGATTTTGAGATAAAAATCTAGAGTATTTAGGTTTAACCTTGGTTCTTATCACCTCATCATATACTTGTAAGCATATTATTTACATTTTTCATGTTTCCTTTTCATTTCATAAGTATCTTTTCATTTTGGTACAAACATGCAAGACATATGTTGATTATACCATTTTACATGATTTTTAGAGTTATTTATATATATTGGTCATCCTATAATTATCCCCTTGGTATATGTTGGTCTTGATGATGATTAGGAACCCATGACACCCTAAGAAGGTGTATGGTAGGATTAGATTAGTTTTGGAGTTGATTTGAAGGGATTAGAATAGGTTTGGTACGAGAAAAACTATTTTCGATAAGTATAAATTATGATCTGTCCTTGTTTCGATTTTCTGGAAAAACCGACAGTTGGTACGAAACTTTGGCCTTGATTTTTAGAAAATATACTTTAAAACGAATCCGTGGCCGCTTGAACGGATAAAACGGAGTTATAACGAAGCCGTGGTGAATTTTTAAAGTTTGGCGACGAAATAAATAGTTTTCTGAAATTTCAGCAACATATATTTATCTTGTTCGGGTCAAAAACGAGCCTTAAGCTTCACAAATTATTTCGACTTCTCAAATATATATTAGTTTACTTCGATACGAAGCTAAGGACGATATTATACGTGAGAAACTAATTTGAAACGACAAATATATGCACGTTTTCAAAAACTTGCCGTAACTATTATTTTCTGAAAATCTATATTATTTTTACGAGACAAGTGTTACGGTAGCTAGAACGTCCCCTGTTGAGGGCTTTTTAACAAGGTTGTGAAACTTTTAGAACGAATTGTCTTCTAGTAAAATCAAGTTCACCGGCCATATTTTTCAAAACAACAAGCTGTTTGTAAAGCGGAGTTATAGTAAATTATTTATGGATGTTCAAACTTGGCCGAAACTCATTTTCTGCACAACAATTCAACAAAATCACTATCTTTAACCCTTATTATCTTTATGTTCGAGACCTTTTGGACGAAAACTCCTGAACTAAAACTTCTAGATTTCGATACAAACTTTCCAAAACCGTCGAGTTCGTTCTCTAACGATCGACGTACACCGCTTTACGCTAGTTTTCCAAAACCATTTTGTTAATTTCATGAAAATTTCGACATTGTTTTACTTGAAAAGTGAAAATTTCACCATAAATCATTATAAAACCATTGTAGGATGACATTTTGACGTAAAAACTTGAAAAGTGATTTTGGATTGGTCAAGACGTCAAACGAGTATTTTTCGACGATAAGTAATATTTTCAAAACTCGCAAATGGTATAAATAACATACGAAATGCATGCATAACATTACATTGCAACTCATTACATATCATATCATTCATAATAGGTCATTTTCGAGATTCACGCTATATTTCAGTGTATCCACTTTTGTCATCGTAATCATTGCAACATGTGAGTTTCGTAGCCCCTGCTTTTACTTGTTTTCATAACTGTTTTGGGGGAGATACATGCTCAAACTGTTTTCATTTACTTTCACAAGTACTTTAACTTATATGAATAACCGTGAGTTTTCATAGCCCCACTTTTAATTGTTTTTATACTACTTTTGGGGGAGATACATGCTCAAACTGTTTTCATTTATTTTCACAAGTACTTTAACTTATATGAATTACCGTGAGTTTTCATAGCCCCTGCTTTTAATTGTTTTCATAACTGTTTTGGGGGAGATACATGCTCAAACTATTTTCATTTACTTTCATAGTTACTCTAAACATTTAAGGATTACCGTGAGTTCATAGCCCCACTTTTACTCTTTTAACTGTTTTACAAACTCTTGGGGGAGATACATGCTACATTTTAAATTGAACACAAATGCTTTGAACTGTATGCTATATCCGATGTTTTATTGTCACTAAGTATTTGCCATGTTCGAAGTCCCTACATCATTAACCATTAGTCACTTTGCGGGTGCGCGAGTATAGTGAATAGGCCTATTGGAATTAACACTCCCGCTCCTATTGACCCATTTAGGGAAATCGAGCACTATATTTGAACCAAGAAGGTAAATTGGCAAATTACCTATTAGGGCGGCGATGAAACGATGATTACCAATTTTATTGGTGCGATGTTTACGCTTTGGTGTCATGAACTTAGTGAAATAAATACGATGTTGTTTTTAACGATGAGTGTGAAACAATTTAACTCACACTACGATGATTGTGTTCAAACGAATTAATTAAACCTATGGTTTTACGTCGAGTTAGGTACTATTGAGAATTCATTTGACGATGTGTGGTTGAATATAAACTATGTATACATTTCGGCAATGGGTTGTGAACACACAGGTTGCAAGTTTTGTATGGGCGGGACTTGGAACTGAGTGGATTTACAATGCCTTTGCCGCATAAACGATTTCGATACATTGAGTCATGCACTATTTTGTGAATTCATTTGACGATTTCTGTTTGAACAGAAACTATGCATATTCTCAGCAATGGGTTGTGAACACAAAGGTTGCAAGTTTTGTATGGGCGGGACTTGGAACTGAGTGGATTTACAATGCCTTTGCTACATAATCGATTTTGATAGTCTTTACATTTCAACGATTTACAATGCCTTTGCTGCATAAACGATTTCGAAAGGCTTTACATTTCAACACAAACTCTATGAACTCACTCAACCTTTGTGTTGACACTTTTAGCATGTTTTATCTCAGGTACCTAAGGCATTCACTTCATGGCATGCATTTGGACACATCATGGAGTCGTGGTGACGACGCGTCTCACTTGGGTTTTACATACTTTAACACATCGTTTGAATTGTAACAAACTTATTTCCGCACAAGTTGATTTTCATTTGGGACCTACTTTGTAAACTCTGATTATTTTATTAAATCAAACGATGTATTTTCCAAACGACACTTTAGGTCGCTCAATATAACTGTGATTGTGATGCTATGACAGTCAATCCCGTGAATTCCATTCCACAGAAAACGTAATTTGGGGGTGTGATGATTGGTATCGAGCTTCGGTTATAGAGAACTAGGTTGCATCATTGACCCTAGACTATAACTACATCATCATAGCATCTCATCATTTCATCATAAGTGCACATTCTTTATGCATGCGGACTCATGACTCAACACCAAACATCATATGAGTCGATTAGTCCAAGCATTGCATAGTTACTCCTAAATTATACATAGCCTGATCACCTATGTCTAATTCAGGAAGAATCATGCAATGAAGGGAGTAGTAGGCTTATATGTGTAAGCAATTCCGTAATCGAGCCAAATTTTCAAAAGATTTTCTTCAAACCACTTATTTCCAGCTTGATCCGCGAGTTCTTGTTTGATGAGTTGCAAAGATCGAGCTAGAAACAAGTTGTTACCTAAACCGATTTAGCCTAATCGTATGACAGTTCTTGTTTGATGAGTTGTGGATTAAGTAAAAATCGGTTACCTAAAAGTCTTTTGAGGGTTTTGCTCGAGGATGGGAAAGTTTGCCACATCAAACCCTAAACCCGAGACCAACACGAACTGAATTCGCGTGGATCAATTCCTTTTGGATGGGCGAATGTGACAACCCGTACTTTCGGTCATTTCGACACAATTTATGCCTCACTATTTCAACATTTATAGTAAACTTGGTTTACTTGTTTCAAATTCGCGTAACCTTTATGGTTTAGCGGCGAATTCATGATCATAACATCACGTACATTTCATATGGACTAAGATTAGTCTACATTTCATTGACACCATTTGCATCTCATTAATTCATTCATGACATTTCATTTCACTTGAACCGCGTAATTTTTATATTTAATAAACTTTATCGCGTGAGTTATTATTTTGTATATTTAATCCGTTACTTTCAAAAAAAAAAAAAAAAATGATCCCGATGTATTTTTAAACTTACATTTAGTTTATAAAAACTATATTTTTAGTTTTCCTAGTGTTTTGAATTTATTTGGTACATTAATCGTTAAAGTTAAATTATTACGACGTTTTCTTAAAAATTTTACGATAATTATTTCTATCACTCAAATTTCACAAGGAATGTATTTTTACAATTTTTATTATCTCATTACATTCTATTTTGACCTATTAAAAACTTACTTGTACCAAAACTTTCCATTTACCTTCACTTATACATTTAACTACACATAACTTACACTTTTTACAATTTATTTATACAATATAAGAAAGGAGAAAAAAAAAATATAATGGAAAGACACTATCCCCCCATATCCGGCCATGGGGGGGTGTATCTTAAATGTTGATAGATTTTTCTTGATTGTACAAACCTACACACTTACATAAAGTCTTCACCTCATTTCATTCATTTACTTCCAATAATTCACAAGTAGAAAAACTTCTTCTCTCTTGGTTTTCTCTCTTAAAACCGGCCATCTACAAGAGTTCACAAGGGATCACAAGATTTTTCAAGTTCAAGTGTTTATACAATCTAGATAATACTCTTTATAAGATTTTGAGATAAAAATCTAGAGTATTTAGGTTTAACCTTGGTTCTTATCACCTCATCATATACTTGTAAGCATATTATTTACATTTTTCATGTTTCCTTTTCATTTCATAAGTATCTTTTCATTTTGGTACAAACATGCAAGACATATGTTGATTATACCATTTTACATGATTTTTAGAGTTATTTATATATATTGGTCATCCTATAATTATCCCCTTGGTATATGTTGGTCTTGATGATGATTAGGAACCCATGACACCCTAAGAAGGTGTATGGTAGGATTAGATTAGTTTTGGAGTTGATTTGAAGGGATTAGAATAGGTTTGGTACGAGAAAACTATTTTCTATAAGTATAAATTATGATCTGTCCTTGTTTCGATTTTCTGGAAAAACCGACAGTTGGTACGAAACTTTGGCCTTGATTTTTAGAAAATATACCTTAAAACGAATCCGTGGGCATTGAACGGATAAAAACGGAGTTATAACGAAGCCGTGGTGAATTTTTAAAGTTTGGCTTAAATAAATAGTTTTCTGAAATTTCAGCAACATATATTTATCTTGTTCGGTCAAAACGAGCCTTAAGCTTCACAAATTATTTCGACTTCTCAAATATATATTAGTTTACTTCGATACGAAGCTAAGGACGTATTATACGTAGAAAACGGATTTGAAACGACAAATATATGCACGTTTTCAAAAACTTGCCGTAACTATTATTTTCTGAAAATCTATATTATTTTTACGATACAAGTGTTACGGTAGCTGTAACGTCCCCGTTGAGGGCTGTTTTTAACAAGGTTGTGAAACTTTTTAGAACGAATTGTCTTCTAGTAAAATCAAGTTCACCGGCCATATTTTTCAAAACAACAAGCTGTTTGTAAAGCGGAGTTATAGTAAATTATTTATGGATGTTCAAACTTGGCCGAAACTCATTTTCTGCACAACAATTCAACAAAATCACTATCTTTAACCCTTATTATCTTTATGTTCGAGACCTTTTGGACGAAAACTCCTGAACTAAAACTTCTAGATTTCGATACAAACTTTCCAAAACCGTCGAGTTCGTTCTCTAACGATCGACGTACACCGTTTTACGGCTAGTTTTCCAAAACCATTTTTGTTAATTTCATGAAAATTCCGACGACATTGTTTTACTACGAAAAGTGAAAATTTCACCATAAATCATTATAAAACCATTGTAGGATGACATTTTGACGTAAAAACTTGAAAAGTGATTTTGGATTGGTCAAGACGTCAAACGAGTATTTTTCGACGATAAGTAATATTTTCAAAACTCGCAAATGGTATAAATAACATACGAAATGCATGCATAACATTACATTGCAACTCATTACATATCATATCATTCATAATAGGTCATTTTCGAGATTCACGCTATATTTCAGTGTATCCACTTTTGTCATCGTAATCATTGCAACATGTGAGTTTCGTAGCCCCTGCTTTTACTTGTTTTCATAACTGTTTTGGGGGAGATACATGCTCAAACTGTTTTCATTTACTTTCACAAGTACTTTAACTTATATGAATAACCGTGAGTTTTCATAGCCCCACTTTTAATTGTTTTTATACTACTTTTGGGGGAGATACATGCTCAAACTGTTTTCATTTATTTTCACAAGTACTTTAACTTATATGAAATACAGGTGAGTTTTCATAGCCCCTGCTTTTAATTGTTTTCATAACTGTTTTGGGGGAGATACATGCTCAAACTATTTTCATTTACTTTCATAGTTACTCTAAACATTTAAGGATTACCGTGAGTTCATAGCCCCACTTTTACTCTTTTAACTGTTTTACAAACTCTTGGGGGAGATACATGCTACATTTTAAATTGAACACAAATGCTTTGAACTGTATGCTATATCCGATGTTTTATTGTCACTAAGTATTTGCCATGTTCGAAGTCCCTACATCATGAACCATTAGTCACTTGCGGGTGAGCGCTAGTATAGTGAATAGGCCTATTGGAATTAACACTCCCGCCCTATTGACCCATTTAGGGAAATCGAGCACTATATTTGAACCAGAAGGTAAATTGGCAAATTACCTATTAGGGCGGCGATGAAACGATGATTACCAATTTTATTGGTGCGATGTTTACGCTTTGGTGTCATGAACTTAGTGAAATAAATACGATGTTGTTTTTAACGATGAGTGTGAAACAATTTAACTCACACTACGATGATTGTGTTCAAACGAATTAATTAAACCTATGGTTTTACGTCGAGTTAGGTACTATTGTGAATTCATTTGACGATGTGTGGTTGAATATAAAATATATATACATTTCGCAATGGGTTGTGAACACACAGGTTGCAAGTTTTGTATGGGCGGAACTTGAACTGAGTGGATTTACAATGCCTTTGCTGCATAAACGATTTCGATACATTGAGTCATGCACTATTTTGTGAATTCATTTGACGATTTCTGTTTGAACTTAAACTATGCATATTCGGCAGTGGGTTGTGAACACACATGTTGCAAGTTTTGTATGGGCGGGACTTGGAACTGAGTGGATTTACAATGCCTTTGCTACATAATCGATTTTGATAGTCTTTACATTTCAACGATTTACAATGCCTTTGCTGCATAAACGATTTCGAAAGGCTTTACATTTCAACACAAACTCTATGAACTCACTCAACCTTTGTGTTGACACTTTTAGCATGTTTTATCTCCGGTATCTAAGGCATTCACTTCATGGCATGCATTTGGACACATCATGGAGTCGCAGGACGACGCGTGCCTCACTGGGTTTTACATACTTTAACACATCGTTTGAATTGTAACAAACTTATTTCCGCACAAGTTGATTTTCATTTGGGACCTACTTTGTAAACTCTGATTATTTTATTAAATCAAACGATGTATTTTCCAAACGACACTTTAGGTCGTTCAATATAACTGTGATTGTGATGCTATGACAGTCAATCCCCAGGAATTCCATTCCGCTGCAAAACAGGTAATTTGGGGGTGTGACAGTCACCTACAGTGAGGCTCGTGCTGATGATTCTACTGTGGAGAAGGAAAAGTCTGAAAGTCCAACTTATGAACAACTTGACTTGGAAATCGATGAAGTTGAAACCTCCACTGAAACCAACAAATCCGATAAAGGGAAGAAACCTCTTGATGAAGAAGCACAACACGACTTTGATGAGTATGATTCTATGGATGAGGAAAAACAGTTTCGTAAGACATTGAAGCAGAAGAGGATATAACACCAAGCAATAAGCTTTGCGGTTAATCAACCCGACGGGCCAGGTGGTTCTAGTAGTGGTGCTCCACTCACAAAAGAACCCGTTGATGTCACTTAAACCCAAACCAATCTGGTTAATCAACCCGGTAAGGGAACGGGTGACACCACCAAACCTACCGATCAGGATGATCACCCAAATGAATAAGAAGAGCAAGGTGGTGACGATGAGATGTTAGATTATGGAGATGACGATCATGACAAGGATGAAAGAGTTACAAATGATGATGTCTTGGAGGCTGGAGAGGAAATGAAAAGAAAGAGGGCCGAAGAAGAAGTGGCCGAGGTCGAAAAGGAAGCTGCTAAAGCTGAAGAGGAAACGTTAAAGAAGGAAGCTGACAACTACATAGTTGACAATCCAACCCACAAACCTCAACAATCTTCAGAAACACCTCTTGACACGTCCAAACAAGAATCATCATCACACTCATCACCACCGCCAACAAAAGAAACAACAAAGTCGCCAACAAAATCCGTCAAGAAGAAGGCTGACACATGGACATCTCATGTCAAATCAAAGATTCAGAAAGCTGTGCTCCATTTACGAAACAGAAAACAAAACCGTCTTCAATCATAAGTTAACATACTGGCCGACATGGTCATAGATCTTTCGACACAGATGGACACGTTTCAAGGCCAAATAGAACAGATTCAGGAGTTCTTCTATCGGGACGTTCATGGTCAAATGGATGTACAAATCAGGAACTACACTCACTCATTTCTCCTTAACACGGTTCCTGGAGTCACTAGAGAAATGTTCAAGAAGCAACTCCAACCAACGGTTAAACACTTGGTTCAACAGTTTATCACAACTACACCGGTGGTCATGGAAACCAAACCAGTCAAGCCCTCAGTTGTCTCTGAGGATGAATTGATTGGAGAGCTAGTAACAAAAATGGGTGCTAGAGCTCCATCTTTCACTAAGGATGAAGAAAAACTTTATGATCTTCTTCTTGAACGACAACTTAAAACATCTTGTAAGGAAGATGCGGGGCAAGACAAACAGCCAAGAAATGATGATGACGAGGATGAGGATCCAAATGCCAAAAGACAGAAAAAGACCGGTGAGTCGTCATCAACCATGACACCACCACCTGCTAAGACAACCACCACCTCAACACAACAAGGTACCCATCAACCTCCATCTGAGCAACCAAGGAATACAGAATCCACACTACCTCTGGAGAAAACCGGTGATCACTTCACATACACTGGTGGTGAGGATCATGACATACCTGATCCCCAACCTGAACTACAACCGAAACATCAACCAACGCTACAACCATAACCAAGACCAGAATCATCCTCCTGACAAAAAGGAATGAAACCTTCAGTCATCTCCTGGTTAGATAACGATACTTCAGAGGAGTTTGAATGGTTCAACAACATGGTTAAGGTGCAACCACCCCTAGAAGAAGGCCAGGAGCCGGTGGATGGTCGAACTCTGGAATAGGTTCAAATCCTTAAAGATGAATTCAAGATCAAGAAGATGACTAGACGGGAACTTCGCCGGATCAAGAATGATGCATTCAACTTACTCAAAGAATGACCCGACAATGCAATTGAGCTAGAATATCATTTGGACAACATTGCCCGTGCAATGTCCAACAACATAGACTTGCTCAACCCGGAGTCCAACATCGACTACTCGAAAAAGGACAATGAAGCCTACTACACAGATTGGACCAAACCACTACCAACGATCGGAAAACCAGAACAACCTAAGATCCCATTCCGTTTCTTCTTCAACAACGACTTGGAATTTATTCAACACGGAAGCAATGTAAGTAAGAAGTATGCTACATCTCTTACGTTTAACATACCAGCCGCCTCGTTCTCCAACATCAAAGCCATTGAAGAAGATGCCACAAACTTGTTCGTCAATTGTGGAGTACGACATCAATGCATTGTTTAGAATACATCACTGGCCAGAAAGGCGAAGGCTTTTCTACAGGAGCAACAGAGTTGGTAAGTCGTACAAGGTTGTGAAGCACGATCAGAGGATAGTTGTTGTGATGTCAGTTAAAATGGCTACCAAGTGGGATTACTCCTTCTTGACAAAGATAGTCGTGAAAAGACAAGATGAAAAAGAGTATGATTTCTCTGAAGCTGACTTTCCGGATTTCTCGCTCAACGACATTGAAGATATGTATCTCCTAAAGGTACAAGGAAGGATGCGTCAGTTCTCGACAGAGATTCAGATCAAGTACATCACCGCACTTCTCGTTTTCATCCGCAGCAAAATCATTCACGAGCGTGTTGAAGATTTACAACTCGGGGTCAAAAGTTACTAGAAACAACTCAACCTTACCGCACCACTTCTACACTTCAACAAACTCAATCAAGAACCTCAGTACAAAATCTTACATAAACCGAAGTTTGGGTTTGTCTACCGAAGTGAAAATCATCATACGTGCTTCATGGCGTTCGATGAAATTCACAAGTTCTGTGACGCCACCCTGAAGATGGTTCGAGATGTATTCGCTTATCGTTTGAATGACATTGAGTAAGGAAAAATTCAGCCAAAGAGATGGATTATAAAGATCGCAAGGATGTTCGTCGGTTTATCACTAGGATTGATGAAAGGTTGATTCATCGGGATCAGATGCGAAGGCTGGAGAGCTATGTGGGAGGAAGACCAAGCTTCTCGATTCTAACATTCCAATGTCCACATAAAGTAGCTGGTCATTTGTAATCATTTGGTACTTTTAAACATTCTTTACTGTGATTTTTATTGTTTGATTTATTAATTTATATTCAAAATGGTTTGTACATAAATAGCAGTGTACAACTCGTTCTTGTTAAGAAAGGACCCTGTGGTATGCTTCAGTGCCACAATCCTTATAAAAGGAGCGAAAGCTTCTTACTTTTGAGTAAAATTAATCAAATCTTTCAATATTTTCATAATTTTGCTCAAAAGAACAAGTATTCCCTCTCTTGTTTTTCCAAAACCTCAAAAGTTAATATTACTTATTGAGGGGGAGTATTTGCAAACTAAATTGTTCAAATCAAAAGTTCTTTGTGGAAAAATTATCGTAAAACTTGAAATTGTCATATTTTAAATCAATATTTCATCAAAAATAACATAAATATGCCATTTTTGAGGGGGAGAAAAATATAAGTGATGAAAATATGTTGAAAAGTAAATGAAATCTCAG
The DNA here is from genome assembly GCA_910596185.1 of Chrysanthemum makinoi. Lineage (NCBI taxonomy): Eukaryota > Viridiplantae > Streptophyta > Magnoliopsida > Asterales > Asteraceae > Chrysanthemum > Chrysanthemum makinoi. Next base: position 174,095,225 of record OU343222.1, read on the forward strand.
TGTGCGAAGACTTAACTTATGAATTGACGAGCTTTGAAATGTCACAAATTGAAAAGACTTGTCTTAGTAGATCGTACCAATTCGAGAAACTCTTGATAGACATGAACTTTGACGGGTTTGACAACCTCTTCAAGGCTTGTTCACATCTTCAAGATAGTTATTAGAGCTAGTTGTCACCTAAAAGCTGACAATGTATCTCTTTAACTATGCAACGTAACCGTGTCTCGTGGGGAATTGTCTATCATGAGTCGATCAATTCAAAAGTGCGCGCTCTACCCTCAATGTGCAGATTTCTATCAAAACTCATAAGCACATGTGGAGGGGGAGTAATTCTGAAAATATAAAACTCTCGGAGTGTTTCAAACATGTTTTTTCATTCATAAACACTTTGAGAGATTTTCATGTAAATAGTTTTATGGCAACATAGGATAGTCATGGAGTTATAAGGTGACTAAGTTTAGGAATAAACGTCCTATGATTCGCCAGAGCCGGAGGGATCTACCCAAGGACATCACCAATAGTTAGTATTTAGAAGTCTTTAGGTATGGTTAAAAAAGGAGAATATGAGAAACGGAGAAAGAAGGAGTTGAAGAATTAAAAAGAAAAGTTAATGAAAAGGGTGAAAAGAAATAACCCTCCAAATGATTCAACTTAGGGCAGACACCGGGTTCAATTCATATGCTACTGACCGTCACTAGATGACACCGGTATTGAAGACAAAGTTTTCATGGACCTAGTGACGCAATGTACCGAACCTTCAAGCCACTCAAGTTCTCTCAAAAGAGCTTGTTTCATTCTCACAGGGAACCCTACGTAATCTATCGACTTTCTCTTAAATATTGTTGGTATTGAAGAAGGAGACCCTATCCCTAGTCTCCGCTTAGGAAAACCAAAACGCACTAATCGAGTCTAGAGCCACGAAATTCATTAAAAGATCTCTTAGGACCACTTGATATTTCATCACTTGTTGTTCAACAATAAGGACACAAGTGATACATTCTAGGGTCCTTCGTAGATCTTAGCAATCTGCCGAGAACATTTATGAGGGGATTCACATATGTGATCCTCAGTGATTGAATGGAAACTCCTGCCAGGGTCACTTCGGTAACTTCGGTAACTCCTGACAGCAGGTCATTTCGGTAACTCCTTGTGGATTACGCTTAGTGTGTCTCAAACGGTCTACAGTCATGAGGTGATGCTTTGGTGTACCTCAGTGACTCACCTGAACTATAGATATACTTTGGTATATCGTGTTAGCCTACTTGAGGGCCTTTAGTTCAGGAACAACCCTTGTAAGAATTAGAGATGTGTTTTCACACTATGCTGTTAACGCCCTCGACATTCGAACTTGTAAGTGCTGGAAATCCCGCTAAGGATATTTCTTTCAAGAATCGAGTCCTAAAGATGTGGGTCATTATTTAATCATTTAATGTAATGCCAACTGTCCCTCCAAGGGATTAGGACAGCTGATTTGCCCGACCAAGCTGAATGGAATCAAGACATTCATCAGTAAAACAATCGTAGTGGTCAATTCTTAAAGAAAAGTCCACAATGATCGATTGGTATTTTTCACTAACATATTCATGCAGGTACTGATGATTGTTCCTTGGAAGAAAGACCGTACCATTCTCTACATGCTCATACCAACAACATCATACATGAAGTTCTCTCATAATCAAAGGCAACACAAAATTCAAAATGATTCTTCCTCAAAGTCAAAGAATCTTCAAATTTTAAGGACTCGAGAACTACATCACATTTGGAAATCAAAGTCAAAAGAAGTGTGAGCATGGTGGAGAAAGACGTGGAGACGCCGAACCAAAGAAGTTGACAAATGGCAGACAACAACATATGATCACAACATCCATAAAGAACATTGAACAAAGAAGACAACGACGTCAAGCTGATAAAGTTCAAGAATTCAAAGCATCTCTACTCACAAGAAAGAAGAATGCTAGAAAGACGTCAAGCAACCTTATGACCAACACTTAGGGGGAGATTGTTGGGATCACTTGTAACTAGTATTTCAAGTGTAGGTCATTAATATGTAATAGGTTGCTTAATTAGGCTTATATGTTTGTAATTAATGCTAGGCTTATGTAGTAAGCCCATGAGCCTATGCAAAGGCCCAAAAGGCCAAGGGGAGGGACTAGAATAGTCGCCCTACCTCACTTGCCTATAAATACAATGTATACTCTCATTTGAGAGTGTTGGTTCTTTCATTAAGCATATCATTTCCTTATTATTGTTTGTGTGTTAGAATCTGACCGTCCCTCCTCTCTCTATCATTCTATCATACATCTAAGAATACTTGTGTTCATAATATGGTGACCTAACACAACACCAAAACACTGAGATTCTCAAAGAGTATCAAGACCTTAGAAAACAACTTGGAGAAGAAATGTTGATAAACAAATCTTGTCTAGATAACTCAGATAGGGTCAATTAGTGCATTAGTGAACAAATTCCAAAGCAAAAGACACATATATTAGGAGCTGATTAGCTCACTGAAGGTTCAGTAGACACTGAACCTAAATACACTGTCTTTGTTAAGTCATCAGCTAGTTACAACAAAGAAATGTCAAGACAAGTTATTAGTAGGAGATGGCTGATGAACCTGACTTGCCTAACTATGACACTGGAAGGATTCTCACTCCTGAAAACCAGTCGCAAAATGAATATGATTTTACGAAAGAATGAAACTCATTGGAGATAAATTTACTTCCACCCTTGAACAAACTTCAGGCTTCAGAACCATAATCCAAAAATAAATCAATCCTAAAACCTTCAACTTCTGAAAGAAAATCTGCCAACTAAAAAAGGGTTGTGATTGATAAAACCCGCAAAGTAAAGCCTTCAGTTCCTACTGTCAAAGGCACAAATAAAACCAAAGCTTCAACTTCTGCTGAACACAAGCCTAAATTGAATCTTAACCTCCATGGTCAGTTCTGATGAAGGAGTTCAAGTACAAAACACAAAAGTTGATTTAGTATCAAATGCTCAGGCTTCAACATAAAAAACACATAGATCTTAATATGATACATCAAAATCAGTAAGATCTAAGTCTAAACCTTGTCTTACAACACCTTATGAACTATGTGGATATAACAACCATCTTTCAGATGATTGTTATAGAGTTCCATTTTGCAAAATATGCAAAGGAACTGACCACATAACATTTGAGCATCCAACACACATTGCTATCTTGAGAAACATATTAAAACTAAAAGCTCAGTAACCACAAGGTGAAAGGTCAAAAACACCAAAAAGAAGACCTATCAAACATGAACCATTCCCTCTATGTACCCATTGTGGTTTCAATGATCATCACTCTGATGATTGTGTTAACTTCCTTAAATTTGTGAAAGTCATGACCATGCAATCTTAGGTCATGACAGAATCATACACCTTAGAAGAGGACCACCATGTAAAGCCTGTAGAAGCAGAATTCACAAAACCTATGACCATGAACAAATTGATTGGTTTGAAAGAGGCAAAAGACTTAGATCAATTAGGTCTAAAACCACCTCACCAAAAGGTGGAATCCAAAGAAAAACTAACTCGTTTTTCATATTTGTGCAGAGTGACATCAGGCAACCCATCTAGTACATGGACAGTAGATTCTCAAGGCATATGACAGGTGTCAAAAGCTACCTGCACAAATATGTGGAACAACTAGTGCCAAAAGTGATATTTGGTGATAACTCATCTTATGTCACTAAAGGATATGGTTCCATAAAATGAAAAGGTATAGTTTTACTAAAGTAGCTTTTGTCAAAGGACTTAAATATAACTTAATTAGCAGTCAACTTTGTGATGCTAAGTACATAATCCAATTCAATGACAAAATAGGAGTCATATTTAAGTCTCACAAAGAAGTTGTGTTGATAGCCCCATGACGAAAGGATGTATATGTCCTTTACATTTCATCTTCCACTCAAAATGAGGCCTGCTTCTTTGCTAAAGCATCTGAAAGTGTAAACTAGCTTTGGCACAAAAGGCTATCTCATCTTAAGTTCAAGAGAATCAATCACTTGGCTAAACCAAACCTTGTGATAAGATTACCCTCCCTTGTATATTCAAAAGGTTTAATCTGTGTACTCAGACTTTTCTATGATTGTATCTTGTATATCGATTTAATAACTTTCAAGTGATTGACATTTCATTATGTCAAGATTTTGTGATGATTTGACGAGTTTGAATTAAAAAAGTCACAAAGTTTCTAAAGCTTAGAAAAATTTTCAAAAATATTTTCTAGCAACCTTAAGACAATGTTCAAAATCGTTTTGAGACAACCTTTAACCGATATACAAGCTCAATTGATTTTGACCTCTAACTCATTAATATACCTGTCATTGATCTTTAATCAATACAAAATTTTATTAATAAGTTAAGACATCTTTGAGGGTTTCTTCGGCTTAGGTCTATCATTTCTTATGCAAAATGTTCTACAAATTTGTCGTATTCTTCTCATATATTGTCAAATCCTTTTAGTTTACTAGGACTCTGATAAGATTACTGATCCTTTATGGGGATGACTAGTCTTTGAGTAGGCATTACCCTAATCACTTTTGTTTGTCTGACTTAGAGTTCCTGGTTTGATGAAAACTCATTTTCAATGATACTTTTTTCTCAAAACTTTCAAAGATGGTAAGATGAACTTATATTTTTAATACAAAAACAAGTTTAATCTTTATCTTAAAATCCTTTGAAAAAGTATCATATAAGCATGCGCTTATGCTATAAAATCAAGAAAGCGTAAGCAAAGAAAAGATAAAAATATGCTGAAAAAGAAATGCCGAAGAATATAAAAACAAACAGAGTAAAACTTTAAATTTATTCTTGTACTTAACAATTTCATTGTTTTATACACAGAATCGCATCTCACAAATGGCTCAACAACATAAACATATCTCACAAGATATTCTCGAACAAGTCATGGAAGATCCTCCACAAATCCCAAACAAACAACTCCTACCAACTGATCAATTCCTCAGGATTTGGATCCTCCAACTTCCAATTTGTCTCTAATAACTTCAAATGTGATCATCCTATCATCATCGAAATACATCCCGTATATCATGCACTCTCAGCAACATCATACACCATCCCCATCATCGACATACAAAAATTCTGACACCACATCAGTCTAGTGGAGGACACTAAACCCGCAACCATCAACACAATGGTCGACAACTACATGTTTGACCTAACTATGAAAACCTTCGCACCATATTGAGACTACCAACTGCTACCGATAATCATCACCAAGGATTTGAGGTACTACGAAGTACACAACAGCTCTTGTAACTTGGATACGACACCTATGTAGGAAAGTTCACAAGACTTTCTGACTTCAAGAAGAAGCACTTGCCCACGAGATTAGATACTTCTCAACCATTTTCAATGGGGAAATAATCAGGGATTGACACTGGATGGTTCACAATTTATCAGCTCATGTATCGAGTTATGAACCAATGTCACTTCAACTGTGCTATACTTATTTGGACTGAGCTAGTTGATTTAGTACTTCAGAAGAAAAGCAAGTTGACGAGGAAGAAGGAAGGGTTGTATATTTCGTGCAGAGATACATCAAGCTTATACTTAAAGGCTTGTTGTATAATCATCACATCTCAGCAAGACCCAATGATCCAACACACCAAGACACTTACATGAACAATCTTCAACCTGATGCTAAGGCAACGAATAAAGAGCCGATGCCAATCCCACAAGAGTTATTGGATCTTGTTGAAAAGAACGAAGGTATATAAAGATTTATACGGGTAGCTAGAGCTTCTATGGAAAGCTCAAAATCGAGTGGACCTACCCCTGAAGTGCATAGGAAAGTAGAGTCTAGTGCCAAATTAGGATCTCATTAGGAGAGGAAGAAAACGATTGTTAAGAGAGCGGATAAGCCCAGAAAACAAAAAGAATCAATTCACAAATAGGGAGATATGGAAACCTTTAGGCAGGATAAGGGGGCAAAAAAGGAGAAAAGTGAACCTTCTAAGGAGGATAGGGATAGTTTGGAGGATAAGAATAGAAGTGATCGTCAGGATGACGATGATAAGGGGGATGGAGCTAAAATAATTAGAAAGGAGCCTAAGTCAGAAGCGTGGATTGAGTCTGAAATTAGTAGGTCTTTTAGGTCCTTAGAGTTATCCCAACTTTTAGGTTCTGATCCTTCTCAAAATCATGAGATGGATTTCAGAACGGAAGTAATGGATTCCAATGTGGAATCTTCACTAGGATCACTTGGAAAACCGGCTAGTGTTAACATCATGACAGTACTGAAAGTCGGTCGAACGAATCTTGTATCATTAGTTGATACAACGACAATTTTGCAAATGAGTACTCTAAGTGAGCCCAATTTTGTTACCGATTACCGAGGAGGAAGCCACATCAGCACCAAGCAACAAATAAATCAACAACACAACAACAACAACAACAACAACGACACAAACACCTACCTTTCAACCAAAAATAATGGCAACAACAACTGAAACATCTCACACATTAACAACAACATCATAACTGAAGACAATAACACAACTACCTCACATACCTATCATCACAACTGAAACAACAACAACTCCATCACTTGCTCTACACACGATCCATGTAGAACCTTTGAGGTTTGTTACCGAGGGTACTTTGCGAAAGTCTTTGGATAGCTTATATGGGGATTTAAATGAAAGACTTTTAGTATTTGAGTAGAGACAATAGTCTACTGGACCGTCTCAGAGACCGCAGGCTATACCATTTGACGAGCTAAAAGCTTTAATGCTAGAACAACTACTAGCTGATCCAACACTCATAGAACAACAACCAAACCCTTTTCAATCACTATTAGAACCTTTATCAGAACCACGAACCAAAACATACATTCGTTGGGAATTCCAAGGTCTTAAAGAGATGATGGAACAAATGACTTCTAACCTCATTAAAGCTATCACTAAGCTTAATGACAGGGTTTTCACATTAGAACAATCCTGCCATCCTCAATCTTGTAAGCGCCGTCAGGATGATCCCAATCAAGAAGATCCTGAGGGAGAGAAAGGGCAAAAGAGATTGAGAACCACAGAACCCATTGTAACCACTACACCACATGAACCTACATCATCTCATTAACAAGAACAAAATCCCTCCCGTTTACCAAGACCAAATATGTTTAAGATTACACTTTAAACAATATGAACCTGTAGAAAACTAGAATAGGGGGTTGAATAGTTTTACCAATTAAAACTTTGTTTTAAAGTATTTAGGTCGACTTATGTCAATCTATTTTGAATGTGTGTTGGATATTGCTAGTTATGCGCATATATAAACTATCCTACAAGATAGAGAAAGAGATATAGAACCACAACACAAGTATTTATAGTGATTCGGTTATAAGGACACCTTCCTTGCCCTACTCCACTCCCGAGTACCCAACTCGAGAGTTTGTAATCATTACATACCACAAGATCCTATAAGTAGCGGAGAAGCCTTCACAATGTCGCTTACACTTTATCCGGTACAAAGCTAAATACCGGGTTCTTCACACAAGGTAGAACCAAACCTACGTCGCCTACACTTTATCCAGTACAAGGCTAGATACCGGGTTCCATTACAATGGAGGAACCAACACCCTACACACTAAGTATCACAACATACTTCGACAACCCATAACGAATACACCTATTAGTACAAGACAACAACACCTTCAACTACACAACACACTAATGGAGGAAGAGAAGAAACATAAAGAGGATTTGCTTCAGTGGTCTTAACGGAGATGAAGCTTAGTAACTCATGACCTTGAGCTTGCAAGTCTTCAAGAGGTCGTGATCTCGCCTTTAAGAGGAACCTAGAGAATCACAAAGAGAAAAGCTACAAAAGATCCTTAGATCTGAGGTTAGAGAGCTTAGAACATAGAGAGACGATATGTCTAAAAATGGTGAGCAACAAAGAAGAAATGGCTCACTATTTAGAGGAAATTTTGCCTACTGTTCACCCGGATTCACCGGATCCCTTCCCACAGGGATCTGGCTAGTACAAACCCAGGGATCCGACTGTCTGATGAAAACAGTCTGGTTCTTGGGTTACAAACCGGGTTATGGGTTATGGGTAATGCACCATGGGTCATGGACTTTGGGTCATGGGTACCCAACTAGATACAACGTATATAGACAATGGGTCATGGGTTTAACCCAACATGATGTCATGCATGATATAAATGCACATGGGTCATGGACATGGGTTATGGGCATGCATTATGGATCAAATTTTGCCCATCACATATATATTACAAGATACATTTGAACTAGTATGTATTTTTATAAAGTGTAAGTAACCAAAGTTACTTGTAAGTGTTTTATAAAAATGGTTTTGGTTTGATATAAACTATTTAACTAAATATGTTTAATGGTTTATTTATTTAGTAAAATATATTAGTAAATTATTTGCTTAAATCTTTATGTATTTTATTTATTTCGTTAAAATGATTTTACGATTGTTATCGACAAAACATAAGAAGATCGTAAAATATAAATATACGTTTTTACGGTTTAATTGTATTAATAATCTCCCATTTTTTGTTGATGACAAACATAAAATCATTTTAAGTAAAAAATAAAATTTGTGAAATTTTGAATTTGAGTTTTTACTCTTTTCTCCCCCTTTTTGTCGAACAAAAAGAGTGTCGAAAAAAAACTAACATGAAAAGGTAGAAGAGAAAGAAATTTAGAAAAATTTTAGAAAGAGGTAGAAGAGAAAGAAGTTTTGAAATTTTTAGAAGAAAAGGAATGTTGAAAAATTTTGAAAGAAGTTTAGAGAGATGAGAAATGTAAGATAGTGCATATTAGCTCCCCCTTGACGAGTGCTCCCCCTTGGTGAGGGTGTCAAGTAATTAGGAAGGCTAAGGCGAGAGTATTGCAAAACTTTGCAATGTTTTTTATTTGACGAAAGCTCCCCCTTATTGAGGGCGTCAAGCACTCCAAGTAAAGTTTGAAAATCTACAAAACAAAGGTTAAAGAACATGTATATGGTGTATTATTTCCTGCAAATGAGCTGAATTTGTGCACTTTTTGTCTTCTGAGTGCCTGGATTCGCCGGATCCTTTTCAGAAGGGATCCGCCGGGTATAAATTGAGGGATTCGGGTACCTGCACTTTGTTAGTAGAAGTAAAAGACAAATATACGATATGAGAGTCCAAGAAAATAATTTATAATCACACCAACATGTTCACATAAACAAGAAACATATAGTAAAGTAGATTCACTTTATAAAACAAAAGAATGATACACTTACGGGTCAATTCTCTAAAACTAAGAAAATTATCTTAACAAGAAAAAGAAAAGGAAAAAGGATCCTAATAGCATAGTCTAGTCCTAAAGTTAGAGGAGGAAGACCACTTGTACTTGCACTTCAAGGTTTCTATGGTTAGGTAGGGTTGTTGATGTCATCTAGACGTTTAAGGAGATGGTAGAACATGAAACACACTTCATCACGTAGTTTTTGAACTAAGGTTTGGACATGTTGACAATGATAGCAATCATGAGTTGGAAGTTGAGGTGATGAGGGTATGTGTGGACCTAAGAGGGAAGTTTGTGGAGGTATGTTTGATGTAGAAGGTTGTAGATGCACAATTGAAGAAGGTGGAGGCATATGTATAGGTGGAGGAGGAAAAGATGTGTCAACATCCATATGGTCCGGTTGTGATGGTTGAAATCTTCTCATAACACAAAATGGGCCATTTGAGGATGGAGGAGATATGTGTGCTAATGGTTGTGGCATGTTGATGCCACCACCTAGGTTATGTTGAGAAGTTTGTTGAGTAGTTATTTTCTCAATAGATGAGAGGCGGATTAGAAGGTATACGAGGTAAGTTCTCCAAAGTGTTTAAAAATGAATGTGGAGAGGTAGGAGGTGTGGTACATGAAAGAAGTTGAGGTTGAAGAGGTGAGGTTTGCATTGGTTGAGTTGAAATAGGAGGGTTTGGTTTACTAGATGATGGTGTTGGTTTAAGAGAAGCAAGTTGTGGTGATGTTGTTTTGGTGGAAGAAAGTTGTGGTGGTTCAATTGATGCAGGTGTTTGAATATAGTTGGAAAGAGGTGTCCTAGTTGATGGTGTTTTGACGGGTGAGGATTCGGTTGAGAATATTTCATACACAACACGTGCGGTTTTTCTTGGAGGGCTTTTAGTGGATGATTTTGCACTTGGTGCTTTTGTCATGTTGAGAAGTGAGGTTAAGAATGAGGTTTTATTACTAAGAAGAAGGTGTTTGAGGTGTGAATTAGAAGCACAAACACAAGTGGTTTAAATAGGAAGAAATCAAGTAAGGAAATTTAAGCCTAAGCCACTAAAATCCTTCAAATTGCATTCTTTTGCATGCACTAAGGTCAACTACTGAAGTACACTCTTCTAGGATAGTTATTAAATGTAATGTGGAGTGTTAGAGTGAAGAAGGGAGTTTTTTAAATGATGATTAGTAGAAAAACCTGTCTCTGTATGCCCGGATCCACCGGATCCTTCTCAAAAAGGATTCGGCTAGCTCTAGCCAACGGATCCGGCTGACAGAACAGGAAAGAAAGGAGAAAGGTTAAGAATTTAAGAGTTATAGCTTGTGTAGGTTGGTATTAAGATTGAAATGAGGTTTCTTAAGTGTAAGATATTCAGAGTGCTCAATCTAATGATGGTAAGATACTCAATGATGAGTTTTATTGAGATGTGAGACTCAAGAAGGATCAATAAATGACCAAGAGTGAAACTAGTTGGTTTAGAAGGTGGCTAATGAAGATAGAGATCAGAGAGTGGTTAAAAGAAAAATTAGAAAATTTCTCAAAAATTCTGAAAATGAAAAACTTGAATTTAGAGCGTTTTGAGATCAAAATGAGTAAAATAAATTTGTAAAAATAAAAGAAATATGAGGATAAGTGGATTAAGATGAGAGGAAGAAGATGCAAGCATTAGAGCGGAAAAATGGTGAGTATTAGAAAAATGAAAAATGATAAACATCTTCAACATGATCCTAATTCATCTATGAGAGAATGTGGTTCTACTGAGGCTAAGGATAGCTCAATTGACACTAATAGAGCATAAGCAACTAATCTAATAAGGTTTGAAAGGTGAGAGAGATGTATGAAGGTACTAAACCCAGCTCAGATTTCCAGGATCCATTGGATCCTTTATAAAAGGGATCCGGCTAGTTATTTTGAAAAGGGGTCCGGCTTCTGAGACAGTTTTGTTCACAGTGGGTTCGTAAAATCTTTTCTCACTTATTAAATTTCTAAACTTATGTTTCCTAGACTAAGCACACATGGATACAAGTCTAGCATAGTAAAGAGAGCATGAATAGGCAATCAAATGAGATCAAGTTTGATTTAAGCACATCAAGATTACACAGGAAACTAAAGAGATGTAATTTAAGAAAGACAAATTGCAAGTATAGAGACATCTTTAAGAGAAATCAAAAACACGACTTTCATAGTCTAATTTTTCATTTTTTACTTGAGCAAGTTTCCTTTTATTTCATTTGTCGTTATTGTTTGATGGATCATCAAATGGTGCCAAATTTGTTGCTGATTCGGGAATGAAGAATGAGGCTATGTATGTTTTATTCAAAGGCTCCATCACTTTATTGACGAGTGAATATAAAGGACTTTGAAACGGAGGATGATAAAACATGAAGTAATGATAGAGACGAGTTAGGAACATCCTATATGGTATTAGTTTGTTTTTGTTGACGTTGAGATGTACAATATGTTTAGCAAAGAAGTAGGCTAGATTGTATGGTTGTTGAGTTAGGAGGCAATACATTAAAACCTCTATAAATTAATAACCTCGGTAAAACTAATAATTTGTCCGGTCCCAGCTTTGGACCAGTACCAATTTGAACCCCAATCGATAAAATAATAAGATAATAATTTTTTTTGAAATCCCTGTGTATATATATTAGTCCCAACGAAACTATAAATTAATAATTACTAAAAATTTCATATAAATGTATATATGGTTGTGTGTGTGAGATACACTTCAAAATCCTAAGATAGTTCAGTAAAAAATAATCTATAGTCACTTGATTTTTGTTGAACTTCAAATATATATTGAGTTTATCTTAAAATTTTCTTATTGCACTAAAGAGTTTATCTGTTGTCTTCTCGTATTGCAACAAAAAGTGTTAATCTTATTTTCATAAAGTGTGAATGTGAATTTATAAATGTTAATTGGAATTTGTTTTTTTAAATATTTATTTTTCATCTCTAATGAGTATACATTGTAATTAGCTAGTGTATTAGACTTGAAAATTTAATGGTCATATGTAAAACCTCTTTAAATTAATAAATTATTAATTTATCGATATAATAATATCTCGCTAAATTAATAAAATATCTCTGTCCCAACACTATTAATTTATAAAGGTTTTACTGTAGATCATATGAGCACAACACGTTGGTAGTTGCTTATGATTTCCTGTAAGACTCCAAACATCCTCACGTAGGATAACCACTATTGGTTTCAGTTCCTCTCAGAGTTCAAGTGTATGAATTATGTTTGGGTTAAGATGGTTGAAGTGTCGAAGGAGACGAGTAATTTCTTGTGGGGAAGGTATATATGAGCAATAGGGACTATTTTCCTCACGGTAGTTGAAGAGAGATTCAAGGGACCAATCTTCAGTATAGGCACATTGTCCATGACTTGGAATGTGGAGGATGTGAGCAAAATGCTCAAGAGTTAGGACAAACTTTTGGTTTGTTAGGTCACTAGTTTTACAACACAAGCTTACAAGAAAGATAGAGAGGCGATTGAACAATAAACCAAACACACACACACACACGATATAGTAAGACAGTTACGCGTAGGGCATGAGTGAAAGGAATAACTTGAACAACCAACCCTCAAGTGAGGGTTATTACATAGTATTTATAGGAGGGAAGCTAGGGCAACACTCCTAGTCCCTTCCTTTCTCCTATGGGCTTGGGCCTAAGCTCATGGGCCTTCTACATAAGCTTAAGGCTAATAACAAACATAAAGGCCATAATTAAGCTAACTATTACATATGAGTAACTAACACTTGAATAAAGGTTTAGGAATGATTCCAACAATCTCCCCCCCAAGTGTTGGTGATGAAAAACGGTGAAGGCGTTGATGTAATAGTAGCTTTGACGTCTTCTGACATTCTTCTTTCTTGTGAAAAGGAATGCCTTGATTCGAACAATCTCCCCAGTGTAGAGAGATAGTTTACTTTGAACAATTATGCTTTGACGTGATCTTTAACTTTGTTCTTTGATCTTTGTTCTTTGTGATGAATGTGATAGTATGTTGTTGTCTGCATCAAGTCTGCCTTAGTCCGCATTTGCTCCGGTGTCTCCACTTCATTCTTCAACATGCTCACACGCTCTTTTGACGTTGGAAATCAAGATCGATGAAGTTCTTTAAGTCTTTAACTTTTAGATTCTTTGATTTGACGAAGAATCATTCGTTGTGTTGCTTTTGGATAGAACTTCCATTAGTGATGATGTTGGCGTGAGCATGAGAAGAATCTGCATGATCATTCCGCTCGGAGCTTCCATAAGAAGAAAACATAAAACGGTTAGTAATAAGCGGATTCGGCACTTACAAGTTTGAACTTCGAGAGTGTTAACAGCATAGTGTGAAAACACAACTCTAATACTTACAAAGGCCGTTCCTGAATCGGAGTCCCACAAGTGAGATAACACGATGTACCGAAGTACACCTACGATTGAGATGAGTCGTGAGGTACACCAAGCATCACCTCACGATGTAGACCGCTTGAGACCACTAAGCACAATCCACGGGGAGTTGCCGGCGACTTCTGTGGCGTTTGATGTTGACCCTGGCAGGAGTTTCCATTCAATCACTGAGGATCACAAATGTGAACCTCTCATAAATGTTCTCGACATATTGCTAAGATCTGTGAAGGACTCGATAATGTACCACTGAAGATCTTATTTGTTGATCAACAAGTGATGAAATGTCAAGTGTTCCTAAGAGATCTTTTGATGAATCTCGTGGCTCTAGACTCAATTGTGCGTTTTGGTTTTCCTGAGCGGAGACTAGGGAGAGGGTCTCCTTCTTCAATATCAGCAATCTCTAAGAGAAAGCCGATAGATTATGTAGGGTTCCCTGTGAGAATGAAACAAGCTTCTGTTGAGAGAAACTTGAGTGGTTAAGAAGGTTTAGTGCATGCGTCACTGGGTCCATGACAACTTTTAATCTTCAATACCAGCGTCACTAAGTGACAACTAGTAGCATATGAATTGAACCCTGCGCCTAAGTTGAATAACTGAGGGCTATTTCTTTTCACCCTTTTCTTTGCATTTCTTTTTAATTCTTCAACTCCTTCTTTCTCTGATTCTTATTTTCTCCTTTTTACAATCATACCTGAGGACTTCTAAATACTAACTAACTATTTGTGGTGTCCTTGGGTAGATCCCTCCGGCTCTGGCGGATCATAGGACGGTTATTCCTAACCTTAGTCACCTTATAACACTATGACTAACCTATGTTGCCATAAAAACCATTGTTGTGAAAAATCTCTCAAAGTGTTTGTGAATGAAAAACATTTTAGTACCACTGTTGAGATAAGATTTTGCATAAATACTCCCCCTCCACATGTGCTTAAGAGTTTTAACGGTTAAAATGCACAGTGAGGAAAGAGCGCGCACATTTTGAATTGATTCACTCAAGATAGACAATCCCCTGCGAGAGACGGTTACGTTGCGTAGTTAAAGAGATACATTGTCAGCTTTTAGGTGACAACTAGCTCTAATAACTACCTTGAAGGTGTAGACAATCCTCAAAAGGTTGTCAAACCCGTCCGAGTTCATGTCTACCAAGAGTTTCTCGAATGGTACATTCTACTCAGACAAGTCCTTTGCCGACACGCGTTTACATTCACTAGCTTAACTAGCTTGAAATTATTACCCGTCCTAAAAAGTCTTTTCGAGTTACTGACAGTTAAGATATCGTCAATTCTTGGGTTAAAGTCTTTTTACACGAGAGTTCATATAGCAAAACACAACATATTTCTTATCACGTATTTTTCTCCCCCTTAAAAATGGCATATAAAATGTTATTTTTGAAAAGTTTATAATAAATATGACCATTTCGAGTGTTGCGGGAAGAATGACCACTGTGAACAATTAGTGAACAAAGATTTTAGTCAAGTACTCCCCCTCAACAAGTGATATAAACGGTTGAGGTTTTGAAAATCATAAGGAAAGTACTTGTTCTTTTGAGCAAAACCTTGAAAAATGAAAGGTTTGATAGGTTTTACTCAAAAGTAAGAAGCTTTCGCTCCTTATCTAAGGATTGTGGCAGAAGCGCACAGGGTCCTTTATTTACAAGTACGGTTGTACACGTAATATGTGCACAAGCCATTGACATAATAGATCATACATCCAAATTTATAATGAAAGCAGCAGTTCAAGGGGTACCGTGTAGTCCGAGATGTCGCCAGGAGTGTGAATCGGGTGTTGAAAGCCGATGATGTTTCTCCTGGTCGACCACCAACATAGCTTTCATCTTCGAATCGATCCCTTCTATACAACCGTTCATCAATCATGGTGATGATCCTC
This sequence comes from Chrysanthemum makinoi, assembly GCA_910596185.1. Classification (NCBI taxonomy): domain Eukaryota; kingdom Viridiplantae; phylum Streptophyta; class Magnoliopsida; order Asterales; family Asteraceae; genus Chrysanthemum; species Chrysanthemum makinoi. The sequence goes on from OU343222.1 coordinate 174,110,807, forward strand.
TTCACATCCCTTCGATCCTGAGAATTCCATCGCATAGGAGACCCGATCTTTTGGTGTATATCCTTCAACCGGTAAGCCAATCCGCCCCTAACCATCTTCAAAGTGTGATCTCCAAACTTATGAAGATCTCTGCACGCCATCAAGCAAATTTTCTTTGAAGTTCACGCGGTAAACGACCGAAAGGTTTGCCGATGAGCGTATATTGTGGAAGCTGGTTGATGTCGGGTAGATCAAGCTGCGGTGAGGTGAAGTTGACACGGTCCGATAAGATTCAACCGCCACCGAGATCTTCTACACGTTCTTTGATAACTATGCGTCTGATGAAGATGAGCACCGACTTGATGAATTCACGTTGTACTTCAGTGGAGAATTGTCTCATACGACCTTGTACTTTGGCAAGGTACATGTCTTCGATGTCGCTGATAGACAAATTCTAAAGTCACTTCGAGAAAATGCATAATCCCTTTCATCTTGTCGTTTGACCACGATATTCTTTAGGAAGGTGTAGTCCCACTTAGATGAAAGATCGATGTGTTTGATGGCAACGATACTTTTAGAACTAAATCGCATGTTGAGACTTCAACCGGCTTCGTAGTAGATTCTTCGGCGTTTCGGCCAATGATGAATCCCGTACAATGCATCTCGGTCGTATGCTTCCACTTTGTTAGAGAACAAGTGATTAGCTCTTTCCTCGATAGCTATACAGTTTGAGTATTCGGGTGCTGGGAATGGAAGTGTCAGAGATGTAGCATACTTCCTTGAACCATCGCCACCATGAAGAAGAAATTCCAGGTCTTTGTTGAAGAAATGTCAGAAAGGAATTCTAGGCTCATCCGGTTGGCCGATCGTTGGTAGTGGTTTAGACCAGTCGGTGTAATAAGGAGGTTTGTCCCGATTCGTAAAGTCGATGTTTGCTTCTGGGTTGAGCCAATCCATGTTATTAGACATAGCTCGAGCAATGTTATCAAGGTGATATTCGACCTCGATGGCACTTTCTGAGCTATCTTTCCACAGTTGAAAAGCCTCATTCTTGATTCGCCGCAACTCAGATTTCGTCATCTTCTTTACGTGGAACTTTTCTTGCAGAATTTTAGCATGCTCCAAAGTATTACCGTCTACAAGATCTTGACCTTCTTAAGGGTAGGGAGTGTTATTGACAAGTGTAGAAAACCATTCAAATTCCTCTGTGGTGTCTTCATCTAGCCATGATAGGACGTCAGCCTTGGGTGCCTTTTTCTTCAGTTTCTTAGGCTTAGATGAGGATTCTGGTTTCTGTACTTGTTTGGGAGAGGTGGGTTGTTGTAGGGGCTCATGGTGTTCTTCATCGCCACCACCCGTATACTCAAAGTAATCACCGGTTTTTTGAGTCTGGGGTGGTGTCTCAGAATCAAGAGGTTTATCTATAGAAGAACGAGGAGGAGACCTTTGTTGAGCAGGGGCCGTTGGGGAGGTGGTGGCATGGAAGATGATTCACCCGACTTCTTCTGTCGTTTAGCTTCATCATTCTTATCCTGATCCTTATCTTCATCGTCTCTTGGACGTTTAGACCTTCAGCTCGACTCTGCATGCTTCTTGAGTTGGTAGTCCAAAGCAATGCTTGAAACAACTTTCCTTCATCGAGTAAATGTCCCGGATCGTTTAGACATTTGTGTGACAAGCTTGGCCACCAATTCATTTTCCGAGAAAACCACAGGATCAGATGGATTGATTGTCACGGTTAAGGGTGTTGATCTTATAGTTTGCTTGGCTATCTGCATAAGATTCGGATATAGTTGTCTGGTAAACATCTCCTTAGTGACTTTAGGAACGATATCCAGAAGGTACTTGTGAGTGTAGCCTTCGATCATTCTGTCCATTTTCCCTTGTAGATCATCCTGCATGAGCTTCTGTACATATTCCCTTTCATTCTGCATCTTGTCATTCTCATCATGTAGATACTGTATTTGGTCAACAAACCAATTCAGTTTTTTGTAGAGCATGTCCTTCTTTCTGACTTGTTGGACAACTTTCACAATTCTTTCATGAGTATGAGAAATCCAAGATCGAGGTGGTTTCTTCACAGATTTGGATGATGATTTGGTTGATCTTTTTGATGGTGGTGGTGAAGAGTGAGAAGAAGAATCCGATGATGATGAGATGTGAGGAGACTCTGGGTCCTTTGGTGGTTCAGAAGTTTCTTCCTTTGATCGTGCTGGACTATCTAGAAGAAACGTATCATACTCAACATCTTCTTCATTGCCAGTCTTAGCTTGTTCATCAGCTTTGGCTTTGGCTGCAGCTTCTTCATCACCTTTTACCTTCTAGCTTCTCGATTCGGTTCTTCAAAATCATACTCAAGAGTATCTTCGACACGTGTCTGTTGTTGTACCAAAGTGGTGGCACCGGATCCCTTATCGGGTTGATTAACCGCATCGGGATCGGTGAAGGTTGAGCGCACCACTTGACCCTCCGGGGCCACCCATTTGTTCTTGAGCAAATTGTTGTGCAACGTGTTGAAGTCGAACGAATTTGAACTTCTTCCTGTATGATTTATCCATTTGCTCTTCATCACTTCTCGAGCTTTCATCATATGGCACAAGTACAGGAGTCTTTCCTTTTCCATGTTCAGCTATTGGACTAGGAGGTTTTTGTACTGATGGAGAATCATCCTTTGCAGTTTCAGAGTAGTGGACCTCCTCGCCCTGATTGTGTATCTTTGAGCTTTCGCCCAGTAGCTTTCTTTGTGGTTCAGGTGTAGGAATAGGAGTAGCTTCCTTGGAGGGAACTTTCTTCTTTGGAGTAGGTTTCCTCTTTGGGACCTTCCTTTGACTCTCTGTGCTTACTGCACTTCCAGCACTTCCTCTTCTAGTTCTCCGAGTAGGAGTTCCAGAAGGCCTTTCATCGAGATGACCAACTTTGCCTTCTCGCATCGCTACTCGATACCTTTTGTATGTTTCAAGCTTTTAATTTCATTTGTTAGGAGGTGATCAGGCAGCACGACACCTTGTTTCTTTGTTGTCGATTCCTTGATTCTGATAGAAAGGATAGGTTCGGACAACACGTCGTGATTGTCGGGGTCATTGAGCCTCTTGGGAATATCAGGATTAAGCCCAAGTGCTCTCGGATCAAAAGCTTTGTGTATCTGACATAGGGAATCTTTGAGCCAAGCTTTTTGTGAAATGACATCATGTCATCCCATTTCGGTGCTTCGATTTCAATGTCCTTCTTATTGATCAATGACCAGAAGACTTGCAGTTCCATGAGCTTGGGATGCTCATAGCCATTGTCACGACCGAGACGACTTAGTGATGATGATGTAGAGTGTTCTACACGGTTGAGGAATGTTCTTAAGCTCCACGTGAGAGTGCTTGTTAATAATTCCCGACGCTTCATCATAGCCAATATCAAGTAGAAATTGCAGAACTGTCTCTTCAGTAGGTGTGGCAAAGAAGTCAGTTGGCACGATGTCCGGAATGATAAGTACAGCCCGTAAGTCTGCAGGAGTGATAGTGACTTGTTTGTGATTAAGTGTCACCGCACTTTGACCTGTGATCCTCTGCATTGAATTCCGAATTGTTGAATGTATATTTCCGATGCTGTAGCGAGTGTGAGAGCATGTTACGTAGGGATGATTCCTTAGAATATCCACAGCAATGAGACAAGAAGATTCCGAGCATGTGAGGGTTTCAAAGTCAACCCTAAGGTTGTTCTTTCAAATCTTTCTAGGATAGCCTGTTGGGGAAGATATCACAATTGTGAGAACTTCGGTGCATCCACATTCATTTGTTGACCATGTCGTGATCTGAAATAACATTAGCCAAGAGAACCAACATATCGAAAGACATAATGTTAGTCAACAGAAGGTTTTATTGTCTAATTATTGAATGTACAGTGCTAATGATTGTTACGAGCCCTAAGTTACTTGTTTGTCCAATAGTCCAATGACGTCGTGAAACGTTTCGTGAGTTAGTTAAGTTTAAGTTTTAAAGTTTACGTTATCACTTATAGTTCACAACATATCAAACGCTTAAATTTATTAGTGACATTATTGGTTTCGTGACGATATGATTATTTTATTAACAAGTTTGTACACGTAACAACTCATTATGAAGGTCAATCAAGGTTTAGGCGTAGACTTTGGCAAAGTTACGCGTAAACAGGAGTGATATACGCGTAGACGAAAGCTTATGCGTAGGATCCTAACTTACGCGTAAGAAATGTTACGCGTAGGAAAAGGGGACCTTAAGCGTAGAGCTTACGCGTAGGCGTATATAAACCTTACGTGTAAGGCTTACTCGTAAGAGTAGACCTTATGCGTAGAGGTCACTGTTTACGCATATCCTTCACAGGATACGCGTAGTCCCATTGTAGAACCTTACGCGTAATAGTTACGCGTAGGATTTCTCTTACGCATAACTTTCTACGCGTAAGGTGATCCTTATGCGTAGAGATTCAAATGACCTTGATTCTGAATTTTAAGCGTAGCAAGCCTGAAATAAAGTCATCAAATCAGCAATCTTAACATTCATAGTCATATTAAACAGTGGCATGAAGAACATGTTAAACATTTTACGCGTAGAAACACATACGCGTAGGTCAAAACCCTAAGGGTTATGAATTACGCATAAGATTTCTAACCATGGAAATTGCACCAAACTTTTTCTGGTAGGTCTTAGATGTTATGAGAGTCTTATAACCAAGTTTTAACATCCAATTCGTGGTGAATAAAAAATACCCAAACTCAAGAACATTAAACCCTAATTTCTAATTCTGACTTAATTAGTGTTTATGGGTTGTTATAGGGCCTGGATAACATTAATTCAACATGATATAAACATCACACAACAATCTATTTGACCAAAAACAATCACATTTGAAAACACCCAAACCCACGCATAAACCCTAATTTTCAAACTCCATCAATTCGTGTTTCTGGGTGCATTTTGAGGATAGAAAAGATATCATTGATGTTATTAAAACATTTTGACACTGCCTTTTTAACCACAAACACACAACACATGATCATGTGTTCTAACCCTTACGCGTAAAACTAAAATCCATTGAATCTTAATTTTTAACCGTTGGATTTGCATGAAATTTAAAACCATTGTTTAAAAACATGTTAAGAACACAAAAACACTTACAGATTTCTGATCAAAACTTCGGATTTCTTGAATGATTTCTATGCGTAGGATTAGTTGGTTAGGAGTAATAAATGTGAAGTGAAATGTTAGGTGAAAGAGTTTTATTAAAATGACTTTCAACTTTTGGCAGTTTTGGTCCCTCCACCTTTTCCTTTTTCATACAAAGCCATTTAACTTCCATTTTGGTTACCAAACGAAGATTTTAAGAAAGAAACTTTGACGACACTCCCCCTCGACTTAATAAATGATGAAAGGTTATAAATTTTAGTCCGATGAGTGTCAGTTTAACCAGAAAAGTTTACCACCATTGATAAAAGAAACAACCGGGATATGACAACATGCAAGTACACGGATGTTTTTGAAACAGTTAAGTATTTATTTTCTCCCCCTCAACACTTGATCGGAAAAATACTGAATTTTGAAAGATTATAGTGTTGACGGAAGAGATGTACTTGCAATGTTGAAAGAACATAGATAGAAGAATATTTTTGTTGTTTTATCTGATTTTATATTTTTGTATTTTGTTTTTGAAAAATATTTACAAAAGAGATTTTGGTGTTTGACAGGTTTTTAAGACTGTTTTAGGAGATCATCCAATTCCTCTTGGGTCAAACACCTCATACCAATCCGGTGGACCAACTCATTAAACCTAGCGGGAGGCAAGGCTTTGGTGAGAAGATCTGGCAATTGGTATTCTGTACCAACAAAATATAATTCAACAAGACCTTCCACGTGATCCTTGATGAAATGATATCGAAGATCGATGTGCTTTGATTTCGAGTCGAACGAAGTTGCACGAGATCGCAATGGCACTCCGATTGTCGCGATACATCGGGATTCTGTCAAATACGTAACCATAGTCTTTGAGTTGTGTTCTCATCCAAATGACTTGAGCACAACACGCCGACATGGCTACATATTCTGCTTCGGTTGATGATAACGATGTACAATCCGCTTCTTCGATTGCCATGACACCAGTTTATCACCAAGAAATTGTAAAGCTCTGAAGTACTTTTCCGTGAGTCTAAGCATCCTGCGTGGCGGCGTCAAAAGCGATTAGTTCAAAACCGTAATCCTTCGGATACCAAATTCCCAAATTAATGGTTCCCTTGATGTATCGGAGGATTCTTTTAGCCTCAGAGAGGTGGGTTTCAGTTGGTCGCGATAACGAGAGCAAAGATATACGGCAAAGACAATATCGTCCGCTAGTGTTAGATACATGAGAGACCCAATAATACTACGGTATTTGGTAGGGTCCACCAATTTCCCATGTAAATCAGCGTCTAGCTTCTTGGTATGAGCCATTGGTGTGGCATAAGTGTCACATGTTTTCATTCCAAATTTGTTTAACAATTCAAGGGCATATTTGGATTGACTCAAGAAAATACCACGGGGAGATTGATGAACTTGCGGTCCAGAAAGAACGTGAGTTCACCCATCATGGACATTTCAAAATTTTTCTTCATTAGTTTTGCAAAAGCGATTGAAAACTTTTATGTGTAGACCCAAAAATGATGTCATCCACGTAAATTTGAACAATTAAGATATGTGCCCGTGATATTGTATAAAAAGAGTTGGGTCAACCGAACCTTTGGTGAAATTATTAGCAATGAGGAAAGATGATAGCTTATCGCACCATGCCCGAGGAGCTTGTTTGAGACCATACGAGCTTTGTTCAGCTTTGTAGACGTGATTCGAAACTCGTGATCAACGAATCCATCCGGTTGGTCGACATAAACCGCTTCTTTAAGTTGTCCATTGAGAAACGCAGTTTTGACATCCATCTGATAGACCGCCATATTCATATGAGCCGCAAACGCGAGAAATATCCGAACAACCTCAAGACGAGCAACCGGAGCAAAAGATTCTTCAAAGTCAATACCCTCTTCATGACGATAACCCTTAGCCAGCAGACGTGACTTATTTCGATAACATTTCCTTCAACATCCAATTTGTTTTTCCAAATCCATTTGAGACCAATGACGTAGACCCCTGTTGGTCTTTCAACCAGTTCCCATACTTCAAGACGCTTGAATTGGTTGAGTTCTTCTTGCATGGATTCAATCCAGTTGTCTTTTGTCATTGCGTCTTTGATGTTTTAGGTTCGTGATTGGCATAAGTGAGTGCATAAATGCAATGTTCACCATCCGAGTGAAGACGTTGTCTTGTAACGGACGGGTTGATTCGGGTTGCCAATAATATTTTCCACAGGATGGTCTTTTGTCCATCTATGTGTGGAGGGTTGATGTTGGTATACATTGTGCAGATTCTGAGGATTCAAATGGTTTGTTGAAGATTCCACGACATCCGTGCAGCATCTCATTAGCAAACGGGTTAAAGAACGATTTGGATCAAAATCAGGTGGGGGTACTTCATTCGTAACATCATCACCGGTTCATCATTGTTGGAAGCGGTTTGTTCAACTGTTGTGTTGGAGTCAATTGGTGGTGCTTCTTCAATCGTAGTTGTTGTAGCGTGTATCGTATAAGAGTATTATCGTTGAGCGGAAACAAATGGATACACCGAGCACGCTCATCAATATCGCCACTGAACAAATGGAGCAAATAACCTTTCCATTTGTTGACGAGTAAGTCGGGGCTTTGTTCACCGATGATGGGGTTTGGGGAAGTTTAAGCGGTTGTGTCCGGTTCCAAGTCAGTTATACTCGAAGCCATTTCCGTAAGTTCATCAAAATGAGCATGAATCGCTTCCATCACCTGTTTTGTACGACGATTCCAGATTCGAAACCTTTAAATTATCACAAGATCCGATAAAGACTCCAATGTCAGCTTTGGCTTTGAGCTTTCCAAAGTCATCACGATCATTATTCCGATAGCAAAGAGATCCAAATACATGAAAGTGTTTGAGATTCGGTTTTCTGTTGTGGACAAGCTCAAAAGGTGTTTTGTTGTGGCGTGTTGTGATCATAGAACGGTTTTGAGTATAGCATGCATAGATATAGCTTCGCCCATAAGTAACTGGAAGTTTAGCATTGATTAACATTGTTCTTGCAGCTTCCACTAACGCTCGGTTTCGTCTTTCAACAACTCCGCTTTGTTCGGTGTATGCGTGCAATAGATGTCGATGTCAATTCCCACTTTCTCATAAAATTCACGAAGAGTTTGGTTAACAAATTCAGGGCCTGTCTGTTCTAATTAGTCGACGGTGTTTCAGTAGTGAACTTGTATTTTGTGAGAAAGGTGATGATCATCTGTGGAGCTTGATCTTTGCTTCCAAGAAAGTAGACCCAAGTCCAGCGTGAATAGTCATCAACAATTACTAAGATGTAGCGTTTGCCATTGATCGCTTGCACGCGCATCGGGCCACACAAATCCATGTGAAGAAGATGAAGCACATGCCGAGAGTTGTGTTCCACCTTTGAAGGAAAATGAGCACGAGTGCTTTTTCCTTGTTCACAAGCCGAGCAAAGGTGATCTTTAGAATACCGAAATCGTGGGAGTCCTTCAACTAGTTTGTGTCGAGCAAGGTTGGTGATGGTTTGAAAGTTTAGATGTGAGAGACGACGGTGCCATAGCCCGGATTTTGTTGATGTTGCCTTTGAAAGTAAGCAGATGGGAGAAGAAGCAACCATGTCTTGCATAGAGATAGTGTAAAGAATTGAATTACGCGAGCGGACATATAAGGTCGTTTCCTTGTAGATCACTTAATGAAACAAGTTTTCTCCCCGAAAGCAACCTCCAAATCTCCATCACGAACTGACCTCACGAAAACAGATTGTGACCGAGGCCTTCCACATAATAAACCCTGCTAATTTCGATGTTCCCATTGATATAGTCTCCGTAGCCCATGATAGCTGTGAAGTGATCATTCCCTAACCGACAAAGGCCAATGAACTTTGCAATAAAGTTTGATAACAGTTTAAGGTTGCTTGTCATGTGTCGGGAACATCCGCTATCAATAATCCAGAGAATGATTCAGATCACTGCATTACATGCATCGACACAGATGGAATAGAAGTAGATTTGGAACCCAAAATGTTAGAGGGTTCCGTAGCGGTTATAGTAGATATACACACATCAATAGCTTTAGGTATCCACTTAAATCCTAGTGTGTTATATATCCATTTCCGCCATCTCCAACTAGTATTTGCTTTAGTCTTAGTGAATGCACTAGGTGGTACTACATTCCTAGGAGGTGATACTGGAGCTACAGGGACAAAGCAAAGCGTTTCTTAGAATCTAAAGAGGCGGTCTACCAAGCACAGACTTAGAAAGATTAGTGGGCCTAGAGGTATTCCGGTTCTTAGGATTCCTTAAACGAGAGATGATAGCTTTAGCAACACATTTATCATGACAATCATAATTCATACTTTTACGACAAAAAACACAAGGTGCATCGACCAATATCAAAAGTACTTAACGGTTTAGCATTCGCTACATCACTATTTCTATTACATTTGCCAGACGCAATATCTATAGTGGAAGCAACGTGAGTCTTATTCATAGTCCTAGGGTGTTCTTCTACTTTAGCATTCCTTATTGATCTTTTCTTAGGTCGAAACTTCCTATTCTTCGATGTAGTGCTCCTAGGTCGTGAAGTGCGGACGCTTGGAAAAGACGCAACTATTCCTGTTTCAGTAGAAGGAGGCACGTTAGCAACTTGTGATTTGGCGTAAGGGATTCTAGGTTCATGATTACTAAGTGTTACCGGGCTATTCTCTTAATCACGGTGGCGGAAGTTGTTCATACTTTCCTAACATTTCTCTTAACTTGAGGATAGTGTGAATCGATCTTGATTTTCGTGACCGAATATTTCCAAAGAAAATGCATAACTTCTTTAGTGTGTGCAAGATAATGATCAAGTTCATTTGATGCTTCATCACGAGTCTTTTTGAGTAAATCAAATATGACACCATATTCCTTTTAACTTTTACAAGTTCTTGTTCATATTTTGAGATTTGACACTTAAAAGACACGCTTTGATCATCCAGTTGCTCAATTTTAGGATCAGAAGATTTTGCACGCAACTGGGAGATTTTGTGTTGAAAAGCAAGTTGTTGATCGTGAATATCTTTTGACACCAATTAAGACGACGTATTGCATTTGAAAGTTCGCTTGACAATCGTTTGTTTTCAACTTTTAAGGACTCGACCAAGCACATTATCGTTGTTCTCAACATTTACCACGTATAAACAAAGATCGGCAGAGATATAATCAAATGCATATGACAAAGAATTCAATAGCACAACATTATGGACATCAGGACAGATGACATCTTCCAAGAGTCGATCAACATCTTTTCTCAACAGTTTCTTTTTACGCTTAGTGTTAGAAATAGATGTTTTTGTTTTCTCGAAAACGACCTTCATCAATCCAAGTTCCTTATGAAAGTCCCTTTCCCAAGACAATGCACAACTTTTCAAATTTTTAACATTTGGTAAAAGATTTTTCTAAAAATGTCTCTTTGTTCTCGCGCCAGAGGCGATTGAAAATGTTGAACTTTGATTTTCGAATGATATTCTATCTCATGTTGTAAAGTTTTGAGGTCAGCCATGAAAAGGTCAAAATATCGAAGAATTTTGCGATTTTCAGGTTTTGAGTTTACTTCACCGATGGAAGGTAAAGGACCATAAGTTTGTGCATAATCTGGTTTGAGATTATCATTAGAAGACTCGTGACGTTTTATGATAATCCTTGGTGTGTTAGAAGAATCCGTTGGTGTGACGAAAGTGACCGCTTTTGAATAGTTAAAAGGTTTGTTGTAAACAACTTTTTCTAATTTTGATCGACTCTCGCCTTCTCGTGATCTAATTCCTCTTGACGATGATATTCAACAACACTCATAAAAAATTATCAATTTTATATTCGTGACCTTTGGAAACTTCGTGGATTTGGTTTGAATGCTTTGGTTGAAAGCTTAGGTTTGTAATCAGCAAGATTCGGTCCATATCCATTTGGATTGGGTTTTAAAGTAAACTTTTCAATGGTCGTGACCGACTCGCCATGTTTGTAAACAACAGTTTTAAACTCTTTAAGTTTGTTTTGCAAGCCGATGATTTCTTCAAGATGATCATCTATTCGCTTCGTTGAATGCTTTTTGTATGCAGAGAACTGTTTTTGACAAGTTAACAACTCAGCCTTAGCTTTTGATTTTCCAAGGTGAGAGCGTTAATTTGCTTTTTATGTTCATGTTTCAGCTTGTTCTATTTCGACAACAAAGCATTCTTCGCGGCTAGATCACGATCTGCCTTTCTAAATATTTTTTGTTTTGATGAGATTTGGCAAAGGCTGCTTCAAAACCATTTTCACGCTTTTTCTTGAGTTTTGAAAAAGTTGAGTTGCTTTTGTAAACATTCAAAATCCTTGGTTAACAATGCATTTTTGATTTTCAAGTCCTGATTAATGGCATGACATTTTTCCACTATGGTGTGTTGGTCTTGTATTAAACGAGCAAAATCTGGATGAGGCAAAAGTTCGGTGTGTTCAACGTGAGTCACAACATGATCATTACTTTGATCCTCAAGTATAACCACGGAGTCAATTTGATTATCAAAGGAAACCATAAGGTCATCTTGATCGCCAAATATAACTACGGGGTCTAGTTGAAAATCGTCGGAATGAGATGTGGACGACTCATTTTTAACATTCTGAGCCTTTCCGGATTCAAATGTTGGCGGAGATATGAGATCAAAGATAAATATGGTTTGTTCGGGTACCGAGACAAGCCATCGTGTCATACATTGGGCCTGTGTCACTCATGTGTAACTCATGCATATTAGCCATCAACATAACAACTGCATTGGCCTGCAAGTCCTCCATATCATCATCCGAAGTCAGATTTGCCATAAAGCTCTGTTCTTTGTCTGTGAGAGTTCCACCAACTTCATCCTTAAGAGCCAAAAGAAGAGCCTCTTTGTGATAAGCACTGCCCCTTGTCCTAGGCTTTGGGCATGCATTAGCCCGATGTCCCTTCTCATTGCAGTTGTAGCATCGAAGACCATTCAACCCATTCTGAGCATTTCCTTGTTCCACCACTTGAGCTCTATGGTTATTCCTACCCACAAAGATTAAACCCTTGACCACCGCCCATCGGACGACCATAACCACGATTCTGAACTTCAACTCATCCATTGTTCACAACAGCTTGATTCCTTGTGTTAGATGAGGATCGAATACGGTTGTTGGATTTGTTGGTATAACGGCTAAAGGCATTAGCAATCATAGCAAATCCTTGTTGCAATGCTTCGAACGGATCCGATTCCTCATTAGCTTCACTGACAAGTGCTTGAGCATTGTTGTTGTTGTATGGAACCAATTGAGTTTGAGAGTGAGGCTGTGAAGGATCATTTGATGTGATTGTAGCAGCTTGGTTGAGTTCTTTGGTTGAGGAGAATAACTGTTTTGAGCATATAAGGCAAGTTGTTGATTTTCCGGATGTGTCGTTGGAGCAATTTGAGCACGGAGAATCCTTTCCCTATCAACTTCCTTTTCATGAGGCTTCAAGTAATCGTACAACAATCCATATGTAGAATGATGCAAATTCTTCGCTTGACGGAGAAAAATGACATACTTCTCCCATTCAGGACCAAGACTACTCAAGAACTTAGTATTCACTGCAATTCTTGGCATGATGATGTTGTGTTTATCCAAATCATTGATGATGTCCGAAAAACGATGATGATAAGACTCTAGTGTCTCTCCGTGTTCAATCATGAAGTGTTCATAAGCCAAGTAAATTTTGGATTCCAAATCTCCCTGATTGAGTACGATCCTTCCATAAGAAGATGAATATGATCCCACATTTCCTTTGCAGTCTTTTGAGCATCAACACTTCTAAGAATTGGGTTAGGTAATCCTAAGAGGATGTATTGCATTGCAAGTTCATCAGCTTCATAGTGTAGAAGTTCCTCTGCATTCAAGTCGGCAACAAAGAGCAATGTTGGATTGTTCATCTCTTGGTGGATTAGCATTTGATCGGGTACGATAACAAGTAGGCATCTCAAATGGACCTTCCAAGATAACCTTCTTTAAGAACTTTCCATGTGGCTTCTTAGATCACAAAACCTAAAGAACCTTATCACCCATTGATCGTAGTTTCCCGGAGTGAGCATTGGAGGTCTATCAAGTGATCCAGCCTCATGAATTGATTGTTGGCCGCTTAAAGCTTCACACATCTTTGCAAACCAAGTGGGTTCCTTCATAGTGTTCCTTGATGGATGTTGATTGAAATCATTTGTGTAGGGTTGAACTTGAAGACTTGGTGGTGGTTGAACCATTTGAGGTTGTGGAATTGCAGCAAGTTGTGGAGTATGTTGTTGATTAAATTGTTGTTGATAAATTGCTTGTTGTTGATTCCATTGTTGATGTTGTGGACTTAGTTGTTGTTGGCGTTGAGAATAAGTGTAAGGGAAATAGTTAGAGTATGGTGGTTGTGACATGTTGATAAACTTGTGTTATAAAATGGATCTTTGTAGTCGAATGAACCGTTGTTGATGAAGTATCCTTAGGCGTAGAAATCACAATAGCCAAGTAGCACTTATGCGTAGAAACACCAAAGTTACGCTGCGAACAATCAATAGTTACGCGTAGGTTTAGCTTGCGCGTAAGTAGGGAAAAGACGCTAAAGTTATGCGTAGACACAAAGTTAGGCGTAGAAAGTTAGGCGTAGGATTATCTTATGCGTAAGACTAGGCTTAGGCGTAAGATGAATCTTAGGCGTAGGATTTCTACGCGTAAGCTTTATGCTTATGCGTAATTTTAGGGTTTATCCCAAGTGATCTTTTACACTTCACAAAGCAAAAGATATCCAAAGTCGACGGATTTTCAGGCTTATCCAAGCAAGAAAACACGGAGTAAACCACGAAAACGAAGATCAAACCAAGGAAAAAGTTACGCGTAAGATTAGGGTTTTCTTACGCGTAGACTTACTCGTAAAAATGAAGATTTCCAAATTTGTTTCTAAACCAGATTTTTGTTATGGAATAGCGTTAATGGTACCAAAATAACACAAAAGTGTGAACCTTGATGAACCAAAATAGCTAAACGGGTTACGCGTAGAACTTCACCCACGAACAAAAACAAGCTTAAAAACTTAGATCCACACGTAAAGATTGAAACTTTTGCCAAAAACAAGTATTTTAACACCTTAAAACGTTGAAAGTACAAGAATCTTGGATTAAAAAGTGTAAAAAACGAGTTTTTAAGCGATCCAAAGTGTTAACCACTTTTACGCGTAAGACCTAAAACAAAATACTTCAAAAACGAAAGTGTTAACCCAACTATTTGGCGATTGATACCACTGTTAGGTCACTAGTTTTACAACACAAGCTTACAAGAAAGATAGAGAGGCGATTGAACAATAAACCAAACACACACACACACGATATAGTAAGACAGTTACGCGTAGGGCATGAGTGAAAGGAATAACTTGAACAACCAACCCTCAAGTGAGGGTTATTACATAGTATTTATAGGAGGGAAGCTAGGGCAACACTCCTAGTCCCTTCCTTTCTCCTATGGGCTTGGGCCTAAGCTCATGGGCCTTGTACATAAGCTTAAGGCTAATAACAAACATAAAGGCAATAATTAAGCTAACTATTACATATGAGTAACTAACACTTGAATAAAGGTTTAGGAGTGATTCCAACATGGTTTTTGATCAAAAACCAAAGAGATAGAGAACGATCTCGTTACGAATGATTTTAACTTGACGGAAGAATTCCAACACAAACGTGGATATATTTTTTCGTTGATGGTGAGAAGGCATTCAAATCCTATGGTGTGGAGTGATGTGTTGATGTATTCTTGGAAGATCAGAGGTGAGTCAACAATACGTCCTTCATGAAAGAGACGAGTTTCAAGATTATTGAACCTACAAATATGGTTACCAAGGGTGTTTGATTCAAGAGAAATGTTTGGGATATAAACGTAGGTAAGTTGATGATCGAAGTCATACTCATGAGACATTTTGAGAGCTATACACACAAGATGGATGTATACATTAATACATAGTAATATTTTGAAGAAGAGTATTTTGGTTTAGAGGAAATTAATGCATTCTTTATCTTATTTTGACTAAATGAGGTTTAACATGATTTAAGGTGATATCGTATAGTGATTTATTATTTGCAGACATTTTTTATTTGAATTAACAATGACAGACTCCAAAAATAAATGTTCTAGGTGAGAAGTTTGATTTGTGAGAATACAATTTCTACCTAGGAGAATTTAGTGTTAATATCCAATTTGCTTCTTTAATCTGAAAGTTCTATTTGAGCCATTTGTGATGAATTAATCCCTAGAATGATGTTAGGAGTGATGAAATAACCTATGAATAGGAGACATGGATTTTAGAATGGAGGTGATGATATGTATGTGTGAATTTACTGAAATGTTTGAGTGTATTATGTCATCTGTCCTGCCGGATCCTTCGAATCCCTTTTAAAAAGGATCCGGCCCATTATAGTAGAGGGATCCGAGCAATCTGTAGACAGAAGAGTTTTGATTTTTTAACGCAAGACTTTTTGAGTGTTCTAATCACATGTTTTAGTGATTTTTAGCCTAATGTTTTCATTTGACACATCGGGACTACGAGTGCTTATGTATACTAAAAAAACTCATTGTGCTAGAAGAAAAAAGGACGAGATAAATGAGATAATATTTATATTCCATATATTTCAACGCCTAGAGCAATACAAAGGTTTGGAAAAATGATGAAGACGAAGATTCCTAGAACTATAAGAAAATCTCTATGTGAGAACTTGATCATAGGGAATATGAGTGTTACGAGTGAGATGATGATGATCACAATAGCGTCATACACAATATTTTTGATGATTTCCTTCCTTGTGAGATACTTCTCGAGGAAGGTGATGATAAGGGTGTGAGAAATTTGAAAGTGGAAAGAGTTGGTGGTTTGACCGTTCGTGTGTGTGTGGGAGTTTGTGAAAAAAGGTTTCATTGAAAGTTTTGAACATTTTCTTTAGATGTTTTGATTTGGACAACAAGTACATACGATAGAAGGACACGTAGATAGATGAACACCATAATCTGTACGCACATGAGAGCAATTAAGTCAGATAAACATGTTGGTTGTTCAAGTAAGAGAGAAAAAGGGATTTAATCAATTAGTCAAGTAGTTCGACGAGTTAGCGATTACCTATATAATTTAAAGAGAGAGAAGAGAAATACTAATGAGACTATACCTCCAATGGTGATTTGAGTGTCCTTTAGAAAGTAGTCTAGTAGAAACACTCCAAGCTCTTCAAGAATGTACGAGAGCTTGTTGGTAATGAGATTTGATAACTCTTAAGTGAGTTGACTCAATACCAAGTAAAATATTCTGCTTGTTATGGTACCAGCTAAGATAAGAAAAAAACATGATTAGTGATTTTGTAATATAATAGAACATATAAAATAAATGGTAATATCTAACAATATCCAAAGTTTAAAAAATATTTTCAAAATATAGTTTTTGTTTTAAGAAATATCTTTCTTTGTAGTTTTCAAACATACACGAATTGTTTCAAGTTTTTAAAGTAAAATATACTCTAAGAAACTTGGTAACGAAGCTCTGATGCCAATTCTTGAAAACTAGAAGGGAGGGGGTTGAATAGTATTACCAATTAAAACTTCGTTTTAAAGTAAGATAGAATTATGTCAATCTATTTTGAATGTGAGTTGGATATTGATAGTTATGCGAATATATAAACTATGCTACAAGATAGAAAAAGAGATACACAACCACAACACAAATATTTATAGTGGTTCAGCTACAAGGACATCTTCCTTGCCCTACTCTACTCCTTGAGTACCCAACTCGAGAGTTTGTAATCACTACACACCACAAGCTCCTTTAAGTGGCGGAGAAGCCTTCACAATGTCGCTTACACTTTATCCGGTACAAAGCTAAATACTGGGTTCTTCACACAAGGTAGAACCAAATCTACGTCGCCTACACTTTATCCGGTACAAGGCTAGATACCAGGTTCGATTACAATGGAGGAACCAACACCCTATACACCAAGTATCACAACACACTTCAACAACCCATATCGAATACACCTATTAGTACAAGACAACGACACCTCCAACTAAACAACACACTAATGGAGGAAGAGAAGAAACATCAAGAGGATTCACTTCAGTGGTCTTGATGGAGACGAAGTTTAGCAACTCATGACCTTGAGCTTGCAAGTCTTCAAGAGGTCTTGATCTCGTCTTAAAGAGGAACCTAGAGAATCACAAATAGAAAAGTTACATAGAAGATCCTTAGATATGAGGTTAGAGAGTTTATAATATAGAGAGAAGATATGTCTAAAAGGGGTGAGCAACAAAGAAGAAATGGCTCAATATATTTATAGGAAATTCTGCCTAGTGTTCACCCGAATCCATCGGGTCCCTTCTATTAGTGTCATTTGGTTATTGTGTTAACATAATCATGTTTTGCACAATTCTTTCGACCAATAGTTATGTAACATGTTTTGAGGAAGGATATTGATCCAAGGATTTTCAAGTCCTCTTTAGATTCAATGACCGGCCACAAATTTTGTGTAGTTTCTATCAACTGGGTGTATTACTCTAGTGCAAATCCTCTTTGATTTCAAACAATTTAGATATAATTTGGTTATTTTATGTAATTTAATTGTCTATGTTTTTATTTGTACAATAAAATTAATTAATAAAATATTATTCTCATCATAATTACTTTTTATTGTTTGCGATGTTTTTTGTTTAATGTCATATCATTTTGATACACCAATTTGGTGGAAAAACCGGTCAACTCTCATTTTGGTCACGAGATTTCGTTAACTCCATACCGATATATAACCAAAAAACCATCATTTTTAATTTTAAATATTATCATCATACATTAACAAAGTTGAGCATGGCACTGTCTTCTTTTTACCGAGAGTTTCATCCTCACCACTTTCGCTAAGAATTCTATCGTCATCATCTACATCAGCAACAAAAATTTGCCCATACACATGCATCTCCCAAGAAGTTTGGGAGAAGTGCATCAAAGGAAAATATGGCACAAAATTGTATTTGATTAAACAATATGACTCCTTAATCAAGCGTTCAAAGCTGAACAACAAAAAAGATGAAGATGCTATACAAGACTTGATCAAATCAATAGAGTATTGGAACAAGAAAATTGCAATGTGGCAGGAGCAAATAACATAATAAACAAATAGAATTTATGATCATTACTCTTAGTTCGACAATCATGTTATCATTTTTGTAATGAAATATTTTGTGTATTTTAAAGACCCAGTATTTACGGTTTTTGATGTCATAACAACAAAACACATCGATAGCCATCGTCGTATCTTCATCTCTCTCTTTCCATTAGTTACCTAGCTTTATCGCTTATAACTTTGTCTCTCGCTTCATGATTATCATTAATAATAATAAAAATAATAAATAAACGGAACCAAACAATGATAGTTTAAATATACTATCTTGTTAATTTTGTGCTTACAATCGAACGATAAAAAGATCTACTTAACCAAACTATGATAGTTGAATGTAATACAACGCTAATTTCGTGCTTACAATCGCACACTGAAAAAGAAAGTAAGCTACAAAAAAAACATAAATCTTAAGAAATATGGACAAAAAAGGTTTAGATAATGATATAGAGTGATAAAGGCCTCGCGATGCACATAAACATTGTTTTTGAAACTAAAATCAAGAAAATCATCAACAAAAATATAATAAATGTTTTGTTAATGTTGTAGAGTGATGAAGGCCCTAAACCTCAAATTAGGAAAATAGTCACGCGTAGATAACGACCGTTGTAGGGGCACCTCCTTCTTGAAGAATAGGATTTTTTTGGTAATGGCGTAGAGTGATGAAGACCTTTCACTTGAACCACAAAAATGAAACTTGCAAAGTGCATGGGGAGTGTCTGTGTATGGAAAAATACAAGTGATGGAAAATAAAGGGTACCATACTTAAAGGAAATAATACTTGAAATGGTCATGTACATGGCACACATGGATAATGATGGTTTGAATTGAAACCGTAGCATTACATCAGCATCAGGGTAATCACATCTCAAATCTAGTGTGTTTAGCGATAGCCAACGATACTTAGTTTCCCAATGCAATAATTATCCGTGCAAGTATACCATTATATCGACACTGTCAAAATGATATATGCGATATCGTGCGATGGATATTTTCCCATTAAGTTCATTATAATCTTTGTAGACCAACAACTATACTGTAACAGTCAATAGACTTCGATATATTATCATGTATCAGGAGCCCACATTGTGGTTTTATTACCGGTTATTATATTTTTTTATATTCTTTTTATGGTTTAAGGGGATGATCTTAATCATAAAATATAAGATCTGAAAAATTATGATAAAATAAAAAAAGATGTCCATGCTATAGATAGGGTTTAGGGGATGATCTTCATCAAAACATGACAGATGATGATCTCATATAATCTGAAAAATTACAAAAGGAAACAACCTAAGATAAATCTCTCTATAAAATTACAAGTCCATTAATTCTTTCGTGCACTTCATCTCTTCATACTTCCTTAATAGCATGAGAAATATGTGCACAAAATCTTCTTCTCATTTTCCTCATCACAAAGAAGTGGGGCTTTCCCTCTCTTGAAGCATATGCAATCGAGCCTAAGGTTAATTCCCAAATTAGGAAGATTAAGAGGACGAAGACTACATATTCGATCATCTACCATCGTGAAGTGATCAAGAATTATGCTGACAACATTGTGTAGCGTTGAAAGGCACGGGTGTCTTGTATGTATAAAAAATATACAAATGTTTAGGGGTGAGCACAAAAACCAAAAAACCGAATCGAACCCGAAAAAACCAAAAAAGCCGAACCGAAAAAACCACCCCATTTGACAAACCAATGGTGGTGGTTTTGAATTTTATAAAAACCGAATGTTTGGGGCGGTTTTTGGTTTCATAAGAAAAACCGAACCGAGAAAACCGCCCCGCCCCACATTTATATATGTATTTATATAGTTTTATCTATATAAAAGATTTGCTATTTAATTTTAAAGATTTAAGTATACAACTTTATCTATTAAAAAAAATGTGTTGTTTATTATCTATACATTAAAATTCGTTTTATTTATAGATATTATATCTTTGTTTTCGAACAATAGTGTTCTTTGAAAATTTCCCCTACAATTCTCGTAAGCGAACGAAAAGTGCAAAGCCGCAAAGACGTGCATTTTATATTTTAGATTGATGTTTGGTTGTTTTGTACATTTTATCGAAGCTTTGGATTGCTAGATAATATGCTATTATCGATATTTTTTTAAATATTTTTGCTTGAAAACTTGTAATTGTAAACTTCATATAAGATTAAAACTTGCTTGTTTTCAAGTAAGAAAAAACCGAATAAAAACCGAAACCGGACCGATTCAACGTCAAAAAACGAAAAACCGAAACCGAAAAAACCGAAACCAAACGGTTTGTAGTTTCCAAAAACCGAAATATACGGTTCAGTTTTTGATTTTACCATAAAACCGCCCCACCCCGCCCCATGCTCACCCCTACAAATGTTAGTCATCGGTGGAGTGTTGAGGGGAGTAAGATTATTGTTTAATATATATACGGACGAAAATATAATGCCATGTGATACTCACGTGACAACATTTAATTTTTGAATATTCATCCCCAATATCGCATGTGTGACGAGATTGACGTTACTGACGTGATAGTTTACTCAGACACCATATCATGTGGATGGAAAAAGCTAACAAATATTATCATATCGCAGCCATCGCGGAAGATCACAAAGATTTCGCAGAAGTTCGTGGGTTATCAATTACATTTTGAGATTTCGAAATACAACTAGAAACCATGCTGAAATCCATCTCAAATTAAAGAGGAAAGTATTATGGATTGAATGATATGTTTTTTAGCACGTAAAACATAACACAATTAAAGATGTCGACGCTTTAATCGACTATCACTACTACCATTTTACTTTCTGCTACCACATATGTGGTATGGCCAAAATGTGGTCGCAAAATGATGGACGTATCTCGTCGCTATGTTTTATTGCGACCGCAAAAATAATGCATCTAGCTACCACCTGTGGGCCCAGAAATATTTAACCCAAACCCAAACTTTAGTCCGCTGGTCAAAACAAAGTAGCGACCACATATGTGATCGCAATGTATAATTATAATTTGAATAATAAAAATTATCGAGATACATTTTATTTAAATACAAAAAATAATACTACTCATAATTATCTAGCGTCCACATGTGTGATCGCAAAGTATTTATATATTCTTTATTAATCAACGAAATAATCATTTTTATAATTAAGTCGCGAATGCAGTAGCGACATATTCATTCTAATTAATAAGACTTTTTTAAATATCACTTTTTATAATGTAAATAATATATTACTATCAACTTAGCCACCACAAATGTGGTCGCGAATTTTGTCAGATATTAAAAAAAAAGCGACAGTAGTTGCACTTTCAGATTTTTTCTGAAAAAATCTAAAAACTCTACTAAAACAGAACTTGTAAATGACCAAAAATCATGTTATAAATGAGTTCAACTTCATCCATCCATTTATTCATTCCCAAACAATAAAATGAAGTCATAATATTCGCAGATGACTATCCAAATTAAGCTATTACTAACAACACAACGATGTCAATACAAATAACATACTAAAATACCTATTCGTCATCATAATCATCTTGATCAGCATTACCACCATCAATCCATCATTACCACCATTATCACCACTATCTTCATCATCAGTCATAACTGGTATATAAAAGCCGTCGGGATTTATCATTGATTGGTACAAATTAGGGTCAGGGTTAACGTCGACAAGTGAATGGTGGCGATGAGTAGACGGGTTGGGAAAATGTTGGATGGGAATATACGGGCGGGGAATAAATTGGGTCAAATTTGAGGAACTACCTGCCTGTTCGTTGAAGTGCATGTTCCTTGTTGAACTTTGTTTAATTTATTTTTATTAAATACTAGTGAGAAAAATTAGTGACCATATTAGTGGTCGCCAATTTTGTGGATCCCAGGATTTGTAGTTTGAAAAAATATTGCGTTGAAAATATGGGCCTCATGTCTTACTTAGCGATCACATATGTAGTCGTCAAAAAATCCCGACGCAAAAAGGTGAAATTGTATTAGTGTATGAGGTGTTAAAAGTAAGAAAGAGAGTAAAACAAAGTAAAACAAAAATGCTTTTCCAATTTTTATTTTTATTTTTATGTAAACATAAAAACTCAAAGGGTGCACTTTTGAGACACTTAGGAGAGAGTGTATATAATGAAGCACCTTTCATCAAAATTTCCTTTAGATTTATTTATCTTAATTTGAAAGAAAACTTGAGAAAAGAAAATGAAAAAACCTACCAAGGAATTGAAGATATTAGATCCGAAATTGTAAGAATTTGATATTTATCTGATGTAATTAAATCACGAATTGAAATAATTAAATATCGGGTTGAAGTATTAGACGATGATTTAAGAAATAAAAAAAAAAATAAGAAAATAGAACGTGGGGAAGGAAAGAAGATGGAGGAAAAAGACAGAGAAAGTACGGGTTATTCCACAGAGATTTTTTTAGACTTCATAGATAAACTAGCCGGGTACCCGTGCGTTGCGGCTGTGAGTACCCGTGTGATTATACTTTTTGGCGATAGCAAGTTTTTTCCGATGCATTACTTTTAAAGAAGGAAAAAAAGAATGTCCAACAGAGGTTATTAATTGGAAATTAGTTTGTTTTCTTACTTACGCATTTAGTAACATAATAAAAAGCTTTTATAACAGGGTGCTTATGTTATTATATGTTTTTCATGATGCTAACTTAACACATGATGATGACTTAATGGAACAACTTTACCGCACAATATTGCTTTAAAAAATGGTAGACTTGCATCACGATGCAACGACAATACGAAAACGATGGTCAACGATATAGCTATTCGTTTAGGACGTGTAATATTATATATCGTTCAAACATACAAGGTGTTTTCAAATAGCGGTTTTAGCACCATATAGTGGTGTCTATATTGCTAAGTTGTGGTGGTAAATGGTGGTCCGTTGCGTGGTCGAAAAAGATGGTTTCAAAAGTTCTGACTACATAAAAGATTGGTTTCTATGATTCGCTTAATGATTTGTAAATTTTATTTAGTAGGTGTTTTAAAGAAGAAATATAAAATAAGATGATTTTCTGCGTTATTATTTTATACCATGTGATATATTAAGTGTACTTTTGAGTGAATAGTGTTTTAATAATATCATTATTTAGTAGGTGTTTGAAAGTTATAAATGATAAAATGATTTATGCATTATTGTTTTGTACTATTTGATATATTAATCGTACTTTTGAGTGTTGGGGCATTTTAATTATATTATTAATGATTTGTAAATTTCATTAGTGATTGTTTTAATGTAAAAGAAAAATTAGATGATTTATGTATTATTGTTTTGTACCAAATGCTATATTAATTGTAATTTTGAGTGAGAGTATTTTAATAATTTCATTAATTCTGACATTAATATACATGAATGTTACAAGTTAGATGATTTATGCATTATTGTTTAGTATCAACTGCTATATTAATTATATTTTTAGTTACAAGTTTAGTGGGTTACTTTTATTAGAAATGTTTTTGGTCTTAAAATTTTTATGACTTCTATATTTAGAATGTACTAAACACTTTATATAGTAGTATAGATAAGAGTAGTATAGATAAGAACTTTTTATTTGATTACCCTGATATATTTTAAGTGTTGGTCAATAGCGACAGGGTTTCAACCACGTTATATATTTGCATCTCTTTAACTGTCAATGCAAATTTTGAACGTTTAGAATAACGTCTTTTCAAAGCTGTTGCACCATTTAGCGTAAATGAAATGTAGTTGTCCTCTTTTGATGATTTTCTCTAAAGATAATAAGGATAGAGAAATGATTATTTCTCAAACTTGTCTATTATCCTTTTTACTTCTCATTATCTTTTTTCTCTCCCCTTTCGTCTTTTCCTTATCTACACGTCCACATAAAAAGAATGCATCTCGGAGTGTCATCTTCAAAAAAATTCAATCCCATGATCACTTACCAAATTTATAAAACTTTATACGTCCATCTTCATATATAGTCCATACCAAAGATATCACAAGTTTCATACAATTATACAAGCCCATCATTTCATCTACTTATATTCTCCAAATTTTCTTCTTTCATATAAAAACACATGTATCCAACCTTCATTTCATAACCTAAAACAAAGAGAGTGCGAGAGAAAAAGTCCGTGTGAAAAAGAGAGATTTTGCTCATTTGCAAGTGTATCTAGTAATGGAGCTTTTTCAAGCACAACCAGATCTATCTCTCCAAATCAGCCTACCCAACACCGAACATACTTCAAAAACATGGACAACATCAACACCAAGTGATCACGATCATCATGATCCAAATTTAGGGCATTTCTTGAAAAGAGCTATGAACACACAACACCACCATACTATCACATCAATAACAAGATATGAACCCGAACCCAAACACTCTTTCGGGTTAAACTCACCCCACCTAACACATTCCATAAATCTAGACCTAACCAATATCACCAACTCAAACCATAACCATGGATTAAAATTAGACTTAGGGTTCTTAAAACCTATAATAGGTGTTCCTGTTTTTGATAATTATCATGACATCAACTCTCATAATAAACATCAGTCTTTACTTGATTCTTGTTCTATGGTTCATCCCCATAATGTTGCACAAACAAGATTCTTGTCTTCGAGGTTTTCAACTAAGCGAAACATGCGAGCTCCAAGGATGCGGTGGACTACAACCCTTCATGCTCGGTTTGTCCATGCTGTTGAGCTCCTAGGAGGCCATGAAAGTATGTTCCAACATCTTGATATTCTTATAAACTGGTCTACTATCAAAATTTTTGTTTTTCATTTCATTGATTGATGAGATATCATATTGTTGTGATGAGTTTAGGAGCAACACCAAAGTCAGTTCTTGAGCTAATGGATGTAAAGGATCTCACTTTAGCACATGTTAAATCTCACTTGCAGGTAAACCAATCTTCTCATTATTCTAAGCCGCTAATTTTATTCATGAAAAGATAAATATTGTTTTCAACATGTAAATAAGAAGAAGAATAAGAACTCTGCAATATTAAGAAAATTTTACTTCATTACATAATACTTACAACAACAACAATATAATCAGTCAGTCAATTTCAAGGGGTTTATGAGTGAGTTAGGATATGATGAAGTCACTTTCTACGGCCAACTTTATAACATATACTTAAATTATTTGCAAATTCCAATGCTTGCTTACCTTGCACACAGGTAACATTTCTATGTCTTAGCAACTGTTTTTCTCCCCCTAATACTACTAGACCTGACGCTTCTCTATAGCTATAAATTCCCAATCTAACTATTTCCTATAATGTTATATTTTGCTCTTCTAATCATGGTATCCTATGTTTTCGTGACAATTTTTTTTTAGAACGATAACTAAGTATCTCGCAATATACAACTATAAACTATCTCATATGTCCTAAGGCAGAACTTAAATCCACAATCATTTCTGACACAACAAGGGGTACCGAACACAAGCCCTACTTAGGTGTTTTCATAAAATATATTATCTTTGCATTTCATTTTCTTTCTTAACTACTTTCTATTTTTAATCTGAAACTGAGTATGAGTTTTGTTTTGAATTTATTTGTTTTCATGCTATAAAGAAAAAAAATAAAGATTAAAAGAGCTTTTTGTGTGAAAAGATATATATATTCTTAATTTGCTAGTATTATTTTGAAGCAAACGCCAAGTATATATACATACTAGAGTTGAGATCAATATAGAACTCATATTTGTCATAGAACAAATGAACCAATCATAACCCTCCATTTTTTATCTAAATTAATACAAAATCATTTTCCACCTTTTTTTTTAAAACAACATATCTTACAAACGGTAAATTTTCAAAATATAAAAATGAATTAAATTATCTTTCTATGATATGCACTTTTACATATTTTCGACAAATATTTTTTCAAAATTCGTCCAAAAATCATATATGATTTTTACGAATCATATATGATTTTAAAAATCATGTATGATTCGATTTTTATGAATCATATATGATTTTTACGAATCATATATGATTCTCAAAAATCATATGTGATTCGTAAAAATCAAATCATATATGATTTTCACAAATCATATATGATTTTGTTGACCAAATTTCAAAAAGTTGTTAAAAATATATAGTGCATATCTAGAAAGATAATTTAATTCTCGGCCACGATGGTATAATTTTTATCGCTAACGATTAACAGATATTTAATTTTAAAAATGGTGAAAGTTTATTATAATAAAAAATAAATTATTATTACTGACGGATTTATAATTTTGTCTATATCAACTTTACATACATACTATTGTATCTTTGTACAATACCAGACAACAAACACTGAGGAATTGAAAACACATAGCTAAGACAAGATTATACATGTGTCAAATGGTGTGTTTTGGTAGAAACATAAATAATTAAATATTATAATATATATTCTCTTTTACTTTAAGATATCAAAAAGTACAGAAAACGCCATCATTCATCAATGATATGTGTAGGTGCGCATATGTATGTCTAGCATCACATGTGATTTCATTACTATAGTTAACCATGGTTAAGTAAATTAGCCAGATGACTTTCGCATATATGGGCATGCACAAGTAATGCAGTTTCTATGCATGGTCAAACACATATGTGGTCACTTCTCTGCTTTGTACTCAACCTAATTTTTAAAATATGCTGAGTAACTTACAATGTTTGACTCATAACAACTTAAGAATGACTTAATTTACAATTGACTTAAACCTTATGATGAACATGTTAATTATTAGTTCCAATTTAGCAAATTGAGTAATTACTTTGATAAAGACATCAGTGGATACTTCAAGTTAATTTTGGTCCTTCCATGAGTTTATCTTATGTGCTTGACATGGCCAGAAGTTACGAAGGAAATGGTATAATGAAAATGTTTTAAGTGATCATATATAATTATTTCTTTACTTTTTTCACAGATGTATAGAACCATTAAAACTACAGGCAGAGCACCAAGTTCTTCGGGTTAATCCCTTTCTTTGTCTTATGTTTCGAGTTCTACTGAAGTGTTTTACCAGGAGTTTCAGTATATACTAAATTCGAAAAGATGGTGTTTAACGTGTAATTAGGGCAATCAGAAGGTCTAGAAAATGGATCACCGGGAGATGTTTTGGGTGATATATTGCTTGACATTCAAAACCTAAAGAGGACAGACTCATCGGTTCAACATGGTGGAAGGTCTAAGGTTCATCGTGAGAAAGACTATCCATATGGACTTTGGAGCAATTCTTCAAGGTTAGTAGTATAACTATTTTATATACGTAGTAATACATTAGCAACTTATCTTCTTCTTTTTTTCTTTTCCGAACGGCATTAGTAACTTATTTATTAGTTAAAATTACTAGCAGTTAGGTAATAGAACACTTAAATTGAACATAAAGTTGTAGACTCATAATGTCATTTGGCAAAAATGCACATTCACGACAATAACTAACAAGCTCTATAATTGTTTGTTTGTACATATCCGTTGAAGGATCTTAAAAACATTTATCTCTCGTTATCTTTGTACTGCATAAACGTGTCACACTTTTTAATTTTAGAAATTCTATAGATCTCAGTGGCATTGTCCTTCGATATACACATCATGCGTGGAAATTAGGCTTTGGCATAAGAGATGTTTTTTCGGTCGATCACTGAAACATGCACGTGACATTTTAATCACCAAAAGACTAGTCTTATAGATATTAGCTTATATGCTATTTTGAGACCACTCTTTTTTTATTCCTGAACTTAGACAACTCATTTCAACATTACTTGATATAGGAAGAATTTCTCAATAACCTCTTTTGATAAAACTAAGCCAAAGATAGATAAATCTCCTTTTAACTGATTACATGGGCTTCACAAGTTCATTCCAAGTGGGATCCACAACTTGTAAAACTTGGTGTCAAAGCTAAGACCTTTAGCTGAAGGACCCATTATGTGAGAAGCTTTTTGGTGCCAAGTTTGCTATCTTTGATACTTCTAAGTACTGTTGTTCTGTTTTTATGTGTCTACTATGCGTTTTTTTTTCATCATTTTTACCCCTCTTTCATATTCTATGCCATGGGAAATTGCATATCACATGGGATGGTTATAACTTTATCTTAAGAGAGTGAGATGTAGCTTTCTTTATATGAGTTTGCTTTTTCTATTCTTTCCTTCCTTCTGCATGGGCTTCCCACTGATTGGAAATATTCCCTTCTCAATGTACTGTTTTTTGCAATAGGCAAGCTTGGCTGCATGGCAAACATAAAGATTCTCAAGTAAATATACCATCTCTTAAGGTAGATTTTTTTCATGTGCATGATGCTATGTATACTTGAATTTAATTTCATTTATCTTTTCCTATGGGAATATTTGGGATTGCTTAATAGTGCTTAATACAGCCGATAAACGTTGAGTGTCTGAGACGGTTTATACATATCCAAATAGTTCACTAGAGTTATTGGGTTCAATTTCTATATTCAAAACAACTTCTTTCAACAAGAATAAACACATAAACAGTTCTAACATAAAATCCCAACCCCCTAAGTTTAGATAGATCTCTTTACGCCACTTTTGATAGCATTCTATAATGTTATAGCTTTATTTAATTAGCAAGAATAATATCTTAAGTGGGAAAAAAGATAAGAAAAGATGAAGGCTTTTAGAAGACTAGTCAAGTCATTCCGATATATCTAATCCTCAATTATTCCTTTTGTAAGATAAAAGCATTAAGGCTAAAAGCAAAGAAAAGAACACACTTTTTTCATTAGACCTCAAAGCACTAAAGTGGCACTAAAATGATAGGGAGTAAATTTTAATATAAAGATGTGTATATACACTTATGTAGAGTGACGTATGAGCACAACACATTGGTAGAGTGCCTCTAAGAGACCTCATTGTGTCATGAATCTTATTTCAGATTAAGTATTAAACTATTTGAGAATTAATCAGCATTATAGAGATAGTTTAACCATAAATCTTAAAACTGTAAACTTATAGTTGTCACAAATGTTTTGCTATTTATCGATTCAAGGGGTGAAAATTGCTATAATATTTATCGCAAAAAAGTTACATAATTACAAAAAAGTTATTGATACTCGTAGTATGCTCGATGTGAATAACATGGAAGGTTTTTCTATGTACACAACTTATGTACGTGGTTAATATAAAAAGAACTAATATATATTTGCTTGTAAATAACCTAAATCTTGATCCAAATTTTTATCACATGACTGAAATGTCCATTTAATTCAAACGATCTCCAATCTGAAGCGGATTTTACGAGTAAGATGTACATTTTTTCTTTACTTACGTAGACAAAATTCTTCATATACTTTTTAATTTGATGTTTTGAATATTTTTCAGAAGGAAACGAATTCAAAGGGTATAAACTATGAGAGATTATCAGAAGTGAACTCATCAAAACCTTACACCATGAAACCCAATCTAGAATTCACTTTGGGAAGACCACAGTGACAGTATGCATGTTGGTGATATATGATATGATGATGATGTATTACATAGTGATTGTACTATTCATTTCATTATCATTATGTGTTTGAATGGATGCTGGTGAAAAAGATTTATAAGGCCCCCACTAGAAAATCATAAAAGGAAAAGAAAAGGGAAAGGGAGAACTAAAGACAGAAGGAAACAAAAGGGAAGAGGTTCTGAAAAGCTCCTTCAATTACTAGCTATCAAATTATTTGTGATCATCATTTTGTGACATTACATCTTGATTGATGCAAGAAAATGTTGTCCCCATTCATTATCTTTTTCGTTTTAGATACCGTGATATACTCCTCACTAATCCATAGATTTTATATAAAACCTCCCCTCGTATAATATAAACAAGCAAAATTTTCTTCTAATGGGCGTGGCCTATTCGATCACATGATAACCACGATCGAAGTCTAGATGTCCTCATGTCCAAAGTCATTGTTATACTTCGTCGAATATTGGATCCTCGCCTGGTGTTATGTTTAATTATCAAGTATTTATAGACCCCATACGCTATACCTCACTCTGCCGGGATTGGGTACCGTTGTTGTAGCAAGTATTTATAACGTAATTAAACTGAAAACCCTAAAAACCTTATAGATCTTATCCGGTTAGACAATGAGACTAAGCCAGCTGCTTTATCAACTGCTTAAAATACTTGACCAACAAAGGTTTATATAAAGTCCTAGTTGTTCTTTTGTTTCTTTTGTTGCAATAGAGAGATAGAAACTTTAACTTTGTTAAAAGGAAATGATCGAGTTGATCTTCGGTAATTGTAATGGAGCACTTTATAAAGAGCAAGAAAAGGATGAGTATATTTTTGCGAAAGGTGTAAGAAAGAGCTCCCTCTTATTTCCTGACGAGTATCATATGCTTTACACTGGCTAAGCAAGAAAAGTAAAGAAAAGGCTAAAAAGAGAACTAAAGAATGTTTAGATCTCCATATTAGTTTGTTAAAAGAAACAACCCATACAAAAAGAAAAGGAAGCAGATTCGTATAACTGTATTTGTTTGAACCTTAAATTATGAATTTGATAGATGCATAACTAGTTCTCTTTTATGCACGTGAACTTTTTTTCTTTTTCTTTCTCTTTCAGGTAAAAGCCATAAAATAACAACGTACTTTCTAAAATTTACCGAGTTGAAACACATACTTTTTTATTAACATATACACCCACGTACTTTCGAATTTTGTTCCGACTTCACCCATATGACCGATTTATATTAATATAATATTATATTAAATAATATTAATTTATTACAATATGGGAAAGTCGAACAAAATTTAAAAGTACATGGGTGTATATGTTAATAAAAAAATATGTGTTTCAACTCGGTAAATTTTAGAAAGTACGTTGTTATTTTATGGCTTTTACCCTTCTCTTTTATGTAAATGTAAAAGGTCATCATGTTAAGGGTTGTTTATTAAGGGTGTGTTTGTTTCTTTAAGATGTTTTAGGTTTAAATTTGACTATCACATCTTACTGGTAAGAGGTGGCTAGAAAGTTTAAATCTAAACAAAATAATGTTGTTTCTTTTTGTATAATTGTCCTATTGATTTTAAATGCTCGTTTCTGCAATTTGTTTATTAAACCAACGCAATGCAATAGAAAGTAACTTATGTAAATATAAAACAAGAATTTTTATCATAAATATAACATAGTTAATAAACCATCAGATATATTATATTAACACAAGTCTTTAATCTCTTATCGAATAAGAGGCAATAAGACAATATCTCCACCTCTTATTGAGTAAGATGTTATATGTCTGACCTGATCTGACTAAAAAAAAAACACTAACGTCTGATCACCTCTTATCGCCTCTGACTCAATAAGAGTAGGAGGCTAATAAGACATTTTTTCAAAAAACAAACACACCCCAAGTATTTGAAGTTTGGGAGTTTGTTTGTAACTAAATGACCCATGTGATAAACTCAATATCATCTGATATAACCTTAATTTTTTACTTTGTCAACTTGCTTAATTTGCAGACACAACAACTAAAAAGGAGAAATGGCGACGGGGTTTTTGGCGAAGATATCCTTGTTTTTGCCAAAAGCCGCTAAACAATAAAAAATCTCGTTTCAATAATTTGACCGGGAAGAAAAGGCACTTAGATTAAAGTTAAGTACAAATTAAAACGGCTGTTAAATGAAAAAAATGATAAACATACGGATATATAGCCACTCATATAACTAAAGCGTACGAATTATATTGCAAATTAATAAACGTTTGGACCTTAACAAATTAAAATAACACATTAAAATAAACATACAGATTATCACATTAAATTAAAAGGCAAATGATTAAAAAAAGTATCATACTTGCCATCATTTTCTCTTGTGGGTAGCGAACAAAAAAATTTGCTTTTGTGGGTATTATACTTTCAAATTCATCCTCTTTAGGGTATTTTGCGAAATTTTGGGACATTTTTGCCCCTCTTTGCTAATAGAAAATTCTTTTTCCCGAATGGCAAAAATGTCACATAGTACCCTAAAGAGGATGAATTTGAAAGTATAGTACCCACAAAAGCAAAAAAATTTGTTCGCTACCCACAAGAGAAAATGATGACAAGTATGATACTTTTTTTTATCATTTGCCCTAAATTAAACATACGGATTACTACTCCATACGAAGATTTTTCAGGTCATCTAAAAGCTCATGAAGTATTGCATCGGACTGACATGCGTGATCCCGAGATGCCTTTTTAATTCCAGTCTTGCCTCCAGCATCTTTATGCATGTCTCCAACATGTTTACCTTAAAATCTTTGACCTTGTAGTTTGAGCACATTGTTTGTTCAGATCTACAAGGTCACGGAGAATAACTTGCAGTTTGAGCACATTGTTTGTCCAAATGGCAAAGTGCGTAACAAAGCTTACTACAGACAAAAGATGTTGTTAGCCGAAATGAGGAAAAAGGAAAGGCATTAACTGCTGATGAAAATGACTTTATGGTTGACATGGATGAAGAAGGAGAACAATTGGAAAAAAACATGATGTTTATGGCCTCTTTGGATGTTGGAATCACTCCTAAACTAGAATTCAAGTGTTAGTAATTAATATGTAATAGTTAGCTTAATTGTGGCCTTTATGTTTGTTATTATGCTAAGGCTTATGTAGAAGGCCCATAAGCCTTGGCCCAAGCCCATAAGAAGGGAAGGATGCTAGTAGTGTTGCCCTAGCTCCTTGCCCTATAAATAATCTTGTAAACCTTCCTTAGAAGGTTGGTTATTCATTTTATCTCAATACTCACGCATATCCTTTCTTTCATTCATACGCGTATTGTGTTAGCTTGTTCAACCGATCACTCCTTTACCTCATTTCTTATATTGATGCTTGTGTTACAAATATGGGAACCTAACAGTGGTATCAATCGCCAAATAGTTGGGTGAAAAGGTTTTGTTTTTGAAGTATTTGTGCTACGCGTGAAGCTCTCGGTTTCAAAACTTTCATATGCATAAAAACTCATCTTTTTTCACTTTCAAATCCAAGATTCTTGTACTTTCAAGGTTATTAGGTGTTAAAGGTTAAGTTTTTGACAAAAAGTTTCAAACTTTACGTGTATTTATTTGTTTTTAAGCTTGATTTCATTCGTGTAGCTGGTTCTACGCGTAAGGTGCACAAAAGTTTTGGATCATCAAGTTTCACATTTTTGTGTTATTTTGGTGATATTGAAGCTGTTTCATCATAAAAATCTGGTTTAGAAACACTCTTGGACAGAAATCTCAATTTTGGCAAAACCTACGCGTAACAAAACCCTAGTTGTTACGCGTAAGCTTTTCACAGTTTGATCTTCAGTGTTCTTGGTTTACTCAGTGTTTTCTTGCTTGGATAAGCCTGAAAACACTTCGACTTTGGATATCTTTTACACTGGAATAAGTGTAAAGGATTTTTGGGCAAAACCCTAGTTTTTACGCCTAAGCAATAACTTACGCGTAGAATCCTTTACGCATAAGCATTTACTTACGCCTAAGCATTGTCTTACGCATAAGAAAATCTTACGCCTAAGTATTCTGCTACTAAGCTTTTGTTTTACGCCTAAGCTAAGGTTCCTTAACCCTACGCGTAAGCTAATCATACGCGTAAGATTCCTTCTTACGCGTAAGTTGGTGTTTTTTACGCCTAAGGTTTTCTTTGCCTAAGCTTGATTTCTACGCTTAAGGATTCTTCATCAACAACGTTTCACTAGACTACAAAGATCCATTTTACAACACAAGTTTCAAGATGTCTCAACCACCATACTCTAACTACTTTCCTCATGTGTATCCTCAACAACAACAACTCAGTCAACAACAACAACAATTCAATCTACAACAACAAGTTTATCAACAACAACATTTTTCACAACAAGGATCAATTTAACCACAAATGATTCAACCACCCCTAGTCTTCAAGTACAACCTTACACAAACTTTAACAATCAACATCCATCCAGGAATACTATGAAGGAACCGTCTTGGTTTGCAAAGATGTGTGAAGCTTTAAGTAGCCAACAATCCATTCATGAGGCTGGATCACTTGATAGACCTCCAATGCTCACTCCCGGAAACTACGATCAATGGGTGATTAGGTTCTTTAGGTTTTGTGATCTAAAGAAGCCACATGAAAAGTTCTTAAAGAAGGTCATCCTGGAAGGTCCATTTCAGATGCCTACTGTCGTTACACCCGGAGATCCAAATGCCAATCCACCAAGAGGTGACGTCACCAACATTGCAAGTCTTACTGACCTCACTGCTGATGAACTTCTACATTTTGAAGTCGATGAACTAGCAATGCAATACATCCTTTTGGGATTACCCAATCCGATCCTTCAAAGTGTTGATTCTCAAAACACTGCTAAAACAATGTGGGAACATATTCATCTTCTCATGGAAGGCAACTCAATCAAGAGGATATGGAATCCAAAATCTACTTGGCTTATGAACATTTCATGATTGAACCAGGAGAGACATTAGAGTCTTATCATCATCGATTCTCAGACATCATCAATGACTTGGACAAACACAATATTATTATGCCAAAAACTGCAGTCAACACTAAGTTCCTGAGTAGTCTTGGTCCTGATTGGGAAAAGTATGTCATTTTCATTCGTCAAGCAAAGAATCTTCATCATGCTACATACGGATTGTTGTACGACTATTTGAAGCCTCATAAAAAGAAGTTGACAAAGAAAGGGTTATTCGTGGACAAAGCTGTTTCACCTTCACTTCGGATAATCAACAATTAGCTTTGTGGGCTCAAGCTTGTTATCCTCAATTCCCGACCTTACAAACCGTATTCACAAATCCTCCACAACCCCTTTGCTCAACCAAGTGCAACAATCACACCATATGATCCATCAAAGTAACAATCTCAAGAAACTCAATTGGTTCCATACAACAACAACAATGATCAAGCACTTTACAGTGAATCCAATGAAGATGCAAAAGCTTTCGATGCATTACAACAAGGGTTTGTCATGATTGCTAGAGCCTTCCGCCGATACTCTAACAAATCCAACAATCGCATTCGTACCTCATCTAACACAAGGAATCGGCCTTTGTTAACAATGGACGTGTTGAAGTTCGAATCGTGGTAATGTTCGTCGATGGGCGTGGTCAAGGGTTTAATCCAATGGGAAGGAATAACATGGGTGCTCCACAACAACAAAGGGCTCAAGTGGTTGAACAGGTAATGCTCAGAATGGGGTTAATGGTCTTCGTTGTTATAACTGTAATGAGAAGGGTCATCGGCTAATGCATGCCCAAAGCCGAGGACAAGAGGCGCGCTTATCACAAAGAGGCTTTACTCTTGGCTCTCAAGGATGAAGCTGGTGGAACTCTTACCAACAAGGAACACAACTTTATGGCCAATGCAGATTCTGATGATGATATGGAGGACTTGCAGGCTAATGCAGCTGTGATGTTAATGACAAACATGCAAGAACTCTACATGAGTGACACAGGCCCAGTGTATGACACTCACGACTTGTCTCAGGTACTGGATCAAACCATTTCATTACTGATATGTTAACTCCGCCTATATCTGTATCCGACGAGGATCAGAATGTTCAACATGAGCCGTCTACATCTCATTCCGATGATAATCAAATAGATCCCGTAGTTATATTTGACGATCAAGATGACCTTATGGTTACCATTGATAATCAAGTTGACTCCGTGGTTATACTTGAGGATCCGACTAATGATCATGTTGAGACTCACGTTGAACAAGCTGAACTTTCGTCTGAGCTCATGACCTTACTTAAAGACCAAGAATCTCGCCTGGAAATATGCAAGGACCTCAATAAGCAATTAAAGTAAAAGAATGCACTGTTAACCAGGGATATTGAATGCTTAAAAAGACAGATCAACGTTTTTAAAACTCAAGAAAAACGTGAACAAGGTTTTGAAGTCGCTTTTGCTAAATCTTACCAAAATGAAAAATCATTAGAACGACAGATACGTGATCTAGTCGCATCCAAGAATGCTTTGTTGTCTCAAATAGAACAACTGAAATATGATCATAAACAACAACTTAACGCTCTCACTTTGGAAACTCAAAAAGCCAAGTCTGAGTTGTTAACTTGTCAAAAATAGTTCTCTGAGTACAAAAAGCATTCAACGAAACAAATAGATGACTATCTTGAAGAAATTGTTGACTTACAAAACAAAATCAAAGAGTTTAAAACTGTTGTTTATAAACATGGTGAATCAATCACAACGATTCAAAAGTTTACTTTCAAACCAAATCCAAATGGATATGGACCGAATCTTGCTGATTACAAACCTAAGTTTTCAAATAGAGCATTCGAACCAAATCCGGAAGTTTACATTGCAGAACATAGAATTGATGATTCCATTATGAGTGTTGTTGAATACAACCGTCAAGAGGAATTAGATGCAGAAAACGAGAGTCGGTCAAAATTGGAAAATGTTGTTTATAACAAACCATTTAACTATTCAAAAGCCGTCACTTTTGTCACTCAACAGGATTTTTCTAACACACCTTGGGTTATCACACCTAATTCTGAGTCTTCTAATGACGGTCCCTTTTCCAATACTGCACAAATTAATGGTCCTTTACCTTCACTCAGTGAAATAAAGCCATTAGCCGAACAATGTAAAGTTATAAAATATTTTGAAACATTCTTATCGGACATCAAACTTTTGGAGCGTGAAATTGAAATCAATTCTGAAATAAAAGTTGAACATTTTCAATCGCTCAAGCGTGCCCAAAGAGATATTTTTCAGAAAAGACTATTACCACATGTCCTCAATTTGAAAAACTGTGCACTATATTGGGAAAGGGATTTTCACAAGGAACTTGGACTTATGAAAAGAGTTTTCGAACAAATAGAAACATCTATTTCAAATACTAAGCATAAAAAAAATGTTGAGAATAGATGTTGATGACTCTTGGAAGATGTTATCGTGCGATATCCATAATGTTGTGTTACTTCATTACATTTGCATATGCATTTGATTATATATCTGCTGATTCTATTGAAAAAGTTGAGAATACTGATAATGTGTCACAAATCAAGTCTTTAAAAGTTGAAAATGAGCGATTGTTAAACAAGCTTTCAAATGCAAAACGTCGTCTTCAATGGTATCAAAAAGATTGTCACACTCGTGAACTCGCTTGGCAAAACAAACTTCACCAGTTGCATACCAAAACTCTTGATCCAAAAATTGAGCAACTGGATGATGAAAATGCGTCTTTGAAATGTCAAGTCTCAAAATATGAGCAAGAACTTTCAAAAGTTAAAAAGGCACATAGTGTCATATCTGATTCACAAAAAAAGACTCGTGCTAAAGCGTCAAAAGACCTTGATGATCATCTTGCTTACACCAAAGATGTTTTACGACGAAATGGTCTCACTCGTTCTGAAAATCTAGATTTGTTACACAAAATCCATGATCTACAAGCAGAGTTGGTGAAACTTAAACAAGATAGGGATAGTAACACTGTAGTAACTGCACCTACACAGATTCAAAATGACTCTAGTACATCTAATGACAAAACACAAGAAACTAATGTGCTTCCCTCTACTGAAACATGAATAGTTGCCTCTTTTCCCAACACCCGCACTTCACAGCCTAGGAGCAATACAAGGAAGAATAGGAAGTTGCGACGTAAGAAAAGAACAATAAAGAATGCTGAAGTAAAAGAACACCCTAGGACCTTGAATAAAACTCAAGTTTCACCCACTTTAGATATTGCGTCTAACAAATGTAATGAACAAAGTGATGTAACGAATGCTAAATCTTTAAGTACTCTTAATGTTTTATTTGAAGCCTCTTGTGTTGGTTGTCATAAAAGTATGTTTTCTGGTTGTCATAACAAATGTGTTTCTAAGACTATCTTGAATCGTAAGCGGAATAATAGAAAACTGAATACCTCTAGGCCCACTAGTGCTTCTAAGTCTGTGCTAGGTAAACCGCCTTCTAGTGCTCCTGCTTTAATCATTGATGTACCCTTAGAACCCAATTCACCTCCTAGGAAGAACTTATCACCTAGTGCATTCACTAAGACTAAAGCTAAGACTAGTTGGAGATGGCAGAAATGGTTACATAATACACTTGGATTTACATGGATAC
Organism: Chrysanthemum makinoi; assembly: GCA_910596185.1. NCBI lineage: Eukaryota > Viridiplantae > Streptophyta > Magnoliopsida > Asterales > Asteraceae > Chrysanthemum > Chrysanthemum makinoi. Next base: position 174,149,118 of record OU343222.1, read on the forward strand.
CTAAAATCATAAACATGTGTGTTTCACCTATAACTGATTCGAAACCCTCTAACTCTTCGGGTTCCAAATCTACTTCTATTCCATCGTGTCGTCGTGTTGAATGCAGGTGATACAGATCATCCTTTGGGTTGTTGATAGCGGATGTTCCCGACACATGACATGCAATCTCAAACTGTTATCAAACTTTGTATCAAAGTTCATTGGCACGGTCAAATTCGGGAATGATCACTTCGCGGCTATCATGGGCTTCGGAGATTACATCAATGGGAACATCGAGATTAGCAGAGTTTATTATGTGGAAGGTCTCGGTCACAATCTCTTTTCAGTCGGTCAATTTTGTGATGGAGATTTGGAAGTTGCTTTTAGGGAAAAAACTTGTTTCATTCGTGATCTACAAGGAAACGATCTTATGTATGGTCACCGCACATCAAGTCTTTATACAATCTCAATGCAAGACATGATTGCTTCATCTCCCATCTGTCTACTTTCAAAGGCAACATCTATAAAATCTTGGCTATGGCACCGTCGTCTCTCACATTTAAACTTTCAAACCATAACCAACCTTGCTCGATATAAACTTGTTGAAGGTCTCCCACGATTTCGGTATTCTAAAGATCACCTATGCTTAGCTTGTGAACAAGGAAAAAGCACTCGTGCCCATTTTTCTTCAAAGGTGGAACATAGCTCACAGCATGTGCTTCATCTTCTTCACATGGATTTGTGTGGCCCGATGCGCGTGCAGAAGATTAATGGCAAACGCTACATCTTGGTAATTGTAGATGACTACTCAAGATGGACTTGGGTTTATTTTCTTCGAAGTAAAGATCAAGCTCCACAGATGATCATCACCTTTCTCAAGAAAATTCAAGTTCAAACCGGAACCTGTCGGACAAGTCGAGCAGACAAAGGAACTGAATTTGTAAATCAAACTCTTCGTGCATTTTATGAGAAAGTGGGAATCGAGCATCAAACATCTATTACGCGTACACCGAACAAAACGGAGTTGTTGAAAGACGAAATGCGTTAGTGGAAGCCGCAAGAACGGGTGTTAATTAATGCTAAACTTCCAGATTACTAGTGGGCTGAAGCCATGTCAACTGCATGCTACACTCAGAATCGTTCAATGATTAACAAGCGCCACAACAAAACACCTTATGAGCTTATCCACAACCGTAAACCGAACCTCAAACACTTTCATATATTTGGATCCCTCTGTTATCCGAATAATGATCATGATGACTTTGGTAAGCTCAAAGCCAAAGCTGACATTGGAGTCTTTGTAGGATATTGTGAAAATTCTAAGGGTTTCCGGATCTGGAATCGTCGAACAAGGGAGATTATGGAAACGATTCATGCCAATTTCGATGAACTTACAGAAATGGCTTCGAGCATACATGACTTGGAACCGGTCATAACCGTTTAAACTTCCCTAAAACCCCATCATCAGCTGAACCTATTTTACAACTAACTTGACGTCAAATGGAACGACTATTTGCTCCTCTGTTTAGTGATGATCTTGATGAGCGTGCTCGAGTGTATCCAATGTTTCCGCTGCTCAACCCGATCAAAATCAAATACGATACACGACACAACAACTACTGTTGAGGAAGAAGCACCAGTTGATTCTACAACAACAGTTGAACAAACCGCATCCAACGACGCTGAACCAACTGATAATGTTCTGAACAATGAAGTACCCCCACAAGCAGATTATGATCCAAATGCGTTCTTCAACCCGTTTGCTAGTGAAACTGCTGCATCGGATGTTGCGGAATCATCTACAAGCCATTTGAATCCTCCCAATCTGCATAATGTATATCAACATCAACCTTCCACACATCGTTGGATGAAAGACCATCCTCTTAAAAACATTATTGGTAACCCGAATCAACCAGTCGTAACAAGACAACGTCTTCACACAGACGGTGAACATTGCATTTATGCACTCACTGTCTGCCAATCTGAACCTAAAAACATTAAAGACGCAATGACCAAAGACAAATGGATTGAACCCATGCAAGAAGAACTCAATCAGTTTAAACGTCTTGAAGTATGGAAATTGGTTGAAAGACTAATAGGGGTCTTCGTCATTGGTCTAAAATGGATTTGGATGCTGAAGGAACCGTAATAAAAAATAAGTCACGTCTGGTGGCTAAGGGTTATAGACAGGAAGAGTGTATTGAATTTGAAGAATCATTCACTCCGGTTGCTCGTCTTGAGGCTGTTCGGATATTTCTGGCGTTCACTGCTCATATGAACATCACGGTCGGATGGACGTCAAAAGCGCTTTTCGAATGGTAAACTGAAAGAAATAGTCTATGTCGACCAACCGAAGGATTCGTTGATCCAGAGTTCCCGAACCACGTTTACAAACTGAAAAAGGCTCTCTACGGTCTCAAACAAGCTCCTCGGGCGTGGTACGATAAGTTATAATCCTTTATCCTTGCCAATAATTTCACTAAAGGTTCGGTCGACCCTACACTTTTCATACAATATCATGGGGCACACATTTTAATCGTTCAAATTTATGTGGATGACATCATTTTCAGGTCAACACATTTAAAATACTAAAACGCTTTTTCAAAACTAATGAAGAAACATTTTGAAATGTCCAAGATGGGTGAAATTACATTCTTTCTAGGACTTCAAGTTCATCAATCACCCCGTGGTATTTTTCTAAGTCAGTCCAAATATGCCCTTGAAATTTTGAACAAAAATGGGATGCAAAAATGTGACACCTATGCCACTCCCATGGCACATACCAAGAAGCTGGATGCTGATTTGCATGGGAAATTGGTTGACCCTACCAAATACCATAGTATCATTGGGTCTCTCATGTATCTAACAGCCAGCAGACCTGATATTGTCTTTGCCATATATCTTTGCTCCCGTTATCAGTCGAGACCAACTGAAACTCACCTCTCAGAGGCTAAAAGAATCCTCCGATACATCAAGGGAACCATTAACTTGGGGATATGGTATCCGAAGGATTCTGGTTTTGAACTAATAGCTTTTTCAGACGCTGATCACGCAGGCTGCTTAGACTCTCGGAAAAGTATGTCAGGAGCCTTATAATTTCTTGGTGATAAACTGGTGTCATGGAAATCGAAGAAGCAAGATTGTACATCGCTGTCCTCAACAGATACAGAATATGTAGCCATGTCGGCGTGTTATTCTCAACTCATTTGGATGAGAACACAACTCAAATACTATGGTTACGTATTTGATAGAATCCCGATGTACTGCGACAATCGAAGTGCTATTGCGATCTTGTGCAACTCTGTTCAACACTCAAAATCAAAGCACATCGATCTTCGATATCATTTCATCAAGGAACACGTGGAAAAGGGTACCGTTGAATTATACTTTGTGGGTACTGAATACCAGCTGGCATATCTTCTCACCAAAGCCTTAGCTCCTGCAAGGTTTAATGAGTTGGTCCACCGGATTGGTATGCGGTGTTTGACTCCAGATGAACTGGATGAACTTTTAAAACATTCTTAAAACCAGTCAAACACCAAAACATCTTTTGTAAATATTTTCAAAAACAAAATACAAAATTATAAAATCTGATAAAACAACAAAAATATTCTTCTATCTATATTTCTTTTAACATGGCAAGTACAAATCTTCCGTCAACACTTTACTATTTCAAAATTCAGTATTTTCTCGGTCAAGTGTTGAGGGGGAGAAAGTAAATATTTTTCGGTTTCATAAAACCTTGTACTTGCATGTTACCTCATCCCGGTTGTTTCTTTGCTAATGGTGGTCACATTTCTGGTTTACTGACACTCCCCGGACTCAAATTTATAAAATTTCATTACTTCTTAAGTCGAGCGGGAGTGTCGTCAAGTTTCTTTCCAAAAAAATCATTCGTTTGGTAACCAAAATGGAAGTTATGGGCATTGGATGAAAATGGTTAAGGTGGAGGGACTGAAATTGTCAAAAGCTCAAAGTATTTTTTAACAAAATACCTCACCTAATCTTTCAAAATCATTTACTTCACCACATTTATTACTCATCTACCAAATCCTACGCCTAATATTCATTCTTCAAAACCATGTTTTTGATCATCAATTTGTAAGTGTTTTCATGATCTTTGTGGTTTTACAAACAATGGTTTTGATTCGTTTGAGAATCCAACGGTTAATTTTTGTGGTTGATTGATCTTTGTGTTCTACGCATAAGCCATGAACACAAAATCTTCATTTGTGTGTTTGTGTTGATAAAAATGATGTTAAAATGCTTAAATAATCATACCTAAACCGTATCTATCAAACAAATCCACCCAGAAACACGAATTGAACATTTTCAAGATTAGGGTTCTTATGCGTGAATTGGGTGTTTTCAATTGTGAGTGTATATGGACTATTAGATGGTCTCGTGATGTTGTATGCATGTTTAATTAACCTAAACTTTGCTTGAATCTCACCCAGAATCAACTATTTTGTGAAAATTGAAAATTAGGGTTTATGATCATAGCATTTGGGTATTTTTGATCCGCTTAGGTTTTGATGTTAAAACTTGGATAAAACAACTCATTAGGCTTCTTAGACTTCCCAGAAAAAGTTTGGTGTCAATCCTATGGCTAGAAACCTTACTCGTAATTCTTGAAACCTAGGGTTTATGCTTTACGCGTATGAGTGTTCTACGCATAAACTGTGTTAATTGAGTGTCCATGTGAAAAGTGAAAGGGATTGAATAATGTGTTAATGTATGAGTTATGATTCATTTGTTTCAGGTTATTATGCGTGAAAATTCAGAATCAAGGTTAATTGAACATCTACGCATAAGGATCACCTTACGCGTAGAATGTTATGCGTAAGAGAAATCTTACGCTTAACCTTTACGCGTAAGGTTCTACAAGGGGACTACGCGTGTCCTGTGAAGGATATGCGTAAACAGTAACCTTTACGCATAAGGTTCACTCTTACGAGTAAGCCTTACGCGTAAGGTTCCACATACGCTTACGCGTAAGCTCTATGCCTAAGGGTCTCTTTTCCTACGCGTAACATTTCTTACGCGTAAGTCATGATCCTACGCATAAGCTTATGCCTACGCGTATAACCACTCCTGTTTGGGCTGAAGCCATGTCAACTACATGCTACACTCAGAATCGTTCAATGATTACCAAGCGCCACAACAAAACACCTTATAAGCTTATCCATAACCGTAAACCGAACCTCAAACACTTTCATATATTTGGATCCCTCTGTTATCCGAATAATGATCATGATGACTTTGGTAAGCTCAAAGCCAAAGCTGACATTGGAGTCTTTGTAGGATATTGTGAAAATTCTAAGGGTTTTCGGATCTGGAATCGTCGAACAAGGGAGATTATGGAAACGATTCATGCCAATTTCGATGAGCTTACAGAAATGGCTTCTGAGCATAACAGCTTGGAACCCGGTCATAACCGTTTAAACTTCCCTAAAACCCCATCATCAGCTGAACCTATTTTACAACTAACTTGACGTCAAATGGAACAGCTATTTGCTCCTCTGTTTAGTGATGATCTTGATGAACGTGCTCCAGGTGTATCCAATGTTTCCGCTGCTCAACCTGATCAAAATCAAATACCTGATACACCTGCCACAACAACTACTGTTGAGGAAGTACCACCAGTTGATTCTACAACAACAGTTGAACAAACCGCATCCAACGACGCTGAACCAACTGATAATGTTCTGAACAATGAAGTACCCCCACCTGCAGATTATGATCCAAATGCGTTCTTCAACCAGTTTTCTAGTGAAACTGCTGCATCTGATGTTGCGGAATCATCTACAAGCCATTTGAATCCTCCCAATCTGCATAATGTATATCAACATCAACCTTCCACACATCGTTGGATGAAAGACCATCCTCTTGAAAACATTATTGGTAACCCGAATCAACTAGTCGTAACAAGACAACGTCTTCACACAGACGGTGAACATTGCATTTATGCACTCACTGTCTGCCAATCTGAACCTAAAAACATTAAAGACGCAATGACCAAAGACAAATGGATTGAACCCATGCAAGAAGAACTCAATCAGTTTAAACGTCTTGAAGTATGGAAATTGGTTGAAAGACCAATAGGGGTCTTCGTCATTGGTCTAAAATGGATTTGGAAAAACAAATTGGATGCTGAAGGAACCGTAATAAAAAATAAGTCACGTCTGGTGGCTAAGGGTTATAGACAGGAAGAGGGTATTGAATTTGAAGAATCATTCACTCCGGTTGCTCGTCTTGAGGCTGTTCGGATATTTCTGGCGTTCACTGCTCATATGAACATCACGGTCTTTCAGATGGACGTCAAAATTTCTTTTCTGAATGGTAAACTGAAAGAAATAGTCTATGTCAGCCAACCAGAAGGATTCGTTGATCCAGAGTTCCCGAACCACGTTTACAAACTGAAAAAGGCTCTCTACGGTCTCAAACAAGCTCCTCGGGCGTGGTACGATAAGTTATAATCCTTTATCCTTGCCAATAATTTCACTAAAGGTTCGGTCGACCCTACACTTTTCATACAATATCACGGGGCACACATTTTAATCGTTCAAATTTATGTGGATGACATCATTTTTGGGTCAACACATTTAAAATACTAAAACGCTTTTTCAAAACTAATGAAGAAACATCTTGAAATGTCCAAGATGGGTGAACTTACGTTGTTTCTAGGACTTCAAGTTCATCAATCACCTCGTGGTATTTTTTTAAGTCAGTCCAAATATGCCCTTGAAATTTTGAACAAAAATGGAATGCAAAACTGTGACACCTATGCCACTCCCATGGCACATACCAAGAAGCTGGATGCTGATTTGCATGGGAAATTGGTTGACCCTACCAAATACCGTAGTATCATTGGGTCTCTCATGTATCTAACAGCCAGCAGACCTGATATTGTCTTTGCCATATATCTTTGCTCCCGTTATCAGTCGAGACCAACTGAAACTCACCTCTTAGAGGCTAAAAGAATCCTCCGATACATCAAGGGAACCATTAACTTGGGGATCTGGTATCCGAAGGAATCTAGTTTTGAACTAATAGCTTTTTCAGACGCTGATCACGCAGGCTGCTTAGACTCTCGGAAAAGTATGTCAGGAGCCTTATAATTTCTTGGTGATAAACTGGTGTCATGGCAATCGAAGAAGCAAGATTGTACATCGCTGTCCTCAACAGAAGCAGAATATGTAGCCATGTCGGCGTGTTATGCTCAACTCATTTGGATGAGAACACAACTCAAATACTATGGTTACGTATTTGATAGAATCCCGATGTACTGCGACAATCGAAGTGCTATTGCGATCTCGTGCAACTCTGTTCAACACTCAAAATCAAAGCACATCGATCTTCGATATCATTTCATCAAGGAACACGTGGAAAAGGGTACCGTTGAATTATACTTTGTGGGTACTGAATACCAACTGGCAGATCTTCTCACCAAAGCCTTAGCTCCTGCGAGGTTTAATGAGTTGGTCCACCTGATTGGTATGCGGTGTTTGACTCCAGATGAACTGGATGAACTTTTAAAACATTCTTAAAACCAATCAAACACCAAAACATCTTTTGTAAATATTTTCAAAAACAAAATACAAAATTATAAAATCTGATAAAACAACAAAAATATTCTTCTATCTATATTTCTTTTAACATGGCAAGTACAAATCTTCCGTCAACACTTTACTATTTCAAAATTCAGTATTTTCTCGGTCAAGTGTTGAGGGGGAGAAAGTAAATATTTTTCGGTTTCATAAAACCTTGTACTTGCATGTTACCTCATCCCGGTTGTTGCTTTGCTAATGGTGGTCACATTTCTGGTTTACTGACACTCCCCGGACTCAAATTTATAAAATTTCATTACTTCTTAAGTCGAGCGGGAGTGTCGGCAAGTTTCTTTCCAAAAAAATCATTCGTTTGGTAACCAAAATGGAAGTTATGGGCATTGGATGAAAATGGTTAAGGTGGAGGGACTGAAATTGTCAAAAGCTCAAAGTATTTTTTAACAAAATACCTCACCTAATCTTTCAAAATCATTTACTTCACCACATTTATTACTCATCTACCAAATCCTACGCCTAATATTCATTCTTCAAAACCGTGTTTTTGATCATCAATCTGTAAGTGTTTTCATGATCTTTGTGGTTTTACAAACAATGGTTTTGATTCGTTTGAGAATCCAACGGTTAATTTTTGTGGTTGATTGATCTTTGTGTTCTACGCATAAGCCATGAACACAAAATCTTCATTTGTGTGTTTGTGTTGATAAAAATGATGTTAAAATGCTTAAATAATCATACCTAAACCGTATCTATCAAACAAATCCACCCAGAAACATGAATTGAACATTTTCAAGATTAGGGTTCTTATGCGTGAATTGGGTGTTTTCAATTGTGAGTGTATATGGACTATTAGATGGTCTCGTGATGTTGTATGCATGTTTAATTAACCTAAACTTTGCTTGAATCTCACCCAGAATCAACTATTTTGTGAAAATTGAAAATTAGGGTTTATGATCATAGCATTTGGGTATTTTTGATCCGATTAGGTTTTGATATTAAAACTTGGATAAAACAACTCATTAGGCTTCTTAGACATCCCAGAAAACGTTTGGTGTCAATCCTATGGCTAGAAACCTTACTCGTAATTCTTGAAACCTAGGGTTTAAGCTTTACGCGTATGAGTGTTCTACGCATAAACTGTGTTAATTGAGTGTCCATGTGAAAAGTGAAAGGGATTGAATAATGTGTTAATGTATGAGTTATGATTCATTTGTTTCAAGTTATTACGCGTGAAAATTCAGAATCAAGGTTAATTGAACATCTACGCATAAGGATCACCTTACGCGTAGAATGTTATGCGTAAGAGAAATCTTACGCTTAACCTTTACGCGTAAGGTTCTACAAGGGGACTACGCGTATCCTGTGAAGGATATGAGTAAACAGTAACCTTTATGCAGAAGGTTCACTCTTACGAGTAAGCCTTATGCGTAAGGTTCCACATACGCTTACGCGTAAGCTCTATGCCTAAGGGTCTCTTTTCCTACGCGTAACTTTTCTTACGCGTAAGTCATGATCCTACGCATAAGCTTATGCCTACGCGTATAACCACTCCTGTTTACGCATAAGCTTGGAATTTTACGCCTAAGCCTTAGATCAACCAAAATTATGAATTGTTACGCGTACATACTTGTAAATAAATAAATCATAACGTCGCGAAACCAAAATGTCATTAACAAGCTTAAATTGTTAATAAGTTGTGAAAATAAGTGAAAAACTTGAACTTTAAAACTCAAAGTTAATCTACTCACGTAACTTATCACGACGTCTTTAGACTATTGGACTAACAAGTGACATTGGACTCGTAACAATCATTGACATATCACATTCAATAAATAGACAATAAAATCAACTGTTGACTAACATAATGTCTTTCGATATGTTGGTTCTTTTGGCTAAATATCTTTCAGATCACGATATGGACGTTCAAATGCAAAATGTGGATGCACCAAATGTTCTCACTGTTGAAGATATCTTCCCTAATGGTTACCCAATGAAGATCGGAAAGAACAACCTCAGAGTTGATTTTGAGAACTTCACTTGTTCCGAGTCTTCATGTCAGATTGCAGTGGATATTCTGAAGACTCACCCTTATCAGAACATGCTCACAAACTCGCTCTTGTACCGGAGATCTACATTCACCAATTCGGCATACAATGCAAAGGTCAAAGGTTAAAGTCTTGTGACGGTGACCCTTAACAACAAACAAGTCACCATCACGCCAGCAGATTTGAGGGCTATTCTTCTTATTCGTCATCGAGCCTCGAATACAATGCCACTCCAACTGAAGAGGTCGTTCTCCAGTTCATGGTCGACATCGGCTATGATGAAGCTACCGGGGTAATCACAAAGCACTCATCTGTGGATCTCAAGAACATTCCCCAGCCACGGAGAACCCTCTACATAATGATTGCCAAATCCGTTTCCGGACGTGATAGTGGTCATGAGCATCCCAAGCTCATGGAACTACAAATATTTTGGGCTATGGTCAACATGAAACACATAGAAGAAGAGGAGAGCTCGGATGAAGAACAACTGGACAGAGACTACAGGAAAAAGGTGAAGAGTCTTAGACACCAACACGTTGCCAAAGAGTTCGTACAGCAACAAACTCGTGGCCCAGGAGGGTCAAGTGGTGGTGCAATATCTACACCAGTTTCCGATGCGGTTAATCAACCCGATAAGGGAACTGGTACAACCACCCACGAACAAAAAAAAAAGCAACTGGAGAACTCTATCACTTATGAATTTGAGGAACCAGATATGGAGAAGTCTGAGAAAATTTCTGATGAAGATCTGAGGTTGCACAAAGAAAAGCAGATAAAGCTCAAGCTCAAGCGGATGAAGAAGCCAGGATTAAGGCTGAAGAAATGGCTAAGTCTGGAAAAGATGACGAAGTTTATTACGATGATTTTCTTCTAGACAGCCCAGCACGTTCCTAGGAACTAACTTCTGAGCCACCAAAAGACCCTGAGTCTCTTCATGTCTCATCATCATCATACTCGTCTTCTCACTCTTCACCTCCACCATCCAAAGGCACAACCAGATCTACATCCAAGTCAGTAAAGAAACCAACCGACTCTTGGATATCCCGGGCTAAGACAAAGATTGTCAAAGCTGTCAAGCAAGTCAGGAAGAAAGACGTGACCAACAAAAAGCTGAATCAACTCGCTGACAGAATCAATCTTCTACAAGACGAGATAGACAAGATGTCAAGTGAAAGGGAGTATATCCAGAAGTTTATGAAACGTGATGTCCAAGGGGAAATGAACAAGATGATTAAGGAATATACTCACAAGTTCCTTCTCGACTCTGTTCCTAGATTGACAAGGGATATGTTCGCCAGACAACTTACTCCAAATATCGTCGCATTGGTTAAACATACATTGGCCAACTCACCTGAACTCTCTAAAGCTGAGTTGATCTCGAAATTGGTGATACAAATGTCTAATCGGTCTGCAACCTTTGATTCATATGAAGCTAAATTCTTTGAGGCCCTACTTGAATATCAACTCAAATCATCATGCAAAGAGTTTGCAGGTCAACCTAAACGACCAAGAGATGACGATGATATGGACAAGGATTCTGCACCTAAACGTCCAAAGAAGTCTGGTGAATCTTCCTCTATGCCACCACTAACCCAAAGGATTCCAACACAAAGACGATCTCCTTCACGTTCTGCCGCTGATAAACCTCAGGACTCTGAGTTACCACCATCAACAGAGAAAACCGGTGATCATTTCGAATACACTGGTGGTGACGATGAAGAGATCCCAGAGCTCCAACAACAACCCACCTCTCCCGCCACAACAAAGAAACCAGAGTCCTCATCAAGGACAAAGAAGAAGAAGACAAAGACCAATGTTGTCTCATGGCTAGACGAAGATGACACCGCAGAATATGACTGGTTTTCTACACTTGTTGATGCTACTCCCTTACTACCAGAAGGTGAAGAAATGGTAGATGGTCAAACATTGGAGCATGCATTGTTACTTCAAGAAAAATTTCGGGTGAAGAAGATGACAAAAGCAGAGTTGAGACGCATTAAGAATGAAGCTTTTCAACTGCTCAAAGACAGCTCTGAAAGTGCTATTGAATTTGAATATCATCTCGAAAACATAGCACGAGCCATGTCTAACAACATCGATTGGCTCAACCCTGAAGCTAACATTGACTTCACCAGAAAAGACAAGGCTCCATACTACACAGACTGGACCAGACCTCTACCTACAATTGGCCAACCGGATCAACCCAAGATTCCATTCCGTTATTTCTTCAACAACGACCTAGAGTTTCTTCTACACGGTAGCGATGTCTCCAAGAAATACGCTACATCACTCACACTTCCTTTCCCTGCAGCAATATACTCCAACAACATAGCCATCGAGGAAAATGCTACTCACATGTTTGCCGACAGCGTGGAAAAGTATGACCTTGATTCGATGTATGGGATTCACCATTGGCCGGAATGCCGAAGAATCTTCTACAAAAGCTGCCAGGTTCAAAAGTCGAAACACGAAGTGTTTAGTGATAAACAGATCGTTGCTATTAGGCATGTTACTCTTTCGTCAAAATGGGACTACACATTCCTCAAGAACATTGTGGTCAAACGACAAGACGAAGAGGACTATGAATTCTGTGAAGTGGATTTTTCAAGACTGTCGCTAAATGACATTTAAGATATGTATCTCGCTAAGGTGCAAGGACGAATGCGACATTTCTCCATAACTGTCCAACGCGAATACATCAAGTCATTACTCATCTACATCAGAAGCATAGTGATCCAAGAACGTGTAGAGGACATTCAACTTGTCGTGGAATCGTATCAGACGCGTGTTAACCTCACTAAACCACAGCTCAACCTTCCCGACATAAACCAACTTCCTCAGTACACCCTCATCAGCAGACCATTTGGAGTAGTCTACCGTAGTGAACTACACCGAAATTGCTTAATGGCGTGCAAAGAGCTTAATAAGTTTGGGGATCATACACTGAAGAAAGTCAGGGATGGTTTAGCTTATCGGTTAAAGGCGATTGATGAGTGTATAAATACTCATCATTTTTAGTCAAATCTGAACTGCAAAACATTTAAAATGCTCAGAAATGCATCAAAATACTAAAAATATCTCAAAATTGCATTTTATATGTTTCAGATGCAAAATGTTTAAAATCAGATGAAAAATGAGCTAAGTTTGCATAATTGGCAGTTTTAGTCCCCCAAGTTTCAAAAGTTGTCAGAAATAGTCCCTGAGCACTTATTTTATAAGAAAAGTCACCAAAGGTCCTTTTGAAATCATAAGTTGTCATAATTAGTCCTTTGGTGAAAAATGTCAAAAGTTTTGAGAAATTACAAGTTTAGTCCTTTGAGTTTCAAAAGTGGCAAAAATGGCCCTTAAATTATTTGAGAATGACAAGTTTGGTCCTTGGAATATTGGAGATTGTCAAGTTTAGCCCTTGGATTATAATTTCAGAATGTACATTATTGGTCCCTGGAAAATCAGACTTGGCAGTTTTGGTCCCTTAACTACACCATTGGATCTAATTCTATCCTAAAGCCCAATACCCTTTATACCCGGTCCAGTCCAAACCCACAACCCGTTTACCCATCCAACCCGTTATCCCAACCCACGTTTAAAAATAAAACCGCCCCTTGTTTTTTCTCCTTCTTCACCAACTATCTGCAAAACAACTCACCATTTCCATACCTCCACATCACCAAGCCACACCCTTATCACTCCACCTCACCCAACAATCCAAGAAGCAATTAATGCTTCCTTCTCCCTCGCACTCAATCCTGTCCCAAGTTGCTAAATCGTTTTCCCGCCAAAAACTAAATCAACGGCTAAAAAGGAGTCAGATCATCCAACGGCCAATTTTATTGGTGGGAAAGGTTCAGAGTCTCAAAGGGAAGCTTTTTGTTGACTATATAGAGAGAAGAGAAGGAAAAAGACAAGTAGCAGTTTTTTTAGTTAAAATTATTATAGTAGCTAGTGTAATTCCAGTTTTAATGTTTTCAAGTTATATTAAGCTTTTGTAACCTCCATTGTAACCTCAGTTTCTTTGTTAAGTTTTTAATGAAATTTAGCTTTGTGCTAAAATCAGTGTTTAATCTTTTAATGTTACTTAATATTGCTTATTAGAGTTAATTTGGTTCATTCCAGCTTATTTAAAAAATAATTGCAGCTCGTTCTCATTATTAATCAAAAACATAAAAAAAATTCAGAAAATAAATAGTTGAAAGAAAAAAAAATAGTTCAAATCCTCTTAAGAGCTTCTAACAAGCTTTGCCACTGTTTGTTTGAGCCTTGTTAAGCTAAATTATAGCTTATTCAAGGTTTATAGTTGTTGCACTTTTCATTTACTCAAAAGCAAAAATTGGTCAACAAGTCAAACTGCCCCCATTTTGAAGAGCCAACATGGATTGCTGATACTGGGTATGGAAATGGTTTAGACCAGAGTTATTTGGGTTGAAAATGATTTAGGTTAGTGGTACTTTGCTGATTTGCATGCCATAGTGGCTGGACACTTGTAAGTGTTTAGAATCTGTTTCTTTCATATCTGTTCTGCCACATTATTAGTTCAGTAGTAATCTGTTTGTTTTTATTGTTATTATTACATTTGTTAGTTCAATTTTGATAATAGATCATAGTTAGTAAGCTGTCTTGATTAGATTTAAGGATAGATATAGAATAGATTGCATTTTAACATCTTAAGGATTGTTTGGCACTAGGCCATAGATCTGTGATAGAGGTTAGATCAGTGGTCTAAGTGAGCTGTTATAAGCTTATATAGGTTAGTTGCATTTATAGTAGCCTTGAGTTTGCATCTATTCTGCATATTAAGTCAAAATCCCTTTTCAATCTGTTTTGAGTTCTTATCTGTTGGATTTAAGTTGCAAAAGCTTGAACATAGGAGTAGGATTAATACAGATAGCTTAATTTGGTCTTCTTTCATCATATAACATCAAATTTAACCTGTGTTGAGAGATCAAATCTCACAATAGTCAACTTTTCAAAACTGCTTCAAAAGTCAAAAAGTGAAAAAGTCATTTTTCACCAAGGTTGGAGGAATTTTTCATTGATTCATTATTGGATCAAATCAAGTGATATTTTGGATTTTACAACTTCAGTTGGTCTAGTTTTGATAAATGAATTTTGGAGAATTTATGGAATTATTCTTAAGCTATAAACAAGCTGCTCAATAAGCCCTTTGTTGCCCTGTTCACACTCAGCATCACTGAATGTGAACCTCCCCTTCTTGCAGAAGCTCTCAAGGCTTCAATATAGCTTATCATTACCTAAAATTTGGTCTAGATGGTCTTTGGTTGGTGGACTAGAGGGTGTTACTTCTGTTTTTGACTATAGCTTATTAAATAAGCTTGTGCAACAGCTTAAAGATAGGGGGGGTTAAGGACTGTTTGAGTTAAAAAGCAGTTAACATAAATCTTGATTAGTGCATCATTAGTGGTTAGGATTAGTTGTAACCAGATTCTTTAAGTTAGTTTTAGCATATAATAGCTGTATTAATGAATTGGTGCTTTCTAGAGCTTTTTAGCTTATTCTAAGTGCTTATTCTCAAGCAGTTTACACTGCAGCCTCATATTCTCACACATAAGCCATAGTTTTTATATTTTTCTTAGATTTTGAATATTAATTTAGAATTTTCCTGAATGTTTCATATTTTTCCAGCACTGTTTGATATTTTTCCTCATTTAAATCAGTTTTTAGGACTTTTAAATTAGCTTTTGTTCCAAATAAATCAGAAAAGTTTCAAAAAAATAAGTTTTAATTTTTCCTAGGTTAAGATAAATATAAAAAGCAAAAAAATAATTTTTCCAGATTTTTCCTAGTTAAATTTGTAATTTTTAGCAATTTAATTAGTTTTAAATAGTTTTTAATTCATAGAAAATAGAAAAATAATCAGAAAAATACAAAATTAGTTTTGAAAATTCTCTTTAGTTATTTTAGATTTTCCTAAGTCATAATTTCATTTTTCTACTTTTATTTCATATTTTCTTGTATTTTAAGGTATTATTAAATAAGTAAAAATAGTTTTTAATTAATAATAATTAAATAAATAGTCATAAAAATAATTTTCTTTTTCTCAAAATTTTCTCTTATCATTAGGTTTGTAAAAATTTCATTTTCATACTTTTAGGATTATTTCTGTTTCAATTTCACATTTTCTTTTGTACGTTACGTAGTTTTTAATTTAAATTTATAAAAGAAAAATCAAAAACATCATTTTAAAAATAGTGATAGCGTTTATTTAATATAATTTATCTTTTTAATTTTCTTTAATTTGCATTTAAGCCCCTGTAATTTATAAACTTTCTCTTTAGGTATAATTATTCTAATTCACAAACCTTTTCCCGTTCAAATTCACCCGATCACTATTCGTTTGATTATTCAGTGCACAGCTCGTTGGGACTTAACGACCCGGGGAAACACTATACTCCTCTGATCTTCATTGCATTGTTCCTGAGCTGTTTGAAGTTTATCACGGTTGACCATTCACAAGTGGTTAGCTGGTGTGATAAAACTTGGGTTCGGACCGATCAAATTTTGGCGGCCGCTGTGCTAATAATCTTACGTTTAGCAGATCAGTGATTGTTGAATATACATCCATTGTATATTTTCCATCCTTGTTCATATTTTCTTATTATTATTATATAAAAACAAAACGGTTCCCGAAAACATTTTAAAATCACAACAAACACAAAACCCAAAAGATTTTCTTTCTTATTTTTACAAAATGTTTATCCAACAATCCAAAAATATCCATCTTTACCCTCTCACATCTTTGATTCTTCATCCCAACCCCTCTGTAAACCTTTGATTCTTTCCTATGTCATATCCACACCATTTTGGTTGCCAATGGTGTGGTGGTCCTCATAATGGTGGGAATTGTCCCTACCTGTAGCATGGTAGAATCAGGAGATGGGTCTGTCTATAACCAAGCTCCCTATCCTTACCATGACACATCTGATTCATTCTACCAGCCACCACATCATGAGATATTGACATATCTGTGTGAGTTTTGTGGAGGTCCTCACCAAGGATTTGAGTGTCAATCCAGAAACGCGTTTGTCTATGAACAGTTTTCTGGTAACACTCAGGACTTTGGAAATTACCAAATTCCATATTATTCACATGTCTAGCCACAACAATCATTTTGTTGTGAGTACTGTGGAGATCCACACGTCAGCTCGGATTGTCAAACGGGGAATACATTTCCTTGTGACAATTTTGACACATCATTTCAAGACCAACCTCCACAGTACCAAATGATTCAAGCAACTCCTCATGAAACTACGACAGACCTTCTATGAAGAGTGCGGAGTTATTAAAAGAACTTAAGGAGGAGTCGGCTATGTCGTTTCAAAACTCTCGTGAGGAATCTATGGCAGAATTACTTGCAAAAGAACGAGATGCTAGAAACGAAAAGAGTATGGAGGAATTACTTGTCGAAGAACAAGCAGCTAAAACACGTGCTATATTCCGCAGTGTTGCTCTTCTCGATGAGGATGATGATGATGAAGTTACCCTTGATATTCGTCAATTTTGTGCGGGTTCATCAAGTTCATCAGTTGAAATTCCTTCCATGAAAAATCAGGGAGAAAAGACTATGATGGAATTACTAGCAGAAGAACAAATGGACAGTGTAAAACATATGTATGCTAGTCCTTCTCAACTCCCTCAGTCTGTTGTTATCACACCCGATATTCCCACTCACTCTCTAAACATGGGGGATGAGCATCTTGACACTGTTCCTGAAAAGGAATCGGACGAATTCATAAAGTCTAGTGTTGAGAACCTTGTCCCAATCCCGAGAGAGTCACATGGAACTTTTGACCATATGTGTGATATCCCTTCCCCTCTTGAGTCTTCTCTAGATCATTTTGAACCTTTCTCCGATTTTAGCGACGATTGTGCTTCCTATGGAAACATCGAGTATGTTGAGGCATCACTCCCACAGTCTGATCCTCTTCTTGAGGAGTTCACCGATGAACTCGCTCACATCAATCCACTTTCATCGGAAAGTGATGATGATCTCTTTGATTTCGAAGCCGACCTAGGAGAAATTGAAAGTCTCCCTTATAATGATCGTTCACTCACTTCTCACCCTAAAAGTCCAATAGAGAATGTTGATCACTTTGTTCCCGAAACATTCAAAGCTACTTTCACCAATCCTCTATTTGAATTCGAATCTGAATTCACTTGGATTTCTAACAATCCAATCTTTGACGAGGATAGTGATGAGCCCACAATGGAACAAGAGTTCACAAATTCACTTCATGTGAATGATTCTCTTCTTGAAGAGTTCTCCGGTGAACTCTCTCATGACATATCTCCTCCGGAATATGATCATTTCTATTTTGATCTTGAGGATGATATTGGCTCGGAGTAAGGTGTACTCTATCATAAGAGTTTGCTTATTGATGATACTACCCTCACCCTTCCTCCCGATATGTCTACATTTGAGGATGAAGAATGGATCTTGATTGTTATAAAAATCTTTCTTCCTTTCCTCAAATATCTTGTGATTTCTCTTCATCTTCACTCCTTCGGGAATGAAGACACTATCTTTGACCCCGGCATCTTCATTTATTATTTGTGAGCCGGATCTATGTATACCTCATCGGTGTGGAACTTTCACGTACTTCAATGTTTATACAAACATCTTGAATGAAAGTCCGATGGAGATTGTCTCTTCCACTTACTTCCCCATGAACAAATTAATTCGAGGTCGAGTCAAGCTAGCGACTCGGTAATCAAAAACAGTAGTTAAACATGGGTTTTCACCCGTGTGTACCACCCTAGTGTAGGGAGTTGCCCCCCGTATATAAGTTTTCAAAAAAAAAAAAAATTAAATAATGGCCGTAGTATTTCCCTTTTACGTTCTCAGTTTCGGCATAACCGCCGGTACTTTGAATATTGAGGGCAATATTCATTTCTAGTGGGGGGAATTCTCACGAATTTTATCATGTAATTATACCACCCAATTCCCCCATTTTTGGCCAAAATTTTTTTGGAGCAAGTGTTTTGCACTTACTCAACTTACGGTTATCAGTCCGCCATGTATAATAAACAAAAGGATTGGCTAATCCATGAGCAAACGGCTCTTGGTAAAGATATCTCAAATCCATTGACGGCTTGCAATTTGCCCAAAATTGTATGGTATTCAGCTCACCATATCTTTAATTAGTAAAAAGTTGGCTAGCCCGCAAGTTTATGGCTTGTGGTAAAGGCAGTTGGAAAACCATAATTGGTAATCGACTCACCAAAGATATTTTATCTAAGATTTGGCTAGTCCAGAAGCAAACGGCTTCTGGTAAAGACAAATCAAATCTGTTGGAAGCTGGTGATTTGCTCAAAATCATATGGTTATCAGTGTACCATAGTTCTTACTTGAACTGAAACAATTGGCTACTCCAGAAGTAATGGCTTTTGGTAAAGAGATTCAAATCCATTAAGTTTTTCTCAAAAGATTGCTAGGGACTAGCAATAGTTTAGTGTGGGGGATTGATGAGTGTATAAATACTCATCATTTTTAGTCAAATCTGAACTGCAAAACATTTAAAATGCTCAGAAATGCATCAAAATACTAAAAATATCTCAAAATTGCATTTTATATGTTTTAGATGCAAAATGTTTAAAATCAGATGAAAAATGAGCTAAGTTTGCATAATTGGCAGTTTTAGTCCCCCAAGTTTCAAAAGTTGTCAGAAATAGTCCCTGAGCACTTATTTTATAAGAAAAGTCACCAAAGGTCCTTTTAAAATCATAAGTTGTCATAATTAGTCCTTTGGTGAAAAATGTCAAAAGTTTTGAGAAATTACAAGTTTAGTCCTTTGAGTTTCAAAAGTGGCAAAAATGGCCCTTAAATTATTTGAGAATGACAAGTTTGGTCCTTGGAATATTGGAGATTTTCAAGTTTAGCCCTTGGATTATAATTTCAGAATGTACATTATTGGTCCCTGGAAAATCAGAGACTTGGCGGTTTGGTCCCTTAACTACACCATTGGATCTAATTCTATCCTAAAGCCCAATACCCTTTATACCCGGTCCAGTCCAAACCCACAACCCGTTTACCCATCCAACCCGTTATCCCAACCCACGTTTAAAAATAAAACCGCCCTTGTTTTTCTCTTCTTCACCAACTATCTGCAAAACAACTCACCATTTCCATACCTCCACATCACCAAGCCACACCCTTATCACTCCACCTCACCCAACAATCCAAGAAGTAATTAATGCTTCCTTCTCCCTCGCACTCAATCCTGTCCCAAGTTGCTAAATCGTTTTCCGCCAAAACTAAATCAACGGCTAAAAGAGTCGGATCATCCAACGGCCAATTTTATTGGTGGGAAAGGTTCAGAGTCTCAAAGGGAAGCTTTTTGTTGACTATATAGAGAGAAGGAAAAAAGACAAGTAGTAGTTTTTTTAGTTAAAATTATTATAGTAGCTAGTGTAATTCCAGTTTTAATGTTTTCAAGTTATATTAAGCTTTTGTAATTCCATTGTAATCTCAGTTTTTTAAGTTTTAATGAAATTTAGCTTTGTTCTAAAATCATTGTTTAATCTTTTAATGTTACTTAATATTGCTTATTAGAGTTAATTTGGTTCATTCCAGCTTATTTCAAAAATAATTGCAGCTCGTTCTCATTATTAATCAAAAACATAAAAAAATTCAGAAAATAAATAGTTGAAAGAAAAAAAAAAATAGTTCAAATCCTCTTAAGAGCTTCTAACAAGCTTTGCCACTGTTTGTTTGAGCCTTGTTAAGCTAAATTATAGCTTATTCAAGGTTTATAGTTGTTGCACTTTTCATTTACTCAAAAGCAAAAATTGGTCAACAAGTCAAACTGCCCCCATTTTGAAGAGCCAACATGGATTCTTGTCTGGGTATGGAAATGGTTTAGACCAGAGTTATTTGGGTTGAAAATGATTTAGGTTAGTGGTACTTTGCTGATTTGCATGCCATAGTGGTTGGACACTTGTAAGTGTTTAGAATCTGTTTCTTTCATATCTGTTCTGCCACATTATTAGTTCAGTAGTAATCTGTTTGTTTTTATTGTTATTATTACATTTGTTAGTTCAATTTTGATAATAGATCATAGTTAGTAAAATTTGTCTTGATTAGATTTATGGATAGATATAGAATAGATTGCATTTTAACATCTTAAGGATTGTTTGGCACTAGGCCATAGATGCGTGATAGAGGTTAGATCGATGGTCTAAGTGGTACATTATAAGCTTATATAGGTTAGTTGCATTTATAGTAGCCTTGAGTTTGCATCTATTCTGCATATTAAGTCAAAATCCCTTTTCAATTTGTTTTGAGTTCTTATCTGTTGGATTTAAGTTCCAAAAGCTTGAACATAGGAGTAGGATTAATACATATAGCTTAATTTGGTCTTCTTTCATCATATAACATCAAATTTAACCTGTGTTGAGAGATCAAATCTCACAATAGTCAACTTTTCAAAACTGCTTCAAAAGTCAAAAAGTGAAAAAGTCATTTTTCACCAAGGTTGGAGGAATTTTTCATTGATTCATTATTGGATCAAATCAAGTGATATTTTGGATTTTACAACTTCAGTTAGTCTAGTTTTGATAAATGAATTTTGGAGAATTTATGGAATTATTCTTAAGCTATAAACAAGCTGCTCAATAAGCCCTTTGTTGCCCTGTTCACACTCAGCATCACTAAATGTGAACCTCCCCTTCTTGCAGAAGCTCTCAAGGCTTCAATATAGCTTATCATTACCTCAAATTTGGTCTAGATGGTCTTTGGTTGGTGGACTAGAGGGTGTTACTTCTGTTTTTGACTATAGCTTATTAAATAAGCTTGTGCAACAGCTTAAAGATAGGGGGGTTAAGGACTGTTTGAGTTAAAAAGCAGTTAACATAAATCTTGATTAGTGCATCATTAGTGGTTAGGATTAGTTGTAACCAGCTTCTTTAAGTTAGTTTTAGCATATAATAGCTGTATTAATGAATTGGTGCTTTCTAGAGCTTTTAATTCATAGAAAATAGAAAAAAAATCAGAAAAATACAAAATTAGTTTTGAAAATTCTCTTTAGTTATTTTAGATTTTTCTAATTCATAATTTCATTTTTCTAGTTTTATTTCATATTTTCTTGTATTTTAAGGTATTATTAAATAAGTAAAAATAGTTTTTAATTAATAATAATTAAATAAATAGTCATAAAAATAATTTTCTTTTTCTCAAAATTTTCTCTTATCATTAGGTTTGTAAAAATTTCATTTTCATACTTTTAGTATTATTTCTGTTTCAATTTCACATTTTCTTTTGTACGTTACGTAGTTTTAATTTAAATTTATAAAAGAAAAATCAAAAACATCATTTTAAAAATAGTGATAGGGTTTATTTAATATAATTTATCTTTTTAATTTTCTTTAATTTGCATTTAAGCCCCTGTAATTTATAAACTTTCTCTTTAGGTATAATTATTCTAATTCACAAACCTTTTCCCGTTCAAATTCACCCGATCACCATTCGTTTGATTATTCAGTGCACAGCTCGTTGGGACTTAACGACCCGGGGAAACACTAAACTTCTCTAGATCTTCATTGCATTGTTCTTGAGCTGTTTGAAGTTTATCACGGTTGACCATTCACAAGTGGTTGGCTTGTGTGATAAAACTTGACGGTTCGGGACCGATCAGCTATACAGCAAGGCATTGGGTTACCTAAGAGATGGAATTCGAGGGAGAGAAGGGATGTGAAGAAGATCATCACTCGCATCGATGAAAGGTTGTTAAGAAGGGATCAATTTAGAACTTTGGAGAGCTTCGTAGGTGGACGTCCCAGCATATCTCTCACAAGCTACCAACGTCCAGAACGCATTCCTGGAGTTATTGCTGGACTACCGGATTCTCCTGGTAACCCTTGATTTGTTTCATTATCTTAACAATTGGATGTGTGTTTTTTAATCTAACAATGGCTTGTGCACACATAATTGTACAACCCGTTCTTGTAATGAAAGGACCACGTAGTGCGGCCAGGTGCCACAATCCTTATAAAAGGAGCGAAAGTTTCTTACTTTTGAGTAAAACTATCAAAACTTTTATTTTTCAAATTTTTGCTCAAAAGAACAAGTACTTCCCCTTACAATATTCAAAACCTCAAAAGTTAACATCACTTGTTGAGGGGGAGTATTTGCTTAAAAACTTTGTTTAACAAAATGTTCTTCGTGGTAATCTTCCCGCAAAACTCGAAATGGTCATATTCGATATCAAAATTTCATCAAAAATAACATTTATATGCCATTTTTGAGGGGGAGAAAAATTTATGTGATAAGAAATATGTTGTGAAATTACAAATGAATCGTTGTGCTACAGACTTAACCAATGAATTGACGAAATCTTAAATGTTAGTAACTCGAAAAGACTTGTCCGGGATGGGTAATAATTTCAAGCTAGCTCGCTAGTGATGTAAACGTGTCTCGCAAAGGACTTGTCCGAGTAGAATGTACCACTCGAGAAACTCTTGGTAGACATGAACTTTGACGGGTTTGACAACCTTTCGAGGTTTGTCTACACCTTCAAGGTAGTTATTAGAGCTAGTTGTCACCTAAAAGCTAACAATGTAACTCTTTAACTATGCAACGTAACCGTGTCTCATGGGGAATTGTCTATCTTGAGTTGATCAATTCAAAAGTCAGCATCTTCTCTCCCGTCATGATTTTTCTAGTAAAAAATGATGAGTATTTAGACACTCATCAAAAAGTCTCAAACTCTCAACAGTGGTATTAAATGCTTTTACTCATAACCACTTTGAGAGATTTTCATGAAAATGGTTTTATGGCAACATAGGTTAGTCATGGAGTTATAAGGTGACTAAGGTTAGGAATAACCGTCCTATGATCCGCCAGAGCCGAAGGGATCTACCCAAGGACACCACCAATAGTTAGAATTAGAAGTTCTTAGGTATGATTATAAAAAAAAGGAGAAAATGAGAATCGGAGAAAGATGGAGTTGAAGAATTAAAAAGAAAAGTAAAGAAAAGGGTAAAAAGAAACAACCCTCCAGATTATTCAACTTAGAGCAGACACCGGGTTCAATTCATATGCTACTGGCTGTCACTTGATGACACCGGTATTGAAGATCAAAGTCGTCATGGACCCAGTGACGCATGCACTAAACCTTCTTAGCCACTCAAGTTTCTCTCAACAAAAGCTTGTTTCATTCTCACAGGGTACCTTACGTAAACTATCGGCTTTCTCTTAGAGATTGCTGGTATTGAAGAAGGAGACCCTCTCCCTAGTCTCCGCTCAGGAAAACCAAAGCGCACTATTGAGTCTAGAGCCACAAGATTCATCAAAAGATCTCTTAGGTACACTTGACATTTCATCACTTGTCGTTCAACAATAAGGACGCAAGTGATACATTATCGAGTCCTACACAGATCTTAGCAATCTGTCAAGAACATTTATGAGAGGTTCACACAAGTGATCCTCAGTGATTGAATGGAAACTCCTGCCAGGGTCAACATCAAACGGCCACGGCAGTCACTTCGGTAACTCCTTGTGGGTTACGCAGTGTGTCTCAAACGGTCTACATCGTGGGGTGATGCTTCGGTGTACCTCTGCGACTCATCGAACTGTAGGTGTACGGATTTTACATCGCGTTATCTCACTTGTGGGACTCGGTTCGGGAACAACCTTTGTGAGAATTAGAGTCGTGTTTCACACTATCTTTGTTAACACACTCGAAGTTCAAACTTGTAAGCGCTGGATTATTTCTAACCCATGTTTTATGTTTTCTTCTTATGGATGCTCGCGGGTGGAAAAGATCGTGCAGATTCTCCACATGCTCATACCAACATCAACACTAATCGAAGTTCTCTCAAAAGGCAACACAAAGTCAGAATGATTCTTAGTCAAAGTCAAAGAATCTACAAAGTTTAAAGACTAAGAGAACTACATCAGTACTGAAATCCAATGTTAAAGAGCGTGTAAGCATGTTGGAGAAAGACGTGGAGGCACTGGAGCAACGAAGCAGACTTGATGCAGACTGCCACAACATACTATCACTACCATCACAAAGAACAAAGATCAAAGAACAAAGAAAATGATGACGTCAAAGCAGAATATTTCAAAGGAAACAATTTCTCTACACTGGGGAGATTGTTCGAATCAAGGCACTTCTTCTCACAAGAAAGAAGAATGTCAGAAGACGTCAAAGCTACTATTACATCAGCACCTACAACGTTTATAGCATCAATCACTAACACTTAGGGGGAGATTGTTGGAATCACTCCTAAACTAGAATTCAAGTGTTAGTAATTAATATGTAATAGTTAGCTTAATTGTGGCCTTTATGTTTGTTATTATGCTAAGGCTTATGTAGAAGGCCCATAAGCCTTGGCCTAAGCCCATAAGAAGGGAAGGATGCTAGTAGTGTTGCCCTAGCTCCTTTCCTTATAAATACTCTTGTAAACCTTCCTTAGAAGGTTGGTTGTTCATTTTATCTCAATACTCACGCATATCCTTTCTTTCATTCATACGCGTATGGTGTTAGCTTGTTCAACCGATCACTCCTTTACCTCATTTCTTATATTGATGCTTGTGTTACAAATATGGGAACCTAACATTGGAGAAGGTGGATGTTTATGAAGCTCAAGATGAAGATTCAACTCCAAGCTATGACACTGATGCTGAAGAAGATGACCAATTCATCAACCAGGTACACTCATCAGATGCTTGTGATATAAATGATCTTGATGAATTAATTCATGGCAATATTCTAACAAGTAATAAGATAAATGAAATCAACACATGTAGCTTAACATCTACAAGTGATGATCTTCAATTATCCACTATAAGTGTCGAATGTAATCATGAATCAACAAGTCAAGATCGACATGATATGCTTCAAAACTGTGCCACCATTCAATCTCAAATTCAAAATTATGCTAACTTGATAAAATTGGAACAAGATAAAAGTGCTTTCTTAGAAAAGAAAATCAACGACATGTTACATGATGAATAGTCTGATCGACCATTAGCGCTAAAACGTCAAATTCTTGAGTTACAAAATGAGATTTTTCATTTAAAATAAGATATTTTGACTTTTGATAACATTAAAAAGAATTCTAAAAACGAAGTTTCAAAACTTAACGAGGATAAAGCTAATTGTATTCAACGATTAACAAAAGCTGAAACTAAACTTCACTCTACCGATCAGACTATTCAAACTGTACACATGTTAATGCCCAAACTAGATTTAATTTTGGATCTAAAATAGAGTATTGGCAGTCCTAAACCATCTTATCTTGAAATGGTTAAACGTATTGAACCTAATTTGTATAATGCTGGTTACATGAGACGTGATACCTTCAAAGATTACTTGTTTGTTCCTAATGACATCTCTCAAGAGGAAATTAAAAAATGTTTGAATGTTAAACAAAATGACAAAAATTTCTCCTACTTTAGTTTAGATTATGGTTTGATAAACAAGGAAAACATTCTTTCACGAAAATTAACAAATGTGGAAAAACATGTGGAACAGCTTTCTGAAAACCCATATGATCCACAAAAATATGAGAGTTCAGCGAGAATAAGCTTTTGTAATCTTAAAAATAAAATAAATTGTACGTAGGTCGTTATTCGTGGAAAGCAAAAATTTAAATTGGCTGAACTTTTGAAATCCAATTCTTATGAAATGGAAATTTTGAAGGAAGTCAAAAAGATACTGAAAACCTATATCGAGACTTCCATGAATAGAGTTAATGACAAATTTATAGATTTTGACGAACCATTAGTTTCTGAGATGCAAACTGACTTAACTTATATCACATCTCTTAAAGATGAATATGAACTTTTCAGCCTAAACTCTGACATTAAAAAAGAATATTTCATAAATCAAATTGAACCAATCAAACCACAATATACAATAATAGAAAAGAAACTTGAAAATTTTAAAAAAGCAAAAACGTTTTTAGACACAGAAACCCTCTTACTCAAAGAGAGTTTAAGAGAATGTTTGCAAAAGAACATTCACTTGAACGAGTAATTGACTTGTCGTACTGCCAGATTTGAAAACTCTTGTGCTAAACTTGAAAAACAATCTTAACGTTTGAAGCAAACTGGCAGCGAAAAATTGAAGAAAACAAATACGACAAGCTTTCCTATGATTTTTTTTAAATTAATCTTAAAAGAGAACGAGAAATTCAAATCTAAAGTGCTTGATTTGATAAAAACCAAAGAATCATGAGTTTATGGACTCAAGCCAATTGAAAAATCAAAAAATTTCATATTTTTCAAAACAACCAATATTTCTGGCAAGTCAAAAACACAAAACTCAAATTCTTGAGCCAAACAAAAAGAGGTTTTATCTAATCCTAAAGTAATCGCTCCAGGAATGTGTAACATTGGATCTACTTTTGTTAAGGAACCATATGGTTCAAATGATATGATGCACAATCATGAATTAGCATTAGATAGTAATCAAGCATTACTTCGTAAGGATATACCTCTGGATGCACCAATGTGTTTCTTGACTCCTCCTCCTATAGAAAAGAAATCCAAAGATTCAAAGAAACAAAATAACAAGAAATGTAAGAAACATAAATTAGAACAACAAGGTCAAACTACATAATCTGCTAACGCATATTTGCTTTTTGATCCAGGTTTAGACACTACTTGTAGATAGGAGAGACCATCTAAGATCAGTGCCTTGAAGACTAGTACCTCTCTAACTTCCACTGCAGTAATAAAAAAATCTAGAACTTTTAAAGCTTTCAATAAAAAAATTCTCTAAGCGAATGGATGACTGTAATGAATTAAGTTTGCATGGATCTGTTGTTTCTAAACTCAAGAATGTTTTTTTACCTTCTGTTCCTTATAATTCTGTTTCTGCTAATTGTGTGCATGCTGATTTGAATTGTGATAATGTGAAAACCAAAACACCTAGGAAAGCTCTCTCAAAGCCAAGAAAACATAGGCCTAACAAAAATTGGAAGTGGATCCGAACGGGTAGAATCTTTGAGTATCATGAATTATTCCCTGGTTCTTGCCTTAGGTGGAAACCAACTAGAAGAGTGTTCCAACACGTAGGTTATAGATGGCATCAAGTTAAGAAGAAAAGCGAACCTAGCACCACTAATCTAGAAAAATTCAACCCACTAGGTTTGCGATCTAAACTATCTAACTACGTGGAATCACTTTATCAATGGGTTCCAAAATTTCTGTTTCTCGCTTTGATGTGCAGCTTTTCCAAGTGTGCCTTTGGTACCTCGATTCGGGGTGCACCCGACATATGACATGGAACAAGGCACTGCTCAAGAACTTCGTGACTAAATTCTTGGGTATAATGCGTTTTGGGAATGATCACTTCCTCAAAATCACCGGCTATGAAGATCTCATTCATAATAAATTCAAAATTCAAAGAGTCTATTTTGTCGAAGGGCTAGGTCACAATTTGTTTAGCATTGGCCAATTTTGTGATAGCGGTTTAGAGGTGGCATTCAGAAAACACTCATGTATTGTTTGTACTCTTGACGACGTTGATATTCTCAAAGGCTCCAGGGATTTGAATCTATACCATATTGCTCTTAATGAAATTACATCACCAAAACCGATATGTTTGCTTGCAAAAGCATCATCATCACAAGCCTGGCTATGGCATCGTCGTTTTTCACATCTGAATTTTTGGACATTAAATGACCTTGTTTACAACAACCTAGTCAAAGGATTGCCTAAAGTTTCGTTCAAGAATGATCATCTTTGTTTTGCGTGTGAATTAGGGAAAATGACTCGTGCAACGCTTAAATCCAAACCCGAACATAGTTCCGTTGCACCTTTGCATATACTGCACATGGATTTATGTTGTCCAATGCGTGTAGTCAGTCGATATGGGAAGAAATATATATTGGTTATTGTGGATGACTACTCACATTACACTTGGTTTCACTTTCTTGCCTAAAAAGCTGAAACACCCGATGTAATCATTAAGTTCATCAAATGTGTACAAGTTGGTCTACTAGCAACAGTTTGAAATGTGCGTACTCACAATGGAATGGAGTTTATGAATCAGTTAAAGCTTCTTCGATATAGTTGGCATCACTCATCAAAGATCAGCAGCTTACACTCCTCAACAAAATGGTGTAGTTGAACGGCAAAACCGTACTTTAGTAGAAGCTGCTAGAACAGTGCTAACCTCCACAAATCTTCCATTAAATCTATGGACTGAAGCAATATCAACAGCGTGTTTCATACAAAACAGATCAATCATCAACAATAGATTAAAGGAAAACCCCATATCACATGCTTCACAAATGTAATCCAGATGTAAAATACTTACGCACCTTTGGTTGCCGTTGCTACCTTCTTAATGATTGTGATGATCTTGGAAAATTAAAAGAAAAAGGAGATGCTGGAATATTCTTTGGTTATTCTACACAGTCAAGTGCTTATCGTATTTAGAATCAAATAAAAAAGTTGATAAAAGAGACAATTAATGTTAACTTCGATGAAGTAGAAGAAACGGCTTCTGATCAAGTCAGATTAGAACCCGCACTTAATCATGTTTCTGATCAACAAAGTTCAGAATCAGTGCCAACGACAATGACTTCTGGACAAAACAGTTCAGGACTCGGACCAAAACAAAAACCATCAACACCGAAAACTAAACATATTCAAAAGGAAGAGTTAAATGGTTTGTTTGAAAATTTCTACGATGAATCATGTGGAGGAAATAGGATGAAGATGTCTACAATAACCGCTGCAACTCCGATACCCGAAGTTTATCATCAAGAAGACATACCTTCTCCCGTATCTGGTTCATCAACAACTACTTATGAAGATGCTAATCCCGTACTAGATACCCCTTCAATAACAACGATTCAACAAGAACCTTCACTAAACAATACCACTCCAACCTCCAATCAGAATGTTGATGATCAAGCTATTAAAAATGCATTGTCTGAAGAGGAAAAATTCACTAATCCATTCACGACTCCCAAAATTGAGGTCGATGACCCTTCTGAGACGCGAAATGTTGATCCTTCAAACATGCATACGTTTTACCAACCACATCCGCACAGAAGAAGATGGACTCAAGATCACCCATTAGAACAAATCATTGGAAATCCTTATCAACCCGTTCAAACAAGGAATGCTACACCAGATTACTATTTCTACAATTATTTCCTGAGTCAAATAGAACCTGACAACGTCATAGCAGCACTTGCAGACCCCGACTGGATTGTCGCAATGTAAGAAGAAATAAACCAATTCAAACGCCATGACGTATGGCGAAGGGTTCTCAAACCTCTTGGAAAACTCATAATTGCATTGAAATGGATTATGAATAACAAAATTGGATGAATACGGTGAAGTAATCTGCAACAAAGCTCACCTTATTGCAAAAGGTTATAGATAAGACGAAGAAATCGACTTCGATTAATCATTTGCACCAGTTGCTAGGATCGAAGAAATACGCTTATTATTGGCATATGCAACTCGTAAATCTTTCACTGTATACCAAATGGACATGAAAACGGCCTTTTTATATGGAGAGTTATAGTAAGAGGTGTATGTAAGTCAACCAGAAGGCTTCATTGATCCTAACCATCCAGAAAATGTATATGTCCTTGACAAAGCAGTATATGGTCTTAAGCAAGCACCTCGTGCCTAGTAAAAAGTGTTGTCTGAATATCTGCTCAAACATAATTTCGTTAAAGGTTCAATTGATCCAACTTTGTTTATAAGAAGAAAAGGTGACGACGTCATGCTAGTCCAAATTTATGTTGATGATATTATTTTTGGATCTACAAATCCTAAATATTGCAAAAAATTTGAAAATATCATGCGACAAAAATTTGAGGTGAGCATGATGGGGGAGATAAAATTCTTTTTGGGTCTACAAATCAATCAAACTCCTCGTGGTATCTTTATTCATCAAAACAAATACACGATGGAAATTTTGAAAAAGTTTGGAATGGATAAATCTGATCCTGTAAGTACGCCTATGCAACATTAGCCTAAACTAGATAAGGAAATTTATGGGAAACCAGTTGATGCTACAAATTAATGTAGTATGATTGGTTCACTCATGTACCTTACAGCTAGTCAGCCTGATATTCATTTTGATGTCTGTATGTGTGCCCGTTATCAATCTAGGCCAACGGAAAAGCACCTTACTACTGTGAAACGGATATTTTGGTACCTAAAAGGAACACTCTACATGGGCCTTGTATATCCGAAAGACTCCGGTTTTGAACTAATTGCCTATTCAGATGCAAACTATGTAGGTTGTAAAATTGATTGCAAAAGTACTTGGGGAGCTGCTCAAGTCTTGGGAGAAAAACTAATCAGCTGGTCTTCAAAGAAGCAGAATTTCACTGCCTTATCCACTACAGAAGCTGAATATATATATCCCTCTCTGGATGTTGTGCTCAAGTACTGTGGATGAAAACTCAATTAACGGACTATGGTTTCTTTTTCGACAAAATCCCAATTTATTGTGATTCGCAAAGTGCCATTGCCATCTCTTGTAACACAGTAAAGCACTCGCATACAAATCATATGGTAATCAGATACCATTTCATCAAAGAACATGTAGAAAGACGGAACGTGGAACTGTGCTTCATGAAAACTGGTTACCAAATTACTGACTTCTTCACCAAAGCCTTGCAACAAGAAAGATTTGAGTATCTACGACAACGTCTAGGAATGACAATCATGCGTAATGACAGTGAAAATGATGCTGAAAAGATCAAAGAAGTCACAAGCGTAACATTAAACACAAGTACATCTAGTAAAATAATCGGATAACTTTTACTCATTAAGGTTGTTGGTTAAATTACAGATCAACACCCGTTTTTAAATAAAGAACCTGTACGTACGTTTTAGTGCGTCAATCCTTAAATATAAGAAGAGAAATCTTTTTATTTATCGTGAGTAAAATTTATACAATATTTTTCAAAAAGTTTCTTTTCAAAACCTTTTCTAAATTTTTTTGCTCATGATAAAGTTTTGAGCATGTTTTTCTGGTTATTAAAATAATCTTTTTTAGCTCAAAACCTAAGAAAATTTTAAAAACAATGCTACTCGCTTCAAGAATAGATAAAAAATAGTTTAAAATATTAAGCTAATTTTTGGAGGAGAAAAACAGAAGTTTGTTTTTGAAATCAAATAATAAGTTGTTAAGAGTTGTTGAAACAAAAAATTGTTGTTGAAAAGGAAAATGAAAAATGATGTTAAAATGATGGGAAAATACTATTACTTTGAGGGGGAGTGAAGATTTTTTATTTAAACATTTTGATATAACACAAAAGATCATTAAAAAGACTTAAAATGTTTTCAAAATTTTGTTAAAAATAAAAAGATAACAAAAAGGACTTTATGTGAAAAAATGCATAAAGAGAAGTTTTTTTTTTTTTTTTTTTTTTTTTTTAAAAAAAACTGTCAAAAATATATTGTGAACCCTCCCCTAGTTCAAAACTTTGTGAACAGGTCAAAATTCGAAAGACCAAATGAGTTAATAACTCATCCAGCCTTTGCGAGAGAAAAACACACAAAACCTTTTCACCTTCACAAACTCTCTCTCTCTCTCTCTCTCTTGCACAAACACCTCTATCGCAAAACTCTCGAATAATCTTTGCTATTTGATTCTCGTTTTTCCCGTGCAAAAGTAAGCTTTCAAAAACCTTTAACACATAATTTTGAATCTTTGTTATGAATTTCATTCATTGTTATGCATTACATTGATAGAAAATTAATAGTTAAGGTTGCGCTTTGGTTAAGCACAAAAATAATCAAAGGGTTTGCGATATAGAGTGTTTTGATTAAATTCTTGTGGTTAGATGATTGAGATAAGATGTCTAGATCATGATTATGAAAGAAAACTGGGAATTAAAGGGTTTGATTTTGGGTAAAATGGTTCAACTTTGGGTCAATAGTGAACAGTTAGGGTTGTGACACCAATAATGGTGTTTTGCGAGACTTTACGATAGAGCCAAAACTAATTTTAATAGTATTTTAAAATCTACGAGACTTATGTTGCGACAACATCTTTGCACAAAATGTTGCAACAATTGTCTTGTGATAGCCCTTTCCAAAATAAGTTGCGATAGCCATTAGTATCACAACTTTAGCTTGCGATACCTCACTTAACCTTGTTGCAATAGTTGACCATTTGCGAAGTTGACCATGTTTGCGATACCAAATCACTGTGATAGCAGATCTTGCCAAACTTTGTCACCCACTTATTTCTAGTTACTCTGCCAAAATTTCTAAAAATATTTACGTTCATACAAGTATTTCACTTATAAAAACTCTTATAAATATTTTTCTTATTATGGCAAAGTAATAAAATGATCAAAACTCTCTCAACAAGTCATAACTTGTTCAAAACTCAAGTGCTTATCAAATTTATTTGTCAAAAACATGAAGTTTTTAAAGATGAGCACATTATAAACAAAAAGTGTATTTCTCAAACTCAAAAATCGACTTTAAATGAGAAACATCAAATATTTTTTCTAAAAGGAAGATTTTTTATTTTTAGATACAAAATGAATATGATTAGTTTAATATTGATTAGACCAGGATTGTATTCCGATATTACCTTTAAGTAGTTCGAGATGCATATGTTTAATTAATAACTTAGACTTTTCTGTGATTGCACCTTGTTACATATACACTTTATGTTTGACATCTCATATGTTAATTGTGAATGTATTATTTTGACAGATTCAAATTTAAATTATTTCTTGGTTGCCAAATGGTTTTGAGACAACTCGACATTGTCTTAACTAAGAGTATCTCATCTTCAAGATAGTTATTAGGACTAGTTATCACCTCAAAGCTGATAATGGACTCCTTTCACTAGGAAACGTAATAGAGTATTCAAAGTTTTAACTTGTTTAGGGAAATATCACTTATGCAACAAAAGCTCTTTTGAGACAACTTGTAGTTGACTTAACCTAAAGTTTCTCATCTTCAAGATAGTTATTAGAAATGGTTATCACCTGAAAGCTGATAATGGACTCCTTTAACTAGGCAACATAATAGAGAGTTTGAAGTTTTCTCATCTTTCAAGAAATTTCACGCTTGTGCAATTAATTTTTTTTTGAAAATGCTTTTCTATCCAAAGTTATCTAGTATACAATAGACTACTTAAGTTTGAAAAAACTGATGATACTTTTCCCCAAAACATTCAAAGACGGTACGATGATTGTACATTTTAAATCATGAGCAACTAAAACAAAGATTATTATTTACCTCAAAATTCTTTGACAAAGTATCATAATAACAAACATTTGGTGAGGAAAAACAAAAACAGACAGAGATAATTAAATTCCATGTTAAGAGAATAGAGGGTACGCACTTATGCTATAAAAGCAAGAAAGCATAAGAAAAGAACATAAAAAGAAATATGCTCGAAAAAGAAATGCTAGAGCATACAAAAATAGACAAAGTGAAATAAATAAATTTAAATTTATCCATATACTTAACATCTTTCATATCATTTCATAATCAAATCACAACAATGGCTCAAGAATAAGCTCCAGCTGAACAACCACAATTCACCTCTGAACAGATCCTTCCAGAAACTAAACATATCAGATTTGGTGACTACAACTATCTCCTCGAACCATCAACCTTTAAATGTGGTCACCCAATCATTGTTGATATATTGAAAAAACACCAATCTATCCAACACTTCACAACACAACCACTAATATTCCATTCATTTACATTCAACAATTCTGGAACACTATCCATGTCGTTAATGAGTCAAACCCTCCTGTGCTAAAGGTGATAGTGGACAGATACACCACAACTCTCACTTATGAAAATCTACGCACTGTGCTGCAATTACCGGCTGCTGATGCAAACGGTCATCATGGCTTTGAAATATTGCCAGGATCTAACCAGCTTGTAGATTTCTTTCATGAACTCGGATTTGACACTGATGTTATGAAAATCAAGAACACTTTTGACTTCAAACGCAAATATCTACCTGGTCACTAGGCTACATTATTCTCGATACTCAACCGTTGTCTAACGGGAAATGAAGCAGGAATTGATGTTGGTATATTTACGGTGTATTAAATGTTCTATGGTGTTGTGAATCAATGCCATTACGAATATGTTGCACTCATTTGGGTCGAATTGGTTGAATTGATCAAACACAAATTCAAGACATCGACGAAGAAGAAGGGTCCATATATTCCTTTTGTTAGATTCATCAAACTCATGATTGAACACATGATGAAGACTAACAAACTAACAACAAGACCAATTGGACAAAGGGTGAATGACAATATGATGAAGAACTAGCAACCTGCCAAGGACGCAACTACCAAATCACCAATGGCAATACTACAGGAATTGCTTGATCTTGCTGATAAAAACTCAAAAGCATACAAGGAAGATATATAGCTAGAGGTAGCGCTTATATGGAAAGCTCAAAACCGAACGGACCTACCCTGAAACGCATAGGAAATTAGGAACTACAGCCAATATAGGACTAGAGAAGGGAATTAAGAAGCCAAAAAATGAACAAGGTGGAAAAAGGTTGAAAATAATTTACAAACTTGCTGATGAATTAGATGCAAGAGATATGAATATTGATGAAGATGAAGTATTGAAGAAAAAGGGTGAGAAGGAGGATTCAGAGGAGACTATTTCTGATCATCAAAATGATAACGACCAAAATGTCGGTGAAGGTATGCAGGAAGGAGGAACAACCCATAGGAAGTAGAGTAGAAAGGAGGATAGGTTAGAATTAGACACCAGTAGTATTATTAAATCCTCGAAGATAAACCAGCTCCTAAACCTAGGTACTCCTGAGCGAATGAATCCAACGTCATTTGTTGACACAATGACAAGTTTACCTTTAGTTACTCTTAGTGAGTCCGAACCGTTACCGATTACCCGAGATGTTCCACCACCACCACCACCAACAACAACAGCAATCACAACAACAACAACAACAATAAAAAAATGGTTACAACAACAACCCCACCAATGGCTCAAGCAAACAAACCAACACCACCATCATCAACAACAACATTCACTTCACTTCTAGATCAACCTCTATGATTTGTTACAGAAGGTTATATAAAGAAAACAGTTGAAGGGTTAACAAAAGATTTCAATGGGCAACTTCAAGCAAAAGAAAGATGAAGCAAAATACAAGCTGAAGTAGCTGCTGAAGTTTCTAGAGATGAGGAATTTACATTCGATCAACTAAAAAAAATGATGTTGAACAGATTTCAAGAACAACCTCATTTATAGAAAGAAAAATCCAACCTCTATCATTACCTCATAGAATCACAAAACTTAGGATCAAGATCACAAGAAATAGCTTCACTTAGAGCAACAATAACAGTAACGAACAAATGATTGGTTGCTGAAATCGGACTGCTAAATGATCAAGTCTTCTCTTTGGAACAAACCTGTAAAGGTGGTTCTCGAAAACGTCATCAAGGATGACCTTGACTCGGATAATCCTGAGAGGGAGAAATGTTCCAAGAGATCGAGACGCACCAAACACACTTCCTCATCCTCACAAAAAAACATAATCTACCACTAGATCAAGTATAAAACCTTCCAGGTCCATATCTACTGAAGCACAAAAGGATCAAGAAGATGCTGCAATCACATAATCTAGTAAGAGAAAGAGGAGAAGTGGGAGGTAGTGATTCTATGATTGGTGAGAAGGATGCTGATATGGGAAAGTCACAAGTAGATGAACAAAGAAGGAAACCGACAGTTGAAAATCCTGAGGGTACATCAAAGGTTCAGTCTACTTTGGAGTTCTCGAGCTACGTAACAGCTAAACTATATGCAAAGATATTGATGGATGCGCGAATCAGAAATGTCTATGATCATGAACTTGTTAAGAAGACCATCAGCTTTGAAGCCCCGTTACCAAAAAATCCTCTACTCAAATTTCCCAAACCCTCAAGATACGAAAATTATGATCTGTACTACCTGGTATCTGGACATGACAAGTATCTTCCATCAATTTCCAGAAGTCTAATGTTTGAGGAACGAAATGAAAGATTCTTGGAGGAAGGCATTCATCGTAAGAAGTACGTCATTTCTGAGATTAGAAAAGATGAATTCAAGTTGGAAGCATACTTGGGAATAAGCGGAATGAATGAGGCAGCGCAAAGATTCTTCCTCAACAGACACAGAGAAGCTGCTCCTCGTTACGAAGTTTATACAAACCACCAGATTGTCCACTATCTTTATGTTTCCTCATATAAGTTCAGAACCGACAGATACATCAGCTTCACGGTAAGAAGAGATGATAATCTTGATTACATTTTCACTGAATTTCACTATCACAACCTCCATCCTTAAGACATGTACCATTCAACAATCACCTACTTTTACGACCAAGGAAATGAAGCAGATATAAAAGACTCTTTGAAGATCCTTATGAGGTCACAAGTAGCTGTTGCACATGTCGAAGACTTTCAAATGGGAATTGAAAGCCTTCAAAGTAATTTTAATCTATCACCTCCCATGATTACATTCCCCGGCATTGAAGAATTCAAGCCTTGGACATGTTTTCAAGATCCAAAGTTTGAGCTTGGTATTATATATGTGAATGAATTAGGGGTCAAGAGATTGATGAGATTAGAAGAGCTTAGAAAGTTCAGTTCAGGTACATTGACAAGGGTTCAGGAAAGAGTAACAAATTTGTTAAATCAAGATCTCTAAATGACGAGTTCCAAGATGGATGTTGATCAAAAGATATGGCCTGGACTGTTGGCTTAATACTTGGAAGAATGACTCAGAATCCAAAGTATCTAGAGATTCATGGAGAAATCCATATGATATCAGATCTGAAGTCCACATGAAGCCCATTAATATAAGACTTGCATGGTCTACCTTTAGGGGGAGATTATTGGGACACGAAAAGTGTAAATTATTAGAGCAGGGAGTTATTTATTTTTTGTTATAGATTAGGGTATGTTGTGTAACATTGTGTAACCTTTCGACATCAATTCGCAGCACTTTCATAGTTGCGAGGGGATGCTAAGCGTATGTATAGGTATAAATACCCCTACCTCATGGGTAATGAGGTGTGTGTTATCCAAATGTAATAAGAGACTTTCTTATTTTCTCTCTCGTTTCTCTCTATATAATAAAGTGTCCACACCCACATTATATTTTTATATTAAGGGGGATTTACATACATCCTCATATACACATCAATATTTACATATTTCCTCAAACACAAGTTTATAATGCATGATGTACAATGCTATTAACGCAGGTTTGGGGAAATATATAAATAATAGTGTGTATGTGGGGATATATGTAAATGCCCATTAGGTTAATAGTAGACGTGATGTTTGGGAACAACAATAATAGACAAGTAAACACTCTGCCTATTATAGTACACAGATTACCATAGGCTTGATAAAGGATCAGACCTTCACCGCTTTGGCGTAAGCACCTAGGATAACTATCAAAGAGGTCTTTTAAAGGATTGTAATGTTAGGTATAAGGGTTAAAAAACATGGTTTGGGGGATATGGGGAATTTTACTGGTGGCAAGTTAATCATCTAAGTTAATTATATGTACAAAGTGGCGTTGTTAAGCCAAGACTCGACAAACTAACTTTAACTCTTTTTTGTTGCTTTTCTTGACTCTTTCTTGGCTTAAACAAAAGCAAGATGGCAGTCCGTATGTTTTTTCTTTCTTTTTCTATTTTTTTTATTTTTTTCTTTCATTTTTTTCTTTTTTTATCATACACTTTTGCCATGTCATTTTTTGATCTGTTGAAAATAAATAACATAGATAACGCGGGATATAACTACATCCTTACACTTTCATTTTTGCATAAATATAAACTAACTAATTACCCGAATTGCAAGGATCAAAACATGTGGAGTACTTTAATCATTAACGTACATATGGAGGTAATAATTTGACTTTCTTCCCCATTACTCAATAATAAATAATAAAGTAAGTCCCAATCTTCCCAAAACTATAATTACAAGTTATGACTTGACTTAGCAACATAGTAAACAACTAGTGAGGTGTAAACAATGCTCTTCATTAATATATCAAAATCCACCGAAATATCATGAGAACCGCGAAAAGGA
This sequence comes from Chrysanthemum makinoi, assembly GCA_910596185.1. Lineage (NCBI taxonomy): Eukaryota > Viridiplantae > Streptophyta > Magnoliopsida > Asterales > Asteraceae > Chrysanthemum > Chrysanthemum makinoi. The sequence goes on from OU343222.1 coordinate 174,187,771, forward strand.
TAGGCTCAGAGGGGTGTATTAGGGGTATCTTGTACTAAAAATGAGTACATGGCAAGGGTGTGAAGTAATTACTTGACCAATCTAGCCAATGTAATTCTAATAAACATGTTAAAAACAAGAGTTATCCTAATGCCTCTTATCATTTAGTAAATCCTAATCACACGAATATGATCTCACTAGTGATCTGGGTATGGATAACTAAAGTAAGTCCAAGAATCTATATACTACCGGTGCCCTCATAAGCATTAAAGGTGAATGCTTTTCCATATATATCTAAAGGCGAACCTCACATTTTTGGGTGAATTTTTGAGTGAATTTTTGAGTGGTATGGTTTTTGTGCTAGCTATATAACTCCTTTCTCAAGTTTCACTTGTAAATGTCATAAAAAATTTAAATTTGTGCTAAAATTACCTTTACAAGTATTTCTTTTGGTTTATTACACAATTACTTAAGAACAAAACAAATAACAAATGCATGACTAGTTTCTAAGGTATCCTTTTTACTCTCCCTACAGATTGTACTTTGTCCCTCATGTTCTAAAAGTACCAAAATTGATAAAGGAATAAAAGAGATGAAATAAACTAGTACTCCCCTGATTAGTTCGATATGGATAGAAAACGAAAATATGGTCAAATCCTCCTCCAAGAAGATAAAATAGTCCTATGATATGCTTCTTGTCCAATATAACCTGTAAATCTAAATAAAACAAACACGAAACCTCGCATAATATCGGTGGTAAACACTATATATATAAAACTAAAGTAGAAAGGAAATAACATATAATGCTTGTAAAATAAATATTTACAAGAATCTGGAAATTTAAAAATTCTGAAAATTTTCAAATTAAGTTTCAACAAAAAAAACAAAAATCTGAAAAACATTATTGCTACAATACCTAACGCCGTCACTTTGTAAGGGTGACGCCGTCAGGGTGACCTGACAGACTGTTTCGTTTTGTTTTCTGGAAAATTCTAACTTTTAAAACCTGTAAATTTCTTTTAAAACATTTATTGTGACTCGATATAAGCATTTGACTCTAACAAACACGCAAACAAAATAGAATATATGCTAATTATAAATTGTAAATTTCTCATTTTTGAATTTCTTTCTTTAAACTAAATAAGAATTTTCCTACACTTATCTTTTTGTAAATCACCTTATATGCAATTAAAACGAAGTTAAAAACAAAAATAAGAATTTTCACAAATTATTCGGAACATAACAGTTATAATTAAAACATATATGAGGTAAACAAAAATAAAAACATCAAACAATTAAACACTTTTTCTTATTTACGAGTCTTGTAACTAGACTCAAACCATGCCCTATTACGTTTTTGGTGATCTAAAAACGTAACTAAACATTTTAAGTATCCTTACATCACACTTATAGCCTGGGCCTAAATTTAAACAACCCGAGTGGTAGGTTTTCCTTTTCTCATACTCACAATCGTCCCCATTCTTGTCATCTTTAACCTCAAATACTGGAATATTATCTACATCTAAATCCTCTATGTCTTTCAATTTTTCCACCTTATGAGGCATCATATATGTGACTGTCTGTATCCCATCCGTAAATTGAACCGTCCCTTCTTCTCTATCATAAATCATTTTAGACTCATCAACAAATGTTTTTTCAAGCACAGTCTTACATAAGTACATATCTATAATCCCTTTAACATCCTTTAAAATCATAAAGTCACGGACATAGGTAAAATTTCCTACAAAGACATGCAAGCCGCTAACTCTCCCAACAAAACTTCTCAATCACTTAGGGTTATACGGATCTTTTCTGGGCTCCAACTGCTCATTCATAATCTAATTATAGTAAAGCCTAGACATTACATTCATGGGGGCTTGTAAGTCAATGTAGGTTTGCTCCATATTAAAATAACCAATCATGCAAGGGATTTTAATATTCCTATGATTCCCCTTACTAACCCAAAGACTTTTCCTAATTCTAGAAGGACAAGGGTTTTTTAGTAGGTATCTATGATAGCTTAACTCCTTTTCCATCAACAACTTCTCCATCCCCTAACTCTTCATCTAGCTCATTAAAAATGGTGGGGTTTTCATTCAAGGTTTTAAAGGCTTTGTCAAGTTCATCATCGATTAAGCTATTAAACTCTCGTAATGCATTAATTTCTTAAACAATTGGCCACTCAACGAGATTGTTTCATTTGATAAAGTGGTTTGAGGTAATGGATGTGTGAGTAAGTTTTGTGGATTCCCATCCTCCATAATGGCAAATAGAATAGTCAATGAAAAGCTTTACGCACAAAAAGAACAAAGAAAAGATAGACTAAAATAAAGCTACAAAATAAAAAGAAAAAACTCACTTGATAGGAATCTAGTGAGTAGACCTAAACGAAACAGAAATCGAAACCTAGACAACAGCGGGGCCACAAACTTGATGTGGATTATTGCAAAACACATGAATTTTTACAATCTACCTAGAAAGAGTACCTAACCGTTGTATTGTAATATAGGTAAGACACGGAAGATTGATCGTTCTCTAGGGGAATAGTGAGGTAGGCTCGAAGTGTACGTCGAATTAAGTCTAAGGGTTGAGGGAAGATTATTTTTAATCTTTTATGTTTTATATGAAAGCAAGAAAAATCTCGGGTATTGGGGGGTGGGGTTTTAAAACTACTAATTAAAATAAATTAAAAAAACTAAACTAATTATGCGGAAAAGTAAATTTGGTGAACTTCTTATATGAGTAAAGTGTATTTACTTATAACTTCATTACTCCCTAGTTATCTTTTATTGATTAGTCGAATTGTCACGTCCTTGTCTAATTAGAGCATTGTATTCCTTAATATCAATCGAGGGTTGGTTACTCCTTAAATCCTATGAACTATGTTACAATTGATAGGCACCTAAGAATGCCTTTTTATCTTAATTTCCACAATGCAAACATAATTCATGCATTAAATACAAGGAACATCGAGTTAATATAATAACTACGCGTTTAATCGGACGTTCAAGCTAGTACAATTTGACCTATCCAGTTTTCCTACTCCTAACGCAAAACACTAATCAACAAGAGACAACAAACAATAATCAATAACTAGGTTTCATTCAATCCTAAGCAAATACAATTAAATTTAGCCTAGCATAGTAATGAAAAGAAAAGAAAATAAAGAAATGAAACAATCACATGTAAACATAATTGAATGATTGATTAAATAACTTATCTCTTTAATACATAGGAAGTCTTGAGGCCAAAAGGCCTGAAAAACGGCTGTAAAACGTCTAAGGTTCAGACTTCTAGGTTATCCCAAAGTTGCACACTTTACAATAAAAATAATAAGATAATATATATAAATTTACAACTATGACGGCACCATTTATTAGATGTGACATCATCAGCTCGCCTCCAGTTAGCGTTTCGCTTTTGCACCGACTTAATGTGACGGCGTCAGGTTGGGGTTGTGTCGCTGTTAGCCTTCAATATTTTGGTCTTGACGCCGTCAGAATAAGGCCGTCATCATCGCCTGAGTCATTACTTGTAATTTATGAAACTTTAAATTCTTCGATTTCTCCTAGTGACGGCATTACTTAGTGCTTGTGACGCCGTCACAGCTCCTTTTCTGTGACGGTTTTTCTGATGTTATCGTTGTCTTCGTTTTTCTGTCCAATTGAGCCCAAAACGTGCCAGCTTCCAGCATTTACTTCCCAAGTACCAAAAACTCAAATAGAAACTATTTAGGTCAATAAATGATCAAATATTTACGGATTTAGAGGCTAAATGACCCATTAAAAACGTATAAAATTACACCTCATCACTGATGCGGGCCAGCCAGTATATGAAAGGAACTAAAGCTGAAGGACATATGTTCATCAGGGCTCAACAATACCCTGATGAACCTCTCAGCTCTTTGACTTCCAATAGATCATATCTCAAATCCCTTATGTGTTTAGGCGGGACTTTTCAAAGATGCAAAAGAGTGGGATAAAGTGTCTTTTGCACAAAATTCAAAGCATGTACGAGTTGGTGAAAAGTAGTGAACAGTCGGCATAAGTGTTTTTAAAGTACGTTTTGTAGGTTTCTAACAATAGAAGCATTAAATGGAAGATGTACTTTATGTACCGGTTCCAGTAGATTCTCGACACATCTCACCTAAACCCACTAATTGACTACCTTATACCTAGGATAAAAGAGAATGTTTTGGTCAAGAGAAAATGCTTATCACTTCACGTATTTATTGTAATAGTTATTGAAATGCATTTACTCTTTCTTGAACTTACAACAATCAGAGGGACCTCATAAGTTCACTTGCAAACTTTGTTTCAAAGTTTTGCTTGATCAGAGAGTTGTATACATTGTCATTCAATTAAGTGTTTTTGCACAACACTTTGTAATTCTTTGATTCATATCAATAAAGAGTTATACATTGAAAAGTTAAATCTTGTGTTATTTGTTAACCTATTTTATACTCTATTTTTAAATCTGACATTGATTAGGGCACAACATTTTTCTTTCAATGGAAACTTGAATCACCTAAAAAGGAGGTTGTATGAAAAAGTTATGGCTAAACTACTATAACACCTTTTAAAGACATCATGCTAACTTGATTTCAACTTTTGTTTTATTTCTTTAATGTGGCTGATAAGGATTTTAAACGTACGCTTTTATGGGGTTATTTAAGCCCTATTTCGACACATTTTATATCCGTTACTGCTTAATTTCACTCCTTTTCACTTTTTAGGTCTTTTGAAAGCAAAATGCTAGAATGTAGCATATTTGGACGAAAAGGAGCAAAAACATGAAGAAAATGGCAAAGTCAAGATCAAAGACACTCAAAGCTGATCAACAGAACTGACGGAGTCCCATCCAAAAGGCGACGCTGTCCCTCTATGAAGACTTGATCAAAATGTGCCCACGACGGCTCAGTGGAATTTCTAATCCTAAAGCCCGACGGCGTCACGCCTAAAATATGGAGGGTGTACCTCACACTTTTCACTCCAGACGTCCCATATCTAGAACTCAGATGATGTCGAAACTAAAGAACGATGGCGTCACAACTCTTAAGTGACGTCGTCCCATCGATGACTTGGCCTAGACAAAACCCTAATGACGGCGACTTGACCGCGTTGCTAGCAAAAGGCGGACGCCTCGCGATTGTAAATCTATATAACTTAGTTGTAGTCCGACTTGGACAGTATTCTAGGGTCCCATACCCTATTTTACACATCAAGATAAGTTTGTTAATCCACTTTATCATTATGTCTATCCCATGTTGAATTGATTGTGTGTATGCTTGCTTGTCTAACATGTCTAGCTAAATTACTTGTGTGTTTGCTTAGATCTATGAAACCTAGTTATTGATTGTTGTTAGTTTGTTTCTTCTCTTAATTGATATAGGCTTAGGAGTACATCTAGGCTTTCGTTGTATTTATTGCACGAGTATGCTTGATGATGATAGGGTGCACGGATGAAATAGCTTAGGTTTTCGGATTTCGTGAATCATATATGAGAGATAACCTCATAGAACTAGGGGATAAGCACACCCTATGACTAATAGGAATACAACGGGTTAAGATAAAGGACGTGAGAATTCAATCGATCAATAAAAGATAACTAGGGAGTAATAGTATCTAAGTGAAAACATCTTTAATCACCATACGAGCACACCTCAATTAAACATAGCTATCCATAGTAATTAGTCAAATTAGATAATTAGTAGAAGTAGAGAAATCAGCAGAAGTACCCCCAACCAATTGCCCCGAGATTTTACCTTAGCTTTCTATAAAAACCATAAAAAGATAAAAAAGAATCATCCTCAACCCCACCTTCTCGTCATAAATTTCTTTCTAGCATTCCTATTCCCCTAGAGAACGATATCAATCCTCGAGGCTTAACCCATACTACACTACAAAGAATAGGTTCACTGCCTAGAGGGTTGAAAAGCTTGCTCGTAGAAGGAGGTTTTCTCAACCCCGAACCCACGCGTCAAGTTTTTGGCGCCGCTGTCGGGGAATAGAATAGCTAGTTAGACTTCTATCTCATTTAGGTTCCCTTGCTTGATTCCTATCAAGTAATATTTTTTCTCATTTTCGTTAGCTTTCTTGTAGTCTATCCCCCTTCTTTGTGTTTTTGTTCGTAACTCACTTATCACCATGGGTGACAATCCACCACCAAATGACAATCCCCCACCAAACGACCATCCACCACAAAACCCACCACTTGATCGGACCTATGCCAACCAACTTCGCGCTCGTATCTTTAGTGAAATTGGAGAACTTAAGAAATTGAATAGGATAATTGAAAGCGCACTTGAGAAAGCCCTTGAAGAAACAACTAGTACTATAGATAGCAATTCAACCACGAGTGATGATTCGGATGATGAACTTGGGGAAGGGGATTATAAATTGTTAGAAATTATGGAGGGTAGTGAGGAAGAGGAACTTAATGAGTATTTTAAGTCATACCCTAATAGAAACGAAATCGCCTATCATTATAACGTGGTTAACTATCCGCGACCGCCTTTCTAGCCATGCATAAAAAAAGGTGACCCTAGAAAAATTAAGATACCATGCATGATAGGATACTTATATAGGGATCACACTTACATAGACTATAAGGCGCCCGTGAACGTAATGTCTAGGCTCTATTACAATTGAATCATGAGCGAAAAGCTAGGACCTAGGAGTGACCCCTTTTATCCTAGGAAATTAATTAACTATCTTGGGAGAGCTAGAGGGTTGCTGTCTTTGTAGGTAACTTCACATATAGGTGTGACTTCATGATCTTGGAAGATGTTAAGGGCATCATTGATGGATTCTTAGGAGATGTGATACTTGGAAGACCATTTATTGAGAAATCCATGATGATTTATGATCAAAAGGAAGGAATAGCCAAGTTCTCAAATGGGACCGAATGTGTTAAATATATAATTCCTTACAAAAATAAAAAATTTACGGGCATTGCTGAGTTAGATGTGGGAAATTTTCCAGCTTTTGAGGTTGATTGTCAGGATAAAGTTTACTACACCGCTTGTCTAAAGTTAGGCCCCGAATACATTCGTGATGAAGGAAGAGTCAAAGCATTCGAATGGAATCTAAAATATGCGGAACGTAGGAGCACGACTTCAAGTCTAGCTACAAGACTCATAAATAAAGAAAAGCGCTTCGTGGGAGGCAACCCATGCTTAAGTTTTTGCTTGTTTTGTTTTTCAATTTTTGTGTGTTTTATATCTTTTTCATTGTTGTTTATTCTCATGTTAGACTTTGTGAAAATGCTTTATTTTGTTTTTAACCTCGTCTTAAATACATATAAAGGTATTTTACAAAAAGACAAGTATAGGGAAGATCACATAAGTTTTTGAAGAACATGAACATGAGAATTAAAATTATTGAAATTGATATATATGTGTGTTTGTTAGAGTCAAATGCTTGTATCGAGTCATAATGGATGTTTTGCAGGAATTTTTCCAGGTTTTAATGATGTAATTTTTCCAGAAAAATGTAGCAGACCACTTTCTATCAGGACAACCTGACGGAGTCAGGATTAAAGCCTGACGACGTTAGGCTATGTAGAAACAGGATAATCAGTTTTCATTTTTTGTGCAGTTTATAAAATTCTGAAAATTCCCAGGTCTTAATTTTCCAGAAAAACTGCAAACATCCATTCCATAAGCATTATATCTTACTTGCTTTCTAGTATAGTTGTGTGTCATATATAGTTTTACCGCCGATTTTACGCGAGGTTCCATTTTTTTTCTTATAAGTGTGCAGGCTATATTGGGCAAGAAGAAGAAACACACATTGGATGAAGCTTATTACTTATGCATTCTTCTTGGAAGAGGATTTAACCGCAACTTCACACATATCCTACCGAGCTAATCAGGGGAGTACTAGTTTCTTTTCCTTATTTACCTTCCTTTATCATAACTTTGACACTTTTGAGGAACATTGGGGACAATGTTCGGTTGAAGTGTAGGGAGGGAGAATAAAACGGGAACTTAGAAACTATTCACTCACTTGATCATTTGTCTTGTCCTTGGTAATTTGTGTATTAAACTATGAGAAATATTCGTTAGGGCAATTTTAGCACCACATTTAAAAAATTTTATGACATTTAAGAGTAAAACTTTAGTCATAATAAAGCGTCTCATGGATAGGAATTATATGACTAGCAAAAAAAACCGTTTACCACACAAATTCCACCCCCAAAATGTGAGGTTCGCCCCTAGATCTTTAGGAATAAAAGCATTCATCTTTAATGCTTAGAGAGTGTATCGGTAATATAATAGATTATAGAACTTATTTTGTGATGCATTCCGAGATCGCTAGTGAGACTACACTTGTGTAGTTAGGAATAACTAAATGATAAGAGGCATTAAGATAACCCTTGTTGAAACCTGTATTATAATTACATCTTCCACATCGGTTGAGTAATTACCCCACACCCTTGGGATGTACTCATCTTTAGTACACGATACCCCTAGTTAACCTCTCAGAGCCTATCCCATTCGCAGTTCTCGTGATGTTTCAGTATTCCGAAATATCAATGAAGAGCATTGTTTACAATCCACCCCCAAATGTACACCCAAATCGCCTTAGCCTAACTTGTATGCACTCATCTTTATTGCATTATTGTTATCATTGTTAAACCCTTAGTTCAATTATCTAGTTACTTGTATGGTTGCTAAGTCGAGTCATATCTTTTGTACACAATTTTGGGACGATTGGGACTCATGCGTAAAAGTAATATTTTTTGGAGTAACGGGAAAGAATGATAAATTAAAATTCCCTTTTTCTACGTAATTAAATACTCCAAGTGTTTTGATCTTTTCAAAACGGGCCAATTAGTGATTAGAGAAATAAAAACTTAAGTGTAGGGATGCTCCTATAAATCCCTTATATTTTGATGTTATCGTAGAGGATGGTAGAGTAAAAAGGTATGAAAAAAATAGAAAAACATACGGGCTACCATCCTAAACCTATCTTTATGTTTATGTTTTTAAGTTTATGTTTTTTTGTTTCAAGTTATCTAGTGTTAGTGTGTCGAGTCTTGGCTTAGCAACGCCACGCTTTACTTGCTTCTAACATAAGATTTTTGACTTGCCACCACTAGATAGCCCCTATCCAACAAAACCCTTTGTTTCCCTACCCTAAGCCTAACATTACAACCCTTGTAAAGACCTCTTAGATAGTTGTTCCTAAGTGCTTACGCCAAAGCGGTGGAGGTTTGATCTATTCTCAAGCTTATAGTAATCTATGTACTATGCCAGGTAATGAGTGTTTATCTTCCATTTCCATTCATATTATATTTCATATAAACCCGAGAGATGAGAGAATCCAAACACCACTTGTGAGGTGCTAGTATATAATTTCCGTGTTTTTATGACTATTGTGGTGCTTTTACTTGTTGTAAACTATTTTAAACCAATGCTTCATGCCCCCTAACTTATAAATTGATTGGTCAAAAGCACATTTTCTTAAGTACAAGCAAATACCAAGTGTAGGGATATTTGATAAGGATTTGAAACGTACGCTTTTAGGGGGTCATTTAAGCCCTATTTCGACACATTTTATATCCGTTACTGCTTAATTTCGTTTCTTTTCACTTTTTAGGTCTTTTGGAAGCAAAATGCTGGAATGAAGCATATTTGGACGAAAAGGAGCAAAAACATGAAGAATATGGCAAAGTCAAGATCGAAGACACTCAAAGCTGAACAACAGAACTTGACGGCGTCCCATCCAAAAGGCGACGCCGTCCCTCTATGAAGACTTGATCAAAATGTGCCCACGACGGCTTAGTGGAATTTCTGATCCTAAAGCCCGACGGCGTCACGCCTAAACTATGGAGGGTGTCGCTCACACTTTTCACTCCAGACGGCCCAGATATAGAACTCAGACGACGTCGCAACTAAAGAACGATGGCGTCACAACTCTTAAGTGACGTCGTCCCATCGATGACTTGGCCCAGACGAAACCCTAATGACGGCGACCTGACCGCGTCGCTAGCAAAAGGAGATGCCATCGCGATTGTAAATCTATATATAGAATTCGATTTTTCTGTATTTTAAGAGGTAGAATTTTGGAGAACAAACCCTAACTCAGTTGTAGTCCTACTTGGACAGTATTCTAGTGTCCCATACCCTATTTTACACATCAAGATAAGTTTGTTAATCAAATTTATCATTATGTCTACCCCATGTTCAATTGATGTGTGTATGCTTGCTTGTCTAACATGTCTAGCTAAATTACTTGTGTGTTTGCTTAGATCTATGAAACCTAGTTATTGATTGTTGTTAGGTTGTTTCTTGTCTTAATTGATATAGGCTTAGGATTGCATCTAGGCTTTCGTTGTATTTATTGCGTGAGTATGCTTGATGATGATAGGGTGCATGGATAAAATAGCTTAGGTTTGCTAATTCCGTGAATCATATACGAGAGATAACCTCATAGAACTAGGGGATACACACACCCAACGACTAGTATCTAAGTGAACACATCTTTAATCATCATACGAGCACACCTCAATTAAACATAGCTATCCGTAGTAATTAGTCAAATTAGATAATTAGTAGAAGTAGAGAAATCGGTAGAAGTACCATCCCCCAACCAATTGCCCCGAGATTTTACCTTATCTTTCTAAAAAAAACCATAAAAAAGATAAAAAAGAATCATCCTCAACCCCACCTTCTCGTTATAAATTTCTTTCTAGCATTCCTATTCCCCTAGAGAACGATATCAATTCCCGAGGCTTACCCCATACTAAACTACAACGATTAGGTTCACTGCCTAGAGGGTTGAAAAGCTTGCTCGTAGAAAAGGAGGTTTTCTCGACCCCGAACCCACGCATCGACGGCGCATGCACATGGATGCTTATATGCCATAAACTCTTCAAGACTTGAATAAAACCACCGGGTATTGGTATGTATACGGTGTATACGCCGTATACATCTAATGCAGATTTTCCTCATTTTGGCTTCTTTCTTGTTCCTTTTGGTCATTTCTGTGACAATTGATCCATAGCTCCAGACTGTATTAAGATGTGAATTTATAACAAATTAGTACCAAATCTCATAAAAGCATACTTAAAACGAGCAATAATCGTGGTATATTGATATTAAAAACATGTTCTTATTTGATGTTATCAAATATTCTCCCATTTGACTTCTACTTGTCCTCAAGTAGACTCCAAATTTAAACTCAAAACGATATCTTCAAGACATAACCTAGAAAATATGAATTTAAATTTAACCTACTCTAGTAAATTCAAAATCGAGCACCTCAATAAAATGTAAACGAAATAACAATCAATCTCTCACTAATCTATGTTGTGTAATTTTTTGATCGCCGATTGGTAAATACACTATTATAAGTTTGATAATCTTTCATCTCTCCGCCACTAGAGTCTAGATCTAATTAAGCTAGAAGGAAAAATGGGTCAAAATGTAAAAGCGACAGGTTACAAGGGTAGGATAAATACATGGGAAACATGAATGGGTGTAAACCTAAAAAAAACCAACAAATAGTTCATACTTCCATAAACCCTAGCCCTCAATTGCTTTCAATTCCACAAACCAATATCGCGTGTCTTCAAGAATATTAGTGTTGCAATAATGAGTTAATGTGTATTGTTTGATTCCTTGGAGTCGGTGCATCCCAATGTTGTGGGTTTCCTAAATGTTGAGGTAGGAAGTGCCATGGTAAACAGATCCATCATAGTGTTGCTCGAACAAACTTGATGAATATAATATCCACCACTCTTTTGTAAGTCATGATTGAAAAAGAACATTGGCAAAATATGTTTGTCTTTTGTATGGTTGAATAAACTAGCTGCGTTTTTTGATTTCTCGAATGCCATGAAATTGCATTACCGTCTCTCGTGAGTACATATCCAGTTTGAGACCGACCATTGTGAAGATCAGACATATATCCTACGTTTACAAAACCAGCTAAACTTGTTTTGATGGGTTAGTAAATACAAACCCATATCTCTTGTACTTTTAAGATATTGAAATATTTGCTTTATTTCATTCCATTGATATGTTCAATTTGATCAATTAGTATTCTAGAGAACTTTAAATCATGACACGTGATTCATGCATTTTATATTTCTAAAGGAATCTCAACTTCAAATGAGCTATATTCATTTTCTTTTAGACATATATCAATTATTTCTCACATTGCCAGACTTATATAATATTAAAACATATTATTTGATCCACCACATGTGAACATGTATCATCATTATCATTTCAAAGTTTTTGTGAAAATATATGTGTTCCTTCACTTGTGCCTTATGCACAATTTAGTTTCGCTATGTCACAATGACATTTACATATCCAATAAGTTTTACACATTTATGTATATGGACTTTAAGTCTCAGTTACATATCTCATCACACGAGACTTCAATCATTCGTTAGTTACTTGCGTCATTAAATTTTGGCCATTCATTAATATATCTGCGCTTCTTGCAAATATCCAATATCCTCACCTTTATTTTAGTGCTATATTATTACTTACATAATATTATCGTATATAATAGTACTATCGACGTCGATTAGTTTCTTTTTTATTCCACACTTTACTAGACATTATATATCATTTATTGAGATCTCATAGATTTTTATGTACCCGGGTTTTTCAATGACCTTCATGTCTAGTGTTTCTCTAGGAGACTATTATACGGTGGTCTTATTACCTCTATTTGACCATTTTACTTTTCTTTCTCCATTTTATCAATTCATACAAGGACTTTTATTTGGACTCGATTTGGCTATCACGATGCAGCGTGCCATAGACGTTCCATTCATTGGTTGTACTTCTGGGACATTAATTAGAGCATTAGGAGATCTAGAAAATTAATTTTCTCATAAACTTCAAGTTCATATTCATTAGTGGTAGGATCAAATTTTATATCATAATTCATTTCATATTTCTCGCTGCTCATTCTCTCCTCGTGAATGAATTATCAATTTCAACGTCCCATCGTTGTGCGTTTTCGTGTATTTACAAGAAACATATACTGCACATTTAAAAAATTCTTATATGGGAAATATATGGTTCATGACTAATAAGCATGTTATTGGGGAGTAGTCATTATAGCTTGTTGACAAGATGCAAATTCTTGTTGAATCATCAAAATTAACATGCCCCATAGTACTTATAGTTTTATTCTCAAAATTATTGGCTTTGCAATCAGCTGAATACGTTTTATTAACACTTCAATAAAAGCAAATCGTGTATAAACACGGGCTACTTTTAAGTTCAACACTTATTCCAATAATCGCCTTGTATTTGGAAGTATTCACCACCATTCTAATTAATGTAATTCGGAAAACCGTGCTCGCATTTTATACGTCGAGCTACTAATCACACTAACTTTAAGTTGCATATTTGATGATCATTTTGACGATGCATCGAGTTTTTTAAAACTCAAAATGATCTACATAACGGATGTATAGGCCTATAGACATCCCCTTTATATTATTTCCAAAAGTTTATAGGATAAGTTCTTTACTTTAATTTGGTGATTATAAATTGACAATTAATTTCCATTAAGAACAATCAAATCTATCTTTGAAGAAACTTATGGTTCTTCTTTACATTTTGCATCATTATTAATCGGGGATGGTCTTACCGGTCATCCCACGTAAAATAATCTTGGCTCATAAATTTTTTAGTTTTTGACTACATGTGCTTTAACTGTACTTGACTTTTATGTAACATAAGGTTAAGTTCTAAAGCGATACTACAAATCACATGCACACACTCAAGAATAAAGCATATATAAGAATAAAGGCTAGCAACCCTTACATAATGGAATAATAAGGATTGAGCACTCGACTTACACTAACTAGTTCGGTTATAAATTGATGCAACAATTCCATTAAAAGAATAGCAAGAATGACAAGTAAAACTCATTTATATTTCCTTTCCCCCACTTGAGATGTACAATGCCCTCATTGTACAGATATAAACATGAAAATAAAGGAAAAATAGAAATGAAATGGAAAACTCCCCTTTTGTGTGCTAGGTATGACTCCAGAAATCAATGACCAAAAGTAGAACTCCATATATGAGTTGAACTTACTGCCAACATGACAGAGACTATTCAATACCTTATAGGTAAACCAAACAAACCATTAAATGCATCTGACTTAAACATCAGAACATAAAATCCTAAAAATGAAAATAAAATACCCCACAAACCAACTATACGGTGTATAAGACAATCATTCTATATGGCTTATATGTATATATCCTCTTATACGCCGTATATACATCCTGACACAAAAAATTCAGAAAATAAAAAAAAGAACCACCCGGGTTATCTCCCGGTCAGCACTTTTGTTTATTAACGAGTGGTTAAGTTCGAATCAAATCCATGCCAATGTTATACCATTTCGGGGAGCAACATCCTCCGCTTCTTTCATCATCTGGGATCTCATAATAAATACATCCTTAATTGGCCTTGGTTTGCGTTCTGTTGGCTTAACATGGAACTCTTGCAACATGGTTCAAACTCGACCAATAATCTTACACATCAAACTTAATCATATCATTAGCTTCCAAGCACACTCATCTTCAATTTCAATTTCGCGTCTTTTCTCCTTTCGAACAGTTTTAGTGACCAGATTTTCAGCACCTTCTTCACAAACTCTCTCATTTTCTACAAAACATTTTTATAAATCATAAATCAATTATCATGAGAAGAAATAAATTACTGTTTAACCGATTCAGGAGGTCAATCATATTTGGTATCACAAATGCCAACTGGATCAACCCCATTTTTCTCAAAAACTTTCGAGCTATAGGAGGGGTATACGGCATATAACTCTGAGTTATACATTGTATAGAGTCACTGGAAGGCTTGATCGTCTCCTTTGCAGCTACATTATCCTCTACATGTACCTTTTTTACTTTTACCCTCAACATCAATTAATGTCTCCTTACCAAAAGAGCTTTCCAATAACTTGATGTGCAATAGAGGTTGCCAATAATCTGTTCGTAAGTCCACTACCTCCTAATATCACACTTTTTGAACAAATCCTCCGCAATTTGAAGAATGTCAAATTCATCCTTTTGCTCGTCCTGATTAACTTGCACACTTTCACAAACGGGTGTTTCAACAACATTAAGATAGCAAATCGATTTAATAGGTTTTCCAATAAATTTTTAACATCAAAAATTAATTTCGCATCTCCTACTTCTATTGAAATTTTCTGACCAAAGACATTTATCTTAGCATAAGCCGTGGCTAGAAACGGTCTACCTAAAATAATAGGAACACTAAAATACTCTATCATGTCTAGTATAACAATGTCTATTGGGAAGACATGATAGAGTATGCACATTTTAGTAGATTTTAAGTCAACTAACCCTAACCTATCAGCTAGTTCTATGCACATTTTAGTAGATTTTAAGTCAACTAACCCTAACCATTCAAACATAGAAAATGACATTAAATTGACACTAACTTCTAGATCCGCAAAAGAGTGTTTAACAAACAAACAACCAATAGTAACATGGATAGAAAAAATCCCGGTATCTTCTTCCTTTAATGGAAGCTTGTTTTAAAGCACAACCGAAACTCTTTCATTCATCTTCGCCTTCTCTACCTTCCTTAACATGGATTTCCTAGATATCGATTCCTTCAAGTATTGTAGGCACTTTGGAGCTTTCTTTAGTGCATCAACAATCGGTTTGTTAATGGATAACTTCTTAAGAATCTCCAAGAACCTACTCTGGTTGTACTCCTCTTCTACCTGAATAAACCTTTTTGGGAAGGGAATAAGTGGTACATAGAGTTTCACATATGGATTTACCACAAGCAAATCACTAGGAGTAACTTTCTCCTTAGCTTCCACCCATTGTACCTGTAACACATGATGAGACAACACAGATCCACTAGAATAAAAATGGTTAGAAGCATGAGTAAAAGAAGTATTGGGAATATCTGAACCCAGCCAAACCTAGTTTTGACTACCTTTACGTGTGCATAACTAGGATTTCAAGTAGAAGCATCTTCAAGTTTCTCCTTTACTACTTGAGGCTAATCTATTATTCATTATAATTTCAGCTGAAGCATTGAACTTCTTCACGAGTTCTTGATTTTCTGCATGCCTCTTAGCAGAGTCTTCCATGAACTACTTTATATAATCCTCTGAAGTTTAGCCGAATCCCGACTTATTCATCGACAAAAAAATTTCAATAAGATGTAAACCACTACATAACTCGTAACCTATCATACGCATTATACCTTCTTCATTTCACGCCCTAATTTGTCGATCTTATTTTTGATATCAGCCAAATCCTCAAAATTACCACCTACTTTCCTCTTGCAACTTGCATCCTCGTGCTACGTTCGAGAATGATAAGCCATGTCTTGGATGGCTTTATTCTTATTAGCATGAGTTATCTTTTGAATGGGACCATGTGAGTCAAGCATCTGACGGGTAGGCACATCCAAGCCCTTATAGAAAACTACCACAACCTGGATATCATTAAGATCATGTTGAGGACATTTAAATACTAAGTTTTTATACCTTTCCAAAGCCTTGTAGAGTGTCTCATCAACTTCCTGTTTGAATTTGTAAATCTTCTCAATCTGTTTGGTAATCTTGGATGGTGGGAAGTATTTTGCAAGAAACTTTCTCTTCATGGTTGCCCAAGTAGTGATACCTCCCATAAATTCACTCCTCATCCCTCTCCTTGTTAACCCACAAGTGCCTTTGGGAAAATCCGCACCTGGTCCTCAGTCACATTAGGAGTGTGAACACATATCAGCTATCTCGAGCACATTCTAGATATGCTCATTGGCATCCACATCATAAGCACCACCAAATGGAATGTCCCTTAGCTCCTTGAGAAACTGATATTTGATCTCAAACTCGTTGTTCGTGTCGATAGCAGATCATGTCATTGATGTTGACCATGATTTTGTTTGTTACCTAAAATAAAACATTAAACATGAAACACTAGAAACGAAGATATCAATAAATTAGTATTATAATAACTGAAAAAGAAAACATGAAAAACAAAGAACGAAACATGAAAATAAAGAAAATAAATTGCTGACAATGAGTCTATATGCAACATAGAATAAATGCTCTATACACCGTATACAAGGTGTATAAACCGTATACTACATAAGGTGTATACACCATATACTCCTGCACAGACAGAAAACTCAGCAAAAAAGAAAACCAAACACACGAAATATTTACAAACCAAAACAAGCACATAAAGATTAAATACAAAAATTCACTTTTAAACACATAAATTTCAACCAACTACTCACCGGCAGCGGCGCCAAAAACTTGATGTGAGAAAATCTCATTTTAAATTTATAAATCGTGTCCAACAAGAAATACCAACACTCTCGGGTAGTGTACACGTTCGTGTATAGTATAGACTCGGTAAGATTGTGTCATTTACTGGATCGAGTGACATTACGTGTTTAAAAAGCAATCTATCAAAAAGACAACTTGATTTTTGAATCCGCACGATTATTAAAATTGCAATTAATTAAAATGACAAATAACTAAAAACCGATACTTAATCAATAAAAGATAGATAATAAGAGATAGATGTGCTCGCCTAGCTACTCCTCAAACCTATTAACGACATGATACACAAATGCAATGTCTAAATAGCTATGTCTTAGTGGGTCTAATGTAGTGCAATTCTAATATGGGTCATTAGTCCCTACACACTTTATCCTATAACTATCTTTTTCGAAGGTCGTTGGTGATATCTAGGTATGATCTAAGCCTTAAGTATCCTAACTAATATATATGGCTTGTTGTTATTGTGTTTTGCCATGCACGGAATGCCTAAGTAAGTTGTCAATTTACCGTTCACTAAATCTTAAACCCTGTCATCTACAACTTTTATTCCCTTTAGGTTAATGGTCATAATTCTAACTACTAAGTGATATTGGTCAATATATTATTGAATCGAGTACTCAAATTTCAGTAATTTAACCTACTAATCAACTACTATCAACGAATAGCCATGATAAATTCAAGGATGTAAGTATAGAACATGCATATAAATTATCTAAGAATAAACCCAAATTAAACTTCACGAATCATGTCATTAACGAATAAGAGTCATAACTAGGCAGGCACATACGTGCTTAGCCTTCCATAACACATGAAAAACAAATCAAAATCGAATTTGATAGATTAAACATAGTTATAAAGTATGATAACTATCAAACCGAAGTAAATGAATTTTTTATGATGTATAAAGTCTTGATCTCTTGATGATTGCAGCTTGGGAATGGTTTGGAATTCTTTGAGAATTTCCAACCTTTTATGGGGTTAGGAAATTGTACCCATAAACCGAGTTTAGGTCAGTTTTTATAAGAAAAAGGCCCAACCCAACTGTTCATATGGTGTATAGAGATATAAGCCTATACGCCATATACACTGTGCACTAAATCGCGTCTCTAATTCTTTAGTTGTATACGGCGTATACAATTAGATGTGTATACGTCGTATACACCTGTTTCAGCCTTAGCTCAAAACATCTCTTTTATCTTTCCATGGAAACTTGAATCACCTAAAAAGGAGGTTGTATGAAGAAGTTATGGCTAAAATACTACAACATCTTTTAGAGACATCACACAAACTTGATTTAACTTTCGGTTTCATTTTTTCAATGTATACGGCTTATACACATGGATGCTTATACACCGTACTCTTCAAGTATTGAATAAAATCACTAGGTCTTGGTATGTATATGGCGTATACACATGGATGCTTATATGGTGTATACATCTAATGCAGATTCTACTCATTTTGGCTTCTTTTCATTCTTTTTTTTATCTTTTCCGTGACAATTGCTCCATAGCTCCAAATTTGTACTAAAATATGAATTTATAGCAAATTAGTACCAAATATTATAAAAGCATACTAGAAATGCGAAATAATCGTGGGATAATGATACTAAAAACATGTTCTTATTTTATGTCATCAATCATCTTGATCATTGTTAGGTTTGAGTGTTTTAGTGAGGTATATTATATGTTTGATTCTATATTCATTGATTGCATCCGTTTAGGGACAATCATTCTCTTTTGAAAAAACCTCGAGTACATGAAAACTATTAAAGCTCAATAAATGATATTTAATGTCTTGTAAAGTGTGGAATCGAAACAAAATGAATCGATGTTGATAGTACTATTATATATGATAATGATTATGTAAGTAATAATATAGCGCTAAGATAAAGGTGAGGATATTGGATATCTGCAAGAAGCAGATGTACTAATGAATGGCCAAAATTTAATGACGCAAGTAACTGACGAAGGATTGAAGTCTCGTGCGATGAGATATGTGATTGGGACTTAAAGTCCATATACATAAATGTGTAAAACGGATTGGATATGCAAATGACATTGTGACATAGCGAAAGTAAATTGTGCATAAGGTACAAGTGAGGGCACACATATATTTTCACAAAGACTTTGAAATGATAATGACGATGCATGTTCACATGTGGTGGATCCAATAATGTGTTTTAATATTGTATAAGTCTAGCAATATGAGAAATAACTTATATGAGTCTAAAATAAAATGAATATAGATCATTTGAAGCTGAGATTCCTTAAGGAATACATAATGCATGAATCATGTGTCATGATTTAAAATTTTCAAGAATACTAATTGATCAAATTGAACAAATCAATGGAATGATATAAAGCAAATATTTTGATATTTTCAAAGTACAAGAAATATGGATTTATATTTACTAACCCATCAATAGCTTGTAAAGCACTTCAACGTTATTAGTCATATAATATTAATTGTATACTCCTCTTGTTAGTTTTAAAGATCTCATTGAATGATGATATTATCAATATTTAACAAGTAATGCATGTACAACTAGGGTTTACAAATTACCTTTTGTAATCAAAGTCGTGAACTTCAGTGAAATAATTGCATCAGTTTCTTTTTTGTTAGCCATTCATATAAAAAATCTTCACTAAAGCGTGTTGATAACGTGTTGCGAACACAAGTTTGAAAGAATGGAAAGTATGATTAATGCAATTAACCAATAAGTCTATATATAGATACAAAGGGATAAAAGCTTCAACATAATGATGCATATCCTCTAATTAGATATAAACTCTAACTAATGTTAGGAGATAAAGACATCTACATGTATTTATCATAACAATTAGCGGTTAATAAGTGATTTTAGGATTTTTTTTTCAATTGCCATTTAGTGGGTTAGTTAAGAAAATATGTAACAAGCATTTTATGTTTTCCATCAACGAATATCAGTTTCTAACTTTTTATTGTTATAAAATGATTATGATGTTTAAATTAGGGGAGAGCAACAAAATCTAAAAACCAAATCAAAACCCAAAAAACCAAAAAATTGCCCCAAAAAACTCAACCAATTCTAAAACCGATGGTGCGGTTTTGGTTTTTAAGAAAACCAAAATTTTTGGTTTGGTTTTTTGTTTTATATGAAAACCCAAACCAAACCGCCACATACTAATATTCATAAAACTAATAAAAAAATGTATACGTATTAGTTTTGATACAAGTAATCACCAAAGTAAAACAAACTAAGAGATTAGATATTTGTAACATGTGTTTATTTAGATAACACTATAATGTAAAGTTAGTTTTATTTATTTTATATATATTCGTACATCTCATGTTTATATACATGCTATATAATCTTATTATTTTACGACAAAATATTCAACTTACATTCTAGAATTTCTTGATTTAGGTTTTGGATATTCAAAAAATATCCTATTCGGATGTTTCAACCATCTTACCCAACTAAATTTAAGATTGGGATTTCTAGATGAAATCCACATAAACAAATGAGAAACAACATTATCCCATATCATCGCCTTCCTAGGGGAGGGGGGAATTAGAAACAAAAAACTAGCAGATTTCGATAACTCCATACGGACCATAAAAGTAGGGATGGCAATCGATTCGTGTTCGTGTTGACGTATTCGGGTTCGTGGGTTGAAATAACCTTTACCCAAACACGACCCAAGTATTAATTAATCGTGTTAAAAAGCTCAACCCTAACCCAGACATGCTTAACACGCATAACCCGTTTAAATAAAGTTGGTAGTTTGTTGATTTAACTAGCTTAAATACAAAAATAATATAAGGATATAAAATATGATAAAAATAACATACAAATAACTATACGACAATTTCAAATGATATTTGAGTTATAAGCATCAATTTCAATAAAATCAGAGTTATAATCGTAATTCACTCATATTAAGTACGTAAAAAATATATTTAATCAATATCCAACATTAAAACCAAGTTATATATTTTATTTTTAGAGGCTTATATATTTAAACGGGTTCACGTGTTGACCTATTTAACACTTGCTCAACCCAAACACGACCCATTTATTAAACGGGTTATACGGTTAACCAGTTTTTTTACCCAAACCTGTTTATCATCAACCCAAACCTGTTTAACTTCGTGTCGGTTTTGTGTTGTTTATCGTGTCGTGTCGATAATTGCCACCCCTACATAAAAGAAACCCTCCCACACCTTCAAGAAAGACTCGCCCATTTTTTGAGAAGGACGATAAATCAAGCCACAAGATTTAATCCGCCATGCTCGCACAAAAAGGAATATCAAGCTCCCACCATTTCGCCACCAAATCCCACAGTTCTGTGGCCATCTCATAAATGAGAAAAATGTGATTAACCGTTTCCTCATCTTCTTGAAAAATGGGACATTGAAGCGAATGAACATCGATGCCTCTCCTATCCAAATTCACCCTAGAGGGAAGCTTGTTCAACAACAACCTCTACAGAAAAATGTTAACTTTTATGGTAATACTATGATTCCAACGAGTTGCGATGGGAGAAACCTCAAGAATGCGAGAGTCGATCAAAGAACGGGCACAGCAACATTGAAACCTTTGGCAATATCAAGCGACCAATTCCAAGATTCATTATGGTTTGATAACACCACATCTCTGATAAATAGTTGTAAGTCGGATAATTGAGTTGTTTCTATACCACCTCTCGCGGTCCTCCTTAGAGCATAATTCCAGTCTTGAAGAGAAACACGACTAGCTATGTTGCAACTTTTATCTTTATCAAGCATGTAGATACGAGAAAATATAGTTTTTTAAAGGAAGATTACCACACCAAGTATCGTCCCAGAATATGGTTTGATAACACCACATCTCTGATAAATAGTTGCAAGTCGGATAATTGAGTTGTTTCTATACCACCTCTAGCGGTCCTCCTTAGAACATAATTCCAGTCTTGAAGAGAAACACGACTAGCTATGTTGCAACTTTTATCTTTATCAAGCATGTAGATACGCGAAATATAGTTTTTAAAGGAAGATTACCATACCAAGTATCGTCCCACAAGCGAATTGATATACCATTCCCAAGCTTCCGAATACACAACAACAGAAGATCAATTCCTTTATGCTTGAGTGAGTTAACAGAAGATAGAATACTACACCAAGGGCTAAGACTTGAACATCGCATTGAGTCATCGAAGATACCTCCATTTGCCCATAAAGGTCCTTGATCACTTTAATCCAAAGATCAGAAGAGTTATGAAGAAACCTCTATATCCACTTGAAACGCAGCCCAACATTAAGAGAAAAAAATACTTCCTATGCCTAGACCTCCTATTTTCTTGCTAGCGAGATATTTTTTTCCAGCTGACCCACAACATAATTTTCTCTCCCAACTCTCCACCTATGAAAAAATGATTACGTATAGAATCCACTTTATTGCAAATAGAAACTGGTGCCATGTATATCAACATGAAGTATCAAGGTAAGCTCCCAGAACAGATTCTAGTAAAGTGAACCGACCTCCAGCAGAAAGGAGTCGAGCTTTCCAAAGGGAAAGCCTGGAAGAAAGTTTTTGGATGACGGGATCCCAAGTAGAGCATCTAGCCATATTGCTACCAACAAGAACGCCAAGGTATTTGAAAGGCAATTTGGCAGATTCGCAACCAATAACATTGGCCATATCATGGACATCTTCATCAGAGACACTAACACCTGATATGGTACGTGCTTTTATGAACGTTGATTATTAACCCAGAAACAAGGAAGAAGCATCGAACAATGAAAATTAGGTAATTAGCTGTTAGGATTTAGTAAATCCATATAGAAGAGTCTGTCACTCCAACTAAAGTCTAGCATATGTTAGCTCGTAGACTTAACGTTATTTAGTAGTTATAAATTAGCGTAAGTAACACCGTGGAAGAAGGGCGGGTTTTTACCCACTGTATGCCTAATCCACAGCCCGAAGGAAGGCGTAAGAAATTTGTATAAATAGCCCTCTCCTCACAAGGGAGAGGTTTGGATGTTCATTTGGAATCTAACCTTCCATATCTTTGTTTCTCTCTCTAGCATCCCATTCTCTCATCTCTCTCTCTACCTCACGAATCTATCATCAAATCCATAGTGTGTTATGATATTAATAATCTTTCAATTGGTATCAGAGCCCATGGTTTGATTAGCTAGGTTGTATGTGTATTTTCTTAGTTGTTTTAGATTGAAAAGTTGGTTTTGGATGGTTTTTTGGTCTTATCTTTGGCTTCCTTTTATTATCACGTTTGTGGTTCTAAAGTAAGTGTTTTTAGGGTAGTTATACCCTTCTTGGATCAAGTTGTGCAAAAGAAACCAAGCAAAAACGTTTAAAAGGGTGATTTTTAGGTGTTTTTAGGTGAATAAGAAACAAGTTTCTAGCTTGCGATTTGACTCTTAGAGTGGTGTTCTTCATTGCGATTTGTCTCTTTCCTGGTTGCGATTTGACAAAAGTTGAGCTGCGATTTGATTATTTTAATATTAATCTCTTGCGTTTTGATAATAGGACAAATAAAGCGATTTGAACTTTAGCCAAAAGACAAAACAGGACGATAGTGACACTTGTACTTCACGAAAGTGACCTGCGGTTTGTGTTACTGCGGTTTGAGGTCTTGCGAGTAGACAGGTTGAAATTTGAGCTGACTGCGTTTTGAAGGTTGCGTTTTGGGTGTTCTACGGTTTGATACTTGCGGTTTGTGTCTGCGGTTTAAAGGTTGCGTTTTTGTTTTTTGCGGTTTGATTGTTGCGGTTTGACTACAACTGCAATTTGAGAGTCTGCTATTTGAAGGGTTGCGATTTGAGCTATTTGAAGACAAATCTTGAGTTTTGTCTAGGAGACACGTTCCCAAAGTTTTTGTTGAACTATAATTTGATTCAAACTTTACCAAATCACAATTAAACTACAATTCACCTAATTCAAACACTCCAGTATCCCTCTTAACATACAATCACAATCATTGAATCGATTCAACTGTTAGCATGACATGTTCAACTTAACAATATTTCACGGTCTCTTGCTGATTTTTAAAATTTCATTAACATCAACATCATGCCTAACACACCTGATTCAGTGATATCTTGTAAGCTCCCGAAAAATTTCAATGTACTTAAAGCTCTAATCAGAAATTAAGCACGATTTAATTTGTCATGAAATTTTCTAAACATCACATTTGCATATCATTTGGCGTATGCATGATCAAAGCTTGAGCATTCATAAATATACCGTTGTGATCAGAACGAAATTCCCCACAATCTTAATGAAATACGTAACGAATACGTAAAAATTTGTAAAAAAATACTAATTAAATTATAATAAAAATATATTAAAATTCGTATTGGGCCTCAGAACTTATTGGACTTTTTACCACCTCGTGACCCAACCCAACTTGTCAATGGGCCTCATAACCAGATCAAGCCCACACCAATCCTATTGGGCCTCGTATTACCACTCAAGCCCAACTCATTCCATATTTTCTTTCGGGCTTCCATTTAACCCGATCCATATCATGTCCAAGCCCAATTCTTCTTATTTTCTATTTGGGCCTCCATTGATTCGACCCACACTACCCACCCAAGCCCATGTACTTAAATTTGAGAATTGAGATAAAAATGTTTTGTGTTTCCTTCTTTTTGTAATCGGACGAGATACAAAACCAACCTAGCGAAGGAATCAAACTAAGATCAAAAGCATTTTCCCTTTTGTTGTCCCATGTATTGCGTGTGTGTGTAGAAAAGGAGACAAAACCCCTCACTTAGCCAACCTAAAATAATATAATAACACCCCTTAATCCCTTGCCCACCCTTTGACTAAATAATCCATGGGGTAATATGTTTGTGATTCGACTAGACATGGCACACCACCATTCTTTCGACTGCCACACTTGCATGCCCAAGACCAAGAAGAAATGTTAGGATTTAGTAAATCCAGTTATTAAAGAGTCGGTCACCTCAAGTATATGTAATCGTTAGAAAGCTCGTAGTCGTAGATTATTACAAGTTAAGTAGTATTTAGTTAAGAAATACCGTGGAGGACGGACGGGTCTTTACCTACTGTATGCCTGATCCACAGCCCGTTAGGTGGTGATTTGTGTTAAGACTATAAATACTCTCTACCTCCCAAGATAGAGAGTTGGAGCTCATAATAAGATTTTTCTTTCTCTCACTAAAGTTCCCAAACCTCTAACTCTTTCTCTCTCTAGAAAATCATCTTGTACGCCTCTTGTGTTAATGGTTTGATGTGTATGTGAAATCCAATATGTTACAAATGGTATCAAGAGCCAAGGTTAGATCATCTCTTACATATCCTTGGTTTTCTAGTGGTTTTTAGATGGTTTTTGAGGTTGAAAAGGTTTAGTGGTTTTTGCATCATTTGATTCATTTCTAGTGTTAAAGTTTGAATTTTGGGTGTACTTTTGTGTTTAGGATCATTGTATGTGCTTGGGTTTTGATTTGGTAAGCTTGAATCACTGTGGTTGAGCTTGTTTTGGATTGAAAAGTGTGTTTTTAAAGTTTTTTCTTGGTAGCGACTTGGTTCACGTAGTGAATTTCATCATAGCGACTTGCTTCAGAAAAATTTAGCGAGTTGTAGTGCTTTTTGGTAGCGACTTGGTCCTAGCGACTTGTCTATTGAGACAAGCCGACAAATAGTACAAGTTAGTGGATTCTCCACTACGGCTAGCGACTTGGTGAAGGTAGCGACTTGCTTTCAATTTTGTTAGCGACTTGTACTTAAGTTCCTTAGCGACTTGGTGTTAGCGACTTGGACCTTAGCGAGTTGCTATTTAGCGACTTGACGACTTAGCGACTTGGTGCTTAGCGACTTGCTGTCAAAATTCGTAGCGACTTGGTGTTAGCGACTTGATTTCAGAATACTTAGCAACTTGGTGCTTAGCGACTTGGTTCAAGGTTTCTTAGCGACTTGGTTTAATTTTTGGTTGTATGTAACGGTTTTCTCTTGATTTAGTAAAATTCCGTGAAAGAATCTATTTCCCGGTTTAATCATTGAGTTATAAAATCCCATGTAATCTTCAAACATGTCTACCATACCTACAATTATCTCCACTTTGCGAGGATGTTCAAGCGGTAGTTGAGATACTCTTCCACCCATGCTTGGAGAACCGACTACGACTCTTGGGCACAACGAATCAGATTGTATTGTCTTGGAAAGGAAAACGGAGTCAACATTCTCAAGTCTATTGATGAAGGACCTTATCGAGTTGAGACTACAAGAGACTTAATTGATACAGTTGCAGATGGAACAATGATCTATGGAATAGATAGACCAAAGACGTATGATGAGCTCAATGATAAGGAGAAAAAGAGGTTCGATGCTGATATTAGGGCCTCAAACATCATACTGAGTGGTCTTCCAAAGACATCTACAAGCTGATCAATCACAACACTGAAGCCAAGGCAGTTTGGGATAATGTCAAGATGCTTCTCTCGAGTTCTGAATTAACCAAGGAAGACAGAGAATCACAAGCTGTATGATGAGTTTGAGCACTTCAAGATGAAACCAGATGAGAGTATCTATGAATACTACGTGAGATTCCACAAGCTTGTGAATGACATGAGGAACATCTGAATGACTATGCCAAACATTCAATTGAACTTGAAGTTTGTGAACAACATGAATCCCGAATGGCACAAGTTTGTCACCTCTGTGAAGCTAACCAAAGGATTGAAGGACACAAACTATGAGCAACTATATTCCTTCCTTCTTCAAAATGAAAGACATGCAATGTTTGAAAAAAGGATTCTTGAGCAGTTCAAATCTAAGCAGGGAGAAACCAGTTCGTCAAATGACTCAACTGCCTTCTACACCATTATTGGTATTACTACCAAAGAATCTCAAGTCATACCCACGGGTAACGGTAATCACAAACTCATTCCTGATCCGAGGTTCAAGCAAAGCGATGTCTTGATCGTCATGGGACACTTCATTAATCCAATCGGCTCTTATGGTTAAACAAAATTTGACCCTCAATCCACATACCAACAGTCTTCATACTAACAATGAGATCGAATCGCATCCAATCTTCACAATCATGTCGTTGTCGAAATGGAAAGATTATGGGACAACCACTTCAAGAAAGGCAGATATGAGCGAGGGAAGAGGAGGAGTTGGTAGAGGATATGCTGCTAATCAAAATCGAGGAAGGATTGGAAATCAAGGTCAAGCAAAGCCAATCAAATGCTACAACCGTGGTGGTCGTGGACATATTGCTAGGAAGCGCACATGTCCAAAATGTCCACAGAATGCGAGAATACCAGAGACAAGATCTTGCTTGTGCAAGCTTCGGGATAATGGAGCGGCTTTGGATGAAGAGTTGTTGTTCCTGCCTGAGGAAATGCCGAACCTATGATCGATGTTGATGAACAACCAATTCGGAGATAGGTAATAATCATCAAAATGCATTTCAAGTAGCCGATCGTGATGCATTTGACTCTGATGTCGATGATGAACCTATTGCCCAAACAATCTTCATGGCTAGCATCTCACCTATGGTCTCTCCAAAGGTCTCTCCACCACAACAGGCTAATCTATCCAAAGACAAAATCATTTGGATGTATTAAAACTATATGATGATGTTGATGAGCAAAAGATGCATAATAAAGTACAAAATCTTGAAACTTATGAATCCGATATTGATGATGAGGGTAATAGCAATATTGTCCCATATGATCAATATGTGAAGCAAAGTGAAAGTGAGGTTGCACCAAGTAATGCATCTTCTGCAGTCAATGAGGACTATGTCTTTGATGAATACCTTTGCATGTTTGCCCTGATGATTCTATTATCTCTGAACTGAATGCCTATAAAGAACAAGTTGCTATTTATGAAAAACGTGCTAAGTTTGAGTTAACCACCCGTGAGCAGGAAATGGATGACCAAATGCGTTCAGTTATTAGAAAAAGTAACTTTAGAGAAGAAGTCTTAAAACAAGAGTTAAACTCCTTACAAGAAAAGCTTTCTAAAACTGCTAAGCAAAAACAGGAACTTCAAGAAAATGTTGAAACGCTTAAGCAAGAATTCAATGCTAAGGAATCAAAACTTTTGAATGATTTTTCAAATCTAAAAACTTTGAAAACAAGCTTGAAAATAAGTTGCGTACATAAGGGAATACCATTCGATTTGCTCACTTGATCACTAAGCATAGAGTCTTAAGCTATAAGCATAGCATTCCCCTTGTTATGGAACGAATCCGAGTTGTTAAAAAGGCTAGAGCTGCCCATAATATAATCTATGATGGTAATGAGATTCTTAAACCTAGACAAAAACCTAGTTGTGTTGAGTGCACTGAGGAAGACAGAAAATTAGATGATGCATCTAGGGAAAAAATGAATAAGAAGCTAGAAGATCCTGAATGTAAAGAGAATAACATTACTATCAAACCCCATGATTACAAAAAGGAAAATTGGATCTCCTTGAACAATTTTAAGCCTCAAACGTTGTTAACACCCGAACAAGTGTTCTGGAAAAAGGATTTAGATAAGCAAAAGGCAAAGAATCTTGTTGTAACAAACCCTCCCTTAGGAAAATGCCGACAGTAGGCGTGTATCCTCCAAATACACCAATGCATTTAGTTCCTAGAACTATTGCCACTAAAAGCAAGACCTTAATCAGTCAATATGTTATCTTTCAATTATTTGTTGATTTTGAGAAAACTTGTAAGAAAAGGATCACACCCACTGGGATAACTGAAGGGGAAAGGGGTTTTGAGCAAACTAAAGAATGCTATTTAACTGAGGTCATGCCTTTCTTTAAACAATTAAAAGGTCAATTTGAAAGTCTTAAAAAGAGGATAAAGTCGGATATTAAAGAAATGGAAAAAGAATTTGATGCAATGATTGTTGAAGTCAATGATTATGAACGGGAACTCAAATATAATGAAATTGAAAGGAAGAACTTGCATATCTTAAATGAGAACTTGATTTTGAGTTGTGTTGCTCAAGATGTATTCTACACCATTACAAATTATTCCATTACTGCTTCTCAATTTCATGAAATGTCTGTTGCATTGAAAGTATCCCAGGATCGTGTCATTGAGCTTGAGACAAATAATTCAAAATTGCATGATAAAATCGAAAATGACGATCATGATAACTTGGTCAAACATTATACAAAATTGGAAGTTGAACATCTTGCTTTGCATTTAAAATATCAACATCTGAAAGAAAATGTTAAAACCTCAAATACCAAGACATCTTCGGATGCTCCTAAGTTTGATGCAATTTTTGAAATCAACAAACGTGATGAACAGATTCGAGCTCATTGTAACACGATCAAAAGGTTGAAAGCCCAATGTTAGGTCACAAGGTTTACCACACAAGCTTAATAGAAAGATAGAGAGGCGATTGAACAAGATATCACACACACACACACGAGATAATATGACCGGTTATGCGTAGAGTGTTTGTGAAAGAAATAACTTGAACAACCAACCTTCAAATGAAGGTTTACAAGAGGTATTTATAGGAGGAAGCTAGGGCAACACTCCTAGTTCCCTTCCTATCCTTATTGGACTAGGCCTAGGCTTATGGGCCTTCTACATAAGCCTAAGGCTAATAACAAACATAAAGGCCATAATAAGCTAACTATTACATATGAGTAACTAACACTTGAATAAGGTGTAGGAGTGATTCCAACAATCTCCCCTCAAGTGTTATTACATATGAGTAACCAACACTCAAGCGTTGGTGATGAAACGGTGAAGGCGTTGATGTAATAGTAGCTTTGGCGTCTTGACATTCTTCTTTCTTGTGAGAAGAATTGCCTTGATTTGAACAATCTCCCGGTGTAGAGATAGTTTACTTTGAACGGTTATGCTTTGACGTCATCATTAACTTTGTTCTTTGATCATTGTTCTTTGTGATGAAAGTGATAATATGTTGTTGTTGTCACATCAAGTCGCCCAGTGCCCCGCTCGCCCGCTACGTGTCTCCACGTCGTTCTTCAACATGCTCACACGCTCTTTGGCGTTGGAATTGATCTTGATGGAGTTCTTTAAGTCTTTAACTTTGTAGATTCTCTGTATTGACGAAGAATCATTCTGACTGTTGTGTTGCTTTGGATAGAACTTCCATTAGTGATGATGTTGGCGTGAGCATGAGAAGAATCTGCACGATCATTCCGCTCCAGAGCTTCCATAAGAAGAAAACATTTAAGCGGTTAGTAATAAGCGGATTCCGGCACTTACAAGTTTGAACTTCGAGAGTGTTAACAAAATAGTGTGAAAACACAACTCTAATTCTTACAAAGGCCGTTCTCGAATCTGAGTCCCACAAGTGAGATAACACGATGTTCGAAGTACACCTACGATTCGGATGAGTCATTGAGGTACATCGAAGCATCACCTCACGACCTGTGTAGATCGTTTGAGACCACTAAGCGCAATCCACGGAGTTTGCCCGACCTTCTTCGGGCATTTGATGTTGACCTTGGCAGAGTTTCCATTCAATCACCGAGGATCACAAATGTGAACCTCTCATAAATGTTCTCGACAGATTGCTAAGATCTGTGAAGGACTCGATATGAACCACTGATAACCTTATTGTAGATCATCAAGTGATTAAATGTCAAGTGTACCTAAGAGATCTTTTGATGAATCTCGTGGCTCTAGACTCAATAGTGCGTTTTGGTTTTCTGGAGCGGAGACTAGGGAGAGGGTCTCCTTCTTCAATACCAAGACAATCTCTAGTAGAAAGCCGATAGTTTACGTAGGGTTCCCTGTGAGAATGAAACAAGCTTCTGTTGAGAGAAACTTGAGTGGATAAGAAGGTTTAGTGCATGCGTCACTTGTCCATGACGACTTTTAATCTTCAATACCGGCGTCACTAAGTGACAACCAAGTTAGCATATGAATTGAACCCGTAATCCGCCCTAAGTTGAATAAGCTGGAGGGCTATTTCTTTTCACCCTTTTCTTTGCATTTCTTTTTAATTCTTCAACTCCTTCTTTCTCCGATTCTCATTTTCTCCTTTTTACAATCATACCTAAGGACTTCTAAATACTAACTATTTGTGGTGTCCTGGGGTAGATCCATCCGGCTCTGGCGGATCATAGGACGTTATTCCTAACCTTAGTCACCTTATAACTCCATGACTAACCTATGTTGCCATAAAACCATTGATATGAAAAATCTCTCACAGTGTTTATGAATGAAAAACATTTTAGTATCACTGTTGAGATAAGATTTTGCATAAATACTCCCCTCCACATGTGCTTAAGAGTTTTGACGGTTAAAATGCACAAAGTGAGGAAAAGCGCACATTTTGAATTGATTCACTCAAGATAGACAATCCCGAGACCGATTACGTGGCATAGTTAAGAGTTGCATTGTCGCTTTTAGGTGACAAGCGGCTCTAATAACCACCTTGAAGGTGTAGACAATCCTCGAAAGGTCGTCAAACCCGTCAGAGTTCATGTTTATCAAGAGTTTCTCGAATGGTACATTCTACTAGGACAAGTCCTTTGCAGACACGCGTTTACATCACTAGCGAACTAGCTTGAAATTATTACCCGTCCAGGACAAGTCTTTTCGAGTTACAAACAGTTAAGCATCGTCAATTCGTTGGTTAAGTCTGAATCACACAGATTCATTTGCATTTTACACAACATATTTCTTATCACATATTTTCTCCCCCTAAAAAATGGCATATTAAAGTGTTATTTTTGAAAAGTTGAGAATAAATATGACCATTTCTAGTGTTGCGGGAAGAATGACCACTGAGAACAATTTTGAACAAAGTTTTGATTCAAGTACTCTCCCTCAACGAGTGATATAAACGGTTGAGGTTTTGAAAATCATAAGGGAAAGTACTTGTTCTTTTGAGCAAAACCTTGAAAAGTGAAAGGTTTGATAGGTTTTACTCAAAAGTAAGAAGCTTTCGCTCCTTATCTAAGGATTGTGGCAAGTACCACGGGTCCTTTATTTACAAGTGCACGGGTTGTACACCGTAATGTGTGCACAAGCCATTGACATAATTAATCAAACATCTAAAATGATATGAAGAAAACAATTCAAGGGGTACCGGGAAGTGCGGTGATGTTCCCTGAGTGTGCAATTGTTGAAATCGGTTATGTTTCTCACGGGTCGACCACCGACATAACTCTCCAATCGTCCGAGGCGATCCCTTGAAACAACCGTTCATCAATCATTGTGATGATCCGTCTCACATCCCTCCTTTCCCGAGAATTCCAGCGCTTAGGAGACCCAATTTTCGGTGTATATCCTTCAACTCGTATGCCAATCCATCCCTAACCGCTTCAAGTATGATCCCGAACTTGTGGAGTTCGCTACACGCCATTAAGCAGTTTCTTTAAAGTTCACTACGGTAAACAACCAAAGGTTTCTTTGATGAGTGTATATTGAGATAGCCGTTGAGATCGAAGAGTAAGCATTGGAGGGTGAAGTTGACACGCGTCGATAAGATTCAACGGCAACCGGATGGATCTTCAACACGTTCTTATGACTATGCGTCGATGAAGATGAGCGTGACTTGATGAATTCTCGTTGAATTTCGGTTGAAAATTGTCTCATGCGACCATGTACTTTGGCAAGGTACATGTCTTCAATATCGTTGAGAGACAAATTCTCAAAGTCCGCTTCAGAGAATGCATAATCCCTTTCATCTTGTCGTCTTTTGACCACGATCTTCTTAAGAAAGGTGTAGTCCCATTTGGATGAAAGACCAACATGTTGGATGGCAACGATGTCTTTAGTACTAAACATTGCATGTTGAGACTTCGAACGCTTCGTAGTAGATTCTCGTTCGGCTGATGAATCCCATACAATGCATCTCGGTCATATGCTTCCATTGTGTTGGAGAACAAGTGATTGGCACGTTCCTCAATGGCAATGCAGTTGGAGTAGATAGCTGCAAGGAATGGAAGTGTCAAGGATGTAGCATATTTCCTTGAACCATCGCCACCATGGAGAAGAAATTCGTGTCTTTGTTGAAGAAATATATGAAGGGAATCCGTGGTTCATCTGGTTGGCCAATGGTTGGTAAGGGTTTGGTCCAATCGGTGTAATATGGAGGGTTGTCCCTTTTTGTGAAGTCAATGTTTGCTTTCGGGTTGAGCCAATCCATGTTGTTAGACATGGCTCTAGCAATGTTCTCAAGGTGATATTCAACGTCGATGGCACTTTCGAGTGTCTTTTAGAAGTTGAAACGCTTCATTCTTGATTCGTCTCAATTCAGATTTCGTCATTTTCTTCACATGGAACTTTTCTTGCAAGATTTTTGCATGCTCTAATGTAGAACCTTCGACCCGGATCTTGACCTTCATCGAGGGTAGGAGTTTGATTGACAAGTGTAGAGAACCATGCAAAGTCTTGGTTTTATCGTCATCTAGCCATGATACGACTCCGGCCGAGTCGTCTTCTTCTTCTTTTTAGAAGGCCTTGATGATGATTATGGTTTCTTCACTTGTTTGGGAGAGGTGGGTTGTTGTAGGGGCTCAAGGACCTCTTCATCGTCACCACCTGTATAATCAAAGTGATCATCGGTTATCCGAGTGGGGTGGTAACTTCGGAATCGCCCCGAGGTTTATCGGTAGAAGAGCGAGGAGGAGATGTTTGTTGAACAGGAGCCCGTTGTGGAGGAGGTTGCAGCATAGAAGATTCACCGACTTTTAACGCGTTTAGGTGCGAGAATCTTTATCCTTATCCTTGTCTTCATCGCCTCTAGGGCGTTTCGACTTTCACGAATCTACAAGCCTCTTGAAGTTGGTAGTCCAAAGAATGCTTGAAACAACTTTCCTTCATCGTAAGTAAATGTCCCAGATTGTGCAGACATTTGTGTAACAAGCTTGGCCACCAATTCATTAATCGAGAAAACTACCGGATCGGTTGGATTGATTGTTACGGTTAAGGGCGTCGATCGAATAGTTTGCTTGGCGATCCGCATAAGATTTGGATAAAGTTGTTTGGTGAACAACTCCTTTGTGACTTTAGGAACGCATTATTCCGAAGGTACTTTTAGGTGTAGCCTTGATCATTTCGTTCAGTTCCTCTTGACGGTGATTTTTCATGAATTTCTGAACAAACTTCCTTTCTCCTTTTATCTTTTCATGCTCGTCATACATATCTTTGTATGTGATCAGACAAAGAAATTTAGCTTTTGTTGAGCACGTTTTTCTTCTCGACTTGTTTGACAGCTTTGGTAATCCGTTCATGAGCTTGAGAGATCCAAGATTTAGATGGTTTCTTCACGGATTTGGATGATGATTTGGTTGACTTCTTTGATGGTGGTGGTGAGGAGTGAGATGAAGAATCTGATGAGGAGGGACATGAGGAGATTCGGGGTCCTTTGGAGGTGCAAAAGTATCCTCCTTGGAGCGAGTTGGACTGTTGAGAAGAAAGTCATCATAATCTTCTTCGTCATCATGTCCAGTTTTAGCCTTTTCTTCCGTCTGTACCTTAGCTTCTTCATCAGTTTTCTCTTTCTCAGTCTTATTCTTTTCCGGTTCCTCAATGTTAAGATCAGTAGACTCCTTCACATGCGTTTGTTGTTGCACAAGAGTGGTGGCACGGATCCCTTATCGGGTTGATTAACCGCATCGAGACCGGTGAAGAGTGGAGCAAGCACCACTCGATCCTCGGGGCCACCCATCTGGTCTTTAGCAAATTCTTCGACTTTTGAAGGTGTCTAACGATATTAAACTTCTTTCTGTATGATATATCCAGTTGCTCTTCTTCATGATCTGAGCTTTCATCATATGGTACAAGTACAAGAGTCTTTCCTTTTCCTTTGTCAGCTGGTGGACTTGGAGGTTTGGCTGTTGAAGGAGGTGTTACGCTGTTTTGCAGATTGAGTAGGTAATTTCTTCATCCGGTCACCTTTGAGCTTTCGTCCACAAGCTTTCTTTTGCGTTCGATGTAGGAATAGGTTCACTTCCTTTACAAGAACAATCCTTTACGAGGAGGATTCCTTTTGGGAAGCTTTCTATAAAGATCTCAGACTTGTAACACTTCCAAAGACTTCCTCTTGGTTCTCCTTACAGTGTTCCGTAAGATTTTTCAGTCGAGATGACCAACTTTGCCTTGTCTAACCGCTTCCGGATACCTTTGTATGCGTTTGAGCTTTCGACATCTTCGTTAGAAGGAAATCGCAACACACACCTTGTTTCTTTGTAGCGATTCCTTGATTCTCGACCGATAGAATAGGTTCCGTCAACATATCGTGATTGTCGGGGTCATTTAGCCTCTTGGGAATATCGGGATGAAGTCCAAGTGCTCTCTGGATCAACAGTTTAGTATATCTGATGTAGGGAATCTTGAGCCAAGTTTGTTGAGAAATGACATCATGTCATCCCAAATCGAGCTTCGATAGCAATATGTGCTTCTTGTTGACCAATGCCCAAAATATTTGCGCTCCATGAGCTTAGGATGCTCATAGCCACCGCCACGCACGAAATGACTTGGTGATGATCATGTAGAGAGTTCTCCATGGTTGAGGAATACTCTTAAGCTCTACGTGAGAATGCTTGGTGATTACTCCTGTAGCCTCGTCATAACCAATATTGATTAAGAATTGGAGAGTGAGCTCTTCAGCAGGTGTGGCATAAATTTTGGTTGGTTCGACCGTGAATTAGGGAGAATTTTAAGTCGCAGTGTAATGGTGACTTGTTTGTGATTCAGAGTCACCGTCCACATAGTCCTTTGCCCTTTGACCCTTTCCATAGTGTTCCAGCTGTTGTATGTAGATCTCGAATGAGCAGAGTGGTGAGCATGTTTCGATACGGATGAGTCTTGAGAATATCAATAGCAATCAAGCGAAGATTCGGGTAAAAGGGTATCAAAGTCAACACTGAAGGTTATTCTTTCCTATCTTCATTGGATAGCCATGGGTAGATATCGCAATGGAGAGAACTTTGGTGCATCCACATTCATTTGTTCACCATGTCGCGGATCGAAATAACATTAGCCAAAAGAACCAACATATCAAAAGACATAATGTTAGTCAACAGAAGGTCTTATTGTCTAGTTATTGAATGTACAAAGTCAATGATTGTTACGAGTCCTAAGTCACTTGTTTGTTCAATAGTCCAATGACGCCGTGATTGAAATGTTTCGTGAGTTAGTTAACTGTAAGTTTTAAAGTTTATGTTATCACTTATTGTTCACAACATATCAAACGATTAAGTTTATTAGTGACATTATTGGATTCGTGACGTTATGATTAGTTTAGTTACAAGTTTGTACACGTAACAATTCATCATGAAGGTCAATCCAAGGTTAAGCGTAGTATTGGCAAAGTTAAGCGTAAACAGTATTTATATATGCGTAGACGAAAGCTTACACGTAGGATCCTAACTTACGCTGCAAGAAATGTTACCGTAGGAAAACCTTATGCGTAGAGCTTAGATATATACCTTACGCGTAAGGCTTACTAAATAAGAGTAGACCTTATAAGTAGAGGTCATGCTTTCGCATATCCTTCACAGGATACGCCAGTAGTCCATTGTAGAACCTTACGCTGCGAATAGTTATGCGTAGGAATAATCTTACGTAACATGACTACGCCGTAGGGTAATCCTTATGCGTAGAGTTGCAATAACCTTGATTTCTGAATTTACGAGTAGCAAACCTGAAATAACATCATCATAAGATCAATATTAACACTCACACTCATTCTATATCGCATCATGGCATGACGGCATATCAAACAATTATCGTATTAGAAAACCTTACGCGTAAGCTAAAACCCTAATAGTTCATAGTTTACGCATAAGAATTTTAGCCATAGTATTTGCACCAAAGCGTTTCGTAGGTCTAAGAAGCATACAGAGTATGTTTATCCAAGTTTTAACATCAAATAAGCCATGAATCAAAAATACCCAATTTATGAACTAAACCCTAATTTTCAATTAATGATTCCTTAGTGTTTCTGGGTGATTTCGGGTTTAAATATGCTCAATTCAACTTGAAAACAACCTCATATAACAATCTTAATTACCAAAAACGTTCTCATTTGAAAACACCCAATTTAACGCATAAACCCTAAATCAATCAATTCGTGTTTCGGGTATGTTTAGCGATGAAAATGTATTCATTGATGTAATAAAACATTTTGACACTATCATTTAACCATAAACACACAGTATGATCATGTGTTCATGCTTTAGGCGTAGAACACATAATCCCTTCTAAGCGAAAATCTATCCGTTAGTTTGAAATAAAATAAAACCCATGCTTAAATTGTTGCAATGAAGGTATTAACACTTACAAATTGATGATCAAAAGCACGGATTTGTTAAACGATTATGGATCGTGGATGATATAGGTTATGAGTAATAAATGTGAAGAAGAAAAGTAGGTGGGAGGTGTTTTATTAAAAATAACTTTAACATTTTGACAGTTTTAGTCCCTCCACCTTTTTCTTTTTCAAACAGAGCCATTTAACTTCCATTTTGGTTACCAAACAAAGATTTTTAGGAAAGAAACTTTGACGACACTCCCCCTCGACTTGAGAAATAATGAAAGGTTATAAATTTAGTCCGAGGAGTGTCATTGTACCATAAAATTTACCACCATTTGTTAAAAGAAACAACCGAGATATGATAACATGCAAGTACCGGAGATGTTTTGAAACAAGTGAAAGTTTATTTTCTCCCCTCAACACTTGATCGAAAAATATTGAATTTTGAAAGATTATAGTGTTGACGGAAGAAATGTACTTGCAATGTTGAAAGAAAATAGATAGAAGAATTTTTTGTTGTTTTATCGTGTTTTATATTTTTGTATTTTGTTTTTGAAAAATTTATTTACAAAAGAGATGTTTTGGTGTTTGACGTGTTTTAAGACTGCTTTTAGAGGTCATCCAATTCCTCTTGAGTCAAACACCTCATACCAATCCGGTGGACCAACTCATTAAACCTAGCGGGAGGCAAGGCTTTGGTGAGTAGAATTGCCAATTGGTATTCACACTCCACAAAATATAATTCAACAAGCACTGCTCCACGGATCCTTGATGAAATGATATCGAAGATCGATGTGCTTTGATTTCGAAAGTCTTTGCCCGAACCGAAGTTACCGCGAGATGCGCAATGGCACCGATTGTCGCAGTACATCGATTCACGTCAAATACGTAACCATAGTCTTTGAGTTGTTTTCTCATCCATATGACTTGAGCACAACATGCGGACATGGCTACATATTCTCGCCGGTTGAGGACAACGATGTACAATCTCGCTTTTTCGATTGCCATGACACCAGCTTTATCACCAAGAAATTGTAAAGCTCCCGCAAGTACTTTTCCGTGAGTCTAAGCATCCGCGTGGTCGGCGATTAGTTCAAAACCGTAATCGCCTGATACCGATCCCCAAGTTAATGGTTCCCTTTATGTATCGGAGGATTTTTTAGCCTCTGAGAGGTGGGTTTCGCTTGGTCGCGACCGATAACGGAGCAAAGATAAACGGCAAAGACAATATCGTGTCCGCTAGTTGTTAGATACATGAGAGACCCAATAATACTACGGTATTTTGTAGGGTCCACCAATTTCCCATGTAAATCAGCCTCTAGCTTCTTGGTATGAGCCATTGGTGTGGCATAGGTGTCACAGGGTTTTCATTCCAAATTTGTTTAACAATTCAAGGGCATATTTGGACCGACTCAAGAAAATACCACGGGGTGATTGATGAACTTGCAGTCCGAGAAAGAACGTAAGTTCACCCATCATGGACATTTCAAAATTTTTCTTCATTAGTTTTGCAAAAGCTATTGAAAACTTTTTATGTGTAGACCCAAAATGATGTCATCCACGTAAATTTGAACAATTAAGATATGTGCCCCGTGATATTGTATAAAAGAGTTGGGTCAACCGAACCTTTGGTGAAATTATTAGCAATGAGGAAGGATGATAGCTTATCGCACCATGCCCGAGGAGCTTGTTTGAGACCATACGAGCTTTGTTCAGCTTTGTAGACGTGATTCGAAACTCGGGATCAACGAATCCATCCGGTTATCGACATAAACCGCTTCTTTAAGTTGTCCATTGAGAAACGCAGTTTTGACATCCATCCGATAGACCGTCATATTCATATGAGCCGCGAACGCGAGAAATATCCGAACGTACCTCAAGACGAGCAACCGAGCAAAAGATTCTTCAAAGTCAATACCCTCTTCCTGACGATAACCCTTAGCCACCAGACGTGACTTATTACTGATAACATTTCCTTCAAAGATCCAATTTGTTTTTCCAAATCCATTTGAGACCAATGACGTAGACCCTCGTTGGTCTTTCAACCGCCCCATACTTCAAGACGCTTGAATTGGTTGAGTTCTTCTTGCATGGATTCAATCCAGTTGTCTTTTGTCATTAGCCTTTGATGTTTTTAGGTTCGATTAAGGCAGCTGAGTGCATAAATGCAATGTTCACCGCTCTGTGTGAAGACGCGTTGTCTCGTAACGACTGGTTGATTCGGGTTGCCAATAATGTTTTCCGGAGGATGGTCTTTCGTCCATCTATGTGTGGAGGGTTGATGTTGGTATACATTGTGCAATTCGAGGATTCAAATGGTTTGTTGAAGATTCCGCGACATCCGTGCGCAGCGATCTCATTAGCAAACGGGTTGAAGAACGATTTGGATCAAAATCTCGCAGTGGGGGTACTACATTGAGAATATCATCACAGCTTCATCATTGTTGGAAGCGTTTGTTCAACCGCTGTGGTGGAGTCAACTGGTGTAGGTGCATTCACAAGAGTAATTGTTGTAGCAGTGTATCGGGTAAAGAGTATTATCGTTTGAGCAAAGGAAACAAATGGATACACCGAGCACGCTCATCAATATCGCCACGACCGCAAATGAGCAAATAACCTTTCCATTTGTTGACGAAAAGCCGGGGCTTTGTTCATTTGATGATGGGGTTTGAGGGAAGTTTAAGCGGTTGTGACCGGGTTCTAAGCCGTTATACTCAGAAGCCATTTCCGTAAGTTCATCAAAATGAGCATGAATCGCTTCCATCACCGCTTTGTACGACGATTCCGATTCGAAACCTTTGGAATTATCACAAGATCCGATAAAGACTCCAATGTCACCTTTGGCTTTGAGCTTTCCAAAGTCATCACGATCATTATTCGGATAGCAAAGAGATCCAAATACATGAAAGTGTTTTAAATTCGGTTTTCTATTATGGACAAGCTCGAAAGGTGTTTTGTTGTATGCGTTTGTAATCATAGAACGGTTTTGAGTATAGCATGCAAGATCTGATACGCTTCGCCCGCCGTAAGTAACTGAAGTTTAGCATTGATTAACATTGTTCTTGCGGCTTCCACTAACGCTCGGTTTCGTCTTCCGCTTTGTTCCGTGTATGCGGCAATAGATGTCTGATGCTCAATTCCCACTTTCTCATAGAATTCACGAAGAGTTTGATTAACAAATTCAATGCCTTTATCTATTCTGATTAGTCGAACGGTGTTTCGTAGCCGAACTTGTATTTTCGTGAGAAAGGTGATGATCATTTGTGGAGCTTGATCTTTGCTTCCAAGAAAGTAGACCCAAGTCCAGCGTGAATAGTCATCAACAATTACTAAGATGTAGCGTTTGCCATTGATCGCTTGCACGCCGGGATCGGGCCACACAAATCCATGTGAAGAAGATGAAGCACATCTTTGAGCCGTCGGTTCCACCTTTGAAGGAAAATGAGCACGAGTGCTTTTGCCTTGTTCACAAGCCGAGCAAAGGTGATCTTTAGAATACCCAAACCGTGGGAGTCCTTCAACTAGTTTGTGTCGAGCAAGGTTGGTGATGGTTTGAAAATTTTGATGTGAGAGACGACGCGCTATAGCCGTGATTTTGTTGATGTTGCCTTTGAAAGTAAACAGATGGGACATGAAGCAACCATGTCTTTCATAGAGATAGTGTAGAGACTAGAATTACGCGATCCCGACATAAGGTCATTTTCTTGTAGATCACTTAATGAAACAAGTTTTCTCCCTGAAAGCAACCTCCAAATCTCCATCACAAAAGCGACTCCATCGAAAAGAGATTATGACCGAGGCCTTCCACATAGTAAACCATGCTTATTTCGATGTTCCCATTGACATAGTCTCCAGAGCCCATGATAGCTTCGCGAAGTGATCATTCCCTAACCCGACAGGAACCAATGAACTTTGCAATAAAGTTTGATAACAGCTTAAGATTGCCTCGTCATGTGTCGGAACATCCGCTATCAACAATCCGAGAATGATGTCAGATCACCTGCATTACACCGCAGGCTACATGTGATGGAATAGAAGTAGATGTGGAACCCGAAATGTTAGAGGGTTCCGTGAAAGCGTTATAGTAGATATACACACATCAATAGCTTTAGGTATCCACTTAAATCCTAGTGTGTTATATATCCATTTCTGCCTTCTATAACTACTCTTGCTTTAGTCTTAGTGAATGCACTAGGTGGTACTACATTCCTAGGAGGTGACACGGGGAGCTGCGAGGGACAAAGTAATGCTTTTTAGAATCTAAAGATGGCGGTCTACCAAGCACGGACTTAGAAAGATTAGTGGGCCTAGAGGTATTCCCGTTCTTAGGATTCCTTAAACGAGAGATGATAGCTTTAGCAACACATTTATCATGGCAATCAGAATTCATACTTTTAAATATCACAAGGTGCATCGATCAATATCAAAAGTACTTAACGGTTTAGCATTCGTTACATCACTATTTCTATTACATTTGTCCGACGCAATATCTATAGTGGAGGCAACGTGAGTCTTATTCATAGTCCTAGGGTGTTCTTCTACTTTAGCATTCTTGATTGATCTTTTCTTAGGTCGCAACTTCCTATTCTTCGATTGAGTGCTCTTAGGCCGTGAAGTCGGACGCTTGGAAAAGGCTCAACTATTCTTGTTTCAAGAGAAGGAAGCACGCTAGCTACTTGTGATTTGGGGAGTAGAGATTCTAGGTTCATGAGTACTAAGTGTTATTGGGGCTAATCTCTTAATGATGGTTGGCGGAAGTTGTTCATACTTTCCTAACATTTCTCTTAACTTGAGGATAGTGTGAATCGATCTTGATTTTAATCGAACATTTCCAGAAAATGCATAACTTCTTTAGTGTGTGCAAGATAATGATCAAGTTCATTTGATGCTTCATCACGAGTCTTTTGAGTAAATCAAATATGACACCATATTCCTTTTTAACTTTTAAAAGTTCTTGTTCATATTTTGAGATTTGACACTTAAAAGACACGCTTTGATCATCCAGTTGCTCAAATTCGTAGATTTTGTAACGAATGGCCAGGCTTTTTGTGTTGAAAAGCAATTTGTTGATCGTGAATATCTTTTTGACACCAATTAAGACGACGAATTGCATTTGAAAGTTCGTTTGACAATCGCTTGTTTTCAACTTTTAAGGACTCGACCAAGCACATTATCGTTGTTCTCAACATTTACCACGTAATCAACAGATCAGAGATATGATCAAATGCATATGACAAAGAATTCAATAACACAACATTATGGACATCATCACAGATGACATCTTCCAAGAGTCGATTAACATCTTTTCTCAACAGCTTGTTTTTACGCTTAGTATTAGAAATAGATGTTTACTTTTCTCGAAAACGACCTTCATCACTCCAAGTTCCTTATGAAAATCCTTTTCCCAAGCTAATGCACAATTTTTCAAGTTTTTAACATTAGGTAAAAGATTTTTCTTAAAAATGTCTCTTTGTTCTCGCCGTAGAGGCGATTGAAAATGATCAATTTTGATTTCGTAATCCGATATTCTATCTCATGTTGTAAAATTTTGAGGTCACCATATGAAGATGTCAAAATATCTAAGAATTTTTCGATTTTCGGTTTTGAATTTACTTCATCGATGGAAGGTAAAGGACCATAAATTTGTGCATAACGGTTGGGGATTAACATTAGAAGACTCCGGTGTTTTGATGATAACCCTTGGTGTGTTAGAAGAAT
Organism: Chrysanthemum makinoi; assembly: GCA_910596185.1. Lineage (NCBI taxonomy): Eukaryota > Viridiplantae > Streptophyta > Magnoliopsida > Asterales > Asteraceae > Chrysanthemum > Chrysanthemum makinoi. Next base: position 174,231,022 of record OU343222.1, read on the forward strand.
CCGTTGGTGTGACGAAAGTGACCGCTTTGAATAGTTAAAAGGTTTGTTGTAAACAACTTTTTCTAATTTTGATCGACTCTGTCGTCGCATCTAATTCCTCTTGACGATGATATTCAACAACATTCATAAATGTAATTATCAACTTTATATTCTGTGACCGAAACTTCAGATTTGGTTTGAATGCTTTTGTTGAAAGCTTAGGTTTGTAATCGCGAAGATTCGGTCCATATCCATTTGGATTGGGTTTTAAAGTAAACTTTTCAATGGTTGTGACCGACTCGCCATGTTTGTAAACAACACTTTTAAACTCTTTAAGTTTGTTTTGCAAGCCGATGATTTCTTCAAGATGATCATCTATTCGCTTCGTTGAATGCTTTTTGTATGCAGAACTGCTTTTTGACAAGTTAACAACTCACCTTTAGCTTTTGATTTTCCAAGGTGAGAGCGTTAATTTGCTTTTTATGTTCATGTTTCAGCTTGTTCTATTTGGCATAACAAAGCATTCTTCGGCTAGCTAGATCACGATCTGCCTTTCTAAATATTTTTCATTTTGATAAGATTTGGCAAAGGTCGCTTCAAAACCGCTTTCACGCTTTTTCTTGAGTTTTGAAAAGTTGAGTTGCTTTTGTAAACATTCAAAATCCTTGGTTAACAAAGGCATTTTTGCATTTCAAGTCCTGATTAATGGCACGACATTCTTCCACTATGGTTTGTTGGTCTTGTATTAAACGAGCAAAATCTGGATGAGGCAAAAGTTCGGCGTGTTCAACGTGAGTCTCAACATGATCATTACCGAGATCCTCAAGTATAACCACGGAGTCAATTTGATTATCAAGGGAAACCGTTGGTCATCTTGATCGTCAAATATAACTACGGGTCTAGTTGAAAATCGCCGGAATGAGATGGATGACTCATTTTGAACATTCCGAGCCTTGCCGGATGCGATGTTGGCGGAGATATGAGATCGAGAGATAAATATGGTTTGTTCGGTACTGAGACAAGCCATCGCTGTCATACACCGGGCCTGTCACGCATGTGTAACTCCATGCATATTAGCCATCAACATAACAAATGCATTGGCCCGCAAGTCCTCCATATATCATCATCCGAATCAGATTTGCCATAAAGCTCTCGTTTTGTCCGTGAGAGTTCCACCAGCCTTCATCCTTAAGAGCCAAAGAAGAGCTCTTTGAAATAAGCACGCCCTTAGTCCTTGGCTTTGGGCATGCATTAGCCAGTGTCCCTTCTCATTGCAGTTGTAGCATCGAAGACCATTCAACCCATGCCAGCATTTCCTGCTCCACCACTTGAGCTCGTTGTTATTCCTACCCACAAAGATTAAACCCTTGACCACCGCCATCTCGACCATTATAACCACGATTCTCAACTTCAACTCGCCCATTGTTTACAAAGCTTGATTCCTTGTATTAGATGAGGAACGATACGTTGTTGGATTTGTTGGTATAACGGCTAAAGGCATTAGCAATCATAGCAAATCCTTGTTGCTATGCTTCGAACGGATCGATTCCCTCATTATGAAGTGCTTGATCATTGTTGTTGTAAGGAACCAATTGATTTTGTTGAGGTTGATGTGATTGATCGTTTGGTGGGTTTGAAGCAGTTGGTTGAGTTGCCGGTTGAGGAGAATAATTTTGTTGAGCATATAAGGCAAGTTGTTGATTTTACGGATGTGTGGGTGGAAGCAATTTGAGCACGGAGAATCCTTTCCCTATCAACTTCCTTTTCATGAGGCTTCAAGTAATCGCACAACAATCCGTAGGTAGACTGATGCATGTTTTTAGCTTGACGGAGAAAAATGACATACTTCTCCCATTCAGGACCAAGACTACTTAGGAACTTAGTATTCACCGCAATTCTTGGCATGTGGATGTTGTGTTTATCCAAATCATTGATGATGTCTGAAAATCGTTGATGATAGGACTCGAAAGTGTCTCTCCGTGTTCAATCATGAAGTGTTCATAAGCCAAGTAAATTTTGGATTCCAAATCTTCCCGATTGAGTACAGATCCTTCCATAAGAAGACTAATATGATCCCACATTTTCTTTGCAGTCTTTTGAGCATCAACACTACGAAGAATTAGGTTTGGTAATCCTAAGAGGATATATTCCATTGCAAGCTCATCTCCTTCATAGTGTAGAAGTTCTTGAGGATTCAAGTCTGCAACAAAGCAGATGTTCGCTTTGTTCATCTCTTGGTGGAATGGCATTTGGATCTCCGGTACAATGACAAGAGGCATCTCAAAAGGACCTTCCAAGATAACCTTCTTTAAGAACTTTCCATGTGGCTTCTTTAGATCACAAAATCTAAAGAACCTTATTAACCATTGATCGTAGTTTTCGGAGTGAGCATTGAGGTCTATCAAGTGATCCATTTCATGAATTGATTGTTGGCCGCTTAAAGTTTCAAACATCTTTGCAAACCAAGTGGGTTCCCTCATAGTGATCCTTGATGGATGTTGATTAAAGTCATTTGTGTACGGTTGAACTTGAAGACTTTGTGGTGGTTGAACCATTTGAGGTTGTGGATTTGCAGCAAGTTGTGGAGTATGTTGTTGATTAAATTGTTGTTGATAAATTGCTTGTTGTTGATTCCATTGTTGATGTTGTGGAGTTAGTTGTTGTTGACCTTGAGGATGAGGATAAGTGTAAGGGAAATAGTTAGAGTATGGTGGTTGTGACATGTTGATAAACTTGTGTTGGTAAAATGGATCTTTGTAGTCGAATGAACCTTTGTTGGTGAAGTATCCTTAGGCTAGAAATAACCAAGTAACACTTACTTGCGAAAACACCAAAAGTTACGTAACAATAAGGAGTTACGCTGAGGTTTTAGCTTACGCAGTAAGTGGAAGAAAAGCGCTAAAGTTATGCGAGACAACAAAGTTAGGTGAGAAACTTAGGCGTAGGATTTAGCTTATGCGTAAGACAAGGCTTAGGCGTAGAGAAAATCTTAGGTAGGATTTCTACGTAAAGTTGATGCTTACGCGTAATTTTAGGTTTTATCTCAAATGATCTTTTACACTATCACAAAGGCAAAAGATATCCAAAGTCGACGATTTTCGACTTATCCAAGTAAGAAAACACGGAATAAACCACGAAAATGAAGATCAAACCAAGGATAATCTTACACGTAATTTTAGGGTTTCAATACGCGTAGGATTACTCGTAATTTTGATTTTGCCCAAAGATGTTTCTAAACCAGTTTTTGTGTGATGAGATAGCTTCAATAACACCAAAATAACACAAAAGTGTGAGACTTGATGATCCAAAGCACTCAAAAAAGCGTATAATGACACCTACCTAATAAAAAACTAGTTCAACTTTTATGACAATAAACCACGCATAAAATCTCACAATAGTGAAGTGCTGAAACAAGGATAGCTCCTAAAATGCTTCCCCCACCTTAGAATCTCGTATCTTCCAAATCCAAAACATTATTGATAACCTGCAAAAGGAAAATGATTGTTTAAAGTCAAATTTCAAAGGTTAATGATCAAACAAAGAGTTAAGTGTGATTCATTCAAAGTTAATCATGATAAACACATTGAAAAGATAACTTTTTACTTAACATATTAACTGAAGGAGGTGAAAGGAAATTCCTAATCCCTACCTTGCAAATATTCCTGGTTCTAAGGTTTCTACTGCAGGAAATATGCTATCCATAAGTTATATATTTCCTCGCCTATTAGGAATAATGAACTTGCAATACATAAAGCATATCTCTCATACATAAGGACAGTTTAAAGGTCTCCGTGGAGATGGTCAAGATGAAAGAATAGAAAAACCATTTGATAAGTACCATAGCCTATGCTCCTGCATGGGATGCCAAAAGATCTCGTGAACTTCTAGAGCACGTGAATTGTCACAAGTTCTAAAGCTTTGGCAATATTGTAATAGATAGGAATAGCTGCACCGCCTATGCCTAAGGATAAGAATAACAATGTGACTCTTAATGTGCCTCCAAAAGCCTCTAACCCAAAGACTTCTAGACCGTAAAATCAAATGGCAAGAAAACAAACTAAGGTCATTATCACTTCTGCTTGATGTTAATATTGACACTCAAAGTTAGCTGTCAAAACCTAGTAGAAATACAAATAAGGACACTTCACGACTAAAAGTGATCATGAGAAGAAAAGTGAAAGAACACCATAGGAAAAAAATAAGTTTGACTTGAACAAAAGAAGCGTTGGTTCTAGTATTTTGCTCTAAGCAATCAAATTAATTCAAAAGTCTTATGTTGTCTGCAAAACCTGTAAAGAATGTCTATCTTCTCCAGTAATCATGATAAATGTGTTGTGTTATTTCGAGCATCCAAGAATCATACCCCGCTTAAGAAAGTTTGAAAGTTTAAATAGATTAAGCAACTCGAAACCTACAAAGGGAAGGTTTACCAATGTAGGATTTCTAAATGGAAGCCAACAAGTTGAATATTCATGAATGGCAAACCTGCCCTTAACCAGATCCACTATTCCTAGAGTAGTGCCCGTTAAGGTTTGGAAGCCAACCGGGTAGAATAATCCCATTAAGCACAAATGTCCTCATCTAAGTCTCTGATGCTTCTACTTAGTTCAAATTCCTAGTGACAATGGCATTGCACCTAGGTTTCTCGCTGATTCAAAGATTGTCATAAGCAACCAAAAGGACCCCATGAGCACGGGATCCAATGTTTCCAATTCTCTGTCTTCGCTCTGTGTCCAAAGCTGTGTCGCGCATACAAATCGCCCTTGGCTTGGATTCCGCCGCTCTAAACATATAACCGGGCTCTAAACAATGACGCCGCTCACATCAGCTCGTGCCTCGCATCATCATTATGCGTTGCCCAGATAACACCCCAGCCCGCTCCACAAAGAAAAGAAAGGCGTACCGCCCGGCGCTTTATCTTCGTAAGAAGAGAAATCTTCGTGTTTATGACCATTCTCACGCATTCTTCATCAACAAGCTTCATGTTCTCCCATGCTCATTCACCATCAAGTGATCTAATGTCATTGGTATTTCTGCCCACTTGGTTAAATCAATGTTAGGTCACCACATATAAACACAAGCATCAATATGTAGAAATAGTATAATTGAGAATGATCGGATGAACACAAACACACACATACCCACCTCGCATGACTAAAACCGTTATGCGAGGAGATGTGAAAAGTAATAAATTGAACAACCCCAACTTTCTGAGGTTATTACATAGTATTTATAGGAGAGGAGCCAGGGCAACACCCTAGTCCCCTTCCTTTCCTTATTGACTCAGGGTTCAGGCTTAGGCCTTCTACATAAGCCCTAAGGCTAATTACTAATATAAAAGCCATATTAAGCTAACTATTACATATGAATCACTAACACTTGAATTAAGGTTTAGGAGGATTCCAAACAATCTCCCCTAAGTGTTAGTTGATGAATGAAAGAGTAATAAACGGCGTAGGTTCATGTAATAGTAGCTTTGACGCGTCTTCAATACATTCTTCTTCGTGGAGAAGAAGTGTCTTGATTCAACAATCTCCAAAGTGTAGAGAAATTGTTTTGAAAGTTCTCGCTTTTGATCGCCTCATCAAATCTTTTGTTCTTTGTTCTTTGTCTTTGAAAGTGATAGTATGGTGTAAGTAGTCTGCATCAGTCAAACTTCAAGTTCCAAAGGTCTCCATCGCCTTTCTTCAACCATGCTCGCACACCCTTTAGATTGACCGCATCATGAAGTTCTCTTTAGTCTTTAAACTTTGTAGATTCTTTTGACTTGTGAAATCTAAGAATCATTCGACTTTGTGTTGCCTTTGAGTGAACTTCCATTAGTGATGTTGTTGGTATATTGAAGAATCACGCGACGACGTCCGCTCCAGGTTTCCATAAGAAGTAAACATAAGAAAGGTATAGTAATAAGCGGGATTCCAAGACTTACAAGATTTGAACTTCAAAAGAGTGTTAACAAAGATAGTGTGAAAACACAACTCAAATTTCACAAAGGCCGTTCTTCCGAACCGAGTCCCAATATGATAATGCTGACAAAAATCGGGCACATCTACCCGTTCATATGAGTCTCCGAGGTACAATTAAGCATCACCCCACCACTGTAGACCGATTTGAGACCACTGCGTAATCCACGAGAGTTACCGGCTTTACCTATTGTCGAGGTCGTTTGATGTTGACCTGTAGGGAGTTTCCATTCAATCACCGAGATCACGATGTGAACCCTCTCTATAAATGTTCTCGGCATGATTGCTAAGATCTGTGAAGGACCTCGATAACGCATCATGTTGTTCTATTGTTGAACAACAAGTAGTGAACTTTGGTTTTCCCCGAAAGGGAGACTAGGAAAGGGTCTCCCTTCAATACCAGCAATCCCTAGAGAAAGGCGAGAAGTTTACTTAGGGTTCCCTGAGAAATGAAACAAGCTCGCTGAGAGAAACTTGAGTGGCTAAGAAGTTTAGTGCATGCCACCGGGTCCATAACGACCTTTAATCTTTCAATACCGGTGTCATCTAGTGACAACCTAGCATAAGAATGGAACTTGTTTCCGCCTCTAAGTTGAATAATGAGGTGGGCTATTTTTCACCTTTTCTTGCATTTTTTAATTCTTCAACTCCTTCTTTCTCCTATTCTCATTTTATCCTTTTTATAATCATACCTAAGGATCTCTAATTCTAACTATTGGTAGTGTCCTTGCAGATCCTCCGTCTCTCAAGGATCATAGGACTAAGTATTCTTAACCTTAATCACCTTATAACTCCATTGCCATAAAACTATTTTCATGAAAATCTCTCTCGAATGTTTGTGAATGAAAACATATTTGAACACTTCAAGAGTTTTAGATTTTCATATAAATACTCCTCAACATGTGCTTAAGAGTTTTGACGTAAATCAAGTATTTAAATGAGGAAAGAGCGCCAACACTTTTTTGAATTGATCGACTTTCAAGATAGATAACCTTAAGAGACATGATTACGTTGTATAGTTAAAGAGATACATTGTCACTTTTAGGTGACAACTAGCTTCTAATAATACCTTGAAGATGTGGACAACCCCGAAGGTTGTCAAACCCACAAAGTTCATGTTTATCAAGAGTTTCTGAATCAGTACGAATTTACTTGATAAGTCTTGAAGACAAATCTTTCAATGTACGAATCGCTCGTCAATTCATAGGTTGAAGTCTTTTTACACGAGGATTCAATAGCAAAACACAACATATTTCTTATCACATAATTTTTCTCCCTCTCAAAAATGGCATATAAATGTTATTTTCAAGAAATGTGAGAATAAATATGTCCATTTTGAGTGTTGGGGAAGATTACACAAAGAACAATTTGAACAAAGTTTTAACTCAAATACTCCTCAACAATGCGATATAAACTGAGGTTTGAAAAATCATGAGGGAAGTACTTGTTCTTTGAGTAAAACCTGAAAAATGAAAGGTTTGATAAGTTTTACTCAAAAAGTAGATAGCTTCCTCGCCCTTTATAAGGATTATGGCACCGCACTAACGTAATCTTATTTACAAGTACCGGTTGTATAATCGTTATGTGTGCACAAGCCATGGTCACATAATCACACATCCAAAACAGTTTAAGGGGTACCAGAATGTTAGGTAGTTCCAAGAACCTCCAGAATGCGAACTGGGCGTTGATAGCCTATGAGATTAATGTGTTGATGACCACCTACGAAGCTTTCCAATGTTCGAATGGTCCCTTCGAACAACCTTTCATCAATCATCTTGATTATTCTCTTTACATTCCGCCTTTCCCGAGAATTCCATCTCGTCAGTGACCCAATGCCTTGTTGAATGCTTTAACTTCCTGTATAGCCCATCCCTAACATGCTCAATGTTGAATCTCAAATGCATGAAGCTCATTACACGCCATCAAGCGCCACGGTGAAGTGCATTGCGTAGACTACTCCAAAGGGTTTAGAGAGTGAATCAGGAGATGGTCGATGTCGAATTTCTACTTAGGTTCTGGTAAGTTGACACGCACCGACATTTAACTCAACAAAGAAGTTGCAAGTCTTCACACGCCTGATCACGATGTATGAAGATGACAAGGACTGAAATTCACGAAATTTCTGCCAGAATTGTCTCATGCGCCCCTGCACAGCTTTGTAAGATACATGACCTTCAATGTCGGGGTGACAAATTCTGAAGTCCTTCACGTAAAGCATAGTCCTTTTCATCTTGTCTTTTGACCACGATGTTCTTTTAAAGGTGTAGTCCCATTTAGATGAAAGAGCAACATGCTTAATACAACGCATCCCTTGTTCAATCGTAAGTCACTTCATGTTGAGATTTACGAACCGCAAATCGAAGTAGATTCGTTATGTTCGCCAATGGTGAATCCTGCATAAAGGCATTGATGTCATACTCTTCCACTCTCAAGTTGTTGAACATGCTGGTAGCCTTTTCCTCATGGTATGCAAATTTGTAAATGGTGCTTCGGGAATGGAAGTGCTCGATGTAGCGTATTTTATTTGGTATCTCTACCATGTAGAAGAAATTCCAGTCGCTTGTTGAAGAAGTATCGAAATGGAATCTGAGGTTGATCTGGTCACCAATGGTGGTAGAGTTTGGTCCAATCTTGTAGTATGGGCGTTATCTTTTCTAGTGTAGTCGATGTTTGCTTCAGGTTGAGCCAATAAATGTTGTAGATCATACGGCTCGTGCTATGTTTTCACTGTGATATTCAACTTCAATAGACTTTCCTGGCTCTTTGAGTATTTGAAAGGCTTCATTCTTGATTCGTTTCAACTCTGATTTCATCATCTTCTTCACTCGAACTTTTCTTGCAGAATTTGCATGCTCCTCAACGCATTTACCTTCTACCATATCTTGGTCGTCAGTTAAGGCGGGTGTAGCAGCAACAAGTGTTGAAAACCATTCATATTCTTCATCTTCTTCTTCTTAGGCCTAGAGGAGGATGTTGGTTCCTTTGTTGTGCCGGGAGAGATGGGTTGTTGTTGGGGCTCAGGGATTTCCTCATTGTCACCACCCGTATACTTAAAGTGATCACCGGTTTTCGAAGTCTGTGGTAACTCAGAATCTGAGGTTTTTCAGAAGAAATGCAGGAGGAGATCGTGGTTGTGCGCTAGGATTCCTTTAGGGTGGAGGTTGCATTGAAGATGATTCACCAGTTTTCTTTGGACGTTTAGGCTCATCACTCTTATCCTTATCTTCATCGTCTCTTGGACGTTTAGGCCTTTGAGCTTCTTCCTGTAGCTGATTTGAGTTGGTATTCAGCCAAGGAAGTGCTTCAAACAATTTACCTTCGGAGGAAGTAAAATGTTGCATCGTTTAGACATTTGAGCTACGAGCCATTGGTTATACCAATTCAAAGCATCGAGAATATTATGGGATCAACTAGGTTGATGTTGACATGCATTGGTGTTGATCTCATAGTTTGCTTGGCCAAATGTAATAGATTCGGATAAAGTTGTTTGGTAAACATCTCCTTGTAACTCGAACGATGTCAAGAAGGTACTTGTGAGTGTAACCTTTGATCATCTCGTTCATTTCCCCTTGAAGATCTCGTTGCATGAACTTCGATGTATTCCCTTCGCCTTGCATCTTTTCGTTCTCATCATGAAGATATTGTAACTGATCAATGAGAAAATTCAAATTTTGTAAGCACGTCTTTTTTCGACTGTTTGACTTTTAACGATTCATGTCTTAGCAGAAATCCAAGAAAAGTTGGCTTCTTCACGATTTGGATGTGGGTGCGGTTGATCTTTTGGATGGTGGTGGTGAAGAGTGAGAAGATGACTCCCGATGATGAGATGTGAGGTGATTCCCTGGTCCTTTGGAGGATCGAAGTTTTCCTAACGAATTGGACGTTGAGAAGAAAATCATCATAGTCATCTTTTCCAGTTTTAGTCTTTTTCTGCGTAGCTCTGAATCCTAGCTTCCTCTTCGCTTTGGCATGAGAATTTCTTCATCAATCTTTTCTTTCTCGAGATTTTCTGGGTCACAATCCACCTACGCGGCAATTTTGTTGTTGCTCAAGAGTCAGGCACCAGTTCCCTTATCGGGTTAATTAACTCAGCATCGAATTGGTGTAGATTGAACTCCACTACTTGACCCTCCGGGGCCACCCATTTGATCCTTTGCAAATGCTTCTACAAGATGTTTATGTATGAAGTTCCTTCAACTTCCTTTATATTCCTTCTTCTTAACACTCGGTTCTTCTTAAAGTGAGCTCTCCTTATCATGTTTGTGGAAAACTAGAAGGGGGGGGTTGAATAGTTTTGCCGATTTTAAGTTGATTTCAAAAACTTTAGATTCGATATTATGTGAAATCGTTATAGATGTTGAGAACGTATAGATCTAATGATAATGAAAGCAAATAAATAAAGATAAGGGATAGAAAAAGACACAACCGATTTATAGTGGTTCGGCTACAAGGACACCTTCCTTGCCCAACTCCACTCCCCGAGTCACCTACTCGAGAGTTCAAGCACTATGTCAACAAACTCCTTCACTTGGCGGAGAAGCCTTCACAACGTTGCTTACACTTTTATCCGTACAAAGCTAGATACCGAGTCCGTAGCACGGTGGACCAAACCAACACAACTATTACACACCAAATATGTGAAATATCAAATACAAGATCTTTGCTACAGAAATCTTGCGGGGTGACAAATCAATCAAGGACCCCTTGCTTGGATGACTTGTAGAATGCTCGTGATCTCGCCTTAGAGAAGGACCTATATGAGAATCACAAATAGAAAGAAAGAAGAACAACTCTCTAGATCAAGTGATCTATATGTTAGAAGAGAATGAGAGTGTATGAGAGATTTAGTAAGAAGAGGGTGAGTTAGAATGAAGAAATGGCTCTCTATTTATAGGCAAAATTCTTCACTGTTCACGGATCCCACGGATCCCTTCCACTTGGGATCCGTCTAGTGTAATCCTAGGGATCCATGGGCGCTCCTCTTTGCCCATGGTTGTTTTGGTTATGGGTCATGGGTTATGGGTTGGTCCATGGGTTTTCTTTAGATTCAATGTAGCTAAGTATACATTGTATCTAGTCTTCTTGGTTATGGGTTAAGATCCATGGGTTATGATTTTTACCCATCCTAATAAACTATTACAACAAATGCTTAATTATTACATTTTTGTATTTAAATGGCTATATGTAAATGCTTTACAAAAATAACATGTATCCTTATAATTATACTTAAGATAACATTATATTTGTTATCAACAAAACACAAAGAGATCGCAAAATATTAATAAACGTTTTTACGGTTTATTTGTATTAACAATCTCTCCCCTTTTGTTGATGACAAAACATAATGTTATGATGAGTAAAACTTAAGAATAGATGTAAGTTTTGAAAGCCCTAAGTTTTACTTCTTCTCCCCTTTTTGTCGAAACAAAAAGTTAACCCTTGGAAGAAATAAACATAAAAGTGTGGAAAAATTAGTCCACATAATACTAACTCCCCCTTGACGGTAGCTCCCCCTTGTTTGGGGCGTCAAGTGAAGAAAAATAAAGCTCCTACAAAAAGAAAGGTTAGTAACATACTTATATAATCTTGTGGTTGCGAGAATCAAGATTGGGAGCCAAGGTATGTAAACAAGGCCTTGTAATAAAACAACAAATTGTAGTGGTATTTATGCCACTTACAAGCATGTAAAAATAAGAACAAGACTTGTTCTTGAAAATGACTTCAAAAAAAAAATACTAAAAGTAGAAAATAGTAGTAGTGATTCCTTCCATGCTTGCATAAGGTTATGGATGGAGGTTTTGATGAGTAATGGTATTGATGCGATCAAGGATGAGGTTGAGTATGAAGCGCATTTCTTCCCTAACTTCTATTGCAATTTTCCTAGTGGATTGGCAATGTTCACAATGTAAATGATGTGGGTAATGAGTGCGGAAGTTTTCGGGTTGTTTTGATTTGAGTTATGCGGAAGTTGTGGTGGAAAAATAGGAAAATATGGATCAATATCCGAAATGTTTGTAAATGGTGGTGGAAAAGAACCTAGATGTTCTTGTAATGTGATGGGAGCTAATGGTGGTGATGTTTCAAGATCTTGAAAGATAGTATTTGGAGATGTGGGTGGTGTTGAAAATACTATTTCTTTTTGTTTAGGTTGTTTAGATCTTGTTGGAGTCTTAAGGAGTTCCAAAAGAGTTATTTTAGGTGGTGATGAAGTTGGTGTACTTGTTGGTGATGAGGGAGGTGCTATAACAACAAGATCGGATACTAATCCGTGCGGATATCCTAGCATTTGATTGTGGTATTTTGGATGGTGGAAGTACAAAGGTTTGGATATCATGATTGTTTGTACTAGATGATTCTCCTAAAGGGTTTTTGGATGACATGATGTAGTGTGTTTGTGAGAAGGAGATGGAGTATGCAAGCATTTTGGGAGTTCTATATATAGAAAAACAAATCATTGTAATGAATGCTTGACCCAAAATGTGGATTAAAATCTAATGATTAGATATGAATTCAAGGCATGTGATCATGAGAACACAAGCATTAAAGAGCATACTCCCAAAATGAAACAAATGTGGATTTTTCATCCAAAGTGAAAAAATAGAAGTTGAAAAGCTTACGTTTCACGGATCCCACGGATCCTTCCCTTGAGGGATCCGGCCCAAAGATGAAGGTGGGATCCGTGGATGCAGTGATTCGTAGCACAAAATTTTCCTTTTGGAAACATTTTTGCCTAGTGTGTGCCTATATGCAAACTATTTGGAGTTTCGGTTATCTCGACCCTAAAAGAAATAGAAAATAAACTAGAAGTATAAAACCATCCTATTGAGATAACCCGAAAACACATATTTAGTACATGAGTGCGTAATTTTGTGTTATCAATGCTCCTAATTCATTGTTGCTTAAATGAATGTACCCCAAAACACATATTAGTTATGTGTCCCCTTTAGCATTCAAAAGACATGAGATGCAATGAAAGCGGGTTTTTACTTTGTATTAATAATGAAAAGCGATTTGTCCTAGATGTGAGAAATTGCTTTTGTGAAATTGATACGGGAAGGTATCATCCTTTTAGAAAACATTGTGAAAGTAGGTTTTCTTTAAAAATGTGTATATAAAAAATAAGAAAACTATAAGTGGAAAACCTCATCTTGGGTTTTGAAAATTCCCGTATTGTTTGTGAGTTGTGCATGAAATAGAAATCCTAGACTCAAAAAGAAGAAGGCTAGTGTTTACATACCTTGTAGAGTCAATTAATTTGACGTTTGTTCCATTAGACCAAGACCAAGGCGAAGTAGGTTGAATTGTTCCCGCTTCAACGGTTTGGTGAGGACGTCGGCTATGTTGTCTTTGGATGCTACCTTCTCAATAGAGATGTTCCCCTTTTGAACATTGTCTCTTAGGAAGTGATGACGAATCTCTATATGCTTTGTGCGAGAATGCAATACCCGATTCTTGCTTAAGTCGATGGCACCTTTGTTGTCACATAGGATGGCTATGTCGCTTAGATGAATGTCGTAGTCTACTAACGCTTGTTTCATCCATAGTTCTTGTTGGCATGCTTTGCGTGCGGAGACGATTTCGGCCGGTTGTTGATATTGCTAGTGCCGTTTGTTTCTTAGAAAACCAAGATGTTAAACAACATCCCATGAAAGTACATACCCACTTGTACTTTTTCTATCAACGTAATCACTGCATGGTCGAATCTGCATATACAATTGTTTCTACTCCCGTGCCCTTAGGATACCATAATCCTAATTGTGTTGTACCCTTAATATATCTAAATATCCTTTTTACGGCTTCTAGGTGTGATGTTTTAGGGTCTTCTTGAAACCTAGCACATAAGCAAACACTAAACATGATATCCGGCCTACTTGCCGTGAGGTAAAGAAGACTACCTATCATGCCACGATATTTAGTATTATCTACGGATTCGGCGTCTTCATCTTTTGTGAGTTTGGTGTCGGATGACATTGGAGTCCTAATTGGTTTTGACTCTTCTAGACCGAATTTCTTTAACATCTCCTTGATGTATTTAGATTGATTGAAGAAGATACCATCTTCTACTTGTTTTATTTGTAGACCAAGAAAGAAACTAAGTTCTCCCATCATACTCATCTCGAACTCGTCATGCATGATTTTAGAGAAATCATCACACATGTCTTGACAAGTGGATTCGAATATAATATCATCTACATATATTTGTACTATGATTATATGTGACTCTCTTTTCTTAGTAAAAGTGTGTTGTCAACTAACCCCATGGTATAGTTGTGTTTAACTAGAAATGACTTGAGTCTATCATACCAAGCTTTTGGAGCTTGTTTAAGACCGTAAAGGGCTTTCTTTAATTTATACACATGTTTGGGTTTTCAAAATCAATGAAGCCCGGAGGTTGAGCTACATATACTTCTTCATTTATGAAACCATTTAGAAAAGAGCTTTTGACATCCATTTGATAAAGCTTTAGATCATTAGCACAAGCATACGCAAGAAGTATTCTTATAGACTCTAATCTAGCCACGGGGCATAGGTCTCATCAAAGTCTATTCCTCTTGTTGGTTATACCCTTGAGCAACGAGTCTAGCCTTGTTCCTAGACACTACTCCGTTTGCATCTAATTTGTTTTATAAACCCATTTGGTTCCTATTATGGTTTGATTACTAGGTGGAGGGACAAGTGTCCAAACATCATTAGAAACAAATTGATTTAGTTCTTCTTGCATAGCCATTACCCAACTTTCATCTTTTATGGCTTCTTGTGTATTCTTAGGTTCTAAGGTTGAAACGAAACAAAACAAACTACTTTGGTTTTGAACTTGAGACCTTAATGTTCGTTCTTTTAGTTTTCCTATGACTTTATCTACGGGGTGATCTTTGGACTCTTTAATGTTTATTATTTCATCACTTAGAGGTTCTTCTTCTTCACTTATCTTTTTCTTTATTACTATAGCTTCACTTTCTATAATCTAGTCATCGACAAGAGGCGGAGAGGGTTTAGGTGGACTTTCATCAAATTTTATATTTAATGACTCTTCTACCTTCATTGTTTCTTTGTTTAATATGGCGTAAGCTTTGCTATTTGGCGAGTAACCTAAAAGATACCTTGGTTGATTTAGGATCAAATTTTGTAAGGTAATCTTTAGTGTTAAGAATAAAACATTTACTACCAAAGACTCTAAAGTGATTTAACGTAGGCTTTTTGCCTCGAAGTAACTCATATGGAGTTTTTCCTAAGATTGGTCTAATTAAGACTCGATTGAGTATGTACGTTGAAGTATCATCGGCATTACACCAAAACTTTTGAGGTATGGATTGTTCATTAAGCATGGTTCGACTCATTTCTTGTAGAGTTCTATTCTTTCTTTCTACTACCAAATTCGATTGTGGAGTCGTGGGAGAGAAGTTGTGAGTAATACCATTAGCGTCACAAAAGCTCCAATTGCACTTCATTATCGAATTCCCTACCATGATCCGTCCTAATAGACACTATGGGACTTCCTAGTTGTCTTTGGATCTTTTTGCTTAATATTTCAAAATAGTTAAAGGTTTCCGTTTTGTTCTTTAAAAATTTTGTCCATGTATACCTAGAGTAGTCATCCACTATTACCAAAGTGTAGTAGTTGCCTCCATAACTTTGGATAGCGGATGGACCAAATAAATCCATATGTAGTAATTCTAGACACCTAGTTGTGGACACCATGTTTTTAGCTTTATGACTTGAATGAGCTTGCTTTCCTACATTACAAGCATCACAAAAATGATGTTCATATTTTAACTTAGGTAGATCTCTTACTAGATCTTTGGATGATAGCGATTGAAGAAGTCGCATGTTGGCGTGACCCAATCTTTGATGCCATAAGGTCGAAGTATCATCCATAGAGGTAAGACATAGTTTGTCTTTAGGTTCATTACCGATTTTAATGACATAGACTCCATGTTTCCTAATTCCTCTTCCTATGGTTATGCCATTTTTAAGTATCTTACTACCGGTTTTGGTAAAAGTACATTGCACTTTTTATCACATATTTGTCCTATACTTAAGAGGTTAAAGTTTAGGTTTTCTACGTGACACACATCGTTAATGGTTAGAGATTTGTTAGAAATCGTACCTTTATCGATGATTCTACTTTTGCTATTTCCAAACACCACATTACCTCCATTGAAGGATTCATATGTGGAGAATAGATCTCTATTGCGGTCATGTGCCTCGTGCACCCGCTATCCTTGACCCATTCATCGGGGTCTAGGTCGACCTTTAAGCACACCTAAAACAATAATAAACTCAAAAGTTTGGTCCCCATTTGTTCATGGGTCCATTAGTGTTAAACATTCCATTCATGTTAGACATGTATGGATAAGATGAGTATGCATTCCATGGAGCAAAGTTTTGAAAAGGAAAACCGTTTTGCATGTTTTGATTCCATCCCATTTGATGGTTACTTTTCGGGTAAGCGTTATTAGGTCTCCTAAATGAGTTAGGTTTTGAAAAAGATGGAGCTTTGTTTCTTGCAAAAGTAGGATTATATTTTGGAGGTGGTTGTCTAGTGGTGACATGATTTGGTTTCTTCCTATTAACTATGACAAACTCGGTTCTAGATGAAGAAGCTACGTTATTGCTCTTTGTTTGCTCTGAGATCCACGGATCCCTTTTGTACACTAGCCGGTTCCCTTTTCAGGGGATCCGTGGGATCCGCCACAACATGGTTGGTTTTCTAGTTCCTTAACAAATTTTGTTTCTTTACTTTCACTAGTTGATGGATCAAGTTGTTGACTACCTAGACCCTTTTGATTGTTACTGGTTTTAACGCCATCGAGTATTGTATCTAAAGTGTTCGTGCTCATTCTAGCAATTTTAGAATCTAAGTGATCCACTAGTGTTTGAAGTTGAACACAAAGTTCACATTCACCACTTGCTATTTTACCCTTTTCTAAGCGTTTTAGTTTTGCTTTTAATTCTATGACTTCTTTATCTAAGCGTTGATTTTGACTCTTTAAAAGCTTGTTTTTGTTAACTAGTTTTAAGCTAATATTGCATAGTTTATCATATTCATTATGCAATGAGTCGTCATCAAGTGATAAGCTACTATAGTATTAAGTGACATACCTCGTCATTTGCCATGAGACAAATTTCTTCGTCCTCCTCGTCGCTCATTCCCCATGTGCCGCTCACGAGCGCCTTTTGATCATCCCGTTTGGGACACTTACTAATAAAGTGGTTTGGGTCCCCACATTTAAAGCAAGTACGATCATCCTTTGGCTTCTCGTCCTCTTTGCTTTTTCGAAAGCCTTTCTTATCGTCATACGGTTGTTTGGCGTATCTTCCCTTTCTTCTAAAGAACTTTTTAAAGTCCCTTACCGCCATAGCGTACTCTTCGTCGTCACTACTCGAAGAGAAGTTCTCCTCATCGCTTCGAAGCCTTTTTGGCTTTAAGGGCAAGAGATTTGTGTTTCTCTTTCACCTTTGCTTCGAATCTTTAGCAAGGACAAGCTCGTAGACTTTTAGGTTGCCTATGAGTTCATCGAGGGTGAGGATTGTCAAATCTTTTGACTCTTCGATCGCCGTCACCTTGGATCTCCACTTTGATGGAAGTGCCCTTAGATATCTCCTAACATGGTTACGGCTAGAAAAAGATTCATCAAGTGCTTGTAAAGATGTAATAATAGTATTAAAGTTAGCAAATGAATGATCTATAGTTTCCTCATCCGATATTGAAAATTGTTCATATTGTTGAACAAATAAATCAATTTTATTATTTTTAACTTGTTGGTTGCCTTGATGAGTTACAACTAAAGAATTCCAAATTTCTTTAGAGGTTTTAAGCATAGAAATTCTTTCGAATTCCTTTTTCGGTAAAGCATTATATAAAACCATTTTTGCTTCACTATTTTTAGAAAGCTTTTTCTTCATTTCATCGTTTAGTTTATCATGAGGTATGTGAACTAAATTTCCTTTATCATCATTTGAGGTAGCCTCAAAATCACCTTCAACAATAATGTACCAAAGATCAATATCTTTAGACTTCACATATGTTTTGAATCTATTTTTCCAATATATAAAACCATTAGTTTCAAGTAGTGGTGGTGCGATTTGCATAGATTGCCCTTCCTTATAATTTTTAGAACCCATAGTGATCGAAAAGTTTTTAAAATACAATTTTATTTTAAAACTTTTATAAACTTAGCTCTTGATGCGAATTGTGGAAAACTAGAAGGGGGGGTTGAATAGTTTTGTCGATTTTAAGTTGATTTCAAAAACTTTAGATTTGATATTATGTGAAATCGTTATAGATGTTGAGAACGTATAGATCTAATGATAATGCAAGCAAATAAATAAAGTTAAGGGATAGAAAAAGACACAACTGATTTATAGTGGTTCGGCTACAAGGACACCTTCCTTGCCCTACTCCACTCCCCGAGTCACCTACTCGCGAGTTCAAGCACTATGTCAACAAACTCCTTCACTTGGCGGAGAAGCCTTCATAGCGTTGCTTACACTTTTTCCGGTACAAAGCTAGAATACCGAGTCCGTATACGGTGGACCAAACCAACACGACTATTACACAACAAGTATGCGAAATATCAAATACAAGATCTTGCTCTGAAATCTTGCGGGTGACAAATCAATCAAGGACCCCTTGCTTGGATGACTTGTAGAATGCTCGTGATCTCTCCTTAGAGAAGGACCTATATGAGGATCACAAATAGAAAGAAAGAAGAACAACTCTCTAGATCAAGTGATCTATATGTTAGAAGAGAATGAGAGTGTATGAGAGATTTAGTAAGAAGAGGGTGAGTTAGAATGAAGAAATGGCTCTCTATTTATAGGCAAAATTCTTCCTTGTTCCCGGATCCCACGGATCCCTTCCACTTGGGATCCGTCTAGTGTAATCCTAGGGATCCGTGGAGCGCTCCTCTTTGCCCATGGGTTTTTGGTTATGGGTCATGGGTTATGGGTTGGTCCATGGGTTTTCTTTAGATTCAATGTATCTAAGTATACATTGTATCTAGTCTACTTGGTTATGGGTTAAGATCCATGGGTCATGGTCCATGGGTTATGGATTTTACCCATCCTAATAAACTATTACAACAAATGCTTAATTATTACATTTTTTAATTTAAATGGCTATATGTAAATGCTTTACAAAAATAACATGTATCCTTATAATTATACTTAAGATAACATTATATTTGTTATCAACAAAACACAAAGAGATCATAAAATATTAATAAGCGTTTTACGGTTTATTTGTATTAACAATGTTCAATCACGAAGT
The DNA here is from genome assembly GCA_910596185.1 of Chrysanthemum makinoi. NCBI lineage: Eukaryota > Viridiplantae > Streptophyta > Magnoliopsida > Asterales > Asteraceae > Chrysanthemum > Chrysanthemum makinoi. The sequence continues at coordinate 174,250,237 of OU343222.1, forward strand.
TTTCCCTTTACATTTGTTTGGTGTGGTGGGAGGTTTAGTTCTTGATGGTGTTATATCGGTTGCGATTTGAGTAGAAGACCTCATCGTGCGATTTACATTTCCTCGAGCTTTTAGTCACTAGCTTTCTTGGCGGTTCGGCTTAGGTCTGCGGGAATAGGAACAGCTTCCTTAGAAAGGAACTTTCCTTTTGAGTGGAGGTTTTCTGTTTGGGAACTTCCTTTGACTTTACGTGCTTGCAACACTCCCTACCTTGCCTCTTTTGGTTTTCTGGTAGGTGTACGAAGACTTATCATCGAGAGAACCAACTTTACCTTCATCAATTTGCTACGGATACCTTTTGTATGAGTAAAGGCATTTGATTTCATCGAGAGAAGGTGATCCGCGGACACCTTGTTTCATTGTTGTTGATTCCTTAAATCATTTGGTATGTTAGAGTAGGTTCAGACAACATGTGGTGATTGTTGGGTCATTGATTCTTTTGGGGATATCGGGGTTAAACCCAAGTGCTCTTTGGATCAACTTGATTTTGTATATCGATATAAAGGGATCTTTGAGCCAAGCTTCGAGGAATGTCATCATGTCGTCCCATATCGAGCCGACGATGTGCTTCATGTTGACCAAAGCCCAAAAGATTTGCAGTTCCATGGGCTTGGGATGCTCATAGCCCTTGTCCACGACCGAGAAAGCAATTTGGTGATGATGATGTAGAGAGTTCTCAAGGTTGAGGAATATTCTTAAGATCACATGTGAATGCTTAGTGATTACTCCTTGTAGCCGTCATAACCTTAATATTGATCGAGGAAGCGTAGAACGTCTCTTCATTGGTGTGGCATTGAGTTCGGTTGGCTCAATGATTGGAATGAGAAGAACAACCCGTAAGTCTGCAGGTGTGATGGTGACTTGTTTGTTATTGAGAGTCACCGTCGCGGCATTTTGTCCTTTGATCTTTTGCATTGTAGTCCGGAAGATGAATGTAGATCTGGAGCGATGCTTGAGTTGGAGAGCATGTTGATAAGGATGATTCTTCGAATATCCACGGCAATCAAGCAAGAAGACTACTGCGGTGAGAGTTTCAAAGTCAACCACGAAGGTTGTTCTTTCCAATCTTCATCGGATAACCATTTTTGGAAGATAATCGAACGGTGAGAACATTTGGTGCATCCACATTCATTTGGCGTCCATGTCGGTGATCTAAAATATATTTAGCCAAACGAACCAACATATCGAAAGACATTATATTAGTCAACAGATGGTTTTATTGTCTACTTATTGAAGGTGATGTGTCAATAATTGTTACAAGTCCAAAGTCACTTGTTTGTCCAATAGTCCAATGAAGTCGTGATAAGTTTCGTGAGTTAATTAACTTTAAGTTTTAGAGTTCATGTTTTCACTTATTTTTCACAACTTATTAAACATTTAAGCTCATTAGTGACATTATTGGTTTCGTGGCGTTATGATTTATTTATTTACAAGTTTGCACGCGTAACAATTCATAATAAAGATTAAACAAGGCTTAGGCATAGAAATGGCAAGCTTATGCGTAAACAGGAGATGCATACGCGTAAAGCTTATGCGTAGGATCTGACTTCAGCGTAAGAAATATTACGCGATAGGAAAAGGGGATCTTATGCGTAGAGCTTACGTGTAAGGCGCATATAAAACCTTCGCGTAAGGCTTACTTTTCGTAAGAGTAGACCTTATGCGTGGGAGTTCATTGTTTACGCATATCCTTCACATGGGATCGCGTAGTCCCATATGTAGAACCTTGCACCCGTACATTACGGCGTAAGATTACTCTTACGCATAACCTTCTACGCGTAAGGTGATCCTATGCGTGAATTGCTAATAACCTTGATTCTGAATTTCACGCGTAATAAACCTGAAATAAGTTAATCATAGCACCAATTATTAACACATACATTCAATATTCATCAGATCAAGCATGAAGACGCATTAAACATTTACGCGTAAGAACAGTTTATGCGTAAAACTAAACCCTAGGTTTCAAAGATTACGCCTAAGAAATCTAGCCATAGGATTTTGCACCAAAGCTGATTACGGGAGGTCTTAGATGCCTAATGAGATGTTTTGTTCAAGTTTTAACATCAAACATGCCATAGATCAGAAATACCCAAACCGTATGAACAAAAACCCTAAATTCCAATTAATGAATCATTAGTGTTCTTGGGTGATATACAGGCCTAGATATGATCAATTCAACTTGACAACAACCTCCTACAACAATCTTTTTCACCAAAAACATTCTCATTTGAAAACACCTAAATTAACGCATAAACCCTAGTTTTTCAAAATCAATCAATACGTGTTTCTGGGTGCGTTTTGAGTATAAAAATATTATCAATGATGTTGTAGAAACGTTTTGACACAATTATTTTAACAACAAACACACAAAAATGATCATGTGTTCATACGCATATGCGTAGAACACACAAATCACTAAATCTCACGTTTTAACCGTTGGATTAATGAAAGATTCAAAACCATTGTTTAAAAACGTGTTCCAAACACAGAATCACTTACAGATTGATGATCAAAACTTCGGATTAGTGAAACGATTTTGGACCGTGGATGAGATTAGTTGAGATATTAAATGTGTTTGGTGGAAAGTTTTAATAAAAATAACTTTAACCTTTTGACAGTTTTGGTCCCTCCCCCTTAACATTTTACATCCAACGCCCACAACTTCCATTTTGGTTTCCAAATGAATGATTTTAGGAAAGAATTTTGCGACACTCCCCCTTGACTTAAGAAATGATGAAGTTTTATAAATTTCAGTCCGAGGAGTGTCTGTGAACCAGAAAAATGACCATCATTAATAAAGAAACAACCGGGATAAGATAACATGCAAGTACACGTTTATTTTGAAACAGTTAAGAATTTATTTTCTCCCCCTCAACACTTGATCGGAAAAAATACTGCATTTTGAAAGATTTGAGTGTTGACGGAAGAATTGTACTTGCCATGTTTGAAAGAAATATAGATAGAAGAATATTTTTGTTGTTTTATCTGATTTTATATTTTTTGTCTTTTGTTTTTGAAAAATATTTACAAAAGAGATTTTCTTTGTTTATTTGGTTTTAAGAATGTTTTAAGAGTTCATCCAGTTCCTCTTGAGTCAAACACGCATACCAATCCGGTGGACCAACTCGATAAACCTAGCGGAGCTAAGGCTTTGGTGAGAAGATCGCCAATTGGTATTACTACAAAGTATAATTCAACGATTACCTGTTCCACGTGGTCCTTGATGAAATGATATCGAAGATCGATGTGGTTTGATTTTGAGTGTTGAACTGAGTTGCACGAGATGCATAATAGCACTCCGATTGTCGCAATACATCGGTATTCTGTCAAATACGTAACCATAGTCTTTGAGTTGTGTTCTCATCTAAATGACTTAAGCACAACACGCCGACATGGCTACATATTACCCTTAGGTTGAGGACAGTGATGTACAATCCTGCTTCTTCGATTGCCATGACACCAATTTGTCACCAAGAAATTGTAAAGCTCACTGAAGTGCTTTTCGGGAATCTAAGCATCCTGCGTGTCGGCGTCTGAAAAAGCGATTAGTTCAAAACCGAATCCTCCGGATACCGGATCCCCAAATTAATGGTTCCCTTGATGTATCGGATTGTTTTTAGCCTCAGAGAGGTGGGTTTGATTGGTCTCGCGTGATACGGGAGCAAAGATAGGCGGCAAAAACAATATCAGTCACTAGCTGGTAATTTTACATTAGATACATGAGAGACCCAATGATATTGCGGTATTTGGTAGGGTTCACTAATTTCCCATGTAAATCTGCGTCTAGCTTTTTGGTATGAGCCATTGGTGTGGCATAGGTGTCCGCAGATTTTGCATTCCAAATTTGTGTAACAATTCAAGGGAATATTTGGGTGACTCAAGAAAATACCACGGGTGATTGATGAACTTGCATTCCAAGGAAGAATGTGAGTTCACCCATCATTGACATTTCAAAATTTTTTGTCATAAGTTTTGCAAAAGCATTTGAGTATTTTAAATGTGTTGACCCAAAAATGATGTCATCCACATAGATTTGAACGATTAAGATGTGAGCCCGTGATATTGTATAAAGAGTGTAGGGTCGACCGAACCTTTTGTAAACTTATTGGCAATAAGGAAGGATGATAACTTATCGTACCACGCTTAGAGGGCTTGTTTGAGACCTTAGAGAGCTTTCTTTAGTTTGTAGACATGATTAGGGAACTGGATCAGCGAATCTTTCGGCGGCATAGGACCGATTGATTTTAGTTGTCCATTGAGAAAAGCAGTTTTGACATCCATTTGAAAGACCATGATGTTCATGTGAGCTGCAAATGCCAAAAAATCCGGCGCCTCAAGGCGTGCAACGGGGCAAATGATTCTTCAAAGTCAATACCCTCTTTCCGTCTATAACCCTTAGCCACCGAGCGTGACTTGTTTCTAATTACGGTTCCTTCAGCATCTAATTTGTTCTTCCAAATCCATTTTAGACCAATGACGAAGACCCCTGTTGGTCTTTCAATCAGTTCCCATACTTCAAGACGTTTGAATTGGTTGAGTTCTTCCTGGATGGATTCAATCCAGTTATCCTTTGTCATTGCGTCTTTAATGTTTTTAGGCTCAGATTGGCAGACGGTGAGTGCATAAATGCAATGTTCACCATCTGTGTGAAGAACGTTTCTCGTTACGGTTGGTTGATTCGGGTTACCAATAATATTCTCAAGAGGATGGTCTTTCGTCCAACGATGTGTGGAAGGTTGATGTTGATATACATTATGCAGATTCTGAGGATTCAAATGGCTTGTAGAGGATTCCGCAACATCAGTGCGGTGATCTCATTAGCAAAGCGGGTTAAAGAATGCATTTGGATCAAAATCTGCGGGTGGGGGTACATTATTCAGAATATCATCACCGGTGGTCTGCGTCGTTGGATCAGGTTTGTTCAACTGTTGTCGTAGTCAATGATGGTGCTTCTTCAAAGCATGGTTGTTTGTAGCAGTGTATCGGTATAAGAGTATTATCAGGTTGAAGCAGCGGAAACATCGGATACACGGACAGCGATCATCAATATCGTCACTGAATAGAGGAGCAAATAGTCTTTCCATTTGTTGAGTAAATTGAGGGCTTGAGTCGGTGATGATGGGGTTGGGGGAAGTTTAAGCGGTTGTGACCGGGTTCCAAGCTGTTATACTCATAAGCCATTTCAGTAAGTTCATCAAAATTAGCATGAATCATTTCCATAACTTGTTTTGTATGATGATTCCAGATCCGGTAACCTTTAGAATTCTCACAATATCCAATAAAGACTCCAATGTCAGCTTTGGCTTGGAGCTTTCCAAAGTCATCACGATCATTATTCGGATAGCAAAGGGATCCAAATACATGAAAGTGTTTAAGATTTGGTTTTCAGTTGTGGAGAAGCTCAAATGGTGTTTTGTTGTGGCGTTTTGTAATCATTGGCGATTCGAGTGTAGCATGCAGTTGAGGCGGCTTATTACAAGTATCTGGAAGTTTAGCATTAATTAACATCGTTCTGGCGAGTTCCACTAAGCGTACGGTTTTAGTCTTTCAACAACTCCGTTTTGTTCTGGTGTGCGGGCAATAGATGTTTGATGCTCAATTCCACTTTCTCATAATATTCCCGAAGAGTTTGGTTTACAAATTCAGTTCCTTTGTTTGTTCGAATTTGTGCGGACGGTGTTAGGGCTGAGTTTGAATTTTCGTGAGAAAGGTGATGATCATCTGTGGAGCTTGGTCTTTACTTTGAAGAAAATAAACCCAAGTCCATCTTGAGTAGTCATCAACAATTACCAAGATGTAGCATTTGACATTAATCGTCTGCAGCGCGCCGGGCCACACAAATCCATGTGAAGAAGATGAAGCACATGCTGAGAGCTTTGTTCCACCTTAGAAGGAAAATGAGCACGAGTGCTTTTCCCTTGTTCACAAGCTGAGCATAGGTGATCTTTAGAATACCGGAATCGCGGGAGACCTTCAACAAGTTTGTGTCGAGCAAGGTTGGTTGTGGTTTGAAAGTTTAGGCGTGAGAGATGGTGCCATAGCCAAGATTTTGTAGATCTAGCCTTTGAGAGTAGACATATGGGAGATGAAGCAATCATGTCTTGCATGGAGATAGTGTAGAGGATGGATGGCGTTGGCCGGACATAAGATCATTTCCTTGTAGATCACGAATGAAACAAGTTTTCTCCTGGCGACTTCCAAGTCTCCATCACAAAATTGACCAACGAAGAGATTGTGACGAGGCTTTCCACATAATAAACCCTACTAATTTCGATTTTTCCATTGATGTAATCTCCGTAGCCCATGATAGGCTGCAGTGATCATTCCGAATCGGACAGTGCCAATGAACTTTGCAACAAAGTTTGATATGATTAAGGTTACTGTCATGTGTCGGGAACATCAATATCAACAATCCAAAGGATGATCTGTATCCTGCATTACACACAGCGACACAGATGGAATAGAAGTAGACGTGGAACCGATGAGTTAGAGGGTTCCTCAGCGGATTATAGTAGAAATACACACATCAATGATTTTAAGCATCCATTTAAATCCTAGTGTATTATGTATCCATTTCCGCCATCTCCAACTAGTCTTAGCTTTAGTCTTAGTGAATGCACTAGGTGGTACTTCATTCCTTGGAGGTGATCTTTGGAGCTACGGGGACATCACTTGTTTCTTAGAATCTAAAGAGGGCGGTTTACCTAGCACAGACTTAGAAGCAGTGTGGGCCTAGAGGTATTCAGAGTCTTAGGATTCGTAAGCGAGACAAGATAGCCTTAGCAACACATTTATCATGACAATCAGAAAGCATACTTTTACGACAAATAACACAAGAAGCATCAGACTTAATATCAAAATTACTTAAAGGTTCAGCATACAGTTCAACACTTTTCCATTACATTTGCGGAGCGCAATATCTAAAGTGGGTGCAAGCTGGAGTCTTATTCAAAGTCTATGGTGTTCTTCTACTTGACATTCTTTATTTGTCTTTTCTTAGGTCGCAACTTCCTATTCTTCCTTGTATTGCTCCTAGTTTGTGAAGTGCGGACGTTTGGAAAAGAGGCAACTATTCTGTTCAGTGAGGGAAGCACATTAGTAACTTGTGTTTTGTTAGTAGGCATTCTAGGTTCACGTTTACTAAGTGTTATTCTTAGGTGCAATTCTCTTAATGATTCTAGGCTGAACTTGTTCATACTTTCCTAACATTTCCCGTAACTTAGAGATCGTGTGCACCAGTTCTTGATTTTCAGAACGAAGATTTCCAGCAAAATTCATGACTTCTTTAGTGTGTGCAAGATAATGATCAAGTTCGTTTGATGCTTCACGAGTCTGTTTCAGTAAATCAAATATGACACCATATTCCTCTTTAACTTTTGCAAGTTCTTGTTCATATTTTGAGATTTGAAACTTAAAAGACACGTTTTGATCATCCAGTTGCTCAAGTTTTGGATTAGGAGATTTTGCACGCAACTGGCGATTTTGTTTTGAAAAGCAAGTTGTTGATCGTGAATATCTTTTTGACACCAATTAAGGCGACGTATTGCATTTGAAAGCTCGTTTGAGAATCGTTCATTTTCAACCTTTAAAGACTTCGAGCTGAAGCATATTATCCGTATTTTCAACAATTTCAACGGAATCAACAGATATCGTGAGGATATAGAATCGGATGCATATGGCAAAGAATGCAATAACACAACATTATAGATATCAACACAGATAACATCTTCCAAGAGTCGATCAACATCTTTTCTCAATAGTTTCTTTTTACGTTTAATATTTGAAATCGATGTTTTTGTTTTTCTGAATTGTTTTCATGAGACCAAGTTCCTTATGAAAATCCCTTTCCCAATATAGTGCACAAGTTTTCAAATTTTTGACATGGGGTAAAATTCTTTTTTGAAGAATATCTCTATGTTCTCGCGCCATTGGCGATTGAAAATGTTGAACTTGGATTTCAGAATGAAATTCAATCTCATGTTCCCAAATTTTGAGTCAGACAAGAAAGTGTCAAAATATTTGATAACGCGACAACTTTTCGGCTTTAGCATTTTGTTACTTCACTAAGTGAAGGTAAAGGACCATTAATTTGTGCACCATTGGGTTGGGGACTAACTTGAGAAGCTGGTTTGATAACCAAAGGTTTGTTAGAAGTATCTTGTTGTGTGACAAAGGTTCGGCTTTTGAATAGTTAAATGGTTTGTTATAAACGACATTTTCCATTTTTGACCGACTCTCGTCATCGGCATCTAATTCCTCCATGCGATTATATTCAACAACAGTCATAATTGAATCATCAATTCTATGTTATGCACTGTAAACTTGGATTTGATTTGAATGCTCGTGCGAAAACTTAGGTTTGTAATCAGCAAGATTAGGTCCATATCCATTTGGATTTGGTTTGAAAGAAAACTTTTGAATCGTTGTGATTGATTCACCATGTTTATAAACAACAGTTTTAAACTCTTTGACTTTGTTTTGTAAGTCGACAATTTCCTCAAGATAGTCATCTATTAGTTTCGTTGAATACTTTTTGTACTCAGAGAACTGTTTTTGACAAGTTAATAACTCACCTTTGCTTTTTGAGTTTCCAAAGTAAGAGCGTTAATTTGTTGTTTATGTTCATGTTTCATTTGTTCTATTTGAGACGACAAAGCATTCTTCGACGGCTAGATTCGAATCTGTCATTCCAAAGATTTTTGTTTTGATGTGATTTGGCAAAAGCGGCTTCAAACCTTTTTCATTTTCTTGAGTTTTGAAAAAGTTGATTTGTCGAATTAAGCATTCATTATCCCTAATTACATGGTGCATTTTCTCTTTTAATTTCTTGCAAATTTCCAAACGAGATTCTTGGTCTTTAATTAAGGTCAGGAGTTCAATTTCTCTATTACGAAGCTTATCTTGTTCAGCGTTAGTCTCAACATGATCATTATTTAGATCCTCAAATATAACCACGGAGTCAACTTGATTATCAATATTAACCATAAGGTCATCTTGATCATCAAATATAACTACGGGATCTATTTGATAATCATCGGAATGAGATGTGGATGGCTCATGTTGAACACTCTGATCCTTGTCGAATGTAGAAATTAGCGGAGATATCAATCGATAATGAGTATGTTTTGTTCGGTACGATTTTGAGACAAACCATCAGTGTCATACATTGGGCCTGTGTCACTCATGTGTAGAGCTTGCATATGTGCCATCAACATTACTGCTGCATTAGCCTGCAAGTCCTCCATATCATCATCAGAATCTGCATCGCCATAAAGCTCGTTCCTTGTTGGTAAGAGTGCCACCAGCTTCATCCTTGAGAGCCAAGTGCAAAGCCTCTTTGTGATAAGCACTGCCTCTTGTCCTCGGCTTAGGACATGCATTAGCCGAGATGACCCTTTTCGATTACTGAGTTATAACAACGAAGACCATTAACCCTATTACGAGCATTCCCTATTCAACCACTTGGCTCTCGTTGTTGTGGAGCACGTGGTTATTCTCGCCCATAGCATTAAACCCTTGACCACCTCCCATCGCGACCATAACCACGATTACGAACTTCAAGCGTCCATTGTTCACTTGACTGATTCCTTATGTTTGATGAGGAACGAATGCGATTGTTGGATCTGTTTGTATCTGGCGAAGGCTTTAGCAATCATAGCAAATCCTTGTTGCAATTCATCAAAAGCATCGGAGTCCTCATCAGCTTCATTGTAAAGTGCTTGAGCATTGTTGTTGTTGTATGGAACCATTTGAGTTTGTTGAGGTTGTTCTTTGTGATGGATCATATGGTGTGATGGTTGCGGTTGGTTGAGGAGCAGTTGAGGAGGAACACTAGTTTGAGCCCCAAAGCAAGTTGTTGATTGTCAGGAAGTGATTGTGGAGCTTAGGAGTCCACGGATAGCCCTTTCATTGTCAACTTCTTTTTGGTGAGGCTTCAAATAGTCGTACAACAATCCGTATGTAGCATGATGAAGATTTTTAGCTTGACGGAGAAAAATGACATACTTCTCCCATTCAGGACCAAGACTACTTAGGAACTTAGTGTTGACACAATTGTGGCATGATGATATTGTGTTTGTCCAAATCATTGATGATGTCTGAAAAGCGATGATGATATGACTCTATTATCTCTCCTGGTTCAATCATGAAGTGTTCATAAGCCAAGTAGATTTTAAATTCCATGTCTTCCTGATTGAGTGTTGTGCCTTCCATAGAAAGATGAATATGTTCCCACATTGCTTTAGCAGTCTTTTGAGCATCAACACTTTGAAGGAGGTATTGCATTGCTAGTTCATCGGCTTCAAAATGTAGAAGTTCATCACCTGTGAGGTCTGAGACAGTTGCAATATTGGTGACAACATCTCTTGGTGGATTGGCAGCTGGATCTGCAGGTGTGACAATAGTAGGCATCTGAAATGGACCTTCCATAATGACCTTCTTTAAGAACTTTCCATGTGGCTTCTTTAGATCACAGAACCTAAAGAACCTTATCACCCATTGATCATAATTCCCGTGAGTGAGCATTGGAGGTCTATCAAGTGAGCCAGCTTCATGAATTGATTGTTGGCTACTTAAGGCTTCACACATCTTGCCAAACCATGACGGTTCCTTCATAGTATTCCTGGATGGATGTTGATTGTAGAAGTTTGTGTAAGGTTGTACTTGAAGACTTGGTGGTGGTTGAACCATTTGAGGTTGTGGAATTGCTGCAAGTTGTGGAGTATGTTGTTGATAAATTTATTGTTGATGATTAAATTGTTGATGTTGCGGACTTAGTTGTTGTTGTTGTTGTTGATTATAAGTGTAAGGGAAATAGTTAGAGTATGGTGGTTGTGACATGTTGAAAACTTGTGTTGTTAAATGGATCTTTGTAGTCGAATGAACCGTTGTTGATGAAGAGTCCTTAGGCGTAGAAATCACAGAAAAGCCAAGTACCACTTATGCGTAAAAACACCAAAGATACGCGTAACAGCAATAGTTACGCGTAGGATTAGCTTACGCGTAAGTAAGGAGAAAACACTAAAGTTAGGCGTAAACAAGAAGTTAGGCGTAGAAAACTTAGGCGTAGGATTAACTTAGGCGTAGGATTAACTTAGGCGTAAGACAAAGCTTAGGCGTAAGATGAATCTTATGCGTAAACAATTCTACGCGTAAGCTTATGCTTATGCGTAATTTTAGGGTTTTGCCCAAATGATCTTTTACACTATCACAGTGCAAAAGATATCCAAAGTCGAAGTGTTTTCAGGCTTATCCAAGCAAGAAAAACACTGAGTAAGCCACGAAACTGAAGATCAATCCACGTAACAGATTCGCGTAAGATTAGGGTTTTGCTTACGCGTAAGAATTAGCCAAAAGTGATTTCTGCCAAATGATGTTTCCAAACCAGATTTCTGTGATGAAATAGCTTCAATATCACCAAAATAACACAAAAGTGTGAAACTTGATGAGCCAAAGCTTAGAAAACAGTTATGCGTAGAATAAGAACCACATATAAAACCTAGCTTAAAAACTATGATCCACGCGTAAAGTTTGAAAATTTTTGCCAAAAACAGATAGTTTAACACCTAAAACGTTGAAAGGACAAGAATCTTGGATTAAAAAGTGTAAAAAATCAATTTTTAAGCGTGACAAAGTTGAAACCCTTTTTACGCGTACGACCACAAACCAAAAACTTCAAAAACAAATATGTTCACCCAACTATTTGGCAAATGATACCACTGTTAGGTCACCATATATGTAACACAAGCATCAATATGTAGAAATAGAGAAGGAGAATGATCGGATGAACAATAAACACACACACACTCGTATGACTAAACCGGTTATGCGTAGGAGATGTGAAAGTGAATAAATTGAACAACCCCAACCCTCAAGTGAGGGTTATTACATAGTATTTATAGGAGAGGGAGCTAGGGCAACACTCCTAGTCCCTTCCTTTCCTTATTGGACTTGGGTCTAGGCTTATGGGCCTTCTACATAAGCCTAAGGCTAATTACTAACATAAAGGCCATATTAAGCTAACTATTACATATGAATCACTAACACTTGAATTAAGGTTTAGGAGTGATTCCAACAATCAAAAATGGCAACTTCGGATGCAATTTTAAGGGGGAGAAGAGTGAATTTACTACATGTTGATGGATGTTTGAATTATGGTCATATGACTCTCCTTCAACGTCTAATGCTTCACTTACTAAGGATAACTGGGATTCATTATTTTTCAAAGTTTGATGAGTACTTCCAACCTCCAACGAATGTTGATCATCCGAGTTCTGAGCTCATGCTCGGTTCCCTCTTGACTCAATGGTTCACCATCTAAGAAGTACTTCTCAGAATTCTCAAGAAACTTTATCTCCAGTTATTTCACAAGGCGTTGATAATGTCTATCATGATATTGTAGTTGCACTATTGAATAATGATCCGCTCTTTGGTATTCCTTTGCCAAATCTTCACGGATTATTGTTCCTTCCAATGTGCACTCTGTAAATCAACCTAATGAACATTGAATATAATGACTACCTCATCCGCTCGAAGTTATTGGTGAATCTTCCAGATCAGTCTCTACATGTATACTTTTAGGAAGAATGCATTGATGTTGAGGAATCATTTGTTTTGGTTCATTCAGTGGGTCAATGTACATCCGATTGTATGTTTATTCACGTGTTGGGCATTTGACATAAGTTGATTACTTCAGAGTTAATCATTTATCACTTATTTGAGATTGAAGTTAAATTTCACAAAGGCTTGTTCTTATTTGATAACTTGCTCGGGTCTAATAATTTTAAGTTGAAGACTTGGTTTATCTAGTTACCAGATGTCGGGATGGATGGTTGAAGACCTGTTTAACTATCACTTTAAAGGAGTTACGTAGTTTTACTCAGTGACACACGCAAATGTCGTTGTGGATAACCGCAAGAGGTGTTAATGTCTCATACTTCGGTTGAGTATTGAGTACTTGGAGATTTGCTTGGAGCATAAATTCTCGACACCGCTCTTCCAACATGAGTGCAAGCATAAGTCACGACTGCGGGAAAATCCTACTTCAGTTTCAAGTTTGGTATATCGGGTTTGCTTCTTCAGTGGTCACTTAAAATTGTCTACATATGGGTTGATAAAGATAGTCAGAGAGAGTTTCTGTAGCAGTTGATTCTCACAGGATTCATTTGGGCTATTTGAGTTCTTCTCACAAGATTTCAAGTTTATGGGTATATTATGTTTTGCTGATTCTAAGGTATCAAAACCAGCAAGGGGGAAGGAGACATATATCTAAAATCACAACGAGTACACAAGATGAACTTAACACTTCTACCTGATTGAAGTTATCCCGGAAAGACAATGGTCATAACCGTAGAGAAACTCAGTGTTTATCTCGTAGCCTTTGGTGTATTATTCCAACTATTTAGGGGAAGGATATATTATTCCAACTATTTGGGAGAAGGATGTATTATTCCAACTATTTGGGGGAAATGGTCTCTGGAGACTTTTGGTATGTGCTACTTCAGCGTTCAGTTGGAAGAAATGTGAGAATAATTTGTGGTACGTGAGATGATATTGCTTATCAACATCTTCTATATGATTTATGTTAAAGTGCTTCTAGTTAGTGCTTCATGTACACAATGTAATGATGATCCCAATGAGATCGCAACCATCAGGGGAGAGATATGTGTACATCAAGGTCGCAAAACATATTCACATGATCGAGCTTAATCAGTTATTCTGGAGTTGACATCCGCAGAGGAGATCAGTGATTCAACCAGTTACTGTGATTTCGTTGTCTCTACTCTGGTTGGGTACTTGTGTACATTATGGGTTGATTGGTTATATGGGAGATAACTGGAATGCACTTGGTAAAATGAAGATGTTGATGTATTGTTCCCATGAATAGACAACTAGTCAATCTCAAATAGTAATGTGTACATCGGGGACGCACAACAGGTTCATGTGATCGAACTTCATCAGTTATTCCAGATTTGATAACCACTGAGACGATCAATGTTTCAACTTGTTTCTTTGGTGTTCTCGTGTTCTTCGGGGTGATGAGCTTCATTCAATGAGACCATTTTTATTCACTTCTACTTCTTGGGGAAATGGTCTTTATTCTTAGTTTGTTGTTTTTGGGGGAAGCTACCAAAGTCTCACTTTCAGAAGGTTCATGTTCTGACGTCGATTCAATAGCCTCGAAAGCTTTGGTGGTGAAGTTTTAAGAGATGATGACTTCTATCTTCTACAAAGTGCTGAACGATTTCCTATCTCGGTACTCGTATCATCATATTCTTAAACTATTTCTATATCCTTGTATATATTTATTCTAAAAACAAAATACAAAATTACAAAACCAACAAAAAGCAAATAGAAAAATATAAAACTTTCAAAAAATCAATAAAAAAATTTTAAAAAAAAAAAAAAAAAAAAAAATCTTGTAAAATTTCAAAAAATATTGTCATTTTGTCATGTTTTTCTCAAATTCGAAAATATCTACGGTCTTTGTGTTGTCATTCAAAGAATGACACGGGACTTTAGATGTTGTTCGAATGTTTAAAAAAAATGGGGAGAAAGTGAAATGATGGTTTATTGTCATTTCAGGCAGTAACCCGTTTTTCAAAGAAAGAACAGAGCCATGATTTATCTTGGTTTTCAAATCTCATGCTCTGATTCTATAAACAATTACTTACTATCTTATGAAAACTAATTGCTTTGAAAAATAACTCGGACTCTATTTTTGAAAATCATCTGGACTTAACGTTTGTCAAAATATTTATCTCTCAATCAACAACTTATGTCATTGATTAAGGGGGAGAATGATTTCAATTAAATCAAAAAGGTTATTTGTCATACAATTGTTTTTCAAAAGATAATCATGCATGTTTAATCAATGGAGTTTAAAGTCTCAAAATCCGATCCTTATCAGTTAAAACGTTTTCATAATCAAGTCACAATTCTCCTTAAAAGCTTTCAAAATCAATTTAAATCTACAGAGATCACAAATCTCAAATGATTTGATAATTGTGATCGGGGGAGAATTTGTGATTCAAATTGGATTTAAACTGATAATTCGGTAAATGGTTTTATAAGGATGTACAAGCTCTCCCTCCCACATGTGCCAAACGATTTCAAATTTTCTATGCACACGTTGAGGGGGGGCATCTCTCTTAAAACATAAAAATTTGAAACGTGATCAATTTATTTCAATGTGCAGTCTTTTCCTAATATGTGCACAACCTTTTCAAATATCTATGCACATATTGAGGGGGAGCAACTATTTTGAAAACCACATTCTTCATATAACTACTCTTAGACGTAAGCCAACCCCTCAAAGATGAAAATAATTTCTATTACAAAATGATGCTTGATGCAAATGTTGAGGGGGAGCTCTATTTCTAAAAATATCAAAAACAATTCAGATACAAAATACTTTGATAATATATCACAAGTATCTGGATTGATTTTCAAAAGGTTTTCAATTGGTTTCAATGGCAGATGAACAATACCAAATAGACCGACCAAATTTACTTTATGTATGGTGATATAAGGATGATAAGGTTAGGTATTTGTTCCCATGATCCGCCAGAACCGGAGGGATCTACCCAGGGACAATCCACTAGATAGTGTAGAAGTCCTTAGGTATATTGAAAAAAAAAAAAAAAAAAAAAGATATGGGAAGAGTGCAGATTGAGACAGAGCTAGAACTAGAATAAACCCAACAAGGTTCTAGCAATGAAGACTCGGTAAGCACTGAAGGGGTTGAAGAATGAAAAAGAAATGAAAATGAAAAGGGTGAAAAGAAATAGCCCTCCAATAATTCAACCTTAGGGCAGAAACCGGGTTCAATTCATATACTACTGGTGGTTACCAAGGTAACACTGGTATTGAAGACAAGACGTCATGGACCCAGTGACGCACTACACTAAACTTCCCAAGCTACTCAAGTTCCTCTTAAAAGGGCTTGTTTCATTCTCACAGGGAACCGACATAATCTATCGACTTTCTCTTATAGATAGTTGGTATTGAAGAAGGAGACCCTCTCCCTAGTCTCCGGCATAGGAACCAAATATGCACAATTGAGTCTAGAGCCACGAGATCATCAATAAATCTCATTAGGACACTTTCAATAAAGACTCTCTGTTTCACACAATGTGGAAAGAGAGATTATATCTTATGAGTCCTACGCATTATCCTTGTGGTATTGCCAGAACATCTGAGTGATATGCAAACATATTCACAATGTAGATGGAAAGCCTTCTAGAGCCAACATCAAACAAGCTCCTGGTAGGTGGCATGTGAGATCTATTCAATAGATCAACCATGTGACAACTGAACAGAAACAATGGGGCGATTCAAGTTTTTGAATCAATCCTGGTTCAGGTTATGGATTGACGGATACCTTTGAAAAACCGGTCGTTGTGCTTAAAAATTCTTTTATTTAGCGCATCGACTGTGTACAAATATTTCA
Organism: Chrysanthemum makinoi; assembly: GCA_910596185.1. NCBI lineage: Eukaryota > Viridiplantae > Streptophyta > Magnoliopsida > Asterales > Asteraceae > Chrysanthemum > Chrysanthemum makinoi. The sequence continues at coordinate 174,266,729 of OU343222.1, forward strand.
AAATAAAAGTGTTTATGATTGATAATTGATTTTCATTAAAACCTTCGTGGTATTGCAAAAACAATTTCTATTGAGCGATACACGATTGTTTTTCAAATCTCTTTTTATCAATTAGTGAATCTCAATTCGCTGGTTCACTCACTCCGTGTTGTCTTCTTTGAGACGTTCCGGTTTGAGAACAGCTAGAGCAGCTGCGAAATTCTGTCAAGGAAATTCTTGAATTTTACCGATCACAGGCAGTACTTATCTTGATCACGGGAACCGTGGGCGTGTACCTCAATTCAACGAAAGTGATCAAAGACACTTTCGTAGGCTTTATTGCTAACTGTCTTATGCAGGTACACCCCCGACGTTTGGTGATCAGAATGAAGCGGTCAATCCATAGCCGCATGCTCACACAACACATTCATATCTAAAGAAATCATGATTAGTGCATCAATGACTCTGATATTCTCACTCCATGCTTCTGATACGCTGCTGCCTATATCATGAATCAACAAAAGCTTCCGCTACTCTGATGAGAAGAAATCATGATCCAAAATGTGAGCATGTCGGTCCAAAAGTCATAGAATCACATAATACCAACACCACAATGGATGAGTCGAGATTTATGATTCTGATGATCTCAAAGCGGCTCAAAACTCATTATCACGTGGATCAGATAAAGACCTCCACTTGGATTAACCAAACATGCAATAATGAAGAATCGATGACTACGAGCTTCAGAGCAAAGTCCTACATCAAGAATGCAAGAACAATTTATAATGTAATATCTGTTTGTATTCAATGGAATTTTTAATGTGTGCTTGAGGTGACCTCCCTTAGGGGGAGATTGTTAGGATTTAGTAAATCCAGTTATTAAAGAGTCGGTCACCTCAAGTATATGTAATCGTTAGAAAGCTCGTAGTCGTAGATTATTACAAGTTAAGTAGTATTTAGTTAAGAAATACCGTGGAGGACGGACGGGTCTTTACCCACTGTATGCCTGATCCACAGCCCGTTAGGTGGCGATTTGTGTTAAGACCATAAATACTCTCTACCTCCCAAGGTAGAGAGTTGGAGCTCATAATAAGATTTTTCTTTCTCTCACTAAAGTTCCCAAACCTCTAACTCTTTCTCTTTCTATAAAATCATCTTGTACGCCTCTTGTGTTAATGGTTTGATGTGTATGTGAAATCCAATATGTTACAAGAAAACACATGATCTAATTAACCTTAGGACCTATGTAACCTAGAAGTAAACTAATAAAAACACCATACTTGTTTCTCCTATAACTAGCTTATCCTTTGGCCATTTACACTTCACACAAACCACTCACAACTCATTCAACCTCTCAAACACTACAAGGATCGTCCACTGTGGAAGTCGAACAAGGAAAGGAAAACATTTAAAGGGTCGTTGTAGATCATACTTGGGTAATAGGAACATAAGGGTAACGCTTGGTCACGTACATTCATCACTCTCGACTCGTCACCACTCAAACCGAGTGTTGTAAGTTTTCTTGAAACCATATTCAAATTCTTTTATCTTTGTCATGTTAACACTTGTATATCACACGTTTAAAACATCACATGCACCCTAAGCACTAGCCTCGTTACATGTATAACCACCCAAATGACACACCCACTCATGTATTAGGGCTTCACTAGATCACACACAAACTAGAACCAAATTAAAAATGTTAGTGAAACCTATCAAAAACCATAGAAACTCTCGTGCATCTCTATTTCTTACGCAAGGATAAACGGGCCTAAAGCCCAATTACTAAGCCCATAAAGCCCAAACGAAGTCCAATAAGGGTTTAGCCCGGCCCAATGAGTTAATAATAAGCTATTAAGCACTAAAAATAAGTTGAAATCAATTTGCAAAGTTTTCGTTTTATAAAAATGATTTTCAGATTAGATTTGCAAAAATATGAGACCTAGGGTCGAAATGGTAACTTCTTTAACCACTAAAGGGGAGAATATATACATAAAAAGTATTTTCTGAAAAGTCTGGGGACTGAAAATGTCTATTTCGAAAGTATAAGGGTAATGTGTACGTGCATGCGCACGCATGGAAACCAAAAGGACCGAATATGTAATAAGCTCAAACTAGTTATAATATAAGTTTAGGGCTAAAAGTGTAAAATAGGAAAAATGAAGGTTTAAAGCGTATAAATTGAACTAGGAGGACTGTTTTTGTAAATTTAGTTTTACCAAAGGATGGAAAATGTCATTTCTGAAAGTTTTGATATAAAATATGTTTTGGGTAGAAAGTGTAAATTTCTCAAACTTGAGGGACTAAACTCATACTTTTCATAACTTGAGGGTAAAAAGTGTAAATTCGAGAAAAGTTTAGAAAAACTTATAATCTTATCATAAATTCGTAAAAACGAGTATTTTGATCAAATGAACGTATTATTTTCAGATATTGATAAACACACACACACACACACACACACACACACACATATATATATATATATATATATATATATATAACAGGATATATATTTAGCATTATATGCCACATCAATGTCAAATAATCAAATTTCATGCCACATAAGCATTTGTTGTCCAACTAAGCATTTTTTTTTAAATTTAATTAGCTATTATTAATTATTTTCGAAATTTAATTATATAAGCATTAATTTTCGAAATTTATTCTAAAAAGTAAGTCTTGCAAGAATCGAACCTTGGTTATTTAGATAAATAACATGTGTGTTTACCACTAGATCAACTTAATTTTTGTGATATATTCTGCAAAGCCATAAATATAATGATCTACAAAAATTTGAAAAATATCTATTCCTTATTAATACTCACAAACTATAATTTTTAAATAAATAAAATTTGAAACCGGATTTTAAATATAATTAATATCGATTCCTTTATTTTTGTGATATACGACTTTTATTCATTCATCACTCAAAACCCTAATTTTTTGTGATATCCTCTAAAAAGAAATCGTCAATCATGTGTTATTTATCATATTTCAATTAACTAATAATGTCATAATATGTTTGTTTTTACCTTTATGCAGATTTTGATGGCCATTTATTGATTTATCTTGCTTTTTAATGATTTTTTGAGGTTGCCATATATCATTGTTTATGTTCTTGCTTAGATGGATTGTATATGTTTAGGTATACACGACATGTTCTTTAAAGCACTTTGGAGTTGATGGGTTGTAAAGCTTGACATTCTTTTAAGGTTTGCTAAAGAGGTACGTTTTATATCACTGAATTCATTCCCAATTCATGAAGAGGTTTAGCTATTTCTTTGTGTTAACAACATGTGTATTCTCTCTAAGGTTCATAATGATCCATGATTTTTATTTGGCCTCTTTAATGATTTATTATATTCATAAATGTTGAATAACTTTTGATTTGTTGTATAACTTTTGTATTTGATATGTAACATGGCGGCAACTGGAAGAACATGAATGTGTGATAACACCTAATCTTGCATGGCAAAAGGTAAATATTCTGTAACACTACGCTTTTTCTTCTTAATTGAATGAGGCTTAAAAAGTTATTCACTCTTGAATTCAATACAGTCAACAAAAAAGGATTGCAATAAGCACAAGTTGTATTTTTTTTTTTAATTCTCAGAATAACATGTTGGGTTTTATACAATTTGCTTATGATTGCATGTTGTCAATGATTTTTGGTTGTTTGAAGGGACTACGATGTCTCAGAACCATTAAAAGGGATTGGATCACTTGATACATCGACCAAAACTTAATAATATAAATCCATTATGTCATTAGTTTATTCGCAACCCAGTTTAGATTGAGCATGATTCAAGGACTTTTTATATGAATGCATACACGCATTTAGTCTTAAGCATGTTTAATCTGATGATCATGGTATGTTCTTGCCTCTTTGGTTAGTTTGTACCCTACCTCAATGTACATTATCAATTCTTATGTTTGAAATTGTAATTGTACAATACTATTCGAGTCTTTTTTTCTAAATTAGGTCAAAGTTCAAGAGCAAGAAATTCAACCAAGTTTTAGAGTAGGCTTCTTGGATTCAAAGAGCTCCTATAAGAAATTCCAAACAACCCTTATAAGTGTTAATTCTAAAAGTTGCGCAGAAATAGAGCCCCAATCAGAGTCCGACACACGGTGGGAGATGGACTGTAGCTATACCGACGTCAGAGTCCGACACATGCGGGCTGTGATTGGTACATTGCATATAGCCATTTTAACTGATTAAATTTTGTAATTATTGTGAGTATTTTTCATAAGCCATGTTGATGGGGGATTCGTTTCTGATATAATATTGTTAGAATGTCAATCTAAGATGTAGATGATATAACTATTTATGTGGCAAAACGGCCAAGTGAGGAGGTTAGAGGGTATTATAGTGTCCACAGGTTATAGTATTTATGCTTTCCCGAGAGCAACATGAACAATCTTGTGTTCGAGTATCATCAGTACCAGGATGCAACTGCTGATGAGGAAGGAGAGTACCAGGAGGTGTATGATGAGGCTTAAGAATCAAGTGTTGATTACAATCAGTGGTTGTAATTTTAACTGTTATTTTATCTGAACACAGTAGAAAAGGTAATGGGTTGGTGCATTTTGTTTTACTTAAAATAGCTTTGGTGTAATTTGTCTATTTGGATCATAAGTAATGTTTCTATTTTCACAACCTATTATTGGAAATTAATGTCGTATCATAATTTTAGTTCCTGTGTGGTTTGTAGTATGCTTTTTCTGTGAAAACTTTTAGCTTTACATCTGTATTATCTGAGGTATGTGACTGATGTATGAATGATTGCTGCATCATTGTGACATTGTGTAGTAATTTAAAACTAAACCTTGCAACCAAGCCTTTAAAAGTTAACAAGTGTGGGTTCAGTGGTTGGTTTAAATGGTGGTCATGGTCTTTTGGTGCTTTCATTAATCGTTTTGCTGCTATATAAATATTTGGTTGATTGGTCTATGTTTTCATCTATTTTTTTTTATATCTTGCGAGATCTATGATGAATCTTTGTATATATTTTAAAATTGTTGTAGCATGGTGCACAGGTCATATGGCTACCGAGCTGCTGCATATATCTCCCGATGAATTCTATGACTTACCTGAGGTATCCTCTTAATAAATTTTATCTACCAATTCATAACCATCACGAACTTATGTACACGATAGTTGTATTTTGTCATCATTTTTACATTACCCAACAAATCAGTTAGTTTTTGCAAGTGACATGATGAACCCTGTGCACAAAAATACATGAGTACATGTAGTTTGAATATGTATAACCTATGTCGGTGCTTGAGCTTCTACAAGCTCGTGTGAAAATTTTGGATAATATATTTGTCATCAAACTAAGGTGATTGATAGATGTATCAAATTACAGTTAAATGAGAATGATCTAGCCGCGTTTAAAAGAAAAGGGGAATCCAAATCAATATATAAAATCAATTACAATAAGATGCTTAGTGTCATACAAACAATAGGAGAACCACATACATTAGCTTCCGCAGAATCCCATGAGAAAAATGTTGTGAAGAAGCTGGGTTCATTTCCTTCTGAAACTCGGTATAAAGGCACGGTTGGGGATAGGCCGTCCAAAGTTGAAGCCAACTCTATGTATTTCTGAAGTTGGGTTCAGTTAATACACATTAAATTACAGGAAGAAACAATCTGCAACAAAGAAACAAAACTATGCTAAAGAAGTACTTGCCCAATATCAAAGGCAGTTTGCATTTCCTTTGAGTCAACAGATTGACCAACCCAAACAAACACCTCAAGATGTGTATCTAAAATTAAGATATCCTCTGTCAACAGGTAATCTTGCGAAAAATTGTAGATTGTCGCCAAAATGTGTTTGCATAGCGGGTAACATTTAGCAACGATAGAGTGTACTTTCAGAGACGACTCTATACAATGCCCGAGTAAGATCAACACCATCATTTGAGGAAAAGGAAATCACAAGCCAGTTTTCGCTCTTTCTTTTCCTCATAACAAGCAGCTATGTAGATTTGGTTGTATACGACACGGAAGTTGATACATAGGAAGGTAACAGGAATATCAGGAAAAGGAAGGTATCGGAAAAGGAAGATGCGGATAGGGGTGTGGTCAAAAGGGGACACTCGCAAAGGAAAAAAGTACTTTATTGTTGCTGAGGACCAAGGTGGTGATCAAGGTTTAATGAAGAAGGCAACTCGCAAGCATAGGTTAGTACTGAATAATAACAAGGAAAAAGGTAAAGTATTTGACGAGGCCAAACGTGATGAGGAGAAGGTTGGTGATGAGGGTTTGGTGAAGAAGTCTGTTTGCAAACACAAACAGAAGTTGGTGATACATAATAAAAAGGGAAAAAAGGAGGGCAACGTTGGTGGTAAGGGTGTGGTGATGAAGGAAAATCGCAAGCGTAAAAATGGTAAAAAGCATCTGGGTTCCAGAACCAAACATGATGTAGGCAGGATACTTGCTGGTTAAGCTCGGGTAGAAGCGGTGAAGACATCATTTGCTGCAGAGTATTATTTAAAAATTGTAAGAGGTTATACAATAACGAAAACATATAGAGCACCTGTAAATTAAAACAACTTAAAATAAGGATATGTGAAACTGAAGTGCTTAAAGGGTTCATATATCCTCATCAACTTAAAACAAGTTTTCAGGTTCAGAATAGTATATACTATTTTGTGTTTGTAAATTTTCTTAAAATGCTTGAAGGGTTCACATGAGTATGAGTATAATAATTATTAGGTTTTTTATTTTTTGCATTTAGTACCAACATACTTATTTTGCCTACCACATTAGTTGCAAATGTAATTATATTTGCATTATCTGATCAACTGCATTTTTTTTGTTCATCACAGTTGATATATCTCAGCAATCGAGTTTAATAAAAGTGGTAATCATCTTGCAACTATTAATATGTAACTCCTCTTCCCCCCCCCCTTAATAAGCATTAGATATTATTTTACTCATGTTATATAACGTTTTAATTTACTCAGTTTATTCCGAAACTCTTTGGTTAATTATACAATTGTTCGAGCTTTATGACAACGTTCAGGTAACAAGAATTAGAATTAGTTTTTCTTTCTTTTTTGCATTGCTGATGATCAAACTGGTGAGTATTATTGTTCATTAGCCAGTTTTAGTAGTTTAACCAAGTTAAGGTATGTACTGAGTGTAAGAAGCATTTTAGCAGAGAGATGTCATGTTCGTGTGTCTTAACATATTTTGATACTTTAGATGTTCCAAGTGTTAAAGATTGGTGTATTTGTTGGAAATTAGCAGAGAACGTCAAGTTTGTGTTTGAATAACAGCATTTCTCATTTATATTGCAGTTGCAGCTCTTCAAATTTCAGTGACCAGTTAATGACCACGTCTGATCAGTTGCTGCAAAATAAACTTGTGTGCATAATACAGAAAACGTCATATTCTGCAATTTCACGCTAACTCTTATCACATCATCTTTTTTGTTATTGATCTCATGAACCATCACACAATAAGTAAGATTATTAGTTAGTATACCAGCTTCATGAATTGGGGATTGGAAAGGAAGCTTTGCATCATCTGAGAAATAGTTGGAATAATTAGCTGACTCATCATGTCTGGCATGCCTCCAGTCGGGCGGTCTAACCCTGGTAAATCAAGACCACCTAATAATAATATTGAGCATTGATTTAGCTCATAATTATTAGCATAAACGAGTAATAAAATGGAGCGTGCGCACGTGTTTGGTTTACATATAGTAGTGTTAGAAGGTGGAGTTGTTTCGGTCCCAACAAACGGGGGTTCGAGACTACTTCCAAGTGAATTGCATGATCTACCTAGAGGCCTACAGGACATCAAAGAAATATATGCTGGTGAGTTTTACTACAAAAATCTAGATTGGGATTGATTCAAGAACTACCATATCTACATAAGGTTTGGTCATCCTCCAAAATCACTCCTCTATAAATCAACCTCTATTTATTTGCAGGAATATAAGAGATTTGAGCCAATAAATTCTTAAAATCAACAACCCTTGACCCGACACTCGATCCAACCAAAAACATGTCCCCGTTTGAACTACTATGTCTATCATAATCATCTCCTCCATTAATTTATTACAACTGAAAACCCTAATGCTACGAAACTAAGGCCTAAGGGGTGTGTCTGGGGATATCGGTTTACGAATATAAAGACTAGAAGGGATAAAGACTGATATCGCAGGTCAAGGGGGATAGTGGCTTGGGCCATGAAGATACATGTGTCTTGAATGTGAACAGTAAGGCGATAAGTATTACCAGGGAGACAGTGAAAGATGTACTCGGGCTACCAATGGGAAGTGTTTATGTGGAAGCCCGTGATGAAGCTGAATTTTTATAGCCTCTGGTAATTGAATGGAAACGGCAGTTCGGAAAGAAGCATAGGTATTATCACGGTCCGATGGAGCAAGAAATGTATAGACAACAAGCAGCAGGCGGGTGGTTGTTTAAGCTGAATTTTTTGGTTCTTTATTTCACATCGATTGGGGAGACCAACAAGAAAGCTACTGTTAACTTGAAGTTTCTACAGTGTATCGATGATGAGAACGATATCCCTAATTTTGACTGGTGTTCGTACATTGTTGAGTGTCTGGTTAGGACAAAGAAAAACTGGGTCAGGACTTACCATTACAATGGGCCCGTAAATGTTCTGTTGGTATGTTCTTTAGTATACTGTAGCATTCATTTTATCGTTTTAAAACTGTTTTGTCTAACTTTTCTAACAAGTGAATCAGAAATGGCTGATGTGTGGATCAACAAAGCGCCAGAACAAAGTTTAAGGACCAGCTGTTCAAATTAATCCAACAGTTGGAAGGTTCAAAACCACATTTCATTCAGTGCATAAGCCCATATGCCAAACAACTTCATGGAATGTATGAAAAGGATATCGTCTTGCAAAAACTCACGTGCAGCGGAATTTTTGAGACCGTGAAACTGTCAAAATCCCGATATCCTAACCGTATGACACATCAAGAATTTTGTAGCACGTCAGCTAAAAAATTGGTACTTTTGAATCTTTATTAGATTATTAAAAATTAATATAATGGATCAATTTTTGAGATTGTGATCATGTCGAAATCCCGATATCCTAACCGTATGACACATCAAGAATATTGTGGGAGTTCAGTTAAGAAATTGGTACTTTTGGATCTTTATTGGATTATTAAAATTAATATAATGGATAGTACATATCGTAGTCAACTAGTGGGTATCAAGATACTTAAAACTTATCAGGTCTTAACTTTTATTCTTTCTTATAATGTAGTGCAGTTGTTTGTGAACCTTTAGTTACTTCTAGGTTTCGAATTATGTTCTGTGAAAACTTTATGTGCAGTTGGCATGCACCTTGACCTTTGAAGCTCTTAATGTTGCATCGTTTGATGTTAGAATCAATTACCCAACTCAATAATTCAATGACCAGAAGCTTCATCAAGTAATTTTTACACTCATGTAATTAGATATGAATTCCAATTTATTATGCTAAAAAACCAAGACCGCCCTTTTATTAATTTTATATTTTATTATGCTTTTGTTCTTACAATCAATATTGGGAGTGCTAGGAAATCCGTCTAAAAGTTTTTTACAAACGGAAACCAACCATCACAACAGAGGTTGCTGATCCCATTGAAATATCAACTAACACTTCCATAGAGTGAATGGAAAAGGTATATTAAAATAGGGAAAGTCTGTTTGTTTGTTTTTTTATGTTTCAGTACTATTTTTACAAATAGAATTTTGTGATATGGTTACAAATGAAAAAGAGTGTATACTTAACCCGTTTGACCTATTTATAAAGTTTATTTGTTTGACCAGTCCATTATTAGTTATTACAAGATTTGTTATAGAAATTTTAGGTGCTTGCTTGGTTTTTTTTTGGCAATAAATACTATTTAACCATTTAATTTGTTTAAACATAAAAATCAAATAGGAAATTGAGCATGTAGTTTGATGCTATGAGTCAAAAGCTAAAATGGTTTTATTATTCAGCATAAGTGCTATGATTCAAAAGCAATAAAGATATTTGACTATTAGTCTCAAGTACTAAATGTGATTGAAAAATAAAAATTAGTCTCAAGTAATGAGATGGTGTTGGTGCACTAATAGGCGATCGTGTATGATTTTTTTTTGCGCTTACCAGCTTATGCCTTTTTCTTTTGTGTTTTGTAGGAGCTGGTGCAGCCATGCAGGGGCTAGGGCTTGTGAGGAAGGGTAAATGTTGATGCTTGATAAATGATAACTCAATGATACATGGTAGAATGCATTCCAAGAATACTCTAAATAGTTGATGCATTCATGGAGTATATCATGAACACTCTAAATAGTTAATGCACCTATAAGTGGATCAATCTTTAATCATAAATTGTTGATTGAAAGGTGTTTCAAACTGGTGACTACTGATCGTGGTCGAACTTAAATGTGAGTGAGCTTATAAGCTAAAAACTTAAAAAGAAAAAGCACATTAAAGAAGCTAAGCCAAACACACCCTAATTTCATATGAATAAGATAATTATAGTACGGGTTGAATAAAGAAAAAAAAATGTCTCTTTCCATTTCATTACATCCGATAAGAGGGAAAACTGAATTAGAACATAGAAGCAAAGATTATATCAGGCGAAAGTGTAGGTACAATTTGCGCAATACCAAGGATGGTCTTAAGCCCTTCTGATAATAAGATGCTGTTTAAATTTAATCGTATACAATTCCCAATTGCATTGTGTTTTGCAATGACTATTAACAAAAGTCAAGGACAAACCTTAACACAAGTATGATTGTTTCAACAACAGCCGGTTTTTTCTCACGGACAACTATACGTAGCCGTATCAAGGGTGAAAAGCAGAAAAGGATTAAAGATTTTATGTTGTGACGAAGACGGTAAATATGCAAAATCAACAACAAATGTTGTTTACAAAGAAGCTTTGTTTAGAATTTAAGTTAACTGTTATATCACTTTAATACATTTTCATTATCTACAACTTTACAAACATACATAAAATTCATAATGTTGTAAAACTTATATATGTTGTGTTATTAACCATCCACGCAAACCATACAATTTTTTATAATTCTTAAAAAAAAAAAAAAAAAAAAAAAAAAAAAAAAAAAAAAATTGTCGTATAATATTGTTTGACAATTTTAAAAAATGTATTTAAGTTAACAAAAAACAACAAACAAATAATTCTAAGTCATGCTCACATATCAAGCGGGGTTTAAAACTATATATATATATATATATATATATATATATATATATATATATATATATATATATATATATATATATATATATATATTATAGATTAGTTAGAAAGAACCAAATAAAATGCGAGAACCGATCTGAGCCATCCATTTTTCTAATCTATGGTTAAAAGCAACAATGGCATAAAAGTAATAAATTAAAACTTAATATCTGATTTTAAAAGAGTAAAAGGGCGTTTAGGTAATTTTATATAAATCCCTAAGGGGACTGGCAACGCTCGTCGGTATGCATTCGGCATCAAACATGCCGATCGGCATGACCATTGTCTCGTCCTAGGCATGAATCGGTGTGGGATGAATTGGACCCAAATCGGTATTGTTTCTTGGATTCTACATGAGGCAAAACTAGTTAGGCTAATCAACTAAAAGCAGCATATCTTCATTATTTGTAGGAATATGTAGCGCATGACTAAAATGAAAACGCCACCCTTTTGCGAGGAATATGTAACCTTTCTAAAACCTTTTTTGAAGAACCTCTTAACATCTCTAGCTCTTCCCACCGTCTCAAAACTGGCCATATTCAATATTCGACTTGGTAGACTTTGAGGAAATGATCAATTGTTGTTAAGCTGTGTGGGTTTTAGTAAAACAAATGATAAGGTGATCGGTACTACTATATAAGATAGAGGTATTAAAGAAATGTTGGGTCCAATTATGACAACAAAACGTGGCAGTAATAGGAGAATAAGGTTCCTTGTAATCTTTTCTTTCTTTAAAAAAAAAAAAAAAAAAAAAGATATGGATTAGGCATGGTTGCCACTAAAAATCTATTGTTAGGTATGAGATAGGTATAAGATGAAATGGAAAAATATTATTGATGAGTGATTAGGTATTAAAATTTAAGATTGACATGGTTGCCACCACCCTAAATAACTCCAAGCCACCATTTTCTCTCCCATAATTATCTCAAACCTCTCTTGACCTAATAACCACCCACTCAATCTTCTTCAAAATTCCCTAAGCGAAAGTAAAGCCGCCACTGAAACTTTGGTGATCGATCATAATTATCGGGCTTAAGTACTGCCTTGTTAGATAACATGATAACGAAAACCTCCTACGGTCAAAGAGAATCCGGTATCCACAAATTGATAAGAGGCGTTTGGTTCATTTGGAATTAGCAAATATCTGTTGTAATTGTAATCGAATTACATTACAATCTGTTTGGTTGGGGATGGATGTAATGTGTGTGAGATTACATTACAATGCTTGTTTGGTTTGTAAAGAGAATGTAATGGATTACAACAAATTACATCAAGTGATGTAATTCAGATTACATAGCAACATTGATGGAATCTGTTGAATACGTTGGGTTGATTTTTACAAGTTAAATATCTGTATTTATCTTTTATCATTATTATAATTATTATTAATATATCATTTAATTTTTAAAAATAAATAATAATTATTATTATTATTTATAATAATAATTATTATTACTTATTATTATATATTATTATTATTGTTATTGTTATTATTATTATTATTATTATTATTATTATTATTGTTATTATTATTATTATCACTATTATTATATAATAATTATTCTTTTATTATAATAATATGTATATAATAATAATAATTAATTATTATTATTATTTTAGTATTATATATTATTTTAAATATTATTTATTATTATTATTATAATAATAATAATAATAATTATTTATTATTATATTATTATTTTATTATTATTATTATTATTTATTATTATTATTATTATTATTATTATTATTATTATTATTATTATTATTTATTATATTTATATTATTATTATTATTATTATTATTATATTATTATTTATTTTTTAATATTATTATTTATTATTATTATTCATTATTATTTATTATTTATCTTTATTATTTATTTATTTATTATTATATTATTATTATTTTTATTTTTTATTATTATTTTATTATTATTATTATTTTTATTATTTATTATTTTTATTTTTTATTTATTATTTATTATTCTTATTCTTATTTTATTTATTATTTATTTTATTCTTATTATTTATTTATTATTGTTTTATTTATTATTTATTATGTGAATTATTATTTATTTTGAAGTTTTATAAAAAATTGTAGTTTAAACGATTCAACCAATTCTGACCGGATTCAGGTCAATTAGCGTTACAATTCAGTTACAATTCATCAATTCTGATTACGCTTACAAGATTACTGATTAAGCGAAAACGTTACTTGTGGCCGGCGTCGCAAGTGGTTAATTCGATTTTCGTTTTTATGTGTAGATCGAAATATTTGTCCTTAAATATATATATGTTACTAGATTGTTGGTTTGGTATCTATTTTATTAACAAATCTATAAGATGTATATGTTTGGGGAAATGATTTGTACACTCAATGTTTTGATTGAGAACTAACAACTTATCATTAACCGGTTGTCTTTGTTTATATATTCGGCTTTAACTACTTGTACATATGAGTGTGCAAATCAAAACTAAATGTGTACAAATCATCACTCATATGTTTGTGACAGGGTACACAAAAACTAGTCAACCATCATGGTTATTTTATCATGGGTATATATTTTTTATTTTATTTGTTTTATTTACTTTTTGTTTAATTTATAAAGTAGAGGAGAGTTATTTTCATCTGGCTTTTCTTACATCTAGGGGACTTCCTCATGCGTCAATTTAAAAGATATCGATAAGATTAAAGCGTTTTATTATTTCAGCTTATTTTTATAATTTAAATATCTCTTAAATAGTTAATCGTTAAAAAATAATTCACGTAATCCATAGCGAGTATTTAATTATCTTTCTATGAAGCCACTTTTGATATACTTTGAAAAAAGAAAAAATCGTTTTTAGCGTTTTTCGTATTTTTTCTTTTCTTAGGCGGAATTCGCGTGAAATATCAGTATATGATTTAACACTAATTTGAATATCACATGTGATATTAGTGTTAAATCACATATGATATATAATATCATATGTGATACTATTGTTAAATCATATATGATAAATCACATGATATATATCTCATATATGATATAACACTAATATAATATATGATATAAATAATAGTGTTATATCATATATGATTTTTAATATAAATTTGATGCGTTAAAAAGCGAAAAAATTTTAAAAAGCGTAAAAATCGAAAATTTTTTGTGAGAAAGTATGTCAAATTGCTTATCTATAGAAAGATTATTAAATGCTTGTCATAATGATATATTTTTTTGAACTAACGATTAACGGTTTTGAAAGTTATTAATATTTGAAAAAGAGGATGAAAGTGGGTTTTAATTGTTGAGATTATCTAAATCCATTAGATCAAATAAAAATGAATTGTGGAGATTGATCCCTTGATATGTAAATAATCTTTTGTCCTCAAATGATCTTAAATCTATAAAGTATGTTTTTTTCCTTTGTATGGCTAGATGGGTTTTTATTTTAGATCGTAATTTTTTAATAAACAATATGAATCTCATATCTGTATTTGCAAAAAAAAAAACGAAAAAGAACAATCTTGTGAGTATTAAAAGATAAAACTTGTGGGTATTATTTTATTGTAGTTTTGGTTCTGTAGAGTTGAATCTCGAATTTAATTGGCAAAACTTTCAATGGTACCATCCCATGAAATACCAGTTGACGGTCAGCGAGGGGCCGATGGAGAAAATGGAGGGTTCAAAGCCCAACCTCTTGATAAGTCTGAGTCCTTTGGGACGGGTCTCATTACTAGGGCGGGTCCTTGGGGAGGGTCGGTTGGCATCCTTAGGATGCATGGGATTGAGAATTCTTCACTTTTGGAGTTTGGTTCTCTAGTGAGTGTTATTTTTTGTGACCCTGCTCCAATTATTTGTTTTTTGGTTCTTTAGCGAAATGTTTTGGTTTGGTATCTGAGTTTTTTAGTTGCGAATGGTGGAATAGGCCTTGGTTCAAATCTTACTTTTTTGCTCTTATCGATCACGGTGTGCACATGTGTTTTGAGTGTGCATGTATGTGTTTTCTGATGCGTGAATTTGAAACCTTCTATACATATGTGCTTTTACAGTTTCATGAACTTGTTTCTTTTATTTAATTTCAGCTGTTACGAAAGGATTGTGCATATATGTTTTGTTAGTTTTATGATTAAATAATTCCTCTACTATTTGTTTGTGATTACAGGTTCGAGTATAATGAGCAATATGAAGAATGCATATATGTATATATAAATGCATATGGACGAACTCAACTGCACATATGCATATAAAGAGATCGAGAGTGGCCCATGAGGAAAAACACGTGTGCATGGATTAAAAACGTATAGGATTTCATGGGTTTTTGAACAAGGCGAGGAATATGTCTTGGCAAAAAGATGGACCAACTATTAAAGACAGTGTATTATCACGTGCGTCTGCACATATATTTGTAATAAAACATATTTATGTAATTTTTTTAATAAAGTTTTGTTATTCGTATGCATACTTATGTAATATTTTTTATAGATACATGTGCAAATACAAAATATTAATGCAAAAACGGAAAAAACAATTATCACATAATGCAAAACACATGTGCACACAAAATAAAAAAAAAAAAAAAAATCCTAGAATTACGGGAACTAAAAAACGTTTTTTGTAAAAAAAAATCAAATATAAAAAAAGTAATTTTACCATTATATTTTTGAATTAAATAACAAAAATTAATATAAGAAATATGATTGTTTGATCTTTTTCTATAATTGTTCTCGCGTTTTTCTGGTTCTGAAAATAATACCCCTAAATATATATATATATATATATATATATATATATATATATATATATATATATATATATATATATATAGGGGAGCGTTCTTGTGGTGATGCATTTCTTAAAATAAAAAGCAATAAGGCAAATCTTGACCGTTAAATGTAGCATTGATGATCTCTATCAAACTAAAATGGATGGAATGGCATTCTTGTAAATAAAATGAATCCAAAGGCAACTTTTGAAACTCACTTTGCGCACATTCACGTGCATGTGACCATGTGACCAGCAATTAATATAGTGATACAACTTGTTTTTTTTTTTTTTTTTTGAACAAGTGATATAACTTGTTTGAGTTTCAAATGTTAAACGTTAGAAACTTGGTGTTATCCATCATTGTTTCATTTCTTGGTTTATATATCAAGACCAATTTTCTAGTATCTACATTTCTTTTGCATAGCTTAGTTATAAACCATAAATGTTGGACCAGTTTTTAATCTTTTTTAACGTGACATTATTTTTGTTATATAATTTTTGTGATATACATAGTTTCATCAAATGATGCATAAAGAAAAAAATCAACTTGGAATAAATAATGAATTAATACATGAAACTATAAAATTGAAAACTAGTATTACTAGTTTTTTTGATACATTTGTAACATGACATTAAATTTTTTGATACATATATAATGACGCACTAAAATTTCTTGATACATATATAATGACACATTAGTTTTTTTGACACGTTTGTAATGTGACACTAAACTTCTTGATACTGAGACACAAAACTTTTAGTGTCTATGGAATGACACTAAATTTGTTGATACATTTATAGTGACTTATCAAATATTTAGTACTCTTTAATGACACCTTACAAAATTTTAGTAAATTCGTAGTGACACACTATTTTTATCACGCAAGTTTCCATGATGCATGTAGTAACTAACAAATTTTTTATAACATTAAGACAAAACTATTAACATGCATCATCTAAGCCCCTTGAGACATGGCGAGATCTAACCACTTAAAACTATGGTTCCCAATTAATTTTTCATTGCTAAACCATTAAAAAAAACATACTACTAATTGACTACATGAGTCAAGATAAGGAAAAAAACACAATATGATAACCACATACGTAAAAAACCCTTGTAAGTTTTAACTAACATTGGCTAAGATTCTTAATTGAAAACACGAATCCGGCGTAGCGACGACATTAATAACAAACCAAAAACAGCCATGATTAATGACGGCATTCATTCTTTTGCCTCTGAATTCACTTTTTAAATGATACATATAAATTTATATTTTAACAACGGAGAAACATTTCACGATCTGAACCTTTGACACAGAAAATCAATGTTAACCACAATAATAAAAACGACCTCACTTGAGTGGCGGATGATGGTGCGCAATCGCGGACTAGAGCGAACCTGCACAACCATGTGGCCGGATAAGGCTGATTGTGAGGGCTTTTTTACCGTAGAAATACGCTAAAAATGCATCGCGTTTGGATCGGATTAAATACAATATGATGGTGGTTGATGATTGAGACCGTGATATTTGATACCGACATTAAATAAAAATAGATTAAGAATAGAGGAGAAAGTATTGATTTGAAGATGAGAAATGGTTTTTAACCTAGATCTGCAATGTAATTGATATGGTGGAGAAGAAGAGATGAAAATGATTGGTTTTTTTTGTTTTAAATGTGATAAGAAAATATGACGGTAGGTTGTAATTTAATGAGAGAGAATGTGAGATATTAGTGGGGGAAGACAAAATACTAATATACCCTTTCTAATTTAATTTACATTTTAATTTCACATTTATATTCTAAATTTCATTTGACATTTCATATCCTACATGGCAAAATTTTATTGGTTCTTATTGTTTTTATTTTAAAGCTTGCAATCACATGAGAGCATATATATATATATATATATATATATATATATATATATATATATATAGATATATATATATATAATCGATAAAACGCGGGAATCTAAACCGTTAAAATACTCAACAAATCCATTAAGATCACAGGAAAACATTTCACTTATCGTGAAGTGAGGATCATAATTAAGGCAATGTAGCACATAAATTAACTTAAAGCGTTAACCTTACGCACACTATTGGATTGGACAATCTCATGATCTATTGAATAAGAATATTCAATGCTCTATTATTTTGTGTAGAACGAAAAAATGCTCATGAGACTCGCCATCTCATCATTTTAGGTTTCGGTTTGGAACCTCGGCTACATTATCTTGATCTATTTGTCGTGTTCATTTTTCATCAAGGTGAGTTCGCCCTTTTCGCTTTGCTTTTGCAAACCCACCCAGGGAGATACATGCTCTAAACTAGAACACAAGGTTTTCATAATGCTCTATCATCTTGATTATTGGTACTGCCTAAGTATTTAGCCACTGAGTCCACGATCATGAACCATTAGTGAAGTGGAGCTGATATAGATAGTACTATAGGGATTCACCCATTTTGGTTATAGAGATAAAGCCATATTGAATTTCTTTAGGTAATTGGCTATTACTCCTCTTTGGGGCATACTTACGTATATTGGTAATTTGGTGTATGCAGTTGAGTTTTGGTTTATGAGCTTAGCGCATAATAATCTGTGATTTTTCTTATGATATTGTTAGTTTACAATGATCATGCTCTTATACTTGTGTACAACTATTTTAAACCTGTAAGATATAGGATTTCACAAACACACTAAACCATAATCATATGAGGCGTTCAAGTAGTTTAGAGAGAGAAAGTTCTAGAGAGAGAAACGGAAGAGAGTTGGGAACTATGTGAAACAAAGAGAAATGGTATTGAAGCTCCAACCCTCTACCTTGGGAGGTAGAGGGTATTTATAGTGTCTTACAAATAGCCACACCCACATGGATCAGGGCATCAGTGGGTAAAGACCGTCGTCCTCCGCGGTGTTACTTAGAAACTACTTACTAACATATTATGACTACGACTAGGCTTTCTATCGAATACATATACACGGGTGACGACTCTTTAACGGCTGAATTTTCTAATTCCCTAATCTCCCCTAGGGAGGTCACCTCAGTTTACAATGAATACAAACAGATATTACATTAGATTGTTCTAGGATTCTTTATTAAGTCCTTTGCTTTCTAGGCTTGTGATCTTTGATTCTTCATGTTCATGTTCGGATAATTCAACTGATCCGTGATGATGAGTTTTGAGCCAGCATTGAGATCATCAGCTAACATGAATCTGACTCTTATTGTGGTGTTGGTGTTATGTGATGTTGTGACATTCGGACCGACATGCTCACATACGGATCATGATATATTCTCATCGAGTAGCGAAAGCTTTCTTGGTTCATGATATTTGCGGCGGCATAAGGTGAAACATAGAGTTCATTGAAGAACTTATCATGAATTCTTTTGAGATGAATGTGTGGTGTGAGCATGCGGCTATGGATTGACGCTTCATTCGATCATGCGTCGGGGCGTACACGCATACAAGCATTAGCAATAAAGTGCGAGTGTCTTTGATCACTTTGATTGAATTGAGGTACGGCCGGTTCCGGTTGATCCGTACTAGTCTGCTGTGATGGGGTATAATTCGAAGAATTTCCTTGACGAGGGGTTTTATGGAAATTTGTTCTCAAACGGAGCGTCTCAAAGGACAACGGAGTGAGTGAACGTAATTGAGATTCATGATTGATGAAAAGAGATTTGAAAAACAATCGTGTATAGCTCAATAGAAATTGTTTAACAATACAGCGAGGTTTTAATGAAAATCAATTATCAATCATAAACACCTTTTTATTTTGAAGTATTAGTACGGTCGATGTGCTAAAGAAAAGGGTTTTTAAGCACAACGACCGGTTTTACAAAGGTATCCGTCAATCCATAACTGAAACCAGTTGATTCAAAGATTGAATCTCCCCATTGTTGTTCATTTGTCACATGGTTGATCTATTGGATAGATCTCACATGCCACCCACCAAGAGCTCGTTTGATGTTGGCTCAGAGAAGCTTTCCATATTCATTGTGAATATGTTAGCATATCACTGGATGTTACGGCAATACCACAAGGATAATGCGTAGGACTCATAAGATATAATCTCTCTTTCCACATTGTGTGATATAGAGAGTCTTCATTGACGATGTCCTAAAGAGATTTATATGAGGATCTCGTGGCTCTAGACTCAATTGTGCACATTTGGTTCCTATGCCAGAGACTAGGAGAGGGTCTCCTTCTTCAATATCAACAAACTCTAAGAGAAAGTCGATAGATGATGTCGGTTCCCTGTGAGAATGAAACAAGTCCTTTTAAGAGGAACTTGAGTGGTTTGGGAAGTTGTAGTGCAGTTTGTCACTGGGTCCATGACGTCTTGTCTTCAATACCAGTGTTACCTTAGTAACCACCAGTAGCAAAGGTTGTAAAATGCAGCTGAAGCTAGTGAGGCGGTTGGGTAGGGCCTAGCGATTAATCGGTTAGACGGGGATTAATCGGGGATTAGTCGGATTGAAATTTTTATGCACAAAAATGTAATTTTAGATATTATATTATTTTATATGTATGAGATAAGCGTATTTCATCAAAGTTCAAATATTTCAAGTGTTCAAATATAGACATAATACATAATTCTTCATAGTTCAAAGTCAAACATAAATATTACTCGGTTTGTGACCATTTTTAAGCGACCTTTGACGGACTTTGTCTGATTAATCGGTTTGTTGACCAATTTTTAAGTGATTTTGTTCAATTTTTAAGCGATTTTGTTGACCAAGTTTTAAGCGCTTTTGTCGATTAACCGATTGGAGCCGATTTTGTCCGATTAATCGGTTTGTTGGCGATTTTATAGCGATCTTTGACCAAACGATTAAATAGGCGATTATGATAAATCAGGCTTAGTGAGGCGATCGGCGATTATCGCGAGGATGTCCGACGCTGGGCGATTTTACAGCGAGCGGTAGCATATGAATTGAACCGGTATACCCTAAGGTTGAATAATGGGGCTATTTATTTCACCCTTCACATTCAATCTTTTTCATTCTTCTTAACCGGTGCTTACGAGACTTCATAACTAGAACCTTGTTGGGTTTATTCCGATACCTACTCTCCAGTCGCACTCTTCCCATATCTCACATTTCTCCTTTTTCATCATACCTAAGGACTTCTACACTATCTAGTGGATTGTCCATGGGTAGATCCCTCCGGCGGATCATGGGAACAAATACCTAACCTTATCATCCTTATATCACCATACATAAAGTAAAGTTGGTCGGTCTATTTGGTATTGTTCATCTGCCATTGGAACCAATTGAAAACCATTTTAAAATCAATCAAGATACTTGTGATATATTATCAAAGAATTTTGTACCTGAATTGTTTTCGATAATTTTAGAACAAGAGCTCCCCCTCAACATGTGTGATTTGGTAGAGAAAACCAATAATAGAGAAGTTTGTAGTATACGGGTAACTCAAACGTGTTAGGTTTGAGCACGAGATGCGTTCGAGCGAGGGTTGAATGGAATTTCAACTCACGTCTCAATAATGAGGTTGAATAAGAAAAGAGGGTAATATGATATTATCTAAACTACGGGATAAGGAAAGTAAAAGGAACATCTAATCTACCAGGAAATCCTAAGAACTAAGGCAAACTATGCAATTCTAAATATAAAAAGCGGAAATTAAGCGAAGCCTTGAATAAAAAACAACTACGTCTAATCTAGATCCTAAAAAAACCTAAAACTACTTTTATAAAAATGATAATGGAAAACTAAATAAAATTAAAACTATTTTTAGGAATTTTCTTGATTTTATTTCTAATTAAAACTAATTATTAACTTTAAAAATAAAACTAAATAACTAAAAATTATCAAAACAAAGGGGAAAATTATGAAATCACTTTCTAAAAATCTAAAATAACACTAAAGACTTTTTAAAACTATTTTTTTATATTTTTCAGATTAACTTCCTATTTTCTATGAATTTAAAACTATTTTAATCTAATTTAAATTATGAAAAATACCAAATAAAAGGGGAAAAATATGGAAAAATCTTTTTTATGCTTTTTATATTTATCTTAAACTGAGAAAATTGAAAAACTATTTTTAAAACTTTTTCTCAATTAATTGCAATAAACACTATTTAAAAAGACTTAAAAATTGATTTTAATTAAGAAAAATAACAAACAGCAGTTAAAAATTATGAAAAATTCAGGGAAAATCTAAAATATTATCCTAAAGCAGAGAAAAATATAAAAACTAGGGCCTATGTGGAAGAATCTAAGGCTGCTATGTAAATGCAATGGAATAAGCACTTTCAAGATAAGCAAATAAGCACTAGACAGAACCAAACTTCTACAGGGCCTAAACTATACTACAACTACTCTAAGGCAACTAATTAAAGCTACTCCTAACCTCTAAAGATTAGCATACCAATGATTAAGCCAAACTGCTCCTTAAGCAAATAAGCAAACTACCCCTACTGTTCTAGCTGATGCAACAGCTTATCCAAGAAGCTAGAGTGAAAACAAAAAGTGGGAATCTCAACTCAACCAACCAGAGATCAAATATCCAAAGTTATAGCTAAAGAGGACAAGTAGTTAAGCAATAGGGGCCAAGCAAAATGGCTAAAACTATGGCGGTGATGGCGAGCAGTGAGCTAGGGATCTACTTTAGAGCTTATCTATGAGCTTCAGGAAAAGCTTTAGGACAAAACAAATAAAGGGTCTTGAAGACCACCTAGCCTACTGCAAGTAGACCAAATATGAGACCATGAGAAGCTAAAATGAACAGTGTGTGCATCATCCAGTTATGCAAAAACTAGATCGAGACACGGTTTTTGACTTTCTAAAGCAGATATTAAGTTTGACCAAAATGAGTTTTAAGATCAAATGAAGAGCGATATGGATGAAACAAGATGAAATGAGACTTAAGCAAGCAAGCTTATCCACTACTAAACCTATATTAGATTTAGCTAAGCGAATTCCAACGGTAAGCATACAGAAACGATTTAAGCCCAGTTGACTATGAGCACAAATGAAAGGTAGACAAAGTGATATATTAACAATATACTATAACAAGAATAATGCAACTGATCTAAGCCATGCTATAAACCTCTAACACAGTTTAACAAAGCAATCCAAACACCCCTTTAGAAGTAACAAAATGTAAATAAATCTTAGAACTTGATTAACTTGACTTAAAATGACTTGAAAAGCTCAAATAGACCTAAAACTTAACATTATAACAAAGGTAAATCAGAGATTTAGCTAACACTAGTTTGACTTTAAACTTTGACTTTTGTTGACCAAAAGCTGAATTTGAAGAACAATCCAATACACAATTAGCTCACATAAGCTTATTAAAGCTTATGTGAGCTCTTACAAACAGAGATGAAGCACTTTTAAACAGTAAATGATCTTGAAAGCAGATTTGAATATTAAATGGAAAGAAGGAAATTTGCATTAAACCAAAAGCAAGCTTACATTAATGAGAGAATGAAATTACATTTAAGCATCTGATTACTCTATTGAAAGCAATTAAAATGACAAGAAATTAAGAGATCAAAAATCTCTCTAAAACTTAAGAGATTGGACAAAGGATCTATTGTGATGAGGGTCTTTATATATCGAGCTGGGAGGCCTTAGGATCCTTGAGAAGAGCCTAAGCTCATTAGCGTACACATTCATCCCTTGGTCACTATATCCAATCAGATTGCACCATTTGTCCATGATGAGGTGTAGGAGCCAATGGGATTTTGCCTTTTGTCCACGCTGGCACTCTCATCTGACAAGTCATCTGTAGATAGGATTGAGAAGATGCTTAGTACGAAGTTGGGCGTTTGGGATTGGTAAAATGGTGGTGTCTGAATGCTTGTTTGGAGAGGCAGGGGAAGATGGGTGTTTGGGGCGTAGTATGTTAATATTATTGTTCAAACTCTTTGACCGGGTAATTGGGTTATATGATCGGGTCAAAGGTGTTGTAAACCGGGTTTAAGTGAATTCGGGTAATATTAGATATATTGGACGGGTTGGTATATGGGCTAGGATTGGGCCTGATGGCTTGGTTTAGTGAATTGGACAATGGACTTGTGATAATAATGGATTAGTAGTTATCATAGGGACTAATTATGCAAAGGCTGAAATTCCAAGGGCTGAACATGTAAGTGTGAAAGTATCTTCAAGGGACTGAATTTGCCATTCTTCAATAGATCAGGGACTGAATTTGCAACTTTTGATATTTCAAGGGCCATTTCTGACAAATGCTGAAACTTGAGGGACTATTTCTGACATTTCTTCAAACTTTGATCAAATCTTCACAAATCATCCTCGGAGATTAGAAATCTTCATAAATGCATAATTCGACCGGCTCAGACAAGCTCTCTTGATCTCCGTGCTTTCAGTTTCATTCGATTTAGGTCTTTTTGCGTGTTTTACATATCCATACACACAAGCTCAAACTCAAAGAAAACCAAAATATTAGCAATAAGCGGCTCTTTCTTGGTTATTTTGGGTCTATTTTGATAAAGAAAAGGTATGTGTTTTTACTTTATAAAATACCCCAGCAGAAACCATTGCGTGTCTGCAATCTGAATCAACTTCGCTTCTAAAACCAAGGATTTCAATCTCTTTCTACTAAACCTATGAAGAAGTAGCAAAAGATTCCTCAAAAGAGATTAAGAAAGCCTTAATTCTAAAAACGCCCCGTTTACCTTTCAATTCATGTATAGATATTACGGTTAAGCACATTCCGGTTATGAATGACGGTTTGTTGAACTTTCATGTCGATCAATAACTCCAACATTTTTCAAGCGACACGTTAGGATCACGGAGTAGAAAACACAACACAGTGGTGAAGTGACCATCGGATAGAATACATAGTCCTGATTTTTCACAAGTCCCCGAACTAAGTAAGCCAGAAATCATTGTTACAAATGATTCTAGATGCTAACACTACCCATAGAAGTTACTTGTGTACTTACTTTTCCCATTTTCTATTTCCTCTAGATTTTTTATTTTTTGTGAAATGAATTTTCTTCAAATTCTCGTTTCGATAACTTTTATTCCGATAAAGATATAAAGCTAAGTTGATAATTAGTTATCCGCCTTCTCTCAAGAACCATTGTCGTAAAAATGAGGTCCACATCAAGGAATTTTATTCACTAACTTTTGACTTTTTCACTTTTCAACATTTTTCATTTTTTTTTTTTTTTTTTTAGCTTATACTTACTTATATGAAATGTGAACCCACGGAGCTTCAGGTAATTCAAGACTATAGGCTTCATGAGATGAGAATCCGGTACAGCTAGGCTAAGACCTCATTCAATCCGACTAAAGATCCAGGGTCGATCTGACACACATGACTCACAACTTTACTTATTACATTCCACATATCACTTATTACTCATTTATTTATTACGGATCCTTGATGTGTACCCAATTTTTTAAAACAATTCTTTGAGAAGATAAAGAACTAACTATCGCCAAAAACTCGACATCTCTAATTATTTAGACAGATATGGGGTGAAACAATTTGTGGGAACAAAAATATAAGTACCTTGATGGGCTCTAAAGAGAACCAACTACTCCATACTAGCATCTAAACTCATAAGTAACTCTATCATTTCTCGATCTCTGAAATTTAAAATCCCAAATAATGAGATCCGGCATGAGATGTAGCCGATAATTTTTAGGTTATCTATGGTTAAGGGAACAAGCTAGGGCTCTACACGCCCGGTCAAGAGTCAGAAATTCTATTCCTACTCTCACCAGCGGAGAGTCAATCAAGGTGTCAAAACATATATTAACTTAGCAAATGCTTCGTCTAATGAAATCAAGTCATGCATATTTAAAGTCACTCAGGGAAACTTGCAAAATCCTGGCTTTGTGAGCTAGAATTGCATTTATAGCTTCTAATCTAAGAGACTAGCCAACTTTTCAATCAAAAAGACTCAACAAAAGCTTACAAAAATTTTTAAATTTTTCTCATTTTTAGCACAATTTTTTCATTTTCTAAGGAAAAGGTTCTGATGCACCACGAAATACAAAACAAGTGCGGTCAAATCAAATCGAAGATTACCCTACCCAGAACTAGAACAAAACATTGTCCTCAATGTTTAAAACAAAGGTATCACGAAAATCTAAATTTATTAAGTATGCTAGAAGATAAGCGTTAGTCGATAAGATTAGGATATCGGTTTCCATAAAGACTTCGATGAAACTCGGTGGAGAAATGACAAACTTAGAGCACGAGAGTCTTCATTCTCGGGAACATCCTAAACACAACATCACAAACAACCAAACAGAAATGAAGGACCCCTTCGTCACTTATTAGAAAATAGAAAGAAGATAGATGGATAAGCATGGGGTGCCTCCCAGCTGAAGCGCTCATTTTTTGGTTAATACGAGTCATGCTTGACTCGTCCCAGAATTCATTTGTCCTTGGGGAAGAAAGTGGTAGAGATACCGGGGTCAAAAACGGTGTCCTCATTCCCGAAGGAATGAGACTGGGTGGGTTGGGTGGTGAAAGAAAAATGTGGCATCAGCACATGAAAGAATGATCCATCATCCCAGGTGGTTTTCGGGTAGACGAAAGGATGACGGATCGAGTGAAAACTCCAAAAGAGGCAGGCTTATGGTAAAGATAAGAGGTGTAGGCTCACAAATGAAGGCATCCATCGGAGGATCCTTTTCTCTAACAACGGTTTTAACAAAGAACTCATCAATGAATATCCCGGGTTTAAAGATTTTGTCTTCACATGCGGGTTCAACGGGATACGTGATGGTGGACTCATCGAAGAAGTCAGAGAGAACCATCAAGAACAACCATAACATCCTCAATACCCGGTGGTATTGGGTCATCAATAGGTAAGTCGATTCTTCCATATCCGAGAATCCGTGGCGGTTTATCAAGAATATCGTCTTCAACCATTTCGAAATCAATCTCCATAATACCCTGATTAGCCGGATTCAATACTTTCTTCAACATCATGGCCGGAAGAGAAAGGTCGGAACACGAGAGGTGGGACAAGTGGTGTGCTCACAGAGAGCTAGCAATATCCACCACTTCCGTTGTGGTCTCGAATGGGACTCAAAATCTTGGTCAAAGAAGAGTTAACCGCAAAAGGTGTGAGTGGTCCTTGAATTCAAAAAGTGGATTTGAGAAAATCCCGGAAGTAACCTCGAAGATGTCAAGAGAATCACATAAAAGATAAATCATCGTGGAATGGAGAACATCTTATCATGATGATCAGAAGGTGCTCACCCAGGACTCTCTTGGGATTGGGATAGGCTCTCAACACAAGAAGATTCCGTTTCGAATAGTATTAAGAGGCTCGTCCCCATTATGAGAGAGTCAACGGGATCAACAATGTTTGAAGAAATGGAATCATCGACCTCCTCTGATATCACTTCTCATCGGTGTGAGTGAGAAGGGAAGAATTCGAAATGAAAGGCTCGAAGCGGGAGGAGTTTCAGTGACAAACTTTCATAATATTCTTTCATTTGGATAGAATCCTCATCATCATCGTCGATGTAAGTCGCGAGCCATGGTGCGTCTTGCAAGTGCTTGCTCCTCAATTCGTATTTCTTCAAGGCATTTTTAATCTGACGCTCGTTCTCTTCTTGAGTAATTCTATCATAGATCTTTGTTGCGAGATGCTCGATCTTGACAAGTAATTCACCATACGTTTTCTGATGAGGATCTTTATCCATAAATTCTTCGAGTGTATTAATACATCTTTGGAAACTATCTTGAGGAATTTGCGGAGGTTGTTGTTGAATCTCTTGGTATTGAGGTGGGTCATAGAATAGTCATAATATCACACGAATTTGCTGCGTAAGCAATGGGTGCATCCGACAATGGAATTAAAGTGCGGACTCCACAATACATAACAATATGTTTGTTGTGACAGGTACAGTGAAGTATATGGATAAGGTTCATAACCAAAGGTGCGATTGTTATATTGAGCTTGACATTGAAAACCTTGGTGAGGACCTCCACACTCACTACAGTATGACTCCGATCTCATGGTATGGGGATTGGTTAAGAAATCGATGTATCATTGTAGGGATATTGGTGTTGAACAAACTCGTTTCCGTATTCACAATGCTACAACCGGGACAATTCCCACCATTTTGAAGGTCCCCCACCATTGACAACCATAATGGTAAAGGCGAAGACATTGAAAAGAATTATCTGAATGAGAGGGTTAAGAGATAAATTGTGGACCAGAGGGTAAAGAAGAATATTTTTGGGTTTTTTTGAAAACAAATTTTGAAAAGGAGAAAATCTTTTTGGGTTTTATAAAAGGGGTATGTACAAATATCAGCGAAAACTTCGAGAGAAGGATCTTCAAATGCACACCGATCACGAGGCGGAATACGAAAACTCCTACACAAGCCCTCCCGAAGCTTGGGCGTAAAATTGATTTGGTAGAAAAACCAATAATAGTTTGTAGTATCTGGGTAACTCAAACGTTATTAGGTTTGAGCAAGATGGTCCCGACGAGGGTTGAATGGAATTTCCAACTCACGTCTCAATAATCGGGATTGAATAAGAAAAGGGGTAATATGATATTATCTAAACTACGGGGATAAGGAAAGTAAAAGAACATCTAATCTACGGAAATCCTAGAACCAAAGCAAACTATGCAATTCTAAGCTAAAAGCAAAAGCGGAAATTAAAAGAAAGGCGGATAAAAGTACGTCTAAAATGACCTAAAATAATACTTTTTAGCTAAAATGATAATGGAAAACTAAATAAGAATTAAAACTATTTTTTAGGAATTTTCTTGATTTTATTCTAATTAAAAACTAATTATTAACTTTAAAAATAAAACTAAATAACTAAAAATTATCAAAACAAAGGGGAAAATTATGAAATCACTTTCTAAAAATCTAAAATAACACTAAAGACTTTTTAAAACTATTTTTTTATATTTTTCAGATTAACTTCCTATTTTCTATGAATTTAAAACTATTTTAATCTAATTTAATTTGTGTAAAATACCAAATAAAGGAAAATAAAAATATGGAAAAATCTTTTTACTTTTATATTTATCTTAAACTGAGAAAATTGAAAAACTATTTTTAAAACTTTTTCTCAATTAATTGCAATAAACACTATTTAAAAAGACTTAAAAATTGATTTTAATTAAGAAAAATAACAAAACGGCAAAAATTATGAAAATTCAGAAGAAAATCTAAAATATTATCCTAAAGCAGAGAAAAATATAAAAACTAGGGCCTATGTGGAAGAATCTAAGGCTGCTATGTAAATGCAATGGAATAAGCACTTTCAAGATAAGCAAATAAGCACTAGACAGAACCAAACTTCTACAGGGCCTAAACTATACTACAACTACTCTAAGGCAACTAATTAAAGCTACTCCTAACCTCTAAAGATTAGCATACCAATGATTAAGCCAAAGCGCTCCTTAAGCAAATAAGCAAACTACCCCTCTTGTTCTAGGTACGATGCAACACTTATCCAAGCGAGTGAAAACAAAAAGTGGGAATCTCAACTCAACCAACCAGAGATCAAATATCCAAAGTTATAGCTAAAGAGGACAAGTAGTTAAGCAATAAGAGACCAAGCAAAATGGCTAAAACTATGACAGGTGATGTGCCGAGAGCAGTGAGCTAGGGATCTACTTTAGAGCTTATCTATGAGCTTCTCAGAAAAGCTTTAGGACAAAACAAATAAAGGGTCTTGAAGACCACCTAGCCTACTGCAAGTAGACCAAATATGAGACCATGAGAAGCTAAAATGAACAGTGTGCATCATCTGCAAGTTATGCAAAAACTAGATCGGACTTTAGTTTTGACTTTCTAAAACAGATATTAAGTTTGACCAAAATGAGTTTTAAGATCAAATGAAGGGCTGATATGGATGAAACAAGATGAAATGAGACTTAAGCAAGCAAGCTTATCCACTACTAAACCTATATTAACAGTTATAGCCTGAATTCCAAAAGTAAGCATACAAGAACAGATTTAAGCCACAGTTGACTATGAGCACAAATGAAAGGTAGACAAAGACAGATATGATAACAATATACTATAACAAGAATAATGCAACTGATCTAAGCCATGCTATAAACCTCTAACACAGTTTAACAAAGCAATCCAAACACCCCTTTAGAAGTAACAAAATGTAAATAAACCTTAGAACTTGATTAACACTGACTTAAAATGACTTGAAAAGCTCAAATAGACCTAAAACTTAACATTATAACAAAGGTAAATCAGAGATTTAGCTAACACTAGTTTGACTTTAAACTTTGACTTTTGTTGACCCTTTTTCCAAAACTGAATTTGAAGAACAATCCAATACACAATTAGCTCACATAAGCTTATTAAAGCTTATGTGAGCTCTCTGAGATGAAGCACTTTTATGAAATGATCTTGAAAACAGATTTGAATATTAAATGGAGAAGAAGGAAATTTGCATTAAACCAAAAGCAAGCTTACATTAATTGAGAATGAAATTACATTTAAGCATACAGTTACTCTATTGAAAGCAATTAAAATGACAAGAAATTAAGGGTCAAAATCTCTCTAAAAACTTAAGAGATTGGACAAAGGATCTATTGTGATGAGAGGTCTTTATATATCCGAGCTAGGAGAGGCCTTAGGATCCCTTGAGAAGAGCCTAGAAGCTCATTAGCAGCCACACATTCATCCCTTGGTCACTATATCCAATCAGATTGCACCATTTGTCCATGATGAGGTGTAGGAGCCAATGGGATTTTGCCTTTGTCCTGGCACTTCTCGATGAGTCAAGTCGTAGATAGGATTGAGAAGATGCTTAGTACGAAGTTGGGCGTTTGGGATTGGTAAAATGGTGGTGTACGGGTACTGTTTGGGAGAGACAGGGAAGATGGGTGTTTGGGGCGCGTATGTTTATTATATTATTGTTCAAACTCTTTGACCGGGTAATTGGGTTATATGATCGGGTCAAAGGTGTTGTAAACCGGGTTTAAGTGAATTCGGGTAATATTAGATATATTGGACGGGTTGGTATATGGGCTAGGATTGGGCCTGATGGCTTGGTTTAGTGAATTGGACAATGGACTTGTGATAATAATGGATTAGTAGTTATCATAGGGACTAATTATGCAAAGGCTGAAATTCCAAGGGCTGAACATGTAAGTGTGAAAGTATCTTCAAGGGACTGAATTTGCCATTCTTCAATAGATCAGGGACTGAATTTGCAACTTTTGATATTTCAAGGGCCATTTCTGACAAATGCTGAAACTTGAGGGACTATTTCTGACATTTCTTCAAACTTTGATCAAATCTTCACAAATCATCCTCGGAGATTAGAAATCTTCATAAATGCATAATTCTGACCTTCCGGCTCAGCTTAAGCTCTCTTGATCTCCGTGCTCAGTTCACGTCGATTTGGGTCTTTTTCGTGTTTTATATCCATACGCTGCAAACTCCTTCAAGAAAACCACAAATATTAGCAATAAACGGCTCTTTCTTGGTTATTTTGGGTCTATTTTGATAAAGAAAAGGTATGTGTTTTAGCACATACCAATGTGCATCAAGCATCATTTTGTAATAGAAATAATTTTCATCTTTGAGGGGTTGGCTTGCATCTAAGAGTAGTTATATAAAGAATGTGGTTTTCAAAATAGTTGCTCCCCCTCAATATGTGCATAGAAATTTGAAAAAGTTTTGCACATATTAGGAAAAGTCTGTACATTGAAATAAATTGATCACGTTTCACATCTTTGTGGTTTAAAATAGATGCTCCCCCTCAACATGTGCATGGAAAATTTGAAATCGTTCGGCACATGTGGGGAGGAAAGCATGCTAAACACTTATAAAACCAATTATCAAGTTATCAGTTTAAATCCAATTTAAATCACAAATTTTCCCCCGATCACACTTTCCAAATCCTTTGAGAGATGTGATATCTATTGATTTAAATTAAATTTTTGAGGCTTTTGAGGAGAATAGTGACTTGCTTTTGAAAACAACCTTTTAGCGATAATGATCAGTTTTCGGACTTTAAACTCCATTATTTTAAACATGCAAGATTGTCTTTTGAAAACATTAATATTAGCAAAGGTTTTGAATCAATCTGTATAAAACATTATTCTTTTTGATTTTTCAACAATGAACCTTGCTCATTAACGTGCCAATTGTTTGAAAAGAGACCTTTCAAAATAACCTTTTTGATTCGAATAAAATCATTCTCTCCCTCAATCAATGACACAAGTTGTTGATTGAGAGATAGAGATTTTGACAGATGATAAGCACAAACGATTTACACGAATAATGAGTCGAGATGTTTTCAAAGCAATTTAGTTTTATTAGATGGCAAATATTTTCGGAAAAGAATCATTAGACGGAAAAATATTTGGAAAGAGAAACATTTGTCTTTTGATGACAAATATTTGTTTTAAGAATGAGCATGAGGAGATTTGGAAAATAAGATAAAGCATGGCTCTGTTCTTTACTTTTAAAGCAGGTTCTGCAAATGACAATAAACCACCATTTTTCCCGCCTCATTTTTTTTTTTTTTTTTTATTTTTTAACAAAACTATGTACATTGAAAGAACATCTAAAGACCCGTGACATTCTTTGAATATCAACACAAAGTCCGTAGATGAAATCAAATAAGGAAAAACATTACAAAATAACAATATTTTTGGAATTTTTCAAGATTTTCTAATTTTTATGGGTTTTTGAATGTTTTATAATTTCCTCTTTGCTTTTTGAATAAATATATACAAGATATAGATGGATAAAGACCTTTACTCTTCGTCTTCCTCTTGAAGGCGGCTTGAGTGTTTCAGGTTATAGACTCTTTAGACCAAGGCGTGGAATAATAAACTCAAGCGTTCTCTAGGAAGAGCTTTGGTGAAGATGTCGCTAATGGTATTCGGTCCTCACAAAATAGAGTTCCACTTTTCACTTGTTTCCACGATGAAATGATGTGAATGTCGATATGCTTTGCTCTTGAATGTTGAACGTTGTTGCATGAGAGAGCAATAGCACTTTATTATCCAGATGCAGAGGGATTTTGTTGAAGTCAAAGCCATAGTCAGTTAATTGAGATCTCATCCATAGGATTTGAGAACAACAGGATCACATGGCTATGTATTAACCTCTGAGAGGAAATAGAAGTACTCATTTGCTTCTTTGAAGACCGGCTCACAAGCTTATCACTAGCCCCTGAGCACCTCGGGCGTTGCTTGACGAGTATCTTGACATCCGTTGTCCCCGGTACTAAGTCCCGTGATTGATGGTTCCTTGGAATGCGAAAGACCCGTTTAACCGCTTCAAGGTGCTTTTGGTAGGCTTAGCTGATATCTAGCATACATGCAAGCAATGAGTAGACGAATGTGGTCTCTTTGGTATGAGGTACATCGAGGATCCAATCATACTACGATATTTTGTTTGGTCTACCATGATCCACAGAGTGGTCCTCATCCGTTTAGTACACTCTATCATAGGGTGTCATGGTCACTAGAATCAAATCCAAATTTCTTTAAAATCTCATTTGCATATTTAGATTGATTTATAATGATGCCTCTGGGACTTTGTGAAATTTGTAATCCCCAGAAAAATGACATTTGTCCCATCATTGACATTTGAAATTTGGAACCCATTTCATTTTAAAGACGATCACATTCATTGAAGTCCAGTCGAAGCAAAGATAATATCATCAACATATATTTGAGCGATTGAATAAATGTTTGCTTGACTTTCGGTGAACAATGTCGGATCAACGCTCCTTTCTTTGAATCCGGTAGATAGAAGAAACATAGATAGCGTATCATACCATGCCATTGGAGCTTGTTTTAAACCATAAAGAGCCTTCTTCAAATGATAGACGTGAGTAGGATGTTCAGGATTCACAAAGCCTTCGGGTTGGTGACATCTGACTTCTTTAAGATCTCCGTTAAGAAACGCCGTCTTTACATCCATCTGATAAACCACCATGTTCTTACTTGCAGCGTTAGCCAAGAAGATTACGATTGCCTCGATCTGAGCAAGCTGAGCAAATGACTCTTCAAAGTCAATAACCTTCTCTTGGCGATATCCTTTTGCAACTAATCGAGCCTTGTTCTTTAAAACATCACCATGCTCACCAAGTTTCACTTTGAAGATCCACTTTAGAGCAATGATCATAGCAATCACGGAGTAGGTACTAATTCACATACATCAAGTCGATCAAACTCATGAATTTCTTCTTGCATGGCATTGAACCAGTTGTCTTCATTCATGGCAGTTTTAATATCTTTTTGGTTCGACCTTGAGAGAGTGAGTTGAAGAAGCACCATAAGGCATCGGTTGCAAGTTGTTTAGTGTGGATACTACGGGCGAGGTTTCCAATGATGTTGTCCAATGGATGATCATGTGTCCACTTTCTAAGGTGTTTGTGTGGTTGTTGTTGAGGCTGAAGTAGCGAGTCGATTTCTCTGATGAAGATGGTTGATGATTAGAGGAGCAAATATGTTTTCAAATGGAACATCTTGGAGGTAGCAAAGGGATTCTCTCCATCAAGGGAGCCAGAAACATCTCCATGATGTACACTCGATGATTGATGATTTATTGATGAGACAGTGATGATGACAGAAGCTTCTTGACTTAGTGTCACATAAATTGAAGGGTTACTTCATCGGCAGGGGATAGTAGCGACCTCGATGATGGAATTGATGAGATCATTAGCAGTTTGGCTCATATTGTTCATCAAACATTGGATCAAACAGTTTCTTCAAGTCATCTTCCGAAGGAGGTACATAAGGAGTTGCTGGCGAAGAATCGTATACAAGAGTAGAACTTGTTAGTGCAAATATTACGATATTTAATCTATACAGTCTCGTTTGTTTTGATTGATGACAAACATGTAACTTGTAATACATAACGTAAAATGTGCAAGTTACTTGTAATCACACTTTGTCTCAACATACATTCAACACCTCTCGATGTCTCAAGTCCTCGTATGTTACAACACAGGTTCGTACATGTTTGTTATGTGGCATTATGATCAAACCCATTAACAAATCATTTAGAATGTTTAAAATACATTTAGAGTCACTAAGTATTTTAATAGGTTAACCATTCTATTTCAAACCTCATTTTACATTTTGCATTCACAAGTATTTCAAAAGGTAACTAGACATTTTATTAACTAGTTACATAATACATTTTACAAGTTTACCTTGATAAACCTTTTAATCTAAAAATGGAAATACATGTTACATCATGTCATGCATCATCTTTGAAATCCTTGAAAGATCACTTGAATATTTTGGTTAGATTGACACTCAATATATCAAATGTGATCTTAGTAAGATTTGGTAATATCTTGGAAAGATTTGAAGAAAGATTTTTAGATTTTCTGTCAGGCACCCACGGCACCAAATTGCATAAAGGACGGAACCCTTTAAAGGTCTCCTTGGTCCGTGGACGCTCCTCTCCACTTTTGGCTATAAATAGAAGCCCATTGTTTTCCCATTTCTTCACCACTTCAAATCACATCTTCTCCACCTTCTTGCATACATTTAGATCAATCATTAACAATGTAATAACATACATTAAACACCCTAATGATCATGATCATAATGCTTCTAACATTCATCTTTGTTGTAAGCATACTCTTTGATCAACCAAGGAAAGTTTGGAGATTTAGCCATCCCCACTTACCACAAGTTGAAGATCTATCACAAGAAGTTTAGGGAACTTGTGATCTTCATCATGAAGGCTTCCTATCAATGGAAGTTCATTTAGAAGTAGTTATTCATATCCATTAGACATTTGTGTCATGGATCATTAGTGTAAACATCATTGCATCATAACAACACTTTCACCAAACTAGATTAGATGGTTTATGTGTTTGTGCCATAAAACACAAGGTTTATTATGTTGGGCCATAAAACATATTGGGAGTGGTTGTACCCTTGTAAAAGAACTCGACATCTAGCTTAGTGTCGGAAATATTGTATAGGCGACGTTAGGTTGGTTCTACCTCGAACTAGAACCCGGTATTTAGCTTTGTACCGGAAAAAGTGTTAGCGACGATTGTAAGGTTTTCTCCGCCGAGAAGGGAGCTTGTTGATTTAGTGAAGTAACTCTCGAGTTGGGTACTCGAGGAGTGGAGTAAGGCGGAAAGGAGATCCGTGACCGAACCACTATAAATCCTCGTGTTCGGTTTGCACTTTCCTTTCTTTATCTCTTTACTTTTATACTTGCACTATACTATTGTTTGTGATGTGGTTTGATGTTCATGATTGTGTGACAACTTGGTTTACCATACTTTATATTAGTCACAAACAATAATTGGTACTTTCATATTATAACAAGCTTCATAAGCGATTTGATACTAAAGATCTAAAGTTTTTAAACGGTAACGTATTCACCCCCTCTACGTTTCCACAATTGGTATCAGAGCCATGTAGCTCTTATTTTCAAAACAAATGGTTTTAAAATAGAGTACGATCCATGTATCAAATTACCATTGAAGAGAAAAATAATATGAAAAATGTTTTGCTTGTTATACTTAGAAATTTTGTTGTTAAATGTAACTTTGTATACAAGCTTGAAGGTTTTCTTGAAAAATAAAATAAAAAGTTTGTTGAAAGAACTAGTAAGTATTGTATTGTGTGCTTATAGAAAATTTACGAAGAAATATGATTTTAAAGGAGTGTTTGGGATAACTATAAATTTAGTTGAAAAATCACCTCCGTAAATGTTTAAGATAAGTTACACAAGTAGATATGTTGTTAAATATGTGTATTATATGTTTACTATGAAATCTAGTAAGTCACACACGTTTTCTCTATGTCAAATACTAGTTTTGGTGAATCTATCTCAGAGGACCACAGCACCAAATCTTATAAAGGGCGGATCCCTTTATTTGGTTCCGTGGAATCCGTGTGTACAGTATGCAGTTTTTTGGGCAACTTCAAAAATCATAACTAATTAACCGTAAGTCCGTACGTGTCGAGCCACCTATCATTTTAAAGGGAATTGAGTCTACTTTCATTTAAAAATACTCTCATAGCCTGAGTCTAATTTTAAATAAGTGAAATATACCAAATACTACAGTATGTCTAAAATATTGAGTTTCGCTTTAACATAAAAACTCAAATTTTTGAATCAAGCAATTTAAGTTGGTATTCTTAGAACTTTGATACAACTTCCTTTGAAACTAAATAATTTGGTAATATGTTTAAAGGAAACTAATCAAGCTTGGTATACATCGTCATATTTAAATGCAAAATGACGAAAAGTGTCTTTCTTGTTATGCTATGCTAAATGACCACTTGTTTATGTTGTTTGCATATATGTTGCTTGCTTACTTTTCAAATTGTTGTTTACACTTGTTTGTTTGCATAATATAAGTGTCAATCTTGCCATGTTATTTATTCGTTTGTTTGACGATTTCTTGTTTATGCACAATAGGTTATTTGATAGATTTTGTGCACTAAGTTGGAAAATTGTTTTACCATCGCTTGTAGAATTAGATCACTTCATTTGCATAGGTTATACTAACATCTCGCATAACTTATGAAATGTCATAACTCACTTAGCAATAAGTACTAAGTAAATTAGTCAAGTACTTTGAAAAATGAAGGTTTTAAGAGAGTGTTTGGTACAAGGACAAAAACAATGTTGTATGATGTAATTTATATGTTTTCACTTCATAGGATGATAAACTAACTTAAAACATTGATGTATGCTAACCGGTTCATGCAGGGGATAACACACGGGTGTTATCAAATTTTACCCATTTTCACTTATATGTGAAAATCGTTAGCCCTTGGTCAAAGTCTATGCTCCACTATGTTTATATATGTGTTATTGACTTTTCCTAACTAGAAATGATTAATGTCAGATGTTTTAAGCAAAATTAGGGTTTCGGAAAACTCCCGACACCTAAAAAATGGGTCGTGAAGTTTTCTCGGTGTCCACGGATTAGACGGCACCAAAAATTTGGTACCGTCTGTTATGCATTTTGGTACCGCCGTGCCTGTACAGGCGGACCAAGCGGCACCAAATTAAGGGTTCCGCCTTTGTAAAAAAATTGGTGCCGTGGATTCTACTGGTAAGTTGTTTAATTTTACTAAATCTAATTTACCAAATTTTGTTTCTAGGATAGTTGTTAATGCATATCTTTCATACCTCACTCAACACATCCTCAATGAATTAACTTAGGATGTTTGACATGATCTTAGACACTTCCATCTCATTAGAAACTACTATCTTTGTATGAATTAACATCAAGTGCATGAATCCTTAGTTCCATAAATCGACACATTTAGGATGGTCATTTTCACACCTTCAATGTTACTTTTCCTTAAGCTTAGCATTTCTCAAAGCAAAGTCAAAATGACTAAATCCTCAACCTCAAATAATTCACTTAAGAAAACCACTAGGATTAGCATTCGATCTTGTTGCTTCATTAACTTGAACTCTTCATCCTCGGACTCATTACCTCTCAACATCTCATCACCCATTCAAGATGTGAACTTTCTAAACTTAAGTACTCCAACTCCACCACCAAAATCACCCACCATCATCCAAAACACCTTCACTACCAAAGTCTCCAAAACTTGTACTTTGTGCAAACACCACCAACATCTCCTCACCCGTTTGCGGATGACTTAGATGACTTACCAAGACTAACAAATCTGGACTCATTATTTGCAAAGATATCATACACAAGTCTATCATATGACTATAGATATTGTTTTGTATCTACATGTATTGCCTCACTTGGTTAACATGAAAATAATGTGTCATCCTTCAAGACGATAAGTATTTACATAGAGTCATAACTCACATGTATGTTAAAGACATACTATCAAGTCTTGTTATCCTTGAGTTCAATCTAAGCTTTATAATCTCAACAAATTAGGATTGACAACTTAAGTATTTCATCCGAAATATTCAAGTATATGCGACTTACGATTGTAGTCATTAAAAGTCATATCCGAAAAATCAACACCCAAGTATTTTAACAACACATGTTGAAACACTTATCCAAAACAAACAACACACTGTGCCACTTATCCCTCTTTGACACCTACTATCCCTCTTCCATCTTTTGGCACCATTAAGCGTATTGCTCATGAACTTCCAAGAGCATCCTTTAAATCAAACGTGCCCTTTCAAGGTGAACCTATACCTCAACCCCTAAGCTTCATAGACATAACCAAAGCTTAAAGCACTTCACCCACTAGTTGTAGCAACCAATAAACCATAAGAATTAGTATCCGTACTTTTATGTTCAACATCTATGGACAATCAACCTAAGTATTCACATAGCACAACAAACCCCTACATCACCACATCCTTTTTTTTTACACACTAGAAAACCTACCACCTAGATCAACCAATCCACCATGCTTACCATCATTTGAATTTGTTAAGTGTATTGCTCAAAAAGCCCTTGTGTCCAACACTTGTACTGAATCAAATGCACGTTTGAACAAACT
Organism: Chrysanthemum makinoi; assembly: GCA_910596185.1. Classification (NCBI taxonomy): domain Eukaryota; kingdom Viridiplantae; phylum Streptophyta; class Magnoliopsida; order Asterales; family Asteraceae; genus Chrysanthemum; species Chrysanthemum makinoi. Next base: position 174,306,130 of record OU343222.1, read on the forward strand.
CAAACATTCTTTCCCACATATAAGGACTTAGATAATTCATTATGGCTAGAACCTCAACTATCAAATAAGCATGGTGCTCTTGGTAATTGTTGTCAATTTCCACTAGGTATAAGTAGTACTACCTTCACAAATTATCAAAGTATTAGTAATACTTTGTCATTAAACTTCTGCATAAATTTCGTTAAACCTCAAATCAACATTTTAACAACATATGTTAAAATGCAATCTCAAAGGCAACATCATACACCCCAAGCAACAATGACTCTTGAGGAGTATACATAAGAAACTCGAGTGAATTCCTCTTGTCATCATCTAGTGAATATAATCTTGAGACCAAGTTTATTTAGATAGGACTATCCAATTCAAACACTTTGGCTTCATATCTTCATTTAGGAAAACATGATGTTTTGAAAAACATTATGCCTAAGAAATCATGCGTTAAGTATTCATCTTATTAAAAGGATATTGTATATCCTATGCATCATTCTCTCCTTGCGACATATATGGTTATGTTACAAGAGATTTCATTACACCTCATTGGCTAAATGAGCTTGAAACGAACATCCAAAGTTCTATGAACTAGCATATCCAATTCATCTTGTCATACTTATTTTCATAAGCATGATAACTTTATCCCATGCGATAATCTCATTTGTTGAAAGATACTATTTGTATTCATTTCCTTTCAAGCGTACATCATAACCTAACCTTGCTCAAACCTTGTGCACATCCAAGGTTGAAACTACACATCTCTAGAACATACACATGATCTATTGAAGTTAGTAACCTTATTTAGATTCTTGTCAAATAAAGTTCCAAAGAACTTTCTTGAGAACATTCTTAATTTAACATATTCCATTCCCTAGTCTTAGATAATCAAATCACTTTTAAAGTATACACTTCAACATAAAAGATGTCATCCATTAGATCATACAATTAGCTTTGTAATTTGAACAAACCTTAGATTCTTAACACAAGATTAAAACACATTGTTTATCAAACACACCATTGTTAAAATTCATGTGTATAACATGACGTCTTCATCACTTTAGTTATATTGCATATTAGTTAAGTCACATTAAGCTAAGTATTGGTAAACTATCATCTTTTATGCACTTTAATATGCAAAAGTAGGAGTTCCCATCTTTCTAACATGAGAATGACTACTGGAGAACCTATTGCACTAGAAACTCAATTTGACCTAACGGTTGAATTGCTTCCTGAAGAGAAGTTGGGTATGTGGAATCACCCGTAAAAATGGTCGTGTTTAGCCTTAATTGAGCACCGCTAGTAATAGTCTCATATTCATTCTCCAACTTGAAAAATCTGTTTTCCTATACTTGCCTAAAGTAAGTGTTAAAACATTGATAGTTTGCCTCGCCTTAGGAATACTAATCAAACAAGTAGTATATATGACTTTTCTTTTAAAACCACTTGCATTGCACTTACATGTGTTGATTACATGTTCTTGTTTGATACGATAAGTTGATTTGACATTATCTTAGTGTTTGATAACTAGTCAAATGTGTAAACCTTAGTACGGTTTTATCTTCATAATGCTTGTATTCTTGTTTCATACTACTAAACGTTTAAACCTAAACTTTATTTGCATGATGCTTACTTTTGAATTGTTTTTAGCATAACTGACATGTTACTTATGAACTCATAATATGGCATTCTGATACGTGATAATTTTGATATGATATATTTGTGTTTGAAAGCTATTAGTTGGCATTCATTACATCGATGTATAGTACGATCCAAATGATACATGCTCTTGTTTAAAATGATCAATTGTCTTGACATTTTCTTGGTGTTTGATACCTACTTGATTAATTGTCAAATGTGTAAACCCTAGAAAGTTTTTGTGATGCTTTATGCTACTTAATGTTAAGCGTAAACATGATTTGCATGATATTTAAGGTTGAAGAAATTTTTGTCATCTACATAATGTTTCACATGACTAATGTGTTATTTGTGAACTCATAATATGTCATTAATGTATCCATGTTTGAAAGCTATTGTCCTTTGTTGACATTCCTTAAATCTATGCACAAGATGGTCTAAATGATACATGCTCCAAATTGTTATGTCTTAAACATGGCTTGCATGAATCTTTCATCTTGTTTCTTTTGCTTCTTGTCACACTATTTTTTTGCTACGTGTGCACATATAATCTGTCAAAGTGCTTTTGGTATGACTAACTTTTAGAAGCCTTTTTATCTTACAAATTAATCACATAGATTATTGTATATCCAAGTATGCTTAAGTATCTAAGTCTAACGACAAAACAATCTCATAATGAAATGTCTTGAATAAAGTCATTATAATATGATTGTTTTGATGCTATCTTGTGTGGTGATTTCTTGTCTACTAAGTGCAATGTGTTGTTTTTGCTTATATAATATGTTATCATTTGATTTCTATCATGTTAACATCTTTTGTCACTAACAAATTTGTGTTGTAGGTTGATAACAAATTATTTGTTATCTCACTTGGTTCTAACTTTTATATGCTCATTGTGCATAATCCTCTTTATTGCTATGTAGATTAGTATTATGCTTTATGGGACCCCTACACTTGCATATAGTTTAAAAGCATATAGAGTTCTAGAGGGTTGGCTTTGCATTTTTGTCTTTCAACCGACCTCTTTCCAAATCTCATTTTTGCTTCCGCTTTCCAAAAATCACCTCCATCATTATTTAGTTATAACAATACTCTAATCCTCTTCACTTCCTATTAGGAAACCACATGCCTCATCATACGATCATCTCGTATTAATCGAGAAGAGGTACGTGACTTTAAGGATGAAGTTCATTGTATGCTAACCATCATCCAGAAAAACATCACTAAGCTCATCTCTTTCGTTAACCCGAATAACCTCCTAAACACTTTGTTGTCATTCCTTATTTGATACATTACACATTATGTTGGATGTCCACCAATAAAGGGGGAGAGAAATCCATTCACATAATTGTCTTTTGTCAAATTTTATGTCTCTTAGACTCTACAATACCAACACATAGGTAAACACCACTTAGCTAAAACCGGTTCATGAAACTACAACTAGTTCAACCTTTTTTCGCACCAATACCTCATCAAGTGAAAAACGCATCATGTGTTTTTACAAAACGTTTTCATCTCCACATATAGGATTTTCCTTAAACTAGCACCTTACAACTTCACTATCTAGAACACCATCATAGGATATTATCCTTTTCTCGCTATATCATGCATGTCATTGTCAGTGCAAACGATATATTAATCAAAACAGCCATCTCCAACACGTTGGTCCATCCAACTCTCACTCATATGATGTCATTCTCATCCTCATATAGGTACACATTATTAGTATTTTTCCATATTGTCTTCACTTCTTTTCAAAGTGATAATCATCCATGTCGGTCAAAACCATGCTAATACTACCTTTCCCATTGTCACCTAGAATAGGTCATTTTATAATTCGTGTCAATCAATGAACGAATTTATCTTCATCACTTTTATATCTTTTGGTATCTTCATTATAATATTCTTAGATAGAACGCATTATTGATTACTCTTGGGTTGAAGCATATGAGAACTTGCTAGCATCAATAAATCATTCAAATCATAACCCTTATGCATCATTGAAATGCAATGTCCATTCATATTTTTTCTTCTTAGCTTTGGTCACTTGACATGACGAAAGGATTGCATGAGTCCATATTTTTATATTTGCTATACATACGAGTTTCTAACTCCTTAATAGCTTCCTACCTAATCACCACCACCTTCCATCACCACTTTCACTAATCATCACCACCATGGATTAGCGAAAACTTACTTTTGTAAATCTCGAGTCATCTACCATCACCACATGAATCCTACTAGTAAACCGACACCAACACTAGCACCACTAGTGGCACACCCCGTGGAAGACTTCATATCTTCTTTCTAGGAATTATTTTGTAGGCTTTTATCATATTATATTCTCACTTTTCTTATGATTGTAATTAGGAGACTACACTTCATGAGATCTTTGATTATATCATTTATCACATATATACATCTTATTTTTCTTTGTGAAAAAGATGAAATATATTGCACTAATGTTTTTCATTGTAGGTTCATCATCATATACACTCGATTGTATATAATTTACTCATCTAAGGATGAAGTTTGCATCAATTATTTTTCTTATTTTAGGTGCTTCTTGACATCCTAGAACAAGGAGGAATATCCTTTAAGCACTCATATTGCATCGTCTATACACTTGGTTGTATATGACATATTTGTCTAAAGACAAAGCTTCTATTATACTAATATTTATTTTGAAGGTTCATCTTGACGCCCTAGAGCAAGGGAGCTTCCGTCAAGAATTTACTAATGCATCTTATACACACTTTGTTGTATATCACTTACTCGTCCAATGACGAATATAGTTTTGCACTAATATTTTTTGTAAGTTTTTTTTTTCATACCTTGGCCTCAAACAAGGGGAGCAAGGGGAGCATGCAGCATTTAGCATCATTCTCACTTTTCAACAAGCATTTGTGCTTCGATAAAAGTGGAGAAAATAGGCTAACATTGCTATGCATTTTGTTTTTCATATATTTCTCATAATTTTTGTTGCATAACACTAACCTTGATGTAGGTTAAGCCTCTTTATTTGATCCATGGATCCACTACCAAACAAGGGACGGATTGAAGTGGACGATTTAACTTCACTAGGGATGATGCAAGCTCGCCTTTTTGAGGAGAAATAAAGTTAAACTCCAAGGACACGCCCTTTTTGTTTCGACAAAAGGGGGAAAGAGTGTAAACGGAGAAGGTAATGTAAAGGTAGTAAGGATACAAGTAACCTTTTACATTTTACTTTCTATTACGTTTACATATATTTTGTCATCATCAAAAGGGGAGATTGTTAGTGCAAATATTACGATATTTAATCTATACAGTCTCGTTTGTTTTGATTGATGACAAACATGTAACTTGTAATACATAACGTAAAATGTACAAGTTACTTGTAATCACACTTTGTCTCAACATACATTCAACACCTCTCGATGTCTCAAGTCCTCGTATGTTACAACACAGGTTCGTACATGTTTGTTATGTGGCATTATGATCAAACCCATTAACAAATCATTTAGAATGTTTAAAATACATTTAGAGTCACTAAGTATTTTAATAGGTTAACCATTCTATTTCGAACCTCATTTTACATTTTGCATTCACAAGTATTTCAAAAGGTAACTAGACATTTTATTAACTAGTTACATAATACATTTTACAAGTTTACCTTGATAAACCTTTTAATCTAAAAATGGAAATACATGTTACATCATGTCATGCATCATCTTTGAAATCCTTAGAAGATCACTTGAATATTTTGGTTAGATTGACACTCAATATATCAAATGTGATCTTAGTAAGATTTGGTAATATCTTGGAAAGATTTGAAGAAAGATTTTTTAGATTTTCTGTCAGGCACCCACGGCACCAAATTGCATAAAGGACGGAACCCTTTAAAGGGCTCCTTGGTCCGTGGACGCTCCTGTCCACTTTTGGCTATAAATAGAAGCCCATTGTTTTCCCATTTCTTCACCACTTCAAATCACATCCTCTCCACCTTCTTGCATACATTTAGATCAATCATTAACAATGTAATAACATACATTAAACACCCTAATGATCATGATCATAATGCTTCTAACATTCATCTTTGTTGTAAGCATACTCTTTGATCAACCAAGGAAAGTTTGGAGATTTAGCCATCCCCACTTACCACAAGTTGAAGATCTATCACAAGAAGTTTAGGGAACTTGTGATCTTCATCATGAAGGCTTCCTATCAATGGAAGTTCATTTAGAAGTAGTTATTCATATCCATTAGACATTTGTGTCATGGATCATTAGTGTAAACATCATTGCATCATAACAACACTTTCACCAAACTAGATTAGATGGTTTATGTGTTTGTGCCATAAAACACAAGGTTTATTATGTTGGGCCATAAAACATATTGGGAGTGGTTGTACCCTTGTAAAAGAACTCGACATCTAGCTTAGTGTCGGAAATATTGTATAAGCGACGTTAGGTTGGTTCTACCTCGAACTAGAACCCGGTATTTAGCTTTGTACCGGAAAAAGTGTTAGCGACGATTGTAAGGTTTTCTCCGCCGAGAAGGGAGCTTGTTGATTTAGTGAAGTAACTCTCGAGTTGGGTACTCGAGGAGTGGAGTAGGGCGGAAGGAGATCCGTGACCGAACCACTATAAATCCTCGTGTTCGGTTTGCACTTTCCTTTCTTTATCTCTTTACTTTTATACTTGCACTATACTATTGTTTGTGATGTGGTTTGATGTTCATGATTGTGTGACAACTTGGTTTACCATACTTTATATTAGTCACAAACAATAATTGGTACTTTCATATTATAACAAGCTTCATAAGCGATTTGATACTAAAGATCTAAAGTTTTTAAACGGTAACGTATTCACCCCCCCCCCCTCTACGTTTCCACAGAACTGATGGGACTTCTTGAAGATGCGGGTCCAGAACTGGGTTGTCCTGGAGCCATTGGACCGGTCAGCTCAACGAACGTAACGTGAATTGTTTCCATTAAGGGTGAGCAATACCGCCCGATACCGAATAATCCCGAAAACCCGACCCTGAATGGTACCCGAAACCGAACCGACAGAAAACGGGTCGGGAGTCGGTTATACAAAAGTGTTATAATCGGTATCGGGTCAGGTCGGTATACAAACCCGACTTTAGCCCAAGAAGCCCGCTAGCCCGATTAAAAATTAGGTATACTAAAAACATAGCCCCTTCTCATGTCTCATTCATTCATTTTCTTTCCCCTGTAAAACTTTCACAGAACCGAGAAAACCCAATCAAAAACACCACATATGAAGTGAGTGTTTGGATCTGCTTTTTGGTTTAAGTGAGTAATTGTATTACGTTAATGAGTTGTGAGTGGTTTGATTGTCTTCTTTATTTGTAATATATATATATATATATATTACAACTTGTGACTGCTTTTGGGTAAATGGGTTTGGATCTGCTTTTGTGACTGCTTTTGGGTTAATATATTACAACTTGTGAGTGTTTTGATCTGCTTCTGGAAGTCAGGCTGGACCGAGTGTTACCCGAAACCGACCGACTCAACCGATTGTTACCCGAAACCGAACCGACAAAAACGGGTCGGGAGTCGATTTAGTCTTTTCCATTCAATCGGTATCGGGCATTGGCAGGTCGGGTCGGGACGGGTCGGGATCCGACCCGATGCTCAGCCCTAGTTTCCATGATATTTCGGGTTCTTTTGTTGTAGATTCGATATCCCTTTTTGTTTGGTGCATATCCTACAAATACTCCAATGTCCGCTTTAGCTTTAAGTTTGCCTAAGTCTTGGCCCTCATTAGTTGGATAACACAATGCACCAAACACACGAAGGAATGAGAGATTAGGTTTTCTATTGTGGACAAGTTCATATGGTGTTTTTCCATGAGCAGTGTGAATTAGAGATCGATTTTGAGTGTAGCATGCAGTGGCAATGGCTTCAGCCCAGAGAGACATTGGAACCTTTGAGTAAACCAGCATTGTTCTTGCGGCTTCCACAAGAGTTCGATTTCGTCTTTCAACTACACCGCTCGTTGAGGAGTTCGTGGAACACTTCTTTGATGACTGATTCCAACACTTTCATAAAACTCACTAAGTTGTTTATTAACAAACTCAGTTCCATTGTCTGTTCGGATGATTCTAGCAGTCTTGTTAAGTCGAACACTGCATGTTTGATAAGTTTGATGATGATATCCTGGAGTTTCATCCTTTGTCCTTAGGAACTTAACCTGTGTGAATCGAGAGTAATCATCAACCACAACTAACACATATTTCTTCCCAAAGATATTCCGCACTCTCATGGGTCCACATAAATCCATGTGAATTGTATGAAGAACTTCTGTAACGGAGTTTGTAGGTTTGGGTTTGTGGGCATAGTTCTTGCTTTTTCCCAATTGGCATACTGAACAAAGATGATCTTTTTCATACTTTAGTCTAGGTAAATCTACAACTAAGTCCTTTCTGGAGAGATCATTGATGGTGCCGAAGTTCAAGTGATTGAGACGACGATGCCATAACCATGACTTTGTTTTCGAAGCCTTTAACAACAAGCAAATTGGAGAAGACTTCATCATATCTTCGATAGAGATGGTGTATATATTTGAACCACGAGTTCCTCTTAAAATTTCTTTACCATCAAGTTCTCTAACGAAACAAGTATGTTTTCTGAAGGCCACTTCCATATCAGAATCACATAATTGACCGACAGAGAATAAGTTATGACCAAGACCTTCTACGTAATATACCCTGGAGATAACACTATCACCGACAACATAATCTCCATAACCCATAATTGCACCGAAATGATCGTTCCCAAATCTAACAATCCCGATGAATTTACTCACGAAGTTCATGAGCCGCGACCGGTCTCTAGTCATATGCTTAGAACAGCCTGAGTCCAGGTACCACAGAACGATTTGAACGATCTGCAGTTGAACACAGAAAAGAATGGATAACTGGATAATTGGGATCCCCATGCAAGAATGGGTTCCACTCGGTTAGTAACAGTGATTGGAACACCCACATCAGAGGTAGAAACAATAGAATCATTAGAAATAGATCAGATTAGCTAGTGTCCGTATTTGACCTATTCAAAGTATGTTCGCTTCTTAAGGGAATAGTTCTACCAGTAGGCATCCATTTTCTGGTGGGCATTGATTTAGCAACTTTAGGGTAAAGCTCATTAATCTTACGGCCAGTAAGTATCCATTGATAACCTATATTACTAAATTTCCTTCCTGTAGGTTTCCACTGTTTTCTAACTTTCTTTCGCCTTTGCCTTTTAGCCTTCTTAGCTTGAATTTTAACATTAACAGTTTCATCAGGGCGTTTAACAGCATTAGACAAATCATTCACACCACATTCAAGATTAGTAACAGAAACCACGCAATCATCATTACATGTTTTGCCAAAAGTAGCAGAATTCGCATTAATTATAGTACGCTTAAAGCTAACACTGGAATCAACACGATTCGTTTTATTCAACTCAAACTTAATATTCCTAGGGTGATCTTCTACTCTCTTCCAATGCACATTCTTAGCTTCAAAGGTCCTATCTTGCTTGGTATTGCCTAGAGGCTTTGACCCGCTTGCTTTAATGTCACTGATTACTCCTGTAGAGGGAATTATGGGAACATTAGTTGGTTGATCTACTTTTTGCATTCCTAAACTAGATGTCCAGAGATCTGAACTACTTGAAGGCACATTAGTGTTCACTTTCTTAAAACTGGGCATAGAATGATTTGAATGTTTGGCACTAGGCATAGAACAAGGCATCACAGCTTTTCCTTTCGCACCTAAGGATTTGGGACATGTTGCAATTAAACATTCTAGCAGCTCCTGAGATCGTTTGGCCTGAATGCAAGCAAACATGATTTCTCTATCAAGAGGTTTATTAATGAAATCCTCTTCCACAATCTCATGGAGACATTCTAGGCTATCCTTAAGGTGAGCACAATAGTTATGAAACACAGGTTCATTATTCCTAAGATGTGGAGGAATATATTTAACTGTCACAGTATATTTGCAGTCTGAAGATGACTTAGATGCAACATTCTCATTAAAAACAAGTGGCAGATTCCCCTTTTTCCTGGCTCCTAAGATTCTCAATTTCCTTTTGTAAAGACATTATTTTTTCGTTGTTTTTGTCACGAGTGACTTTCATTGAATCATATAACTCTTTAAAGTGTCGTTTAACTTTTTCATTTTCTTCTAGAAAACTCTCGTTTTCCTTTTGTAAAGCATTAACCAAGTTTTGAAGATGAAAAGTTTGGGAATACTGAGAATCTAATGGAGGAGGCATTTGGGAGCCAGTCACATTGTTCTTTTCACCCTTTAATTGAGAGATTTGGGCTTTCAACTTTCTAATCGTGTTACAATGAGCTCGAATCTGTTCATCACGTTTGCTAATTTCAAAAACTGCATCAAATTCAGGAGCATCCAAGGATGTCTTGATATTTGAGGTTTTAACATTTTCTTTCAGATGTTGATATTTTAATTGCAAAGCAAGATGCTCAACTTCCAATTTAGAAAACTGTTTTACCAGGTTATCATGATTATCCTATTCAACTTTATTATGTAGTTTAGAGTTAGTTTTTTCAAGCTCAATGACACGATCATGGGAGACTTTCAGAGCAACAGATAATTCATGAAATTGAGAAGCATTAATGGAACAATTCGTAGCAGTATAAAACACATCTTGAGCAATACATTCTGAAATAAGATTCTCATTCAAGGTATGCAAGTTCTTCCTCTCAATCTCATTATATTTTAATTCTCGCTCATAGTCACTAACCTCAACTATCATTGCATCAAATTCCTTTTCCATTTCTTTAATATCTGAATCCATCCCCTTTTTAAGACTCTCAAATTGAACTTGTAATTGTTTAAAGAAAGGCATGACCTCAGTTAAATAACATTCTTTAGTTTGCTCAAACCCCCTTTCCCCTTCAGTTATCCCTGTGGGCGTGATCCTTTTCTTACAAGTTTTCTCAAAATCAACAAATAATTGAAAAATTACATATTGACTGATTAAGGTCTTGCTCTTAGTGGAAATAGATCTAGGAACTTGTTAGGAATTGAATAATATATTGTGAAGCATCGGTCACCCCATGTATAATCTAGCTTAAGTTAGCTCGTAGACATATCGTTTATTATGTTAGTTGTTAGTCAGTTATTAGCATAGTTTAGTCTAGTGCAACACCGTGGAGGAAGAACGGGTCTTTACCCATTGTATGCCTGATCCACAGCCCGTAGGAGGGCGTAGTAGTTTGTATAAATAGCCCTCTCCCCATAAGGGAGAGGGTTGGATGTTCACTTGGAATCTAACCTTCCATGAGTTTTCCCTTACTAGAACATCTCACTTTCTCTCTCTAAACATACTCGAACGCCTCATATGATTATGATTTAGTGTGTTTGTGAAATCCTATATCTTACAATTGGTATCAAGAGCCATGGTTTGATCACTTATCTTTCATGTTCTTTGTTTTGGTGGATTTCATAAGGTTTTTGAGGTATTAAGTGTTTAGGAGAGGTTGAATCATTTGGACAAATTATAGTGTTAAAGTTTGAATTTTGCTTGTACTTTTGTGTTTAGGATCATCATATGTGTTTATGTTTTGAATTGGAAGGCTTAAATCATTGTGGTTTGGTTGTTTTTTATTGATAAAGTGGTTATTTGTGAACTTTGTACAAAGCGAGTTGAGTCTCGGACTTTTGTTTCTTCGAAGCGAGTTGCTTTGTTACTGGATGCGTGTTGGTATATGCGACTTGGCTATTTTGCGAGTTGACTTTTTATGCGACTTGGGTTCTAAGCGAGTTGTTTCTTTAAGCGACTTCGGTTCTAAGCGAGTTGTTTCTTTAAGCGACTTGAGTTCTAAAGCGACTTGGCTATTAAGCGAGTTGTATAGCTAGCGAGTTAGTTTAAGCGACTTGGTGTTTAAGCGAGTTGTCTCTGTTTGCGACTTGCTATTAAGCGAGTTGTCTCTATATGCGACTTGGCTATTAAGCAAGTTGGTTCTGTAAGCGACTTGTTTCTTTAAGCGAGTTGGTTGTTTAGCGAGTTGATAACTAAGCGAGTTGACTGTTTAGCTACTTGTCTATTGAGACTTGTTACTTCTTCGTGCTACTTTTTTACGGTTGTTCTTTTGGTTTAGTAAAATCCCGTGAAAGAATCTATTTCCAGGTTTAATCAAAGAATTTTAAAATCCCGTAAAGTCCGACATACATGGCTTACTCCACTGATCCAGTAATCTCTAATGTGCTCAAACTATATGACTCAGTGGACTGCAGACAAAGTATGTACTACTCAGAATGCTTGACCTTAACAGATTCAACCAATGATGATCTAAACCCTTCACACTTTGAGTCCAATCCAAATGAACCTCAGCAGCAATTACATATTTAATGCAGTATTGAACCCTATTTACTGCTTTACTCTCATATCTCACAAGTTTTATCCACGTCCATGGATCGATAATGTAGTGCTCTTTTCCGTCAGGACTTACCTACATTGAAGAAAACATTGTTGCTTGAATTAGAACAATTGAAGATCCAGCTCATCAAAGGGAAGATAACGAAGAATGATTCCATTGCTGCACTCCAGATGATTCACAACCAATTCCAACCATTCATCAATGAGGAATACTCCGCAGACTTTGATCAACACTTGACGGGTATTTCCTTCAAAAAGCATACTGGAATGGAAATTAAGGAATTCATTAATACATTTATCCAACTCATGGATAATGTGGAAAAGTACATTGAGGAAGTTACACTGAATGATGAAAAAGTAGATGAGTGTCAGGAGAAATTGAGAGATAGTTGTGATGAGTCGGGTATTGTATCAGTTGAAAAGCCGGGTGTTGCTGAATACAGAATATCTGAGACAACAATGAATGATGTAATCAGCTGCTCAGTTACCACGGTCACACAAGAAGTGGATGCTGTGATCAGTATGGTTAATGAATGTCAAGGGCTAACAAGAGATTGTTATATTGAGATGGATGTAGCACCAGATGATGGATCAGTTGGTACTGAATACAGGGGCTCAGAGGAAGATAAGCTTGAAACAGCCAGTAGTTCAGTGACTCTTGTTACATGTGATAAGGATGCAAGTGTCAGACCGATGGATGATCAGGTGTCATCTGATGAGCTACTCTTGAATGATCAACACAATGTATATGGTAAAGTATCCAAACCATTTGAATTTGTGGATAAACATGATTCTGATATAATTGATATGGTTGAGACTGAGTCTGTATGTTTTAAAACTAATGATATGGTTTCAAAAAGGACATTTGATGAACTTTCTTGCAAATATTCAATTCTTAAAAAACAGTGCATTTCCTTGGAAATTGCATTACAGCAAAAGGAAGAAAATTCTCTTGTTTCAAATGCATTCACAAATCCAGAATTCTCAGAATTCCGTGAATTTTTTGAAATTAATCAATTAAAAACACAGATTCTAGACAAAGACTCAACCATTTGTAATCTGAAAAAACAAATATCAGACATTCAAATGAACATGAATTCGGGTATAAACATTATAAACTATGAGGCTTGTGATGCAATTAAGTCTAGGAATGAGGAACTAGCCATATGTGTTGCTAATTTGCTAAGAGAAAATGAATCCTTGAAGAAGAACTCTTTGGAGTGTAGGACCAAACAGATAGATAAAATCAACTCCATGACACCTGACATAGATGCCCTCAAAACCCAAATTCAGGATAAGAGTTTCACTATTGTTGCTTTAAAAATGAGCTTAGGAAAAATACTTCAAATAGAGTGAATACTAAGTTCGCAAAACCATCAACATTGGAGAAATCAACTGTTCATAATGCCACTAAACGTCCTATAACTAGGCAGCCCAATGCATTTAAGACAGAAAGATTTAAATCATCAAAATCTAAGCATGCCTCCCAAGTTGAAAAAAATATAATTTTGTCGAATCCAGTCACTTCGCTAATTCATTCCAACTTGAGGAATGACAATTCCCAGCTGAAGGCTCAGAAATCTAAGATCAGGAATTTGAGGAGTCAAATGACAGACCAAACCACTAAGAAGCAAATTAAATGCAAAAGGACCAATGGTAGTTGAATATAGCCTCATCTAACGTTGTTAGCAGTTGTTTTAAGTGGATTCCTACTGGTAGACTCTTTAAGTTTATGGGTACCAAACGGACTTACTCACCTAGAAGTTGTCTTAGGTGGATCCCCACAGGAAAAATCTTCAAGAATGGTGAACTTAACGAGATGTCCATTAATGATACTCCTAGACCTGAATGTACTACATCAAAAATTGAGGATATACCTGTCACTAACTCACCTATCTGCAATACTACATGTGCTATTAGTGCAAAGTGTCCTCAATCTTTTTCAGGTATAATGCTCAATTCATTCATGAACATCATGACCTGGTTTCCATCAGAACTGAAGAATGCTCACTCTGGAATTGTAGCTTGTCAGAATTGATGTACCTCGTACTCTAACTCCTGATCCCCTCTTTTCAGGACTCATACTTATTAAGTCTCTTGTAAAAATATATATATATATATATTCAACTTTTTTACACAATCTTTTATATATACAAATTTTATATTTTTTATTATTATTTCACTCATTTTTTCTCTAGTTTCTGTCATCGATAACATCTACGGTCCTAGAAATTTCATTCAACAATGACACGGGATTTTAGATGAAGTTCGAACAGGCTTAGTTACTTGCCTTTATTCTATTCGTCTTTACAATCTCATACTTTAAAACATCATAATCTCATGATTTATGTCAATCAATGATTACTCACTATCTCGTTATCATTGATTGAGGGGAAATGTACTTTTAGTTGTTCGTACATTGCTTGATTAATCATCTGCACTCTTATTTGTGTGCTTTAACTGTTGCATGTTATGTGGTGTTTGTATTATGATTCTTGGTATAATAAAAGGTGGTATGCTATGTGAAGATATTTTTGTCATGTATTTATATTATGCGAGTTGCTCTTTTATCTGTATGCGTGTTGCTATGCTATGCGAGTTGCTATGTTTTATCTGTGTGCGAGTTGCTACGCTTTGTATAGGGACTAAAAGTGTCAACCCACTATATCTGTGTACCTGGTATGCGAGTTGCTTTGCTAAGCAGAGGGACTAAAAGTGTCAACTCGCTATAATCGTTTACCTAAGTATGCGGGGTTGGGTGTCTTGGTCAAACCATTATCTTTCTTGGTCAAAACTCACATCTCGCTAAAATATTCTCTCTCAACTCTCTTCTAAGCAAGTTATCAATTGGTGATTATGTGGTAGGTCATTATTGCTATCTGATCATGTTTATCTTACCGTTTTGAAATGATTTGTACTTAAACCATCTCTTATCTTAAACCCCCTGCAGATCTTGTCCCCTCCTTCTCATCTCGATCAAATATTTGGATGCTAGGTTTGTAAGTTTTTGATAAATTGATGTTGAAAATAGTCTTAGATGTATTCGTTTAAGTTATGACATGTTTTGTTATGTCTGCTCGAATTTTTTGTTCAGTTTGGATTATGCGTGTTGAGGGTGACTAATGGTTAGGGTAAAAAATTACTATTGGATTTGATTGGGTTGTTGGCATTGTCCTCTACATGTTTGTGATCTTTTCTGAGTATATATATTCATGAGTTTGAGTGGTTAATTGGGTGGTTCATGGAAAGTTTCTATTAGCGAGTTGACTAAGAGTTTCTTATATGCGTGTTGCCCTGATGAAACATTGAAGGTGTGCTTAAATGCGAGTTGCTATTGATTATCATTGAAAGCGAGTTGCTATATGCAAGTTGCATTGTTATGTATGCGTGTTGCCTGTCGCCTATGCGATATGTCCAGATTCAACGTATCCTATGCGAGTTGCATATGCGAGTTGACTATGCACGTTATCTATCATCATATGCGACTTGCTCCATGTCTATAATGTATGCGAGTTAGCATATATTTTTTACCAACCATTGTTTGACTAAAGCGTGTCAATACATGCGAGTGGCCATATGCGACTTGCTTCATACGTTGTAATGTATGCGAGTTATCACTCACCTTATCCTATGCGAGTTACTCTTTAACCAAAGCGAGTTATTGAATGCGAGTTGCCATATGCGACTTACCTCATATTTCTTATAGTATGCATGTTGATTACCAACTATTACTTATGCTTGGTGTGTTATGCGAGTTGCTCAAATTGTTGTTCCAAAGCAAGTTGCAGTGTGTGATTTAACATATATCTTTGTCAATATTTCTTTTGGTATTATCTATTTTGATGTACCTCTCCCAAATATTATCCTACACCCATAAGTTTCGCGATACTGACATACATTTTTCTCGAGTGTTGCATCCTATGTCTCCATATATCTAATATCCTTCTTTCTCAAGCTCTAAATGTTGGGTTATAAATTGGTCATAATGTGTCATGTTGTTTTAACCTAACTATTTTCCTGGATATGGTTTGTGTTGTATGTGTAACTATTAGATCTCAATGGTCGACATCACATCCTCACGAGGTCCCTCTATTCCTGCACACCAACCTGTCACCTCTGACGATGAAGAATTACTTCCTCGCATCTGAATGGGTGTTGCTAAGAGCAACTGCTACTTAGATGTAGATAGAGGGCAACACAATCCAACTTACCGTCACGGCTATCGACATCTTGAAGGATACCTACTTCTTTAATGCCCTAACCAAGCGTTGCACTATCCCATCCATCTATCTTCGTGATTCAGCCGAAAACAGCTACTTGGGATAAGTTTTCTGCGGCATACTCGTAAGCTCAAGACAAATGGTAAGACATCTCGGTTGACACACTCAGGGATGCTCTTCAGATCACACCAAGAAACCCTTCCAACAAATTCATCACTCCACCCTCCATTCATGATATCTTAAACTTTGTCGTCGAATTGGGATACCCGGAAACAATAACCAAGATTTCATCACTCATCAATGCGGAGATATATCAACCATGGAGATCAATCGTCACAATTCTCAATCTATGCCTAACCAGGTAAAACATCGAGGGACAGACGAGTTCGAGCTCCCATTATGCGATAATGTGGGAATAGTCAAAGGGAAAAATATTGATTTCATTGAACTTATCAGGGAAGAATTCATCTTGTCTTTGGACACATTTATCTCGATAGAATTAACTCGAGAATAAAGTCAAAGGAAGAAAAGTCTTGGTAAAAGAGTGATTCCCAAAGATCGATTTCAAAACTCATTATCCATCATCGCTACAAACTCACCGGATCAACTCACGAAGGCGGTGCATACGCATGAAGCCGGTGATAATTCGATTCTTGGCAACATTAAATATATTGCCAGGAGGACATGACAGAGATTTTTGGTATGCCAGCCTCAAGCTTTGCTTAATGATAGAATAAAGAATGCTGATTACTTCAAGAGCTATGTAAAGAAAGCCTCTCGCCACAACCGCCGACATCCCTAAGTCCACTTCCACACAATCAAAATCTAAACAATCAGGAACCACATACTCAAGTCTTCCCAAGAAAAACAAGAGACCTGATAGCTCTGTATCTAATGTCTCTCCTTCACAAAAGCAAAAGAGGAGAAAAAGAGACGATGGTAAGGGTAATGATGAGGGAACTAAGGTTCCAGGAAGAGAGACAGAGTTGATTGATGAAGACGAAGCTGCATTCCAACAAGGAATTCAGCAAAGCCTGGCACCTGAATGAGTCTCAAAGACCACCAGTGGGAGGAGTCACGATAAGAGAGCCCGAAAGACCTCGACAAATCAATCATGTCACACAAGACAAAGGTAAAATAATTGTTGGAAGAGAGCGTAACAACAGCCGCACACATGCTACTGAATATCTCTTCACCACCTCCCAAAACAACGACCCGCTTATCCTCAAGAAAAGAGATGTTGTATCATCCTCTACACAAGAGCAACTGCAGGATGGACACGATGTGGCGTAAAGATCGGTTGAATCCCCCGTCGGTCCAGGATGCACGTGAAGAAAATCAGGAGACTCCTTTTATGCGAGAGATCCCAGTTTTGAAACCATAAGTGATAAAATGATCTATTAAAGACCCTTGAGAACCTTGAGCCTCGGATTGATGCGAGTACACAAGCGCCTTGAAAACAAACATGTCTACAGGATCCCTTTCCTCACTTAAAAATCTTGATGTCGATCTCATACGGTGACCAATTCTTAAAAGACGGTCCCTCTGACATCGAATCTGACAAGCCAACAAATGAAAAGGAAGAAGTTCACCCATGTTCTCGATCACTATTCAACAAGACTCTTCAACTATTCCTCATGTCGACTCCAATGTTCTCCAATTTGTCACATCCCTTCAATCACACCAACACTCGAACCTGCTATGACTATTTCACGACTTTGACCTCCCAATCCCACTAATGATCCACTACAATTGTCACGATCGGTGATCTGTCCTCCACTCACCCTGCTCACCTGGGTACCTCGTGCCTCACCTCCTTCTGTTAAAACAACTGAGGAATTGCTTGAAGAGGCCATGGTACGCATTGCAACTATTGAGAAACATTTTCCTATAGCTGTCAACAATCTTGATAGTCATGTCAAGAAACTGGAGAATCTTAATCTCGATGAAGTCGTAACAAAGGCTATAGAAGCAGATATTAAAGATGCGGTTGAATGGGCAATGAAGGCTCTATTACTTCAGCGATTCAAAGATTTACCGATCTCTGACATGAGATCAACTCTATCAGAAAGAATGTATGAGGCAGGAGAGCACTTTCACAATACAAATAAGAAGTTATACGAGGCTCTCGAGGAATCTATGAGGCATGATGATTATGAGAAGTTTGTAGTCGATGTTCGTGAAAGGGAGGCTAAGAAGAAAAGAAGATCAGTTCCGATGGATTCAAAAGATATGTCAGGAGGTCCAAAGTAACCACCACCACCTCCTACCGGTGGTGCCGGCACATCGAGAGTTGGAGGATCTTACGGAACAACCACTCCACAAAGCAAGCCCACCTTCACCACCACCAACAACTCGAAAACAAATTGGTACTTCAAGTGGTCAAAGATCTCAAAAGATGTCTACACTGCATGGACCCGCCAGATGGAGCTCCCGGTTTACCAACCATCCCCACTATTACGTAAGAGCAAATAATAAATGAAGAGTCTTTCGTTTGCTCAAGAGTCTCAATCGAAGATGATGACGCTTCTACCAGCGCACATCCCCAATGTTACGAAGAAGGTTGAAGATTGGTTGGATGCTTATATTGAGGGAAAACGAATCAAAACGTCTAGAACTACACCTTCAAAGGATGTTACTCAAAGTTGGCTTACCCAAGATAAACCTCAAACTCACGAACCTTCATGGTTCATTCCCGAAGAAATCCGATTTCAACAAACCCGAAAAATAATTGGGCCAACTATTATTTCCAACTATGAAGCACCAAAGACAAAGATTCTCTTCTTCACTTCACAGGGGATATGAGAAGCTTTATAAAGTGGTTTTGTAAGAAGAAGGAAATTACATCAATCACCCTAAAGATCTTGGCTCGCTTGAAATTGTTAAAGTCTTCCACTCGGATGCTAATCGAGCACTTCAATATCGATGGAGGAATGCTATAGAATCTCGAATGATCAAGTCGGTGAGCGATTAATAGGTTTGATGTGAACAACCCTCTTCCTCTCGGCGGTGAACACGATATATGTCCATTCATTCGAGTTCTTCTTCAACCATGATCCGGACTATCTATGTGGTCGCATTACGAAAGAAGACCACTTTATCGATATCAAAGATGAAAGCAACTACTACACCGATCAAGGTCTCGAATAGATGGTTCCTGGGATCAATTCAAGGCAGACAAAGAGCAACATGACATTCTTGCCGCTTCATATGGGATTTCTCATTGGTGGTTCAAAAAGAAGAAATTCTACATTGAGAGACATGGAGTCGACAAAAGACGAAAGGTGTTAGATCCAAGCTTCATTCTAAGTTTCATCAAAGATAGAGATCTTCTCAATCTATGGCTACGATTACTTGAAGAAGATTGTTCTTCGAAGAGCAGATTTGAAAGAACATGTTATTGAAGAGAACGACTTCAAACACTTGATGCCAAATGAATTTGAAGATCTCTACCTTCTGGACCTACAAGGACACCTTAACCATCTTAGGTTCGTGAGAAGAGGAGGCCTCTTTTGTATCAACCTTTGGATCATGGGCTTAGTTATTCAAAAAGGGTTGAGGATTTTCAACTAGGAATGGAAAGCTACCGAACTAGGGTCAACCTTACAAGGCGCTAATGGGATGCCTCGGGACATGAATTAAAGACACGAATATAGAATTATGGACCTCCTGATTTTAGTCACATCTTCACCGAATACGGATACGCATGCTAATGAGATTGTGCGAAGCTCTACAAATTGATTGATGGCACTCAAGATGGTCAAGAAGAACTAAACTCTAGAGTGAAAGAAATCAAAACTGATCTGAAGCCGTGGAACAAAACAAAATTCTGGTCTGATGAGGATCTGAAGAGGTGTGAAGATTTTGTTAATACAAATAAGCCGTAAAAACGTTTATTTATATTTTACGATCTTCGAATGTTTTGTCGATAACAAAAGTAAAATCATTTTAACGAAACAAATAGAGTACGTAAATATTTGAGTTAATAGTTTTCTAACACAATTAAGTTGTCACATAAAACACTAAAACAAGTATAAGTGATTTTATGATTTAGATACATATGTACAACAACTAGTGTTTACATATTGGGTTAAACACATACTTAAACTAAGTATACTAAAATGGGTAAAAACTAAGTGTATACTAAAATGGGTAAAAACTAAGTGTATGCTAAAATGGGTAAATACAAGTATATACTAAATGGGTAAAATACTAGCAAATGGTTTTGACCCATAACCCATGGTTTTATATATACCACTTAACCAAGTTCATTGTATCTAGAAAGAAAACCATGGATCAACCCATAACCCATGACCCATGACCCATAACCAAAAATACCCATGGGCAAAGAGGAGCGGACCACGGATCCCTAGCTTTGTGCTAGCCGGATCCCTTGTGGTAGGGATCCGTGGGATCCGGGGAACAGAAGAGAATTTTCTCTATAAATAGAGAGCCATTTCTTTTTCTCTACACATGGTTTTTCACACATACTTCCCCAAAGTATTCTAACCCTCTAACCTCAGATCTAAGTGATCTATGTAGTTTGTCTTTTGTTTTGTGTGATCTACTAGGTTCCTCTTAAAGGAGAGATCACCACCTCTTGAAGACGTGCAAGCTCAAGTCCATGAGTTGCCATGCTTCCTCATCATCAAGACTACTAAGGTTCTCTTGTTGATAGTTCTTCCTTTCTCCATAGATGTTGGGTTGAAGGCATTAGTGAAGAATGCCGAAAGTGTCAAGATGAAAGCATTAGTGAAATGTGCTCATCATTCAAAGCATTATTGAAGGATGCTAAAGGTGTCAAGACGAAGGCATTAGTGAAGGGTGCCAAACGTTGTGTCAAAAGAATTAGTGAAGGATGCAAAAGGTGTCAAGACGAAGGCATTAGTGAAGGGTGCCAAGCGTTGTGTCAAAGGCATTAGTGAAGGATGCCAAAGGATCAAATCAAGTAGCATTTGGGGAGAATGCTTAGGTCGTATAATCGATGAGGTGCATCGTTATACATATATGTATTTGTTTATCTACAAGGATGGTGATATCCTTGATGGTGTTGTAACAAGGAGTAGATCTCCTTGAGATTAGGTGTTGTGTCGTGAAGGTGTAGTTCACCTAAGGTGTGAAAGAACTAAGGTGCTTAGCCTAGTACCTAATAAAGGGTAGGCGGCGTTGTGATAGGATTAGTTCTCCTAAGGTGTGAAAGAACTCGGTGGTTAGCCTAGCACCGTATAAAGGGTAGGCGACGTTGTGTTAGGTGTGGTTCGCCTTGGTGTGAAAGAACTCGGTATTTAGCTTTGTACCGGAAAAAGGTTAAGCGACGTTGTGAAGGATTCTCCGCCACAAGGAGTTGGTGTAGTGCTTACGAACTCTCGAGTAGGTGACTCTGGGAGTGGAGTAGGGCAAGGAAGGTGTCCTTGTAGCCGAACCACTATAAATAACTTGTGTTGTGGTGATGTGCTTCTTACTCTTTATATTTCATTTCACGTTTATATATCCATCTATCAACTCCAACATAAACAATAAAAATAGATTGACATAAGTCGATCTAAATATTTAAAAGGAAGTTTTAAATTGGTAAAACTATTCAACCCCCTTCTAGTTTTCCACAATTGGCATCAGAGCTTCGTTACCAAGTTTCTTAAAGTATGTTGTACTTTAAAGACTTGATACGATCCGTGTATGTTTGAAAACTACAAAGAAGGATTTTTTCTTGTTGGTCATATTTTCTTTTAAATCATTTTGTTGGACATTGATAGATGATTCTAATCATTTTTGCTCTTAAGAAATCTTCTTGCTAGAATCTCTTCAAAGTCTTCATTCAAAGATTAATGAAGTCAACATTCAAGGAAGGATCTAAAAGGTAATCACAACCCATGTATACCAAGTACAAAGGATTACTTTAAAAGCTCATGAAGTATTTTTGGTATTATACCAAATCAAGAAGCATAGAGGTATGTTTTACTCTTCATTAGATAGTTTACATGAGTCCCGTTTATTGTCATAAGTTATCTCTGCTTAACTAATCACTAACATCATTAGAAGTCTCTTTCGTCACCTTTAGTCTTTTTCAACATAGGGGATGATATTATTTTTTTTGTCAAACTAACGCCGTCATCACATATGAACCCTCGATATGTAATTCATCGAAAATCATCATTCAAAAACAATCCTCATCTAATACCTCCATTTTTTTGACAAGCTGATTTATAAGCCTACTACAAAAATAATACCAAACAACTTCCTTTCTGTCCACAGTAGCCGGATCCCTCTAGTTGTACTAGCCGGATCCCAAATACAAAGGATCCGGGGAACCGTGGAACAGAACTCAGCTATACGCTTTCAAAAATCACCACTGATCTTTTCCCTCTATTCTAATAACACTAAAAAGACTAAACTACTGAATCCATCCTCATTGGCTTCCATACTCACAAGTATTCCTTCCTAGAACATCATTGTAAGTAATTACATTAACTTGTTCTAACTTTCATCATCCTCATCCTAGGGTTTATGGTTTCTTAATTTTAATCAATTAATTTAATTAGGGCTTTTTAAATTAATCATGAAAAGGAGCTTTTAACAAAATCACATTGTTCACAACATTGTTAATACAAATCAAAACCATAAACCCATCCCAACTAAATTTACCTAATTGGAAAATTTGTATTTTTAGGACCAACCATGCCCAAAGCTACTCAACAAGATCATCATGACACCGTCCACTACCTTACTCATTACTATCGTAAAAGGGATTGACCAAAACCGACCGTAAAATTTTCAAAAGCCTTGTAAAATGACTTATCCACGAAGGTCGTGTAGTCAAGGAATGTTTCCTTGAAGATACCGACATTCGTCAAGTTTTCTCGACAATCAACTTTGATTGTCTCCTTGACATAGATGAACAAATTTGTCCGGTTTTCATTTTTGAATTTTACAAAAGCTTTTGGATCATTCGAAACGCCATATGATAGCATTTCAATCGCTTTCATCATCAATAAACAAAACTTCACTCTTCCTCTCAACACCTTTGCTCAAATTCTTCGCATTCCTTGTGAAGGAATTTGTATGTACT
The DNA here is from genome assembly GCA_910596185.1 of Chrysanthemum makinoi. Taxonomy (NCBI): domain Eukaryota; kingdom Viridiplantae; phylum Streptophyta; class Magnoliopsida; order Asterales; family Asteraceae; genus Chrysanthemum; species Chrysanthemum makinoi. Next base: position 174,329,447 of record OU343222.1, read on the forward strand.
CTCAAGATTGGGCAATTAACGCTCAAAACCTTGCACTTGATCCTAAGCGCCTCTATAACACTCCTATTGATGAACCCGAAACCATCCGAGACACTATTTTCAAAATAGGAACCGACCAATCTCGTTTACCGAAACAAGAAGCTCATTCACCGTAATCCCTTTCAAATGGAACTTTTCAAAATGCACCCCATGTTTAGAAAATGGGAAGAAATCCTTAGGGAAAATGTCATTAGCCTAGTTGGAAACAAAGATCATCCAAACGCATGTCTTGTTCAAATGATCTTTTGTCTTATCCATCAAAGGCCATTTAATCTTGCCTATTACATGGTAAGGAGAATGGCTGGGGTATTCAAAGCCTCCAACATGGTACTTCCGTATGGTATGCTTCTAACACGACTTTGTAAGTATGTTGGTACATTGCAACCATCTCCTATCAACAATGATCATTATCTTTCTGATCTGGTCATGGTACCTCTTACCAAACAACCTTCTAAACGGTTCATGGTCAATAGAGAGCAACCCGAAGCTCTCTCGGACTCCTCGGCCAGAGAAGAAGAAGAAGAAGATGAGGAAGACATCGACCCCATATCCAACATCAAATTGGACATCCTTGAATACCACGAACAACTTCCAACCATTCCAAACGAGACCGTGGAATTCAAACAAATAAGAGGCATGATTCAAAACCTCGCTTACAATCTCACTAAGCCGTCAAAAAGGAAAAGAAATGATTGACGAAAGAGACAATAGGAATGTGCTTAGTTTCATTTATTTTATGTTTGAATGATTTCTTTTTAGCATTGTTGGTTTATGATATTTTGGATATTATTACCTTATCTTATAAGTGGTGTTATATGATGGCCTGCTTGTTCCTATTGCTTGTTTTATAGACTTAATAGTGTGCAAAATCTGCACATCATTTTTGAATAGGTTTCGATGCGAAATGCCGGATTAGATTAGCCTAGGATCCCTCCCTTGAGGGAACCGTGGGATCCGTGTCACAGATCGGCAACACGCATTTCCTACATCAAAACCTGCTTCTAGATAACATCACATTAGCTTAGCATATGATTTTAGAACCCAACTAAGTCCACTTCTAGGATGAGAAAGGCTTAGACTCACTAAAGGCTTACTTAAGATCTTAGTCTTATTTTATCAACACATCTAAACTCACCATATTTCCGCTTCAACTACTCACAAACTATTTCTCACCTCTCAAAACACTTAAGAAGATAAGCTAAGCAATTTTAGGAAATTGCTTCTAGTCATTTATATCTCAAAGATAAGACAAAAATTAGTTTTTCAATTTTTGTAGTTTTTAAGAATTTTTCTTAATATCACCTCAAGCCTAAATCTGATTACTAGGATCATTTTTTGATGACTTGACACCTTCATAACTCTTAATGTTATCCTTAGACAACCATTAGTAGTCATCTTGTCCCATTCCCCTTCCATAAAAAGCAATCATTTGCTACAACACTTATTACCTCTAATCATTCAAGTACCCTTTTCATCCTAAACCTTTAGGAAAACTGAAACATTCAAAATAAGATAGGCTTTAGCTCCTAGAAACCTCATTTCAAACCTGTCATAACTGTTGAGAGCCGGATCCCTAGGATTAGCCTAGCCGGATCCCTTCAAGGAAGGAACCGTGGGATCCGTGTGACAGTTTATGTCAAACATAGCTAAAACAATCATCTCAACTCATCTTCCTAACTCAAACACTCCATCTCATCTTAAATGAGTTCCTAGATCAGTGAAACTCTGAATCTCAACCTGGCGCATGTTGATCATCACACTACCAAGGACATTAGTGGATTAAGTCTCAAATGCAAATTGCCAAGATCTTTCCTTTATAAGCCATAGAACACTTTAGTCATCAAACACCATTACTTATAGTTAAGACTTCCAACAGCTAGAGACTTCAAACTGAGTTAAAAACCTTGAAATCCATTAATAATAATGATTTCATCTAAGCTCAATGCACGGATCCCGGTGCTTAACCGGTAGCGGATCCTCACGAGAGGATCCGCGGGATCCAGTAAATACTGAGAAAGCAAAAATCAGCTTCCATATTCAAAACACCTCTTGGTTTTCTAAACCACCTTTAGAATTCATTAATTATCCTCCTAGAACTGATCAAAACCCCAAGAGCATGCCTATTCCTCTAAGTGGTCAATAATTTTATTTTTCTCATTCAAATCATCCTTCAATAAACCAAATAATCTTAGGATTAAAACCATCACTCTCAATCACATTCAAGAAGTTCTTACTTGTACCATCATCACCATGACTAAAGCCCCTAGTGCTAACTCATCCACTCAAAGACCGCCCAAGAAGATCACTAGAATCACACAAGAAGTTTCCTCAACCGGATCATCTTTGGTTAAGTCCACCAATGGTAGGATCTCTCCCACACCAAGGAAACCATTTAAGAAGAAGAGTGTTCTCACTAGGAGTTCATCACCTAATCCTACTAAACCAAACACACAACCAACATCATTAGTGCTTAGAACCACCTCACAACCAATTGAAGATCCTCAACCCACTTCACTTGAATTTTCACTTCAAGAAAATCAAAACCATGACAAGGATTGTGATCATTGTAAACATAAGGAAAGAATGATACATGAACTAGATAAATTGATACATGAACTACAAGCTCAAAATGTTTGAGGAAAACTCTTCTCATCATTAAAAATCATTAAGCTTTTAGTTCGAACCTTGAATTGGGGTAATTCATTAGCATTAGTAGCACTTGTTTGGCTAGTTCATTCTCTTAGTTTTAGAGATTTGGTGGTGTATCTCTTGTTTTATTGAATGAATACTTATATGCTATGATTATTTTGTGTTGTGCTTGATATATTGTACATATATCTCATTCCCTCAAAATAGCATTCCTTGACATTTCTTCACTGCTGAAGATCTGTCAACAGAGATAGCCGGATCCCTTCGAGATAACTAGACGGATCCCTTCTTAAAGGGAACCGTGGGATCCGTGGTACAGAGCACAAATTTATACTAACTTGAGTCTCTTTTGCAGAAAATTATGCACTATACTCTTGTTTTTCTAATCTTTGTTTTGTAGTTATTCAAAATACACATGAAGATATTGACACCATAAAGCTAGGGGAGCTTTGTGTCAAACGACATTGCAAAATCATTTGCAACTTAATTCATTTTTGGATTAACACTTCATGACACCCCATTGCAACATTGCAATATTCAAAGGGGAGCACATTCTCGTCACTTAGACGAACCATTTGAAAACTTAGTTGCAAACACAATTAGTTTATTTTACGTTATGTCCTTGACGCCCTTACATAGGGATGGACTCGTCAAGGGGGAGTTAAGACGAGTACCATTCCCGTCACTTGCTCTCTTTTACATTTTTACATTTGTTTTCTAATAAAAATTGTGTTAGTTTCTTTTAACAACAAATTCAAATTTTTACGAATTTTAGCTTTATCCTTAAAATAATTTTATGTTTTGTCATCAACAAAAAGGGGGAGATTGTTAATACAAATAAGCCGTAAAAACGTTTATTTATATTTTACGATCTTCGAATGTTTTGTCGATAACAAAAGTAAAATCATTTTAACGAAACAAATAGAGTACGTAAATAGTTTGAGTTAATAGTTTTCTAACACAATTAAGTTGTCACATAAAACACTAAAACAAGTATAAGTGATTTTATGATTTAGATACATATGTACAACAACTAGTGTTTACATATTGGGTTAAACATATACTTAAACTAAGTATACTAAAATGAGTAAAAACTAAGTGTCTACTAAAATGGGTAAAAACTAAGTGTATGCTAAAATGGGTAAATACAAGTATATACTAAATGGGTAAAATACTAGCAAATGGTTTTGACCCATAACCCATGGTTTTATATATACCACTTAACCAAGTTCATTGTATCTAGAAAGAAAACCATGGATCAACCCATAACCCATGACCCATGACCCATAACCAAAAATACCCATGGGCAAAGAGGAGCGGACCACGGATCCCTAGCTTTGTGCTAGCCGGATCCCTTGTGGTAGGGATCCGTGGGATCCCGGGAACAGAAGAGAATTTTCTCTATAAATAGAGAGCCATTTCTTTCTCTCTACACATGGTTTTTCACACATACTTCCCCAAAGTATTCTAACCCTCTAACCTCATATCTAAGTGATCTATGTAGTTTGTCTTTTGTTTTTGTGTGATCTACTAGGTTCCTCTTAAAGGAGAGATCACCACCTCTTGAAGACGTGCAAGCTCAAGTCCATGAGTTGCCATGCTTCGTCATCATCAAGACTACTAAGGTTCTCTTGTTGATAGTTCTTCCTTTCTCCATAGATGTTGGGTTGAAGGCATTAGTGAAGAATGCCGAAAGTGTCAAGATGAAAGCATTAGTGAAAGGTGCTCATCATCCGTGTCAAAGCATTATTGAAGGATGCTAAAGGTGTCAAGACGAAGGCATTAGTGAAGGGTGCCAAACGTTGTGTCAAAAGCATTAGTGAAGGATGCTAAAGGTGTCAAGACGAAGGCATTAGTGAAGGGTGCCAAGCGTTGTGTCAAAGGCATTAGTGAAGGATGCCAAAGGATCAAATCAAGTAGCATTTGGGGAGAATGCTTAGGTCGTATAATCGATGAGGTGCATCGTTATACATATTTGTATTTGTTTATCTACAAGGATGGTGATATCCTTGATGGTGTTGTAACAAGGAGTATATCTCCTTGAGATTAGGTGTTGTGTCGTGAAGGTGTAGTTCACCTAAGGTGTAAAAGAACTAAGGTGCTTAGCCTAGTACCTAATAAAGGGTAGGCGACGTTGTGATAGGATTAGTTCTCCTAAGGTGTGAAAGAACTCGGTGGTTAGCCTAGCACCGTATAAAGGGTAGGCGACGTTGTGTTAGTTGTGGTTCGCCTTGGTGTGAAAGAACTCGGTATTTAGCTTTGTACCGAAAAAAGGTTAAGCGACGTTGTGAAGGCTTCTCCGCCACAAGGAGTTGGTGTAGTGCTTACGAACTCTCGAGTAGGTGACTCGGGGAGTGGAGTAGGGCAAGGAAGGTGTCCTTGTAGCCGAACCACTATAAATAACTTGTGTTGTGGTGATGTGCTTCTTACTCTTTATATTTCATTTCACGTTTATATATCCATCTATCAACGTCCAACATAAACAATCAAATAGATTGACATAAGTCGATCTAAATATTTAAAAGGAAGTTTTAAATCGGTAAAACTATTCAACCCCCCCTTCTAGTTTTCCACAGATTTCATTGTTGCAATCAGGCAAAGACTTAAGACTCGAATGATCTTCCGCAAACTTGAAAGCTTTGTGGGTGGTAGACTTCGTAAAGGTCACTACATGCTGCTTCAAAGAACTGAATGAAGACTTCTTCTGGATATAGTTTTTTTTGTGTACTTTTTATGTGTAAAATGTGGTGTATGAACTTTGAACAACTATAATGTGTGTAATCGTGATAGGTTATGTATTGAGGTTTCCCTTTGTGTCTAAAAAGGGAACCTCACTGTTGTCCACCTCAGATCATATAAAACCGGACACATTTTTCTCCAACAAATGTTTCGTTTCATACATATTTAAATCACTTGAGATCCAAAATCTCAAAGGATTTGAAATTTTTGATCGGGGGAGAAAATGTGATATAAATATGAAAGATGATAAAAGATGACCATTTTTGTCTCAAGGTGAATACCGCTCTCTAATATGTGCTAAACAATTTTCGAATCTCGAAGCATATATTAAGGGGGAGCATTTCAAAACAAATTCAAATCTTCAAGGTACAAATATATCCATGTTTTGACATAAGGTACCTTGATTGTGTGTTAAACGGTTTCTAAACATTTGGTAATCGTGGATGTTTTTCAAAAATTTCTTTCCTCTATGTGTGAAAATAATTTCAAATATCCTATGCACATATTGAGGGGTAGAATTTACCAAAGAAAATCAAATGGTTTTTTCTATGAAAATTGTGATCAAAGAAAATATTTCAAAGCCCTCTTGCCTCCATGTGCTAAACAATTTCTAAATCTTATGCACATGTTGAGGGGGAGGTTTTCTAAATGATCAAAACTATTAAGGTACAAAATGCTTTGATCTCGTATCACAAGTATCTAGATTGTTTTTCCAAATGATTTTTCAATTGGTTTTGAGAAAAGATGAATAATACCAAATAGACCGACCAACTTTATTTTATGTATGGTGATATAAGGACGATAAGGTTAGGTATTAGTTCCCACGATCCGCCAGAACCGGAGGGATCTACCCAGGGACAATCCACTAGATAGTGTAGAAGTCCTTAGGTATGATGAAAAAAGGAGAAATGTGAGATATGGGAAGAGTGCGGACTGAGACAGAGCTAGTACTGGAATAAACCCAACAAGGTTCTAGTTATGAAGTCTCGGTAAGCACTGAAGGGGTTGAAAAATGAAAAAGAATTGAATGTGAAAAGGGTGAAAATAAATAGCCCTCCGATAATTCAACCTTAGGGCAGATACCGGATTCAATTCATATGCTACTGGTGGTTACTAAGGTAACACTGGTATTGAAGACAAGACGTCATGGACCCAGTGACGCACTGCACTACAACTTCCCAAACCACTCAAGTTCCTCTTAAAAGGACTTGTTTCATTCCCACAGGGAACCGATATCATCTATCGACTTTCTCTTAGAGTATGTTGATATTGAAGAAGGAGACCCTCTCCCTAGTCTCCGGCATAGGAACCAAATGTGCACAATTGAGTCTAGTGCCACGAGATCATCATATAAATCTCTTTAGGACACTGTCAATGAAGACTCTCTGTTTCACACAATGTGGAAAGAGAGATTATATCTTATGAGTCCTACGCATTATCCTTGGGGTATTGCCAGAACATCTGAGTGATATGCTAACATATTCATAATGAAGATGGAAAGCCTTCTGGAGCCAACATCAAACAAGCTCCTGGTAGGTGGCATGTGAGATCTATCCAATAGATCAACCATGTGACAACTGAACTGAAACAATGGGGAGATTCAATCTTTTGAATCAATCCGTTCAGTTATGAATTGACGGATACCTTTGAAAAACCGGTCGTTGTGCTTAAAAACCCTTTTCTTTAGCACATCGACTGTGTACTAATACTTCAAAATAAAAAGGTGTTTATGATTGATAATTGATTTTCATTAAAACCTTTGTTGTATTGCTAAAACAATTTCTATTGAGCTATAGATGATTGTTTTTCAAATCTCTTTTCATCAATCAGTGAATCTCAATTTGCTGGTTCACTCACTCCGTGTTGTCTTCTTTGAGACGTTTCGGTTTGAGAACAACTAGAGCAGCTGCGAAGCCCTGTCAAGGAAATTCTTCGGAATTAGACCTGATCACAGGCGGTACTAGTACTGATCAACGGGGAACTGTGGGCCGTGTACCTCAATTCAACGAAAGTGATCAAAGACACTCTCATGCACTTTATTGCTAACTGTTGTATGCAGGTACTCCTGATGTTTGCAGCTGATCAGAATGAAGCGGTCAATCCATAGCCGCATGCTCACACTACACATTCATCTCAAAAGAAATCATGATAAGTGCTTCAACAACTCTGATACTTTCACTCCATGCTTCTGCTATGCTGCTGCAAATATCATGATCTAGTAAAAGCTTCCGCTACTCTGATGAGAATATATCATGATCCAGAATGTGAGCATGTTGGTCCAATTGTTACTACCTCATATGCTGGCAACACAACAATGGGAGATGCCAAGATCAACTGTGGCCGATGATCTCATCTAAAACTCAAAAGTCATCAATGTGGATCAGCTCTATAACCTCCATATAATGTTCATTGAAGGTGGACAATGATGAAATCACCACAGAAGCACAATGTTTGAATATGTTGATGAGTTGATGTCTACGAGCTCAAGATCGAAGATTTAATAGATTGCTACGATTCATAATGTAACTCATGGGGTGACCTCCCTTATGGGGAGATTGTTAGGAATTGAATAATATATTATGAAGCATCGGTCACCCCATGTATAATCTAGCTTAAGTTAGCTCGTAGACATATCATTTATTATGTTAGTTGTTAGTCAGTTATTAGCATAGTTTAGTCTAGTGCAACACCGTGGAGGAAGGACGGGTCTTTACCCATTGTATGCCTGATCCACAGCCCGTAGGAGGGCATAGTACTTTGTATAAATAGCCCTCTCCCCACAAGGGAGAGGGTTGGATGTTCACTTGGAATCTAACCTTCCATGAGTTTTCCCTTACTAGAACATCTCACTTTCTCTCTCTAAACATACTTGAACGCCTCATATGATTATGATTTAGTGTGTTTGTGAAATCCTATATCTTACAGAACTAAATGCATTGGGGTATTGGGGGGATAAACAGTGGCAGGTAGCATTCTCCTACATGGGGGATTTTGTTCAACAAACTCTTCAGCTTTTTTCTTGTCCATATCCTTTTTCCAAAACACTTGTTCAGGGGTCAGCAGTGTTTGAGGTCTAAACTTGTTGAAGGCAATCCAGTTTTCCTTAGCATAGTTGGGTGTTTTATAGCTGATTTTCTTTTCTATGCATAAAGGGCTCTTAAGCTTTTCATCCGATTTTTTCTAGTTACATCTTCTAACTGTATATCTTCCTCAGTATTCTCACAAGCAACTAGGTTTCTGTCTAGGCTTAAGGATTTCATTTCCATCATAGATTACCTTCTGAGCTTCTCTTGCTTTCTTACCATATTCAGGGTTGGGTTCCTTAATAATGGGAATACTATGCTTATCACTTAAAGCTCTATGCTTAGTGACCATGTGAGCAGTCTGAATGGTGTTCCCTTGTACGTACAACTTATTTTCAAGCTTGTTTTTTAAAGTTTTTAGATTGGAAAAATCATTCAAAAGTTTTGATTCCTTAGCATTGAATTCTTGCTTAAGCATTTTAACATTTTCTTGAAGTTCCTGTTTTTGCTTAGCAGTTTTAGAAAGCTTTTCTTGTAAGGAGTTTAACTCTTGTTTTAATACTTCTTCTCTAAAATTACTTTTTCTAATAATTGTACGCATTTGGTCATCCATTTCTTGCTCACGGGTAGTTAACTCAAACTTAGCACGTTGTTCATAAATGGCAACTTGTTCCTTATAGGCTTTAAGTTCAGAGGTGACAGAATCATCAGGGGCACATGCAGTGTATTCATCAAAAACACATTCTTTATTGACTGCAGAAGATACATCACGTGGTACAATCTCACTTTCACTTTGTGTCACATATTGATCATATAGGACAATATTACTATTACCCACTTTATCACTATCTAAGTCATAAGTTTCAAGTGATTGTACTTCATTATGTATCTTTTGATGATCAACATCATCATATAGTTTTAATACCTCTGAGATGATTGATTCTTTGGATGGACCAGCTTGCTGTGATGATGAGACCTTAGGAGAGACCATTGGAGAAATGCTAGCCATGAAAATTGTTTGTTCAGTAGGTTCATCATCGACGTCAGAGTCGTATGCATCACAGTCAGCGACTTGAAAGGCATTCTGATGATTGTGATCTATCTCCTGAATCGGCTGCTCATCCACATCTGCATCATATGTCTTGGCATTGCCTTCAAAGAAGAAACAACAACTCCTCTTCATCCAAAGCTGCACCATTATCCTGAGCTTGTACGAGCAACATCTTGTCTCTGAAGTATTCTGCATTCTGTGGACGTTTTGGAGATGTGTAGTTCCTAGCAATGTGTCCCTCACCACCACAGTTGTAGCATTTGACTGGCTTTGCTTGTCCTTGATTTGGATTCCTTCGAAGATTCTGATTTGCAACATATCCTCTACCAGCTCCACCTCTTCCCTGTTCATATTGCCTTTCTTGAACTGGTTGCACCACAACCTTCCCATCTCTGACAGTAGCTTGATTGTGTGGATTAGATGCAGTTCTGAGGTTATTGTTGGTGTGTGGAAGAGAGTTCATGTTTTGACTAACCATGAGAGACAGTTGATTGATGAAGTTTTCCATGAGTGTGTTTGAGTCGGGAGGCTTATATGCTGGATCAGGGATGAGCTTGTAATTACCATTACCCATGGGTATGACTTGAGATGCTTTGGTGGTAATACCAACATTGGTGTAGAAAGCTGTAGAGTCATTTGGTGAGCTTGATTCTCCCTGATTGGTTTTGAACTGATCCAGAATCCTTTTTTCAAACATAGCGTGCCTCTCATTTTGAAGAAGGAAGGCATACAATTGCTCATAGTTTGTATTCTTTAGTCCTTTGGTTAGCTTCATAGAAGTGACAAATTTGTGCCACTCGGGATTCATGTTGTTTACAAACTTTGAATTCAGCTGAATATTTGGCATGGTCATTTTGATGTTCCTCATATCATTCACAAGCTTATGGAATCTCACGTAGTACTCATAGACACTCTCATCAGGTTTCATCTTGAAGTGCTCAAACTCATCATACAGTTGTGATTCTCTGTCTTCCTTGGTTAATTCAGAACCTGAGAGAAGCATCTTGACATTATCCCAAACTGCCTTGGCTTCAGTGTTGTGATTGATCAGCTTGTAGATATCTTTTGGAAGACCCTGAAGTATAATGTTAGAAGCCCTGATATCAGCATCGAATCTCTTTTTCTCCTTATCATTGACTTCATCATACATCTTTGGTCTGTCTAATCCATAGATCATTGTTCCATCTGCAGCTGTATCAATTAAGTCTCTTGTAGTCTCAACCTGATAAGGTCCTTCATCAATGGATTTGAGAATGTTGACCCCATTTTCCTTTCCAAGACAGTACAATCGGATTCGTTGAGCCCATGAGTCATAATCGGTTCTGTCAAGCATAGGTGGACGAGTATCTGATCCAGCTTCTTGAACGTCCTCAGCTACAGAAGAAATGATAGTAGGTACGATGTTTGACATGATTACAAGTTCTACGGGATTTTACTATTCCTTGATTAAACTGAGAAATTGATTCTTTCACGGGATTTTACTAAACCAAAAGAACAACCGTAAAAATGTAGCACGAAGAAGTAACAAGTCTCAATAGACAAGTAGCTAAACAGTCAACACGCTTAGTTATCAACTCGCTAAACAACCAACTCGCTTAAAGAAACAAGTCGCTTATAGAACCAACTCGCTTAATAGCCAAGTCGCATATAGAGACAACTCGCTTAATAGCAAGTCGCAAACAGAGACAACTCGCTTAAACACCAAGTCGCTTAAACTAACTCGCTAGCTATACAACTCGCTTAATAGCCAAGTCGCTTTAGAACTCAAGTCGCTTAAAGAAACAACTCGCTTAGAACCCAAGTCGCTTAAAGAAACAACTCGCTTAGAACCCAAGTCGAATAAAAAGTCAACTCGCTAAATATCCAAGTCGCATATACCAACTCGCATCCAGTAACAAAGCAACTCGCTTCGAAGAAACAAAAATCCGAGACTCAACTCGCTTTGTACAAAGTTCACAAATAACCACTTTATCAATAAAAAACAACCAAACCACAATGATTTAAGCCTTCCAATTCAAAACATAAACACATGTGATGCTCCTAAACACAAAAGTACAAGCAAAATTCAAACTTTAATACTAGAATTTGTCCAAATGATTCAAACTCTCCTAAACACTTAATACCCCAAAAACCTTATGAAATCCACCAAAACAAAGAGCATGAAAGATAAGTGATCAAACCATGGCTCTTGATACCAATTGTAAGATATAGGATTTCACAAACACACTAAACCATAATCATATGAGGCGTTCAAGTAGTTTAGAGAGTGAAAGTTCTAGAGAGAGAAAGGGAAGAGAGTTGGGAACTATGTGAAACAAAGAAAAATGGTATTGAAGCTCCAACCCTCTACCTTGGGAGGTAGAGGGTATTTATAGTGTCTTACAAATAAACGCCACCTCCGGGCTGTGGATCAGGCATACAGTGGGTAAAGACACGTCCGTCCTCCACAGTTTTACTTAGCAAACTACTTACTAACATATTATGACTACGACTACGAGCTTTCTATCGAATACATATACCTGATGTGACCGACTCTTTAACGACCGAATTTTCTAATTCCTAACAAAACCTATGGATTTCACTCAACATTTTTGTTGACCTTTTTAAGCATGTTATCTGAGGTAATCAGTGAAGATTATGACCAAGGCGCGGAACGGGGCATGGCAAGGCTTATCTGGTGGTGTAAAACATAAAAGTTGTCATTTTTTTCAAACTCATGATCTTTCTTTTGGGAAAAACACTTGATCTATTTACAACATTTTGTAAAAACTATGAGTTTTCAATGAATGATAACTATTTTAATAAAACGTCTCTTTCGAGTCGTTTTCTATAATTATTGACTATGATCTCCATTGAAGTAACACCCGAATTAGTCTTCCACTGTCATTAAGATTTTCGGGGGTGTTACAGATTGGCATCAGAGCCAAGGTTATAGAGAACCAAAGAGTTTTTCAAAAACAATTGGACTATAATCGCACTTTTTAAACGGGACTATTTTACACCACTGCCTTACGCCCTTCCGTGACCGCTCTATGCATTAGGATTGATGCATCACTAGATCATAAGTAAATTGCATTCATTTTAGTTAGGCATAGAGATTTGCTTGGCAAATATGTGTAGCTAACTAAAATCTTGTTAATATTATATTATTTAGCATTTTACTTACATTAATTTATGGGTTGTTACAGTACCATGTCTGCATCCCACCCGGTTGTTTTGTCCTCAGACACTGAGATGGAAGAGACTATGTCCTCTACGACTGTCAATATGCCAACTCATCCCAGTCCAGTCAGACTAGCTACTATTTCGGACGAGACTGAACCTTTTGAGGAAGGTGAAGTTGCCCGAACTCCTACTGTTCCAGCTATGATTGCTCGCTCTCAAGAGCACAATGCTTTTGCTACTATGACCTTAGATCAGTACTACGAGTCGCAGCAATGGCTACCTGCTTCAGATGTCGTTGTGGATGATGGATCATCCAAGTCATCCAAGAGCACCGACTCTGCTTCATCAGACTCTTCTGGATCATCTTCCCTACCAATCTGTCGTCGCCGACGTAGGATCCGTGTTCTTAAGCCTTATGAGCCTGAGCCGTTTGGAGTGCCTTACAGACTACATCGTAAGGGTACGACCTTCAAACATACTGCTAGGAAGCATGTGCGATCCATCACTATGACTCATGTGATACCATCAGCTCAGTCACCATCAGCTTAGTCACCACCTACTCAGTCATCACCAACTACACCTACTGTTCCACCTACTGCTACTTCACCACTACTACTACCTACTGTGTTCTACCATCAGACCACTACTGTTCCTGTTTCATCACCGCCTACAGCATCACCTCCGTTGGACACTTTCAGTGAGCCACTTTTACCGCTTTGCATCAAGTGTTATCCACCATCACTATCTGATCCTAACATGCCTACTCAAGTGGACGTTGAGACCGGACCAAGAAGGCCGGTGCTAGGCGATGGTCATTCTTGATACCAATACTTCGTCGTTGGAGAGAAGAGGAGGGAGCACCTAGTTCATTCGAGCTTGGAGAGAGCTCAACCACTGCACCAGCTCCAGTTCTGCCTGTTACCTGTGAGCCTGTACACCACACTATTCCTCTGTTGGCTACGAGACTCGTTAGACACAAGGACCAGTTGAGTGAGCTCCTGGCACATTATGATGAGATTCCACTGGTTAGGATAGAGAGCTTGGAGGAGGAGGTCGAGAACCTCGTGATAGGTCGCTACTCCATTGAGATTATGTTCGATATGATGAGAACTCAGATTGTGGAGGCGAGAGATGCCGTGAACAGATTGACCCAGAGGTTAGAGACAACAGTTCGAGATGCCAGTACTTTGAGAGACACTGCCTTAGGCCGAGAGAGAGTCTTGCATCACGAGCTTGCATCTGCTCATGCTCACACTGCTATCCTAGAGGAGAGTATTGACGACCTCGAGGCAAGAGATCGAGCACGTGAGCAGCAGATCTGAGATTTGACAGCCATGGTTGAGGAGATTCGCCGTCGTCATAATGATGCATCGGGAGATGCGTAGATTCTAGTCATCTTTATCTTAGCATGTATCATAAAGCCGCCATATGAGGCATTAAGGCTTGTATCCTTTTGGTTTGTAACTTTGGAACAAGAATTATGATGTTGTAACCTATGGTTGTGAACAATACTATGTAATGATGTATTCTATGTATCCTATGGTTGTATTTCTTATATTCTTGTGTTGTGATATTATTCATCGGTAATGTATGCCGAACCGATCCTTATGTCCTTATATATATGTTATGATTTGTTGAGAAAAATCATGATTCACTTGTTGTTATTCATAACGATATCATATCATTGATTTAAAATGGTGATCTTGACTATTATGATATTTATAATGTGTAATCACTTTTATTATCGATCGATGATTTCTTAATCTTGGTGTTTATTTCTTGGTAATTTAAAAAAATGGTCAAGAAGAAAGCTACCTCATCCACTATCACACCCGCAGCTGTTCGGAAAATGGTCGCTGAAAGCGTTAGCGCTGCTATAGCACAGCATGCCGCTGACACTGCTAGGGCCGAAGCTGAATGCATTGTCGAAGCTAAACGAATTTCCCAAGAGGCACGTGAAGCTAATATTGCAAGGCAAGCTGAGATTGCAAGAGAGGCTGAGATCGCAAGACAAGCTGAGATCGCAAGAGAAGCCGAAATTGCAAGAGAAGCTGAGATTGCCCGAGAAGCGGAAATCGCTCGAGAGGCTGAAGCTGAGCGTGTTGCTCAAGCAGCACGTGAGGCTGAAGCTGCTCGTCTTGCTGAAGAGAATCGTGCCACAGAAGCTGCACGTCTTGTTGAAATGGCAAACTCAAATGCAACTAACACTCCGACAAATCAAAGTGAGTCCTCTGTAACTCGCAAGTGTAATTACAAAGAGTTAATGAACTGCAAGCCAAAATTCTGCAAGGGCACTGAAGGTGCTATTGGTTTACTTTATTGGTTTGAGAGAACCGAGACTGTATTTCTGCTAAGTGACTGCACAGATGATTCCAAAGTCAAGTTTGCAACTGGAACTTTTTTAGAAGATGCGTTATCTTGGTGGAAAGCCCATGCTCAACCAGTTGGAGTGGAAGAATCTTGTAAGATTTCATGGTCAGATCTGAGACAACTGTTGATGAAACAGTATTGCCCGAGAACTGAGATCAAGAAACACGAAGATGGTATTACCACCTGGCTGCTAAAGGTAATGATCTCAAGACATACTTCAAGAGATTCCATGAGCTGAGAGCTCTGTGTCCTCATCTGTTTCCCACAAATGAAAAACTTTTGGAAGCTTTGATCGGAGGTTTACCTCGGAGCATTAAAGGAGATGTCATCGCTTCGAATCCAAAGACTGTTGAAGAAGTTGTCATTGTATCCCACCGCCTTATGGAACCGATATTGAAGCTTGCAAATGCACAAGGCTCAAGTGACAACAAAAGGAAGCTTGATGATCGGAAAAGCTCGAATTCCAACCACCATCAGTCCAACAACAACAATCGGAACAACAATAACCAGTATCACCGCAACAGAAACCATCATCACAATCGGCAAAACCGAAGGCAAGAAGTCGCAAGGGCTTATGTAACACCCCCAAAATACCTCAGCGGAAAATTGTGTCATTGGGGTGCTACTTCATAATACAAAGTACAAATTATAGAAAACGACCTCTAAATGAGACGTTTTGAAAAGTTACCATTCGATAAATGAAATCAGAGTTACAAACAATGAGGTCCCAAAGTATAATATATAACTGTTTACAAAATGTTTCGAATGGTAAATGATAAAAGCGTAAGTCTCCAAAATATGTCGTGCGACTCTAAGTTCCATGCAACAGCTATCGCCTTATTGACCTGAGATAAACATGCTAAAGTGTCAACACAATGGTTGGTGAGTTCATAGAGTTTGTTTTGACATGTAAAGCCTTTAAAGAATGTTCACACAGCAAAGGCATTGTAAATCCACTCAGTTCCAAGTTCCACCCATACAAAACTTGCAACCTATGTGTTTACAACCCACTGCTAAAATATAGTACATTTTATAGTTAAGCACACATACAGACATAATAGTTCAAATTATTGTACTTAGTGTTGCTCCGTTTATGTTGGGAGACTTTCAAATTGCACTGCTCCGTGTATGTTGGGAGACTTATCATGCGAACGAGGGGACTGCTCCGTGTATGTTGGGAGACTTATCATCCGAACGAGGGGACTGCTGGACTGCTCCGTGTATGTTGGGAGACTTATCATCGACTTATCAAGTATAACGCAATCAAGTATAATGCAATCAAGTATAACGCAATCATGTATAATGCAATCAAGTATAATGTTTTGAGTATTGGTAAAAGTATAAAGCAAGTGTTTGAGCATGTATCTCCCCCAAAGAGTTTGTAAAACAATTAAACGGGTAAAAGTGGCTACGAACTCACCTTAATAAATGTGATATCCAATGTATAACGAATCGATGGATAAGCCAAGAAACCTCTACGCGCAACCTAGAATATGTGTTGTCTTAGGTTCTAAAATAAGATGTGAATGTATAAGCATGCCTTGTATAGTTATTACATCAATTATGCTTGGATACTTAACATTTGTGAAGTCGTATAAGTGTTTACGTTTCGTTTATATAAGTTTTCTCTGTCTAAATCTACCCGTTACTTCTGACTCGATTTTTATGTCCTTGGAAAGGTAATTTATAGTACTAAACAGATTAGTGGGCCCTACTACCCCAGAAATTATTTAACTAATGTGAAATTACTAATTTACCCTTGGATGTACTAGTTATTTCAATCAGCAGCAAACTATCTCATGCTTTTGGTCATAAGCCGAGTTCTACAAATCCGTTTAACGCAAGGCCAGCGGCCACGTTCAAGTTAGGGTGTTAGCTACAACTTTTATTCTTTGACCAACAGTTAGTTTTATGCAAGTTTTATGAGTTTTACCCGTTTGAAATCTGTTACTCAGATTTGGACACGTTTAGCCGTTTTGGCTCTAGTTTATTCATCGGGATGAGTTACGGCACGAGCCACCTGGCGAAACGACCACAAGACATAAATCTATAATCCTATTTAATTACTTAACTTTCTCAGTCCATGAATTTTACCCATAATTTACGTTTAAAGCCCCTGTCCAGTTTCTGTGTTGCAAATCTAGTCCTTTCGACAATTTCTAGTGGTTTAGTCCATTTATCCAAGCATAATCAACCATAATAAGCATACAAAACATATTATATACATGAAATACTAGTATTTACTGAAATCAAAGGTAAGTATAGTAGTTTGCTTACAAGCCTTGTGATGAAACAAATCAAGAACCAAGAACCAGGACACTAAAACCTAAACCCTTTCAATATGAACCCGAGCTTCCAACCTTTAACACACCTTGCTAACCCTTGATATAACCCTTGTGAAAAATATATGAATTCAGCCCTATTACCCTTGTGTAGCTTCTAATTCAACTATGGAATCACCAAATAAACACTAGTTTCATGTAGAGAATAACTAAGCCTTGAACTTTGGTATGTAATTTGTAACTTGAAGATCAAAGGATCATGGTTTTGTGAATTAAGGGTGGCTCGTTTATGGTGATGAGAAAAGGAAGAGGATGATCTTGCTATTTATAGTAAGATGAGGAGGTTAAAGGTGTAGGATATTTCTTAAGACTTAGTTCTTAAGTTTAAGTCTTAAAGACTAAGTAAATGGACAAGTGTTACATGACTCATCACCAAGACAACAAAGCTTGATGAATCACTAAGATTTCTGTTCATGCTCTATCTTGGATGACTAGGTATGAATTTTGATGTTATCTTGCTTTTACGGAGTTAGTTTTGGTCCCGTTAATTGCTAACTGTAAGCCGTAAAGTCACGAAACTTAAAACCTGGTATCTTAAAAATATGAAACTTATAAAAATGTTAAAACTTATTAATATAATCTATCTTAGCATATTAAATGAGTGATAATTTTGACGGAGCACGTAAACGCTGTTAAAACCTAAAATGGTAAGATATTTAAGAAGAGAATTTCAATTTGACTTCTCTTAGTGAGATATTTTGTAGATATTTAACTAGATATTATCTAAATAATATCTAGTTGATGACTAGGTATATGACTTGGCAAAGTAAATTAAAATGCATTAGTCAAAAGGTGGTGCGGGTATCGGGAGTGAATAGTAAAAAGTGAATAGTAAATTCCTGAGATGAATAGAAAAAACCCAAAAATGCGAATTGTTACAGTCTCTACCCTTTAAGGGAACTTCGTCCCAAAGTTCTGTTGATGTCAACTACTTATAGTGTGTCTTAGAAAAGTGTGGTCTCTAAAACAGTGGGGTTCTCTCTTATTCAATAGGAATAGTGTACGGGTTACGTTGTAATACACCCATAATGTGGTTAGGGAATCGTATCGGATGAAAATAAGCCCACATATTTATAATTCATTACTTACATAAAGAAGCGTCCAAATTTATGTAATTAATGGGTTATAAACTTATGGTTCGGTAGTTTATAACTTCTTTATTTGAATAAAGAGGCGTCCCAATCCATTCAAATAAGGAGATTATAAATCATCCTACTTAAGATTTTCCGACACAAAACTCACTTTCTGAGACAGATAATAAGATAACCAAGTCATCAAATCCCTAAAGCTAAGTAATAATATTATTTAACTCAAATCTCATGTCTCATCAAACAAGAACTGTCACAAGATCAAGTTAAATAATTAGTTATTACTGAGCTCCATATTTTTAATGACTCGATTAAATTCTGGGGTTTCCTTATTATTACTAAAGTCATATCATCCAACAACGTGGATCTAAGCAAACAACTAACAAGAAGCATATGCGCACGAAGTGTGTGTAAGGCAATTACAGTGGAGAGTCTTAACGTATAAGGCAGTTATAGTCTAGGCTCTTAAATGCAACCTAGTTCTCTATAACCAATGCTCTGATACAAATCTGTAACACCCCCAAAATACCTCAGCGGAAGATTGTGTCATTGGGGTGCTACTTCATAATACAAAGTACAAATTATAGAAAACGACCTCTAAATGAGACGTTTTGAAAAGTTACCATTCGATAAATGAAATCAGAGTTACAAACAATGAGGTCCCAAAGTATAATATATAACTGTTTACAAAATATTTTGAATGGTAAATGATAAAAGCGTAAGTCTCCAAAATATGTCGTGCGACTCTAAGTTCCATGCAACAGCTATCGCCATATTGACCTGAGATAAACATGCTAAAGTGTCAACACAAAGGTTGGTGAGTTCATAGAGTTTTTTTTGACATGTAAAGCCTTTAAAGAATGTTCACACAGCAAAGGCATTGTAAATCCACTCAGTTCCAAGTTCCGCCCATACAAAACTTGCAACATGTGTGTTTACAACCCACTGCTAAAATATAGTACATTTTATAGTTAAGCACACATACAGACATAATAGTTCACATTATTGTACTTAGTGTTGCTCCGTTTATGTTGGGAGACTTTCAAATTGCACTGCTCCGTGTATGTTGGGAGACTTATCATGCGAACGAGGGGACTGCTCCGTGTATGTTGGGAGACTTATCATCCGAACGAGGGGACTGCTGGACTACTCCGTGTATGTTGGGAGACTTATCATCGACTTATCAAGTATAACGCAATCAAGTATAATGCAATCAAGTATAATGCAATCATGTATAATGCAATCAAGTATAATGTTTTGAGTATTGGTAAAAGTATAAAGCAAGTGTTTGAGCATGTATCTCCCCCAAAGAGTTTGTAAAACAATTAAACGGGTAAAAGTGGCTACGAACTCACCTTAATAAATGTGATATCCAATGTATAACGAATCGATGGATAAGCCGAGAAACCTCTACGCGCAACCTAGAATATGTGTTGACTTAGGTTCTAAAATAAGATGTGAATGTATAAGCATGCCTTGTATAGTTATTACATCAATTATGCTTGGATACTTAACATTTGTGAAGTCGTATAAGTGTTTACGTTTCGTTTATTTAAGTTTTCCCTGTCTAAATCTACCCGTTACTTCTAAGCCGTAAATGATCATGACTCGATTTTTATGTCCTCGGAAAGGTAATTTATAGTACTAAACAGATTAGTGGGCCCTACTGCCCCAGAAATTATTTAACTAATGTGAAATTACCAATTTACCCTTGGATGTACTAGTTATTTCATTCAGCAGCAAACTATCTTACGCTTTTGGTCATAAGTCGAGTTCTACAACTCCGTTTAACGTAAGGCCAGCGGCCACGTTCAAGTTAGGGTGTTAGCTACAACTTTTATTCTTTGACCAAGAGTTGGTTATACGCACGTTTTATGAGTTTTACCCGTTTGAAATCTGTTACTCAGATTTGGACACGTTTAGCCGTTTTTGCTCTAGTTTATTCATCGGGATGAGTTACGGCACGAGCCACCCGGCGAAACGACCACAAGACATAAATCAATAATCCTATGTAACTACTTAACTTTCTTAGTCCACGAATTTTACCCAGAATTTACGTTTACAGCCCCTGTCAAGTTTCTGTGTTGCAAATCTAGTCCTTTCGACAATTTCTAGTGGTTTAGTCCATTTATCCAAGCATAATCAACCATAATAAGCATACAAAACATATTATATACATGAAATACTAGTATTTACTGAAATCAAAGGTAAGTATAGTAGTTTGCTTACAAGCCTTGTGATGAAACAAATCAAGAACCAAGAACTAGGACACTAAAACCTAAACCCTTTCAATATGAACCCGAGCTTCCAACCTTTAACACACCTTGCTAACCCTTGATATAACCCTTGTGAAAAATATATGAATTCAGCCCTAGTACCCTTGTGTAGCTCCTAATTCAACCATGGAATCACCAAATAAACACTAGTTTCATGTAGAGAATAACTAAGCCTTGAACTTTGGTATGTAATTTGTAACTTGAAGATCAAAGGATCATGGTTTTGTGAATTAAGGGTGGCTCGTTTATGGTGATGAGAAAAGGAAGAGGATGATCTTGCTATTTATAGTAAGATGAGGAGGTTATTGGTGTAGGATAATTCTTAAGACTTAGTTCTTAAGTTTAAGTCTTAAAGACTAAGTAAATGGACAAGTGTTACATGACTCATCACCAAGACAACAAAGCTTGATGAATCACTAAGATTTTCGTTCATGCTCTATCTTGGATGACTACGTATGAATTTTGATGTTATCTTGCTTTTACGGAGTCAGTTTTGGTCCCGTTAATTGCTAACTGTAAGCCGTAAAGTCACGAAACTTAAAACCTAGTATCTTAAAAATATGAAACTTATAAAAATGTTAAAACTTATTAATATAACATATCTTAGCATATTAAATGAGTGATAAGTTTGACGGAGCACGTAAACGCTGTTAAAACCTAAAATGGTAAGATATTTAAGAAGAGAATTTCAATTTGACTTCTCTTAGTGAGATATTTTGTAGATATTTAACTAGATATTATCTAAATAATATCTAGTTGATGACTAGGTATATAACTTGGCAAGGTAAATTAAAAAGCATTAGTCAAAAGGTGGTGCGGGTATCGGGAGTGAATAGTAAAAAGTGAATAGTTAATTCCCGAGATGAATAGTAAAAACCCAAAAATGCAAATTGTTACAGCTTATGCTGCACCCACTGCTAGAAAAGGGTATGTAGGACCACATCCCCAGTGTAACAGATGTTTGATGCACCATTCTGGACCTTATACTGTGAAGTGTGACAAGTGCAACAAGGTAGGTCATCAAGGAAAGCATTGCCGAAACCCTGGATGGGGAAACACTGTGGCAAACATGAATTGTTATGGATGTGGAGAAAAAGGTCATTTCAAGAGTCAATGCCCAAAGATGAATGCAGCTCAACCCAACAATGCGCGTGCAAGAGCGTACGTGCTAGGAGAAGGAAATGTGCCGTTGAACCCTGATGTTGTGACGGGTACATATTCTCTTAACAATCATTCTGCAAAAATCTTGTTTGACTCTGGAGCCGATAAGAGTTTTATATCTACTACTTTTGCACCATTACTTGAAATATCCCCAATCGCCTTAGATACAACTTATGAGATAGAGCTTGCCGAAGGAAAGATAATAGGAACCAACACCGTAATCCATAATTTCCCTATTCTTTTACAAGACCACTCATTCCTCATAGATCTTTTGCCAATCAAACTTGGTAGTTTCGATGTCGTAATTGGCATGGATTGGTTGTCCAAACACCGTGCTAGGATTGTTTGCGACGAGAAAACCGTTCATATCTCGATCAACGGTGAAACTTTAGTCATCCAAGGAGATCAAAGTAGAAAGTACTTAAGCATCATATCATGTGCGAAATCGATAAAGTACATGGAGAAAGGATGTTATGCTTCTTAGCTCAAGTAACGGAAAAGAAAACGGTAGAGAAACGACTAGAGGATGTACCCGTAGCACGAGCACCATACCGTTTAGCGCCCTCAGAAATGCAAGAATTATCCAAACAACTAGAAGAGCTATCTGAAAAGGGATTCATTAGACCAAGTTCCTCACCCTGGGGAGCACCAGTTTCATTCGTTAAGAAGAAAGATGGATCATTTCGGATGTGTATATGTTAATACAAATAAACCGTAAAAACGTTTATTAATATTTTGCGATCTCTTTGTGTTTTGTTGATAACAAATATAATGTTATCTTAAGTATAATTATAAGGATACATGTTATTTTTGTAAAGCATTTACATATAGCCATTTAAATACAAAAATGTAATAATTAAGCATTTGTTGTAATAGTTTATTAGGATGGGTAAAAACCATAACCCATGGACCATAACCCATGGATCTTAACCCATAACCAAGTAGACTAGATACAATGTATACTTAGATACATTGAATCTAAAGAAAACCCATGGACCAACCCATAACCCATGACCCATAACCAAAAAACCCATGGGCAAAGAGGAGCGTTCCATGGATCCCTAGGATTACACTAGACGGATCCCAAGTGGAAGGGATCAGTGGGATCCGGGGAACAGTGAAGAATTTTGCCTATAAATAGAGAGTCATTTCTTCATTCTAACTCACCCCTCTTCTTACTAAATCTCTCATACACTCTCATTCTCTTCTAACATATAGATCACTTGATCTAGAGAGTTTTTCTTCTTTCTTTCTATTTGTGATCCTTATATAGGTCCTTCTCTAAGGCGAGATCACGAGCATTCTACAAGTCATCCAAGCAAGGGGTCCTTGATTGATTTGTCACTCCGCAAGATTTATGTAGCGAAGATCTTGTATTAGATATTTCACATATTTGTTGTGTAATAGTCGTGTTGGTTTGGTCCACCGTGCTACGGACTCGGTATTTAGCTTTGTACCGGAAAAAGTGTAAGCAACGTTGTGAAGGCTTCTCCGCCAAGTGAAGGAGTTTTTTGACATAGTGCTTGAACTCTCGAGTAGGTGACTCGGGGAGTGGAGTAGGGCAAGGAAGGTGTCCTTGTAGCCGAACCACTATACATCGGTTGTGTCTTTTCTTTCCCTTCGTTTTACTTTATTTACTTGCTTTATCATTAGATCTATACTTTCTCTACATCCATAAGATCTCACATATTAACGAATCTAAAAGTTTTTGAAACTAACTTAAAATCGGCAAAACTATTCAACCCCCCTTTTAGTTTTCCACAATTGGCATCAAGAGCTAAGTTTATAAAAGTTTTAAAATAAAATTGTATTTTAAAAACTTTTCGATCACTATAGGTTCTGAAAATTATAAGGAAGGGCAATCTATGCAACGACCACCACTACTTGAAACTAATGGTTTTATATATTGAAAAAATAGATTCGAAACATATGTAAAGTCTAAAGATATTGATCTTTGGTACATTATTGTTGAAGGTGATTTTGAGGCTACCTCAAATGATGATAAAGGAAATTTAGTTCACATACCTCATGATAAACTAAATGATGAAATGAAGAAAAAGCTTTCTAAAAATAGTGAAGCAAAAATGGTTTTATATAATGCTTTACCAAAAAAGGAATTCGAAAGAATTTCCATGCTTAAAACCTCTAAAGAAATTTGGAATTCTTTAGTTGTAACTCATCAAGGCAACCAACAAGTTAAAAATAATAAAATTGATTTTTTGTTCAACAATATGAACAATTTTCAATATCAGATGAGGAAACTATAGATCATTCATTTGCTAACTTTAATACTATTATTACATCTTTGCAAGCACTTGATGAATCTTTTTCTAGCCGTAACCATGTTAGGAGATATCTAAGGGCACTTCCATCGAAGTGGAGATCCAAGGTGACGGCGATCGAAGAGTCAAAAGATTTGACAATCCTCACCCTCGATGAACTCATAGGCAACCTGAAAGTCTACGAGCTTGTCCTTGCTAAAGATGTCGAAGCTTCAAAGGTGAAAGAGAAACACAAATCTCTTGCCCTTAAAGCCAAAAAGGCTTCGAGCGATGAGGAGAACTCCTCTTCGAGTAGTGACGACGAAGAATACGCTATGGCGGTAAGGGACTTTAAAAAGTTCTTTAGAAGAAAGGGAAGATACGTCAAACAACCGTATGACAATAAGAAAGGCTTTCGGAAAAGCAAAGAGGACGAGAAGCCAAAGGATGATCGTACTTGCTTTAAATGTGGGGACCCAAACCGCTTTATTAGTAAGTGTCCCAAACGGGATGATCAAAAGGCGTTCGTGAGCGGCACATGGGGAATGAGCGACGAGGAGGATGAATAAATTTGTCTCATGGCAAATGACGAGGTATGTCACGAATACTATAGTAGTTCATCACTTGATGACGACTCATTGCATAATGAATATGACAAACTATGCAATATTAGCTTTTAAACTAATTAACAAAAACAAGCTTTTAAAGAGTCAAAATCAACGTTTAGATAAAGAAGTAATAGAATTAAAAGCAAAACTAAAACGTTTAGAAAAGGGTAAAATAGCAAGTGGTGAATTTGAACTTTGCGTTCAACTTCAAACACTAGTGGATCACTTAAATTCTAAAATTGCTATAATGAGTACGAACACTTTAGATACAATACTCGAAGGTGTTAAAACCGGTAACAATCAAAAGGGTCTAGGTAGTCAACAACTTGATCCATCAACTAGTGAAAGTAAAGAAACAAAATTTGTTAAGGAACTAGAAAAACCAGCCACTGTTGTGGCGGATCCCACGGATCCCCTAAAAAGGGAACCGGCTAGTGTACAGAAAGGGATCCGTGGATCTGCTGTAGCAAACAGTAGCAATAACGTAGCTTCTTCATATAGAACTGAGTTTGTTATAGTTAATAGGAAGAAACCAACTCATGTCACCACTAGACAACCACCTCCAAAATGTAATCCTACTTTTGCAAGAAACAAAGCTCCATCATTTTCAAAACCTAATTCATTTAGGAGACCTAATAACGTTTACCCCAAAAGTAACCATCAAATGGGATGGAATCCAAACATGCAAAATGGTTTTCCTTTTCAAAACTTTGCTCCATGGAATGCATACTCATCTTATCCATACATGTCAAACATGAATGGAATGTTTAACACTAATGGACCCATGAACAAATGGGGACCAAAATTTTGAGTTTATTATTGTTTTAGGTGTGCTTAAAGGTCGACCTAGACCCTGATGAATGGGTCAAGGATAGCGGGTGCACGAGGCACATGAGCGGCAATAGGGATCTATTCTCCACATATGAATCCTTCAATGGAGGTAATGTTGTGTTTGGAAATAGCAAAAGTAGAATCATCGGCAAAGGTACAATCTCTAACAAATCTCTAACCATTAACGATGTGTGTCACGTAGAAAACCTAAACTTTAATCTCTTAAGTATAGGACAAATATGTGATAAAAAGTGCAATATACTTTTTACCGAAACCGGTAGTAAGATACTAAAAAATGGCATAACCATAGGAAGAGGAATTAGGAAACATGGAGTCTATGTCATTAAAATCGGTAATTAACCTAAAGACAAACTATGTCTTACCTCTATGGATGATACGTCGACCTTATGGCATCGAAGATTTGGTCACGCCAACATGCGACTTTTTCAATCGCTATCATCTAAAGATCTAGTAAGAGATCTACCTAAGTTGAAATATGAACATCAGTTTTGTGATGCTTGTAATGTAGGAAAACAAGCTCATTCTAGTCATAAAGCTAAAAACATGGTGTCTACAACTAGGTGTCTAGAATTACTACATATGGATTTATTCGGTCCATCCGCTATCCAAAGTTATGGAGGCAACTACTATACTTTGGTCATAGTGGATGACTATTCTAGGTATACATGGACAAAATTCTTAAAGAACAAAACGGAAACCTTTAATTATTTTGAAATATTAAGCAAAAAGATCCAAAGACAACTAGGAAGTCCCATAGTGTCTATTAGGACGGATCATGGTAGGGAATTCGATAATGAAGTGCAATTCGGAGCTTTTTGTGACGCTAATGGTTTTACTCACAACTTCTCGGCTCCACGCACTCCACAATCGAATGGGGTAGTAGAAAGAAAGAATAGAACCCTACAAGAAATGAGTCGAACCATGCTTTATGAACAATCCATACCTCAAAAGTTTTGGTGTAATGCCGTTGATACTTCAACGTATATACTCAATCGAGTCTTAATTAGACCAATCTTAGGAAAAACTCCATATGAGTTACTTCGAGGCAAAAAGCCTACGTTAAATCACTTTAGAGTCTATGGTAGTAAATGTTTTATTCTTAACACTAAAGATTACCTTACAAAATTTGATCCTAAATCAACCAAAGGTATCTTTTTAGGTTACTCGCCAAATAGCAAAGCTTACGTCATATTAAATAAAGAAACAATGAAGGTAGAAGAGTCATTAAATATAAAATTTGATGAAAGTCCACCCAAACCGTCTCCACCTCTTATCGATGACGAGATTATAGAAAGTGAAGCTATAGTAATAAAGAAAAAGATAAGTGAAGAAGAAGAACCTCTAAGTGATGAAATAATAAACATTAAAGAGTCCAAAGATCACCCCGTAGATAAAGTCATAGGAAAACTAAACGAACGAACATTAAGGTCTCAAGTTCAAAACCAAAGTAGCTTGTTTTGTTTCGTTTCAACCTTAGAACCTAAGAATACACAAGAAGCCATAAAAGATGAGAGTTGGGTAATGGCTATGCAAGAAGAACTAAATCAATTTGTTTCTAATGATGTTTGGACACTTGTCCCTCCACCTAGTAATCAAACCATAATAGGAACCAGATGGGTTTATAAAAACAAATTAGATGCAAATGGAGTCGTGTCTAGGAACAAGGCTAGACTCATTGCTCAAGGGTATAACCAACAAGAGGGAATAGACTTTGACGAGACCTACGCCCCCGTAGCTAGATTAGAGTCTATAAGAATACTTCTTACGTATGCTTGTGCTAATGATCTAAAGCTTTATCAAATGGATGTCAAAAGCGCTTTTCTAAATGGTTTCATAAATGAAGAAGTATATGTAGCTCAACCTCTGGGCTTCATTGATTTTGAAAAACCCAAACATGTGTATAAATTAAAGAAAGCCCTTTACGGTCTTAAACAAGCTCCAAAAGCTTGGTATGATAGACTCAAGTCATTTCTAGTTAAACACAACTATACCATGGGGTTAGTTGACAACACACTTTTTACTAAGAAAAGAGAGTCACATATAATCATAGTACAAATATATGTAGATGATATTATATTCGGATCCACTTGTCAAGACATGTGTGATGATTTCTCTAAAATCATGCATGATGAGTTCGAGATGAGTATGATGGGAGAACTTAGTTTCTTTCTTGGTCTACAAATAAAACAAGTAGAAGATGGTATCTTCTTCAATCAATCTAAATACATCAAGGAGATGTTAAATAAATTCGGTCTAGAAGAGTCAAAACCAATTAGGACTCCAATGTCATCCGACACCAAACTCACAAAAGATGAAGACGAAGAATCCGTAGATAATACTAAATATCGTGGCATGATAGGTAGTCTTCTCTACCTCACGGCAAGTAGGCCGGATATCATGTTTAGTGTTTGCTTATGTGCTAGGTTTCAAGAAGACCATAAAACATCACACCTAGAAGCAGTAAAAAGGATATTTAGATATATTAAAGGTACAACACAATTAGGATTATGGTATCCTAAGGGCACGGGAGTAGAAACAATTGTATATGCAGATTCTGACCATGCAGGTGATTACGTTGATAGAAAAAGTACAAGTGGGGTATGTACTTGGTTTTCTAAGAAACAAATGGCACTTGCAATATCAACAACCGAAGCCGAGTACGTCTCCGCCGGCAAAGCATGCCAACAAGCACTATGGATGAAACAAGCGTTAGTAGACTACGACATCCATCTAAGCGACATAGCCATCCTATGTGACAACAAAGGTGCCATCGACTTAAGCAAGAATCCGGTATTGCATTCTTGCACAAAGCATATAGAGATTCGTCATCACTTCCTAAGAGACAATGTTCAAAAAGGGAACATCTCTATTGAGAAGGTAGCATCCGAAGACAACATAGCCGACGTCCTCACCAAACTGTTGAAGCGGGAACAATTCAACCTACTTCGTCTTGGTCTTGGTCTAATGGAACAAACGTCGTAACTTATTTGACTCTACAAGGTATGTAAACACTAGCCTTCTTCTTTCTGAGTCTAGGATTTTTATTTCATGCACAACTCACAAACAATACGGGAATTTTCTAAACCCAAGATAAGTTTTCCACTTATAGCTTTCTTACTTTTCAAATACATATTTTCAAAGAAAATCTCTTTTCAAAATGTTTTCTAAAAGGATGATACCTTCCCGTATCAATTTCACAAAAGCAATTTCTCACGACTAGGACAAATCGCTTTTTCATTATTAATACAAAGTAAAAAACCCGTTTTTATTACATCTCATGTCTTTTGAATGCTAAAGGGGACACATAAGTAATATGTGTTTTCGGGTACATTCATTTAAGCAACAATGAATTAGGAGCATTGATAACACAAAATTACGTACTTATGTACTAACTATGTGTTTTCGGGTTATCTCAATAGGATGCTTTTCTACTTCTAGTTTATTTTTCTTTTTCTTTTTATGAGTCGAGATAACCGTAACTCAAAATAGTTTGCATATAGGCACACAATAGGCAAAATGTTTTCACTTTTGTGCTGCCTGGATCACCAGACCCACGGATCCCAGCCTTCATGCTGGACGGATCCCTCAAGGGAAGGATCCGTGGGATCCGTGAAACAGAAGCTGTTTTCACCTTCTATTTTGTCTACTTTGGATGAAAAATCCTCATTTGTTTCATTTTTGGAGTATGCTCTTTAATGCTTGTGTTCTCATGATCACATGCCTTGAATTCATATCTAATCATTAGATTTTAATCCACATTTTGGTCAAGCATTCATTACAATGCTTTGTTTTTCTATATATAGAACTCCCAAAATGCTTGCATAATCCATCTCATCCTCACATACACAATACACCATGTCTTCCAAAAGCCCTTTAGATGAATCACTTAGTACAAACAATCATCTTCATGATACCCAAACCTTTGTGCTACCACCATCAAAAATACCACAATCAAACTCTAGGATATCCGCACGGATTAGTATCTGATCTTGTTGTTTAGCAAAACCAACCTCAAATGGGTCATCCTCAACAAATAACTAACCACAAGATGCTTCCATTATAGCACCTCCCTCATCACCAACTAGTACACCAACTTCATCACCACCTAAAGTCACTCTTTTGGAACTCCTTAAGACTCCAACAAGATCTAAATAACCTAAACAAAAAGAAATAGTCTTTTCAACACCACCCACATCTCCAAATAATATCTTTCAAGATCTTGAAACATCACCACCATTAGCTCCCATCACATTACAAGAACATCTAGGTTCTTTTCCACCACCATTTACAAATATTCCGGATGTTGATCCATATTTTCCTATTTTTCCACCACAACTTCCGCATAACTCAAATCAAAACAACCCGGAAAACTTCCGCACTCATTACCCACATCATTTACATTGTGAACATTGCCAATCCACTAGGGAAATCGCAATAGAAGTTAGGGACGAAATGCGTTTCATACTCAACCTCATCCTTGATCGCATCAATACCATCACTCATCAAAACCTCCATCCATAACCTTATGCAAGCATGGAAGGAATCACTACTACTATTTTCTACTTTTAGTATTTTTTTTTGAAGTCATTTTCAAGAACAAATCTTGTTATTATTTTTACATGCTTGTAGTTGGCATAAATACCACTACACTTTGTTGTTTTATTACAAGGCCTTGTTTACATACCTTGACTCCCAATCTTGATTCTCGGCATTCACAGGATTATTTAAGCATGTTACTAACCTTTCTTTTTGTAGGATTCTTATTTTTTTTTCTCTTGACGCCCCAAACAAGGGGGAGCTACCGTCAAGGGGGAGTTAGTAATACGTGGACTAATTTTTCCACACTTTTATGTATATTTCTTCCAAGGGTTAACTTTTTGTTTCGAAAAAAGGGGGAGAAGAATTAAAACTTAGGGGCTTTCAAAACTTACATCTATTCTTAAGTTTTACTCATCATAATATTATGTTTTGTCATCAACAAAAAGGGGGAGATTGTTAATACAAATAAACCGTAAAAACGTTTATTAATATTTTGCGATCTCTTTGTGTTTTGTTGATAACAAATATAATGTTATCTTAAGTATAATTATAAGGATACATGTTATTTTTATAAAGCATTTACATATAGCCTTTTAAATACAAAAATGTAATAATTAAGCATTTGTTGTAATAGTTTATTAGGATGGGTAAAAACCATAACCCATGGATCTTAACCCATAACCAAGTAGACTAGATACAATGTATACTTAGATACATTGAATCTAAAGAAAACCCATGGACCAACCCATAACCCATGACCCATAACCAAAAAACCCATGGGCAAAGAGGAGCGTTCCACGGATCCCTAGGATTACACTAGATGGATCCCAAGTGGAAGGGATCCGTGGGATCCGGGGAACAGTTAAGAATTTTGCCTATAAATAGAGAGCCATTTATTCATTCTAACTCACCCCTCTTCTTACTAAATCTCTCATACACTCTCATTCTCTTCTAACATATAGATCACTTGATCTAGAGAGTTGTTCTTCTTTCTTTCTATTTGTGATCCTTATATAGGTCCTTCTCTAAGGCGAGATCACGAGCATTCTACAAGTCATCCAAGCAAGGGGTCCTTGATTGATTTGTCACCCCGCAAGATTTCTGTAGCGAAGATCTTGTATTAGATATTTCACATATTTGTTGTGTAATAGTCGTGTTGGTTTGGTCCACCGTGCTACGGACTCGGTATTTAGCTTTGTACCGGAAAAAGTGTAAGCAACGTTGTGAAGGCTTCTCCGCCAAGTGAAAGAGTTTGTTGACATGGTGCTTGAACTCTCGAGTAGGTGACTCGGGGAGTGGAGTAGGGCAAGGAAGGTGTCCTTGTACCCGAACCACTATACATCGGTTGTGTCTTTTCTTGCCCTTCGTTTTACTTTATTTACTTGCTTTATCATTAGATCTATACTTTCTCTACATCCATAAGATCTCACATATTAACGAATCTAAAAGTTTTTGAAACTAACTTAAAATCGGAAAAACTATTCAACCCCCCCCCCTTCTAGTTTTCCAAAGTATCGATTATAGAGAATTGAACAAGCTCACAATCAAGAACCCTATCCCTTACCAAGCATCGACGATCTGTTTGATCAGTTACAAGGCTCGAGCGTATACTCGAAGATTGATTTAAGATCTGGATATCATCAGTTAAGGGTAAAAGAAGAAGATATACTCAAGACGGCATTTAGAACTCGATATGGCCATTATGAATTCCAAGTAATGCCATTCAGTTTAAATAATGCACCTGCAGTATTTATGGACCTCATGAATAGAGTCTGTAAACCCTATCTGGATAAATTCGTCATTGTGTTCATCGACGATATTCTTATCTACTCTCGTGATAAAGAAAAACATGCGGAACATCTGAGAATTATCCTGAAGTTACTCAAGGATGAAGAATTGTACGAAAGTTTTCCAAATGTGATTTTTGGATTGAGACAGTCCATTTCTTGGTCATGTGATCGACAGTAAAGGAATCCACGTGGATCCCGCAAAGATCAAATCAGTAAAGAATTGGCCAGTACCCACCAACCCCACTGAAATTCGTCAATTCTTAGGACTTGCTGGTTATTATCGAAGATGCATCGAAGGCTTCTCGAAGATAGCCAAACCATTGACCGAGTTAACCTAGAAAACGAAGAAATTCGAATGGGGAAACGATCAAGAATCAGCTTTTCAACTCCTAAAGAACAAGCTTTGCGAAGCACCTATCTTGGCACTACCAGAAGGAGCCGAAGATTTTGTAGTATATTGCGATGCTTCACACATGGGTTTAGGCGCTGTTCTCATGCAAAGGAACAAAGTGATTGCTTACGCGTCACGACAACTCAAAACTCATGAGAAGAATTATACTACTCACGATCTAGAACTTGGCGCTGTGGTATTTGCACTCAAGTTATGGAGACATTATTTGTACGGAACCAAGTGTATAGTGTACACTGATCACAAAAGTCTTCAACACATCTTAGATAAAAAAGAACTGAATATGCGTCAACGTCGCTGGCTAGAATTGCTCAGTGATTATGACTGCGAGATTCGTTACCATCCTGGAAAGGCGAACGTTGTTGCCGACGCCTTGAGCAGAAAAGATCGCCATTAGCCACTTAGAGTGAGATTATTGGGAATGGTAATCAGTTCACCCCTACCATCGAAAATTCTTGAAGCTCAAATCGAAGCGCTTAAAGAAGAAAATAGGCCGAATGAGAAGATTTATGGCATGCCAGAAAATGAGAATGGATTTGTGAAAAGATCGGACGGAACGTTATGTTTCAAAAATCGAAGTTGGATTCCACTATATGGAGGTATCCGAGAACTCATCATGCATGAATCACATAAATCGAAGTATTCCATACATCCTGGTCCCAACAAGATGTATCAAGATCTAAAGCTTTTGTACTGGTGGCCTAACATGAAGGCTGATATCGCCAAGTACGCCAGTAAATGCTTGACATGTTTGAAAGTCAAAGCTGAACATCAAAAGCCATCAGGTATGTTAACCCAACCAGAACTTCCCGTATGGAAATGGGAAAGAATCACAATGGATTTCATCACGAAGTTACTGAGAACTTCTAATGGTTTTAACACCATTTGGGTCATTGTAGACCGTCTTACGAAGTCCGCTCATTTCTTGCCAATCAAGGAAAACGAAGAGATGATTACACTTGCTAGACTGTACATCAAGGAGATTGTTTCTCGTCACGGTGTACCAATCTCTATCATATCTGATCGTGATAGCCGATTCACCTCGAGATTTTGGCAAACACTTCAAAAAGCCATGGGTACCAACTTGGATATGAGTACCGTGTACCATCCTCAGACAGATGGACAAATTGAAAGAACGATCCAAACTATGGAAGACATGCTAAGAGCATGTGTGATTGATTTCGGAAAAGGATGGGATAAGCACTTACCTCTGGCTGAATTCTCTTACAATAACAGTTATCACGCCAGCATTAAAGCTGCTCCTTTTGAAGCACTCTATGGAAGAAAATGCTGATCGCAAGTTTGCTGGATAGAAGTTGGAGAAGTACAACTCACAGGCCACGAAATTGTCCAAGAGACAACAGAAAAGATAATGCAAATTAGGCAACGACTGCAAGCAGCTCGAGATAGACAAAAGAGCTACGCAGATGTCCGAAGGAAAACAATGGAATTCCAAGTCGGAGACCGAGTAATGCTCAAAGTATCACCCTAGAAAGGGATGGTCAGATTTGGAAAAAGAGGAAAACTCAAACCTCGATACGTCGGACCGTTCAAAATTCTTCAAAGAATTGGTCCGGTGGCATATAAACTCGAACTTCCCGAAGAACTTAGTCGAGTACATGACACGTTCCATGTCTCGAATCTTAAGAAGTGTCTATCGGATGAAACTCTAGTCGTACCGCTCAAGGACATCCAGCTCAATGACAAACTTAGCTTTGTCGAAGAACCCGTCGAGATCATGGACAGGGAAGTCAAGAGGCTTAAGCAAAGCCGCATTCCTATCGTTAAAGTATCCCCACTTGTTCATCTAGATCACCCATGACAACCTCTGCGAGTTTAACCACGGGACGCGGTTCTCTTAAGGGGTAGGTACTGTAAGCTCCCGGAAAATTTCAATGTACTTAAAGCTCTAATCAGAAATTAAGCACGATTTAATTTGTCATGAAATTTTCTAAACATCACATTTGCATATCATTTGGCGTATGCATGATCAACGCAGCTTGAGCATTCATAAATATACCGTTGTGATCAGAACGAAATTCCCCATGATCTTGATAACCTTAAAATACATAACGAATACGTAAAAATTTGTAAAAAAAATACGAATTAAATTATAATAAAAATATATTAAAATTCGTATTGGGCCTCAGAACTCATTGGACTTTTTAACACCTCGTGACCCAACCCAACTTGTCAATGGGCCTCATAACCGGATCAAGCCCACACCAATCCTATTGGGCCTCGTATTACCACTCAAGCCCAACTCATTCCATATTTTCTTTCGGGCTTCCATTTAACCCGATCCATATCATGTCCAAGCCCAATTCTTCTAATTTTCTTTTTGGGCCTCCATTGATTCGACCCACACTACCCACCCAAGCCCATGTACTTAAATTTGAGAATTGAGATAAAAATGTTTTGTGTTTCCTTCTTTCTGTAATCGGACGACATACAAAACAAACCTAGCGAAGGAATCAAACTAAGATCAAAAGCATTTTCCCTTTTGTTGTCCCATGTATTGCGTGTGTGTGTAGAAAAGGAGACAAAACCCCTCACTTAGCCAACCTAAAATAATATAATAACCCCCCCCCCCTAATCCCTTGACCACCCTTTGACTAAATAATCCATGGGGTAATATGTTTGTGATTCGACTAGACATGGCACACCACCATTCTTTCGGCTGCCACACTTGCACGCCCTAGACCAAGAAGAAAACACATGATCTAATTAACCTTAGGACCTATGTAACCTAGAAGTAAACTAATAAAAACACCATACTTGTTTCTCCTATAACTAGTTATCCTTTGGCCATTTACACTTCACACAAACCACTCACAACTCATTCAAACTCTCAAACACTACAAGGATCATCTACTGTGGAAGTCGAACAAGGAAAGGAAAACATTTAAAGGGTCGTTGTGGATAATACTTGGGTAATAGGAACGTAAGGGTAACTCTTGGTCACGTACATTCATCACTCTCGACTCGTCACCACTCAAACCGAGTGTTGTAAGTTTTCTTGAAACCATGTTCAAATTCTTTTATCTTTGTCACGTTAACACTTGTATATCACACGTTTAAAACATCACATGCACCCTAAGCACTAGCCTCGTTACATGTATAACCACCCAAACGACACACCCACTCATGTATTAGGGCTTCACTAGATCACACACAAACTAGAACCAAATTAAAAATGTTAGTGAAACCTATCGAAAACCATAGAAACTCTCGTGCATCTCTATTTCTTACGCAAGGATAAACGGGCCTAAAGCCCAATTACTAAGCCCATAAAGCCCAAACGAAGTCCAATAAGGGTTTAGCCCGGGCCAATGAGTTAATAATAAGCTATTAAGCACTAAAAATAAGTTTGAAAATAAGTTGAAATCAATTTGCAAAGTTTTCGTTTTATAAAAATGCTTTTCGGATTAGATTTGCAAAGATATGAGACCTAGGGTCGAAATGGTAACTTCTTTAACCACTAAAGGGGATAATATATACATAAAAAGTATTTTATGAAAAGTCTAGGGACTGAAAATGTCTATTTCGATAGTATAAGGGTAATGTGTACGTGCATGCGCACGCATGAAAACCACAAGGACCGAATATGTAATAAGCTCAAACTAGTTATAATATAAGTTTTGGGCTAAAAGTGTAAAATAGGAAAAATGAAGGTTTAAAACGTATAAATTGCTAGGAGGACTGTTTTTGTAAATTCAGTTTTACCAAAGGATGGAAAATGTCATTTCTGAAAGTTTTGATATAAAATATCTTTTGGGTAGAAAGTGTAAATTTCTCAAACTTGAGGGACTAAACTCGTACTTTTCATAACTTGAGGGTAAAAAGTGTAGATTCGGGAAAAGTTTAGAAAAACTTATAATCTTATCATAACTTCGTAAAAACGAGTATTTTGATCAAATGAACGTATTATTTTCGGATATTGATAAACATATATATATATATATAGAGCTTGGATCATTTAAAAAGTTGATCTCAAGAGAAAAGTGAGAAAAGTAATCTCAACCATTGGATCACCCCCTCTTCCCCTCCTTTTTTTCACACCAAACTACAGGGACCTAATTGTATTTTCCTTCATTCTTTAAGGAGGTTTTGTAAATTCGCACCCTACCTCCCCCCGAAAAAAAATTTTTCCTGCCAATTTTTTTTTTTTTGGGCCAAAAATTTCATGCCAAATTTTTATAACTGTGATGCACCTTTTTATTTTGGTGCATCACAGTTATAAAAATTAGTTTTAACTATGATGCACCAATTTTTATAACCGAGATGCACCCAACTATTGTTACCTAATATGCTCCAATAACATTGCAATAACTTAGTATACTAAGGGGCATTAGTTGTACAACCAGAGACGGAGCTATGATAGCCATGGTAGCGTCGCAGGCTTTGTAATTGGGATAACGCTAGTGCATATATTAACAATCGTGAATTGATGAAAAGTAAGTTAACCATGTGATTAATAAAATGACTCTAAAACATATTAGGATAATTTCTTTCATTGTATATTTAACCATGTGATTAATAAAATAAGCGTGTTGAATCAGTTGAAAAATCTCTCTTTTATACACAAAGGTTGACGGTTCTAATTCAAAACTTTTTCTGGAATAAGTTAATAACATACGCGATCTGATGCACCTTTTTATTTTGGTGAATCACAGTTAAAAAAAGTAGTTATAAATATGATGCACCAATTTTTATAACTGAGATGCACACAAAAAAAAAAGGTGCATCACAGTTATAAATTTTTGGTAAAAAAAAAAAAATTGCCCAAACAAAAAATTTTTTTTGGCGTGAAAAAATTTTTTTTGCGGGAGGGGGGGGGGGGGGGGTGGTTTTCAAAACTTACCTCTTAAGTTTGAGATTTTTCAAATTAGACCCTATAACTTTTTTTCTCACTTTTCTCTCTAATTACACTTTTCTCTAGAACCGCACTATATATATATATATATAAATATATATATATATATCTATATATTAGAAAATAATTATATATATACTTAATCCGATAAAACACACGGGGAATCTAAACAAGTTAAAATACTCAACAAATCCATTAAGATCACAACGGGGGAAAACATTTCACTTATGCGTAAGTGAGGATCATTAATTAAGGCAATGTAGCACATAAATTAACTTAAAACGTTAAGCACGCACGCACACTATTGGATTGGACAATCCAATGATCTATTGAATAAGAATATTCAATGCTCTATTATTTTGGTCGCGAACCAAAATGCTCATTTACTGAGACTCGTCATCTCATCATTTTTAGGTTTCGGTTTGGAACCTCTGCTACATTGTGCTTGATCTATTTGTGCGTGTTCATTTTCATCAAGGTGAGTTCATAGCCTCGCTTTTACTTTTATTTTTGCAAACCTCGCGAGGGAGATACATGATCTAAACTAGAACACAAGGTTTTTCATAAATTCTCTATCCTCTTGATTATTGGTATTGTCTAAGTATTTAGCCACAAGTCCCCTGATCATGAACCATTAGTCGCCGCGAGTGAACGTAGATATCGTGAATAGTACTATGGGGATTTACGACCCCGTTTCGGTTATAGAGAAATAACCGGGGCACACCATATTGAATTTCTTTAGGTAATTGGCTATTACATCCTTTGGGGAATACTTACGTACACTGGTAATTCGGTGTATGCAGTTGAGTTTTGGTTTCATGAGCTTAGCGCATAATAATCTGTGATTTTTCTTATGATATTGTTAGTTTACAATGATCATGCTCTTATACTTGTGTTCAACTATTTTAAACCTATGGATTTCACTCAACATTTTTGTTGACCTTTTTAAGCATGTTATCTCAGGTAATCAGTGAAGATTATGACCAAGGCGCGGAACGGGGCATGGCAAGGCTTATCTGGCGGTGTAAAACATAAAAGTTGTCATTTCTTTCAAACTCATGATCTTTCTTTTGGGAAAAACACTTGATCTATTTACAACGTTTTGTAAAAACTATGAGTTTGATGAATGATAACTATTCTAATAAAACGTCTCTTTCGAGTCGTTTTCTATAATTATTGACCATGATCTCCATTCAAGTAACACCCGAATTAGTCTTCCGCTGTCATTAAGATTTCCGGGGGTGTTACATATCTGAAGTACTTAAATTGTACGATGTTTTTGATAACCATAAGAGTCCTAACTATGCAGAACGGTTAAACACGATTGAATCAGCTAATGATAATGTGAGGTCTTCGTGCTCAGATTCAAAAAAGAGAGAATTGCACCAGTTACAGCAACAGCATGATCATGCAAAGGAGAGTTGCATTGAACCTCTTCGACAACTTCATTCACAACTCACGGTACTTCTGAAAGGGAATATATTCACGATGGGATTTTCACGACCATTTAATGCACTTTTTCGTTAAGATGAAAAGACTTTCACGGGCACACTATTCTTGAACTTAGGGCAACTTGAGCAACAACTTGATAAAGAAATATTTCAAGAAGTCGGATCCAAGGCTACACTTCAGGTGATCAACAAACAATTTCAGTCATTCTTCAATTGTGAATACAATTGGGATTATGACGATCATATGACTGAAAGGTGCTTTTCCAGTCACACTGGAATGGAAGCTGATGTGTTCAGAGAAACATTAATCCAACATATGGATAATTTTAAAAAGTACATTGAGGAAAGAGCACAGTGTGATGACAAAGTGAGTGAATGTCGGGTGCAATCAAGAGAAATTAGTTTTGAGTCGGGTAAAGCATCGGTTGATGGATCAGTTGCTGCTGAATGTGGAGGGTCAGAGACAGATAAGCTTGACACAACCAGCAGTTCAGTGACTCTTGTCACACAAGATGTGGATGCAGATATCAGACCAATAAATGAACAAGTGTCAGGTGCCAAGGTACTCTTACCTGTTCAACATGATGCATCTGCTAATATACTTGTACAAACTGATCATGATGCTGAACATGATACTGAATTATGTTCTTTGGTTGAAGCTGAGACTAATTATTACAAAACAAATGACATGGTTGATAAAGAAGCGTTTAATGAACTTTCAAACAAATTCTCAAAACTTAAAAAACATTGCATTTCACTTGAAATTGCAATACAAAGAAAGGAAGAAAGTTTACAAACTAAAAAACCATGTAATAATCCGGAATTACCTGAATTTCGTGAATTTTTTGAAATTAACGATTTAAAAGCTCAGCTCAAACCAAAAACTCGACAATTAACAACCTGAAGAAACATATCTCTGATATGTATGAGAAAAATAATTTAGTCGGAACTAATAAGACAGTAATGCAATTAAGACAAGAAATTGAACTGTCAATTTATGTGGCTAAATTACTCAAGGAAAATCAGTCTTTGAAAAGGCATCAAAAGGATCTAGATGACTTAATCAAAGAATTAAGGTCTAAAACTTTAGAACAAACAACATCTTTGATGGTCAAGATTGATGAATTCAAAGCTCAACTTCAGGATAAGAGTTTCACAATAGTAGCATTAAAGAACGAGCTTAGAAAAGCTGCGGGGAAAAGTGTGAACACTAAGTTTGCAAAACCATCAATCTTTGGGAAACCAGTTTCGCATCCCAATAGGAACCGGTCAGTTGTTAGACAACCGACTGCGTTTATATCTGAATGACCAAAATCTTCAAAAACAAGGTTTGCCTCCCAAGTTAATGAGAAAGAAGTTTTGTCAAAACTAGTCACTTCACAATCTAATCCCAAGAAACTGAAAGAAAATGCTCATGCTAAGGTTCAACCTTCTAAGACTAGGAATAAGAAAAAGTCTTCCAGTGCGCAGAAGAAGCCTCATAAAACTAATCCCTCTCCTAGGAAAACACTTACTGATAAAACCTCAGAAACTAGGAATAAGGATACATCTTCTATTGTGCCTAAGAAGTCAAACACTCCTAGATCTTGCCTTAAGTGGATACCCTGGAAGAATTTTTAATAATATTGGACTTATATGGATTCCTACCAGCAAATTGACCACCAATGGCAACACCAAGGTTGATTATGAAATTCCCAAGAGTTTAGATACTGTTGATGCTAACCCACATAAATACAAACATACTTGTGATGTTAGTGCAGGTGTTCCTCACTCAATTGCAGGTACATTGATCAATTCTATCAAGAAAAGACTCATGGTCTGGGTGCTTAAAGATCAGATGTCTCCTGGTTCAGGAGCTCCAGATTGTCAGAATTGATGTGTGATGACGTATAGCATGTATAGCAGGCCTACTGGGCTTAATCCATGCTATCCACATACTGGGCCCAGGACTAACAACGAGAACTACCACGAACGATGGATCAACAGTAATACCAATAACGAAATTGGCAATAGTCCAGACTAAAAGATGCACGCGGGATACTTAGCAGACCGAACCTCTGGCCGCGGAAGGTATCCTGTGTCCACATCCGCGATTAACATGAAACCTTGTCCGACAAGGGTCCGGCTCTGGCAACTAACTACTATATGCGAGTAACCAGGAAACCCTAGCGGTAAGCCTCGCCTATAAAAGGGGCTCTAATCCCCATACAAGGTACAACTTTCTCTCTCATAATAACATATACATACTCTTACTTCTCTGACAAGAACGTATACTTACTCTCAGGTCGGGGTCTAATCGTGGGGTCCGTCCTCACGGTAAGGCTAATGGTTTACTCTTTCTTGTGCAGGGAATTCAATCAAACTACTTGGATTAGTACAAGATCAGCCCACCAACAGCTTGTTAGCCCAATCCAACAAGCAATATTAACACCCATTACAACCTGTCACACTTTTTGTACTAACAAGTTGGCACCATCCGTGGGACCCAGTACACAACTGCGTTCTAAAAAATACTCACCATGGGCACTCGGTCTGAACCAACTCCCGCTCTTGTATCCACGTTACGGAATATAGCGGAAAGAGAAAAGCATACAACTTCGACGGATCTTGAAGGGCATGCGTCCGACGCAGCCCTCCGGAAGTACTGTGACAAGTATTTCGACCAGATCTTACCTATTGTGACAGAGAAAGTTCGAAAACAGGAAGAAAGAGCCAAAGCGGTGAAAGCACTGAAAACTCGGGTGGATCTCCATAAAGCCTCGCATCATCACGAGTCAGAAATGCCAAAGGGAAGAAGAGACTTGAGGAAACAACTCGAGTCCACGAAGCGTCGGAACACACAAGACAGCAGCGGCCGGAGGCGTACCCGATCTAGGTCACCAAAAAGGAAAGAAGGTGAATGGGAGACGGTGTTCAAAAGGTTGCGCAAAAGTGTGTTCCATAGGCTGGGAGACAAGGAAGAAAGCGTCTTCGTGTATTACAAAGACCCTAGAAGACCAGTTTACCACATCGCTAAGAGAAAAGAGGAGAGTAGCTACCGAGACTCTTACTCACAACTAGTAAGGCCAAACTCCAGAGGGCATGGAGCCGAAAGGATGCGGTCGCGGAAGGCAAACGAATGCTCAGGAGATGGGTCAAACGGAAGTAGATATCGGAGGTCCGAAGTCAAGAAGCGGAAACCAATTAATAGCAACGATGACGACCTCGCTAGACCTTGGGTCTGTAAGGAGACTGATCTGTTCACTCCACGCATCCGCTGCTTCGAGATGCCAACAAAAACACGTATGCCAACTAACGTAAAAACGTATGACGGGAGTGGAGACCCAGAAGATCATCTCAAAATCTTCCAGGCAGCCGCAAAGGTAGAACGATGGGCCATGCCAACCTGGTGCCACATGTTTAACTCCACACTAACCGGATCCGCTAGGGTCTGGTTTGACGACCTCCCGCCAGAATCAATAAATGGTTATGATAAACTAAAAGAGGCTTTCCTGGCCAATTTCCTCCAACAAAAGAAGTA
Organism: Chrysanthemum makinoi; assembly: GCA_910596185.1. Lineage (NCBI taxonomy): Eukaryota > Viridiplantae > Streptophyta > Magnoliopsida > Asterales > Asteraceae > Chrysanthemum > Chrysanthemum makinoi. The sequence goes on from OU343222.1 coordinate 174,371,656, forward strand.
CATTAAGGATCCCGTGGAACTTCACCACATCAAGTAAAGGGAAGGAGAACTAACGGAAGACTTTGTAGGAAGATTTAAAGAAGAAACCAGGGACACAAAAGGAGCTCCGGAAATTATGAGAATCTCAGGATTCATGCACGCAATCACTGATCCAAAACTGATTAAGCGGCTACATGACAGAATCCCAAAGTCAATGAATGAAGTAATGAATATAACCACATCATTTTTACGGGGGGAAACAGCCGCAAGGAGTTGGGAAAGAAGAAAGCTATTGGTACAAATGCAGAGGAAGCAAGCTGTAGTCAAGTATCGGCAAAGTTTCAAAAGAGAATTTAGAAACAAACTAAGAATATAGAAAGCAACATGGCCTCCACATTCCTCCAAAACCTTTCAGAGAAATTCCGACATAAAGGAAATCTCCAAATTCATCCCCAGCTACCGCAATCGAAGAAAAGAATGACGGTAAATTATGTGAATTTCATGGAAAAGCAAGGCATACTATGGAAGAATGTCTCCATTTAAAAAAGCAAAGAGAAGAAAGGAAGAAAAGGAGAAATGGTAGAGGAAGAAGAACAGCGTAGAAAAGCCAAATGTTAAACCCAACAACACAAAAAAAAATAAAAAAAAATCATCACTCAAAAATTACTCATAACAAAGGCGAAAACACTTAAAGCATCGGTAGCGAAAGCACATACACAATCGGACAGCGATGAAATCAGAACTTCAACAGGAGAAACGTAGTAGGGACGCTTATAAAATAAATACAGATGCGGACATACCCAGAGGAAGGAATAAAAGTCATGATCCTATAAACTTCAACAAAGTAAAAATTCAAAAAGCCCAAGTCAAAGCACAAAGCAAGGAGGTGAACAATTAAATATAATAAGAGGAATCAGTCATCAAGAAGATTCAAAAAACAAGTACAAATGCTGGAGAAGCGCTTTATCACTTTAGAATAATTAGATCGCGGAGAGTCCTGTGAAAAGTAGCCAACATGAAAGATAAAGAAGAACATTGAAACACACTACGATTGTACATGGGACTAACAGCATCCATGAAAGACCCTACGGAGATTATTCCTAGAGAATCAAGGATAAAAAAACCTGCGGCTCAACAAAAATCTATTCCGGGAAGAACAACGCTCTGAAAGAAGCAAGCAAAGAGTCACGGTAGACACAAAACATAAATGCCACAACGTGGGAAGTAACAAAAATCAGGGGAAGTACGCGGCTTTGGGAAAGGAGAGTTCCCAATAACAACCGGGCAAGGGCGGAAACAAAAGGATAAACCTAATCCAAATGTTCAAACAAGAAAGAAAATCTGCAAGTACAGATTTACATTCCTTTCCAAGAAATTTTATGTCAAATCCAGCAGGAAAAACAGGCGCCCAGGCTACGAACCTAGGCACGTGCCAACCTATCAAATAGTAGGAAAAAAGAAATGCTAGCGCGTGCAAGAACAGTAAAATATTCGCTATAAATAAGTGAAGTAAAAAAGGGGAAATGTAGGAAAAGTAAAAGAGAAAGCGTCATCCTCTAACACCAAACATCTTAACAACAAAAATCCCAAGAAACTCCTAAAAGTCACTTTGAAGGAAGTTGAAGATGTTATTCAAAAGAAGAGTGCGATGGCACATAGGGCAGAAGAAATACAATCAGCTTTCAATAACAACACGTTGCTTACATACGGTTGTTTCCAAAAACTAATACATAGCCTAAACCTTTACCCACCAAACGAAAAAACGAAAGAAAAACATAAAAGCTAAGCAGACGCGGCGGCAACCAAAACATGTTCTTAAATGACTGCTAATAACAATTAGTCGCTCTTAAATGACGACTAATAACCCACATCCACGACCCTTCACAACATTCCTTCACCCAAAACCCGTTCCGGGAGCCTACCTGGACCATACGGCGCACCAAAGGTGGGAGTTTGTACCAATCAGACTCTCATTAGCCATTTGGAATCTTGAAAGTGCAGGCAGTTCCTCGCTAACCTTGGTCTTCACCAAGGGAAGAAGGAACTATATCACGGGAATTGGGTCGATGGGAGTGATAGAATGTGCAAAGAGGTGGGTCCCTAGGGAAGGGCAACAAAGGAGGTTAGGGGCAATGAATTGCATAAAGCGGCCCCTAATTAAGAAGAAGCTTCCCTTATAATGGCAAGAAATAGAGGATGAAAATTATGCCTTCATTCTTCTGTTGTTGCAACCCGGCCCCCAAGCAAGTGTACGTCTACCAATCCAGGCAGATCGGGTTGGATAGACTGGGTTTAAGGTAAAGATGACCAGCTTGCGGGTGCCGGGATAAAATAAGAAATTGCGCGGGTGGAAAGGCTATCTCACTAAAAGCCCTACCACTACCACGCAGAGGGGCGAATTCAAAAAAAAAGCTCCTTAAAAGGCCCATCGCACTTGTTGTATGCCCTACAGCATTGCAAACTCGCTGCTAAAAAGAATAGCGTACGAGGCGAGCATTCTAGCCCTTCAAGAAAAAATTGCAAGCCCCACAATTCCGCATGGAATCCCATCGGGAGAATAAGGCAGCTCCGCGAGGAAGCAAGCCGTCGGAACTCCTTCAAGAAAAAGGATAGCAGACAAGAAGAAGGACTCCGGACTCAGAAGAGAAAGCACAATACCCGCACCGGGGAGAGCCAGCGGAAAAGGACAACATCAACAAAAGCACATCCAGCCAGGACAGTCCTTCAAGAAAGAAAATTACAACTATTATAAACAAAACAACACATCACGGGTGATTACTAAAGCAGACTTCCGCAAGAACAAAGATAATTGCTGGAAATTTTCAAGAAGCATAGCTTCAAAGAAAAATGATGTCCGTCATCAAAAAAATTCTGGAAGAGACCCGGCTCCAGTGGCCATAAGACTCAGATAAAAATGGTAAGATCAATCAAGAATAGAGAAAATGTATAATGTATTTGAATTTATAAATTTTTGTAATGCATTTTGAAACATGTCAAATCAATAAAAAAGTGAAGATTAGCTACCTTCATTGTTTTATTTTTTCAATAAACTCATTTTGATTAAGTGCATAAGACGCGCAAGCACATGACTGGGCACGACCCAAAGAATGTTATTTCCAAATAACAAAAAGTTATCACGAATAAAAAAAAGGTGAACAACATAAATCACCAAAGTACATAAGAGGTATTGCAAGCCCAGTACTGGGGGAATAACCCAAAATTATTCAACAAAGCTATTACAAACGTGCATATCCGTATAACGTTAAAGTAATAGCACTGCACAAATTAAAAATAATGTGCACAAATACTATTAAAAACGTGCATATCCGTATAACGTTAGAATAATAGCGTTGCACAAATTGAAAACAATGTGCATAGAGATTATTAAAAATGCGCATATCCGTATGACGAAAAGATAGTAGTACGGCATAAGTTAAAAACAACGTGTAGAAACAAAAATAAAAAGGAAGGTTGCACGCAACCATCATAAACATTACAAGACATAGAATACTAAATATTGTTCAAGGAATTACAAACATCCAAAAAACAAAGTAAACTAGTTTCTCTCCAAGACAGTTGCACTTACTTCGGGTTCAGACAGAGCGGAAGGGACCTCACCCACTTCAGGGTGCGGATCATCTGCAACATTAATCAGAATGCTTGTTCCTCCAACATCATAATCATCGGTGGAAAGGGGCCTAGCAGGAACAGCGGAGACACTAGCAGGAACAAGCGCCATTAGCAAAGAAGTAGTTGAAACCAAAGCTGACTCACTAGTTGAAGGTCCTTTCACACCCATAACATTACGGACAGACAAAGGATCACCTAAACATTTGTAAACATCGGCAACAGTGGTCTGATGAGCGGTGAGACGCTTCCTAACTTGGTCAATCCTTCTCTGAACTACTTCCAGAGAACGAGACAATGAACCAATGCCAATAATGGCGCTAGTCTCCCTATTATAAACAGGAACCACAAGTTTTTCAAGGTCAGGCTGTAACTCGGCAATCATAAGAGCATTCGCATGCGGCCCCTCAACCCGAAGAATATCCATAATCTCCACAATTCCAGCATCCTTATTAGACTTAAGGGTGCAAGGAAAACTCTACATTGGCAAGGGCCAACACGGAGGATAGATAATAAGCTTCCGCACAAGGATCATACGCATCAAGATCCAGAAGCTCTTTTTTCTCCCTGCCATGAATAATACCTGCCGCCAGACCAACTTGCATGCCTTTATCAATGGCACGGCAGATAACTTCCGCCAGCGCTGTAGAATAATCTGGAGAATTCAAACACTTGAACAAAGCAAGGCTCATACCATTAGTTAACAACCAGCGCCGACTGGATAAGAGAGTAAGAAAGCGAGGATAAAACTCCTCATCAAGGTGAAGGGATAACGCAGATAAGTCAGCAACTACTGAATCAACCTTTTTCATAATCGCAGCCGATTTCACATCTTGAATTTTACCAAACTCTTCCATCAAGACATCAAAAGAATGAATTTGACTACGAGGCTCGGAGCATGAAGCCTCTAAAGCATGTATCTACAAACATGAAAAGAAGAAGCAACAAAAAGTCAAAAAGACAACGGAAAGATAAGCAAGCGGAAAAACTGCCAAAAAATACTGATACATACCTGTCCTGAAAGGTTAGCATTCTAAGATTTAAGTATAGCAATTTTAGCCTTCAGGGTGGATGACTTACTATCTTTCTCACCGAAAGACAATTGAAGATCCACCAGCTCAGCCCGGAGAGAATCCCGGACCTGCTCAAGGGCAGAATTTTGATTCTTCAAAGAAATAACTTCCGCAGCAAGAGCTACAGAAACCCCAACAGTAGGAGCCAACTCCTCAGAAGATACAGCCTTAGCAGCTTTAGCCTTAAGGGTTGAAATCTCCTTATCCCTCTCCTCTAACAAAGATGATAGGCGCCTCCTCTCCATCATATTATACTCCAAGCGCATGCGGACTTCAGAGCTAAAACATACTTGTCGCGCCGTAGCAACATTGAACTCAGCAAGAAGGCCATCATACCCCATCTCATGTATAGAAGAAAAGTAACAAGGAGGAGCAAACTCATCCACCATACCACGACATTCATCAGAATCATCAAGGAGTGAGTTCTTGGCAACACTCCACTTCGAAACATAAACACAAGACGAAGAACTGGAATCTGCATCATCAACGGCACGGATATCCCCAATCGAGATATCGCAATCAGAAAAGTTGTCAAGGATGGGGCGAGCACCGCCAACAGAATGAGAACTATCAGGAAGAGAGGAAGGGACATCCATTTTTTCCTTCTCCTTTTCAACGACAGAAAGGACAGTAGTAACGATAACATCAGTCATGACTGGCACAGGAGCCCTGCCAAAAAACAAGCAACAAACAGAAAGTTAGCAAAAGCAAGAAGAACAAAGGCATCACATAAAGACAAAAATCAAATAACAAACCTGAGAGGGGAACCATCAAGATGAAGCAAACCAGAATCAGATTCAGTAGGTGTTCCAGCTTCATGAACAGGAGTAATTGATAATCAAGGAGAAGAAGAAGAATGAGTGGGTAAAGCATTCAAACAAAATTCAGGACATTGAGTACTTTGAGCAAACAACTTCTGAATAGATTCCGAAGACTTACCACCAGTGGAAGCTCTACCGGAATCTATATGGTCACTCACTAACTTTTTAGGAGGATAAGTAAGATCGGTGCAATCCTTCCTTCTCTTTTTTCGAGAACCTGAAGCTACATCACAAGTAGACGCTGAAAAAGTCCCCAAAAGCAGCCTCAGACATTAAAAGACCAGCTTCAGTAGCAGAATGAACAGGTTCCGCAACATTCACATCCACAGAATCATCACCTAAATGAGAAGCCCCGGCTCCGGAACCAGCACCCACATTTTCATCAACCCCCAATTCATCACCAGAAGATGGAGGGGCAAGAGAAACAGTCCGGTCATTCGTAAGTTCCAGCAATTGAGGCTCATTTTCATCTCGCGGTCGAGTACCAATCTTTAACTTCATGGGGTCCTTCACTTGAACTAAGGATAGCAAATCCATCACTGCAAAAAGTAGAAGAAAAGAACCACGATTTAGACTACACAAAAACAAAATAACAAGTGAAGAGACACAAACATAGCGTACCCAACCTGATCATTTTCATCATAAAACTTAGGATAAGAATCCGCATTCAAAGTATAATTGCGGCTTAACCCAACCAAGCAAAGAAAGGGTCCCTGATTGGGTCTGAACCGTCAGGTTTTATCACACAAGCTAACCACTTGTGAATGGTCAACCGTAAAAAAAACTTCAAACAGCTCAGAAACAATGCAATTAAGATCTGGAGAGTACAGTGTTTTCTCAGGTCGTTAAGTCCCAACGAGCTGTACGATTAAATCTAAACGTGTAGTGATCGAGTGATATTGAATGGGAAAAAGTTATGATTTAGAATAATTATACCTAAAGAAAAAGTTTGTAAATTACAGGGGCTTAAATGCAAATTAAAGAAAATTAAAAAGCTAAAATATATTAAATAAACGCTATCACTATTTTTAAAATGATTTTTCTTGATTTATAAAACAAAATAACTTAAATAAACTATTTTAATTAAAACGTAAACCTAAATTATCTAAAAACGTGACCTAGAATGAAAACGTGTGTTATATGTAAAAATTACGCGAGTGCGCAAGAAAAACGTAAAATTTGTAAAATAAAAGTCCTACGAGTGTAAAAACAATTTTCTTACTTACTATATGACAAAAGAAAATTTTAGAAAAAAGATTTATATTTTTTTGACTTTTATATTTTTTATTATGAATTAAATACTATTTTAGACTAATTAAATGATTAAAAATACTAAAACTATTAAGAAAAATCTGAAACTTTTTTATAAAATACTTTATACTAATACAAGGCTAGGAAAAATACAAAAGTTGAAAAAGCTTGCTTTAATAAGCTGTAAATAAGCTAAAGAGTACGAATAAGCTAAAATGGAAAACAAGACTTATGTATTAAATTGTGCAAAGTTAAACCAGTCAAAGACCCAAGGGCAACTGGTAATGTGTGTGTGTGGTGAGCTGGGTGGCTAGGGTTCGAATCCCAGCAACTCCCTTTTTTGCAAAATATTTTATTTTTGGATTTTTCTTTTACAAACTAATTAAGCTAATGATAATAAGCAATTTTTACAACTGGAACTTTTTACAAAAACAACCAATAAGCTCTGAATTAGCTTAAGATTTCTTAACAGTTGAACAAGAATTGGAAATAAGCAAAAGTATTAAGCCAAGTGGCCAATAAGCTATTCAATAAGCAAAAGGAAACTGGAAATAAGCTAAATAACTTGTAATAAGCTAAATTAACAACTGAAAAGCACATTTAATAAGAAATAAGCACTGAACAATATCAAATAAGCTTAAGCTTAACTGGTTGCACAGGACACTTTTTAAGTTTCTAGTCAACTTTAAGCTTATATTTAAGCACTGAAATAAGCTAAGAAATGAAAATAAGTACTGTAACTAATAAGTATACCAGTTAAGCTTTCCAAAATTCTAATTTACAAAGATTGGCTTCCACTAATAAGCTTGTGACTAGCTTTTGAAAAACTTATAAACACTGACTTATTGGTGAACTAAGTTAAATGGACACAACTAAAAGTAATAAGCAAACCTACCAAATAAGCTAGAAAATGAAAACTAAGAACTGGAATAAAGAGATGGGTGGGTTGGCTTTCCAAAAACCCAAAATACATAAGCTATAGCTAACTAATAAGCTCTGTGAGAGCTTGAGAAATAGGCTAGCAACACTGTGCACAGGGCATGCTTTTTGAAAAAGGGTTCAAAAGAAGCTAAGTAATAAGCACTGAATAAGCTGATTAAAAGTGAACTAATATTTTTCTAATTAAGTTAAGCAGCTAAACTTTAATATCCCAAATGCATATAGATTAAATCTTAATATTAAGCACACACTAAAATTCTAAAGTTTATTCAAAAATTGTAATTAGGAAAATTTTGACTTTTTAAATTATGAACCAGTTTGACTTTGATGAGATTCTAATGATCCTAGATGATCTAATTTGGTGTATTAAGCTAATGTGAGACTGATTTAGGCTAGATAAACAACTTTAAAACTAGTATGCATGATTATGAAACATATATTTCTAACAGTTATGAGTTTAAGAGATTTAAAAGCTAACTTTGACTTTTTTAACAAGTGAGGCCTAGTTTTTATGGTTTAACTGAGATATTAGGACCTAATATGACTTATAGCAAACAAGAACAAAGGCTTGAACAAACTCTAACATGGTTTACACAGTGAATCCAAACACTACTTTAGTAAACTGTTTTGAGCTTTTTATCACTAAAACAAGATTTTAATCCAAGAAAACTATAAATTAACTTGTACTAACTATGTTTAGACAAGATTAAACTAAAATTAACAAGAATTAACCACTAATACTAAGAAATGCAAATTATGAGAAAATGGCTTACAAATGGGAATTCAAGCATAAACAGAGAACCAAGGACTAAGATCACACCCTATAGCTTTCCACAAAGCTCTAAACCCAAGGGCAATCCTGTATTCACCCTGCTCCAGCTTTGACCTTCATTTCCATGGATTTTTTTATTTTTCACTAATTTATTTGTATTTTTGGTATTTTTGCTTTTGACTTCTAAACTGACTTTTATGGGTTTCTAATAGCTTACATAAGCTATATAGGAGCTTATGTGATCTTATGAGTCCAAAATAACATCTACAAACAACATTTGAACTTATTGAGATTTTGAACAAGTAAAATTGCATAAACTGAAATTGAGACTTAAAACTATAATTGATGTTCACAAAAGCTTTATTGTACACTGAAAACTTGAAATACAGAGCTTGAAAGCTAAAACATACACTGGAATTTAAAATTAAGCTAAGACGACATAAACTAAAAATAAATTACACTAGTTATTCTTCACCTCTGCTTTTCCTTCTTCTTTATAGACTTTTGAGACTCCCCACATGCTTCTGAGTTTTTCCCACCACCATTGGATCTCTGTAACACATCTTAGCCTTTGATTTGCAAATTGGCGCCAAAAGGTGAACAGTGGCAGGTTATTTGCATTAATGAAGTTTGGGAGATAGTGGAGGTGGAAGGGTAGTGGGTAGACAGCTGGGAGAGGTGGTAGACAGGTGGTGGTGAGGTGGAGAGGTGGGGAAAACCACTGGTTTTGGTTTAACAGGCTTGGTGAAGGAGATGAACAGTGTTTGTGGTTTTGGCGGGTTTGACCAAATTTGACCGAATTGATATTAATAAAGGGGGGTCAAAATGGGGGGTTGGCAGGTCAAGTGGGGTTTTGGACTGGATTAATAACAAAGAAAGGGTCCGTTTGGTTTATTATCATAAGGACCAATTTTGCAATTTATCCAAACATGAGGGGCTGAACCTGTAATTTCTCCAAAGTTATCACAAGGACCAAACTTGACAAAATTTAACAGTACAAGGACCATATTTGATTATTTTCCATTTTTAAATATCCAAGGACCAATTTTGACACTTTTGTAAAGTTGAGGGACCAAAGTTGTAATTTTGCAATTTTTAAACTTTGAAGGGTTTGTTTTGACAACTTTTGAATCCCATGGACCTTAAATGATATTTTTCTTTATTTTGATTTACCAGGGACTATTTTTGACAACTTTTGAAACTTGGGGGACTAAAACTGCCAATTATGCAAACTTGATACGTTTTTCATCTGATTTTGGTATTTTGCATTTAAAACACATAAAACACTTGTTTGTGATATTTTTATCATTTTGATGCATTTCTGAGTGTTTTCAGATGTTTTTGGCATTCTAAATGGTACAAAAATGATGAGTATTTAGACACTCATCAGTCCCGGAAATTTGTGAAATGGAGAAGCATAGGAACAAGGGAAGCAAAGTTCCCAGCATCAAATTCATTATCCCTAGGAGTAGCGTCCTTAGGAATGCTCTTTCCGTCATGCCAGGGATAAATAACAAGACAAGTAAAGGAATCGACCCAAAAGAAATGATCATTCCAACTTTTAAGAGAGTCAATGGGTTTAGTATAACAAACACCATGACTATCAACTCGTTTACTAAAGGACACCGACCATTGTTTTTAGACTGAACATAAAAACACCTAAATAACCCAACTGAGGGCTCAACACCAAGGGCAAAACAAAGAATCTCAAACCAAGAAACTTTAGCAACACCAATAACAGAAAGTTGCGATATGTGGATGCGATAGTAATTAAGGATGCGATAGTAATTAAGGATGGACACAAGGAATACAGAAAAGGGAAGACAGAAATTAGCATATTCAAAAAAGCAGGTATATACACCAATTTTTCCATTCGGCGCCTCTTGAATGGTCTGGTCAGGCCCAGGCAACTCCGGGTGAACAAATTGCGGAATAGAATATTTAACACAAAAGCGATCAAGCGGCCCTTTGTGAAAGTTTAGACTTAGCGCATGCAAAAGTACCCATAACGGAAGAAAAAAGGAATTAGACCCTAACCTGGAAAAGGAACCTGGAAGACAGAAGCAATCCAAGGAAGATAGATCGAAAGAAGGTGGATGTAACGCTTGCAAATGAAGAACAGTAAAAGGAAAAATGGGGCAGAAGAAAAATGAATAGTATTTATACAAAGGGAAGGCTAGCGTCAAAGAAAACCCTAAGGAAGGACACGCGTCAAAAAATAACCCGATCCAACGGTCAGTAATCAAAAGGACAAAGCAAGGCTAGTGGTAGGGCGGATGGCCCACCGGATCCAATCAGTCAGAACATGCAAGGCCAAGAATTAACCACGCTACATAGTACGCAAAACAAGAAGGAAAGCGTCATAACGACGCTCCAAAGGTGCAGATTAGAAATGGTTCCGTCAAGCTTAAGTCTAGTAACATTCACCGCAATGCGACAAATGTCTGCATGCAACGAATACACTAGACTGGGGGGACTTGATGACGAAGCAATTCCTAAGAAAAGGGAGCGTCAGAAGGACACTTTAAAAAGTCTGGAAAGGAAAAACAGAAGGACACTTCCTAAGAAAAGGGAGCGTCAGAAGGACATTTTAAAAAGTGCTTAAAGGAAAATCGCTTAGTCAAGTCAAGTCTAGTAACATTCACAGCACGCGACAAGTATCTGCACGCAGTAAATACTCTAGACTGGGGGGACTTGATGACGTATAGCATGTATAGCAGGCCTACTGGGCCTAATCAATGCTATCCACATACTGGTCCCAGTCCCAACAACGAGAACTACTACGAACGTTGGACCAACAGTAAGACCAATAACGAAATTGGCTATAGTCCAGACTAAAAGACGCACGCATGATACTTAGCAGACCGAAGGTATCCTGTGTTCGCATCCGCTATTAACACGGAACATTGTCCGACAAGGGTCCGGCTCCAGCAGCTAACTACTATATGCGAGTAACCAGGAAACCCTAGCGGTAAGTCTCGCCTATAAAAGGGACTCTAATCCTCATAAAAGGTACAACTTTCTCTCTCATAATAACACACACATACTCTTACTTCTCTGACAAGAATGTGTACTTACTCTCACGCCGAAGTCTAATCGTGTGGTCCGTCCCCACGGTAAGGCTTACGGTTTACTTTTTCTTGTGCAGTGAATTCAATCAAATTACTTGAATTAGTATAAGATCAGCCCACCTACAACTTGTTAGCCCAATCCAACAAGCAATACTAACACCCATTACAACCCGTCACACTTTTTGTACTAACAATAGATTAGTTAAGAAATTATGTAACACGCATTTTATGTTTTCCATCAACGAATATTAGTTTCTAACTTTTTTTATTATTATAAAGTGCTTATTATGATGTTTATTAAATATTAAAAAAAACTAATGTATGAAAAGGTGTTAACTAATTAACTTTAACTATATCGAATGATTTTTTACACATAGCATCACATAATTCCAGCTTTAAACATAATAGAATCTGTTGCCTCCCTTGTTATTTCCATCGAATTATAATACAAACTCAAAATACTGCCATGCATGCAGCTAAAAACCAACTCTTTTGACGTTAAATCCTATTAAATGCATGTTCGATTTTGTAACATTTTCATAAAACACAAATGTTATTTCTGAGTCATCCTTCAAGATTTTGTATTTTTAAAAACTAGGAATTGTCGATTTTTATCCAGCCGTCTTGGTTTGATTCTTTCGCTGCTCCTCGATAATGCATCAACAATAAACCGTTATTCTTGTATCTATGCACTCGTGTCATGATCGAAAGAAATCTACCTATATATAAACCATTTAATATAGGATGAACAAAGTGAAAACTTCGGTATTATAAAACAAGATTTTGTCAACTCGGGAATTATAATTGTGTGATTTTGTTTTATGCTGCCTGCGGACTTGAAATAATCGTTCATTTATGTATTTTTGTTACATTTAGTTTGTGTCTAATTCCAAAATGAACTATGAGCCAAAAATCTCAATCCTATATTTAAAAGTGTGATTTTTCATTTCTTTCTTCTCTCTGATATATCAAAACTTAGATCGAACCTCAATCGAGGTTCTCTTATGGTTGTATGGATTTGATCACTGAAAAATCTGAAGCAAGTCTAAGAAGGCGTAACTCATTTAGCACGGTAAGTGATGCTTCAAGTACCATTGTTAAAAGACGGCGAAGGTGTCCATCTATGCTAGCGTTGAATGAGCAGAAGATAAGTAGTGATGAAAACCAGCTTCAGACATCAATGCCGCCACTTGTTGATCAAGCAAGTAATATTGTGACGCCCACAACTCCTACCACCCCTACCACTCCGACAACAGTGAAAAGAAGCTCAAAGTTTCGAGGAGTCAGTAGGTGCGAAAAAGTTATTAATGTATTAACAAACTTATGCAGCAAGAAGGGGACAGTTTTGAATTTTCTGATGCAATATTTAGAGTTCAGAAAAGCTTTTCCTAATGCATAGATTTCGGGTTTGTATTGAATATCAGGCATCGGTGGACAGGAAGATACGAGGCTCACTTATGGGACAAAGGGTCGTGGAATGCAACACAAAAGAAGAAAGGAAAGCAAGGTTAGATATGTTCTTGAGCACTCGAGTCATGTATCTTACCAGTATTCCCTTGGTTTATGATTACTAACCCGGTTTCTAAACTCCATGAATGATGCACCATGGGACAACTCTTGGAGGAAGCAGTTTATCTTGGTAAGATATAAATCAACATGAAATATCAACTTTTTGGTTTTATGTATGTCACATATGTTGTCATCATACATTTAGCTTCTGGAAAATAAGACACGGCCATGTCGGATTTGCTTAATCTTTTAGGGGCATATGATGAGGAAGAGGCAGCAGCAAGAGCATATGATTTGGCTGCGATAAAGTATTGGGGGACATCAACTTTCACAAATTTCCCGGTACTCTAAACATAATTATCATTGGGATTCTACAATAATTGGCATAAAGTATGAATTTCCAGTTCACTTATCTGCTGCAGGTGACTGATTATGTGAAAGAATTAGAAATAATGGAAAATACGACCAAGGAGGAGTACTTGGCTACCTTAAGAAGGTAAGGTCTTGAAAAATCATACATACATATGTGTATAATGTGTGTGTGTTGAGAGTGCAAATTGACTAAACTTACCCTTCGGTCATAGGAGAAGCAGCGGTTTCTCAAGAGGTGTATCGAAATATCGAGGGGTTGCAAGGTCACTCTAAATCTTTCCTATATACATTTTCCTTTAAAATTTTGTTGTGTTTTCAAAATTATCGAGTTATTATTCAACTTACTACTAATTTAACCTCAGGCATCATCATAATGGTAGATGGGAAGCAAGGATAGGAAGGGTGTTTGGCAACAAGTATCTCTACCTTGGCACATATAGTGAGTTCCCGTTTACCTTTTACATTATCGGAACATGACATAATGGTTCGATAACTTTACCATTTGTAGGTACTCAGGAGGAAGCTGCTCATGCTTATGATATTGCAGCAATAGAATACAGAGGAATAAATGCAGTAACAAATTTCGACTTGAGCACATACATAAGATGGCTAAGAACGGGTCCCAGCTCTGTTACGGGAGGCGGCCCCACTCAATCCCAAGACCAACCACTGCCACAAACCGCTACCACTAACAACCTTAATACAATCATTGAGGAGCCTCAATTTACTTTCGGTTCAAGTTCATTACCATTAGGACTTAATTCCCGAAACCAAGCACTTACTGACACAAAGATGCTAATGACCGATTCTGATAGCAATCACGACTCATCACCTTCGCCTTCTGCATTAAGTCTCCTCCTTAGATCATCCATGTTTAAGGAACTTGTTGAAAAGAATATAATTGCTGGAAATGAAGAACATGATACTAAAGAGATAATGAAAACCGAAGGGAATGAATTTAGAGGGATGTATTTTAACGGTATGTGTCCTTCGAAAGTTGTTATGGATGTAGATGAGGAAGAAGACGCGAAAGATGAAATGCCATTGTTTAGGAATCCAACCCAGTCGTTATGGAACGGTTCTTTGAACATGAATAAACCGTCTAGACACTAACCGTCGTGAAGAAAATGGGTTTGCTTCCTTATTAACAAATGTAGAAACATCTGGTTTGGAATAATGGTTTTTGAATGTACACATTATGAATAAATAAAACTTCCTAGGAACCAAACTTGGTTCAATGATAACGATCCAAAAACTACTAATGTAAACATGTACAAAAAATCATAATCTTTACGATTTGCTATGAGACAATGCATATTCTATCATTAAGGGCATGTTTGGTACGACGGAATGGAAAAGGTAGAAAGGGAATAGAGCCCTTTCTGTTGTTTGGTAGCTGCGAAGAATGGAAACGGAGAATCAAAGTTCCATTCTCTTTCCATGTTATCATTTCCCTTAAAAAAGTAAATAATGAAGAGAATCACAAATTTACACGCATCTCATTCCACGATGCATTCTCCGTTAGAATCAATTAATCCAATATAACCTTGGTCAAATAAATTGGAAAATCACGTGAGTGGCACATTTCTTTTGATTTATGTTGGACCCACAAACCCTAGCTATCTACTCTCTACAATTTTATAGTCATCTTTTTCATATCGTCTCCGGCGTCTCAACTGTTACTGTCTACTCATCTTTGTTGACATCATCTTATTAAATGTGAAACTCATCCTTGATATCACATAAATAATTTCTCCATACACAAACAAAAATCGTTCAACTTTTGAAAGTTATCTACATTTATTAACAAAATTTCATGGGTTTTGTTTTTATTTACCGGATATTACCCACAATAATCCATATTTATACAAAAATTCGTTCTGCAAAGAATTAAACAAATCATTTGAACCAAGAAGAATAATAACATATTTAAATGAACCAAAATATGTATGTTTCTAGTCAGATGTCATGAACTTTGGGATATATGATCATTGTATATATTGTCGTTTGTTATTTTCTTTTTGTTATATATGCTTCTTTATATGTTTTCTTCATAATATTTGTAACAAGTATATTTCATTAGTTGGTGATGATATCCGTTCATGAAAGCTAATAAAATGTGTGGGGGTATTCTCATTCCACTTCGTAACAAAGCCAAACGAAAGATTCAATTCTCGGGTCTCTTTCTCTTTTAGGTTGTCATATTTTACCAAACAATTGAATCACATTTTTTTCCGGAACTGATTCTCTTTCTTTACGTTTCCATTCCTTACTACAATTCCACCTTATTTGATTCTCGGTACCAAACACCCCCTAAGAGTCTCAAGATTTGTTCCAATTCCCTTATCTTTTAGCGTAGATAACCATATTATATTGTCCACACCTTTCAAACATTGAACCTGGCCGCAGTCATCCTGTTTCACACCAAAATCATAACAAAATAAATTTGTAGAGGCATATAAGAGATGCACTATTATTACAACAACAATACAAGTCCTTTAATATGACGATGTAGAATGCTGTATGCATTAAAAATAGACTTTGCAAAACGTTTAACCCATTCTCAGTTTAGGTAACTATTTTATTTGACCCATTTGACTTGTTTGAGATGAAAAAATGACTCAAATCAACCCAGTCATAAATAGAAGGAAGAATTTGCCAACTATGGTAAAATAGAAATGAATACGTTAAGGGCTTACATGAATATGGTAACTGTCGTTAGTTAATACCTGTTTAGCATTCTCATGTTCATATCTGACTTAAACATGCGATCTTCTATGACACCATTTGTTAACAACTCATTAGCATAATTTGGATCTAATAAGCTAGAAATTTGCCTGTTACCCTGCAGAATATAAGATGATATCAATATAACGTAGAAACGAATTTTTTATATGTTTTTTATCATAACATAAGGTTAAATTGTTTCTATATCGAATTACAACATATAACTAGTACAAGACATATTTAAATATCTAAGAAACATTAGTGAAGTCCAATTAGACGAAGCTGTTTTTAATATCATACACAAACGAAAAAATGTGAATTGAGGTACAACCTGTGCCCTGCTAGAGATCGTATTTTCATTATCCTTGTTGCACAGGTACCACACACCAGCATTAGTTAAATTCTGTTTGCAAAAAAACAGATTAACTTTATCCTCAAATACAATACTATAAAAAATTGGTCATGAATGTTGTTTTCTTTGGGATTTTAAAAAATACAGTAGCTGGCTTACCATTCTTTCATCTATAGTCATTACCCTTCCATCCTGCAGCCCAAAGTATAAGAAAAATTAACAAAGTACATAACAACGTGATATCTCAAAAACAATATGTAAACAACCAAAGAAAACACACCATCTGAGATAATCTGTTACATAGTAATTCCACTTCATTGCTCGCAGAGCTAAGCTTATCACGAACTTCACTCAACTGTTTGACAAGTTCAAAAAATAAATTATACTTTCTTTAAAGTTTAAACCTCTATTTGTGGCTAACAAATGTACCTGCTCTAGATTTAACTTCGATATCTCAACTTGTTTATCCATTCTCCCATCCAACATCTCAATCCTCTGAATTAAATGCCTCTTTGCTGCCTGATCAACGAAAGCAACGATGAAAAATATTAAAAAAATAATAATAAGCATAGATATAACCGATCTGATATATATAAATAAAGGTACTCTTAGATTTAAGTAGGAACTTACAGCAATGGCATCTGTAACTTGTTCAAGACTATTTGTCAAATTTGATACCGTATTTGCCATATTATGCCTTGTCACATACATGAGGTCTGAGAACGTAAGACGCTAAAACACAATTTGAAAAAAGTATCAAATTTGAAAGCTCGTAAAATGTGCGTGATTAAAGTCAACAAAAGCTCAAATCAATCATACCTTCCACCACATGTATCCATAACCCGCTGCACCCAACGCAATCACTGGTCCCACCAGAGATGTTATACTGACTGCATAAATGAATAATATTAGACATGAGTAGCATATACAATTTAAGAACTTTATGACATAAAATGACTAGAAAAGTATGTATAAATAATATACCGCTAGAACTTTCATTTACAACAGTGATCGGGCGTGGTGATGCCAATTGACGAACTTCCGTTGCTATCCGGCGAACCTGTTTTCTTTATCTATGTTAGCATTTAACTTGAAAACAAACATATCTTAATA
Organism: Chrysanthemum makinoi; assembly: GCA_910596185.1. Classification (NCBI taxonomy): domain Eukaryota; kingdom Viridiplantae; phylum Streptophyta; class Magnoliopsida; order Asterales; family Asteraceae; genus Chrysanthemum; species Chrysanthemum makinoi. Next base: position 174,389,262 of record OU343222.1, read on the forward strand.
AAAGAGCATGTACATTAACAACTACAGAATGAAGTATATTTACTTGGTTAGTAATTGCATCGGCATATTCATCATCAGCTCCATTGCGTTGCTTTCCTACATATTCTTTCACTAATGACTGCCCAATATTTGAAGTCCATCAATATCAAAACAGAAATAAAAAAAAATAACACTGCAACTAAAATTCAGTCACTTGACATCATACAAGATAATAGTTGATAACATATACCTGAAGTTCACCCAAAAACTCAGCTAGCTTGCCATTTTTAAGCAGAATCGCACCGGTGAACCCTGCAAACAAAACACATTCATACAATTATATTCTCATCAGTTCACTGCATTGTTTACAGTCTTACAACCATTCCAAAATTGATAACAAGTAAGTTTATGGAAATAATAAATCATTTTATAATGACCATGCTAGTTTGGTTCATATACAAACAACTCATTTTCACTTCAGTCTTCAGAGTCACGTTTATGGTAAGGTGACATCCATAGCATTTACCTCGCAATGCAAGTGAAAGTTTGCTGAAGAATAACATCCACAATGTTGTTCAATGGATTGGCATATATAGAGTCATCAGTTAATCTCTGTAATGTATTGAACCATACAGATTTCAGTGGAATAACGCATTAAAATCCATAGACTTTGTGAGTTTGTAATGAGCAAGTTTATATAAAGTAGTGATCAATAAATATCTGATGTAGTACTGCTACGCGACCGTAAAGTTCAAAGCATTGGAAATGCTCTAAGAGCCGTGAAAACAAGTATAAGCCGTCAGATGGCATGATCCAAAGTAAAAGTAAAACAACGGCAATTCACTTCCGCATTTGTCACACTCACATAACAAAAAAAACAAGTGTCCGTGCGTGGTTTAACCAAATATTGTTGTTCTCACCAGAATACGCAAAAGACATATATACCAATGTACTACTGTATACAACTCCCTGCTAATGATCATAGTAACTTAGTCATAACAATGACATCAAAAATGGTAAATCCACCTATATAACCACACATATAATAGAACATCAATTGATTAAAGATGCACGATACAATCGAATTCATCATTGAAGAGTATAATAATTGTTGGAATAAGAAAAAACCTGCTCCCATTAAAAGGAAGATCTTTGATAAACCTAGTCCAGTTTGCATAGCCATATTTTTGTGTCTTGCAAGTGTAATCAAGCCCTACGTTTTGAAATGGTGTTGTTTTAGGTTTAAGGTTGTGGTTATGTAGATTTATTAGGCTTGTTTACGTTACATATTTGTTTCTATTATGGAAAAAATATTGCCTATTGGAAAAAAATATATTTCATTTAAGATTTTCTAAATTTATTACTCGTTTTAAACTTGTAAAAAAAATAACATTATTATGTTTACCATGAATACACTAATCTTATGCACTTTCCATAATGTGGTAAATCTCTTTCTTTGACAAGTCATTTTGTCAATTTCAGTAGTTTGATAGGTGTCATTTAGCACTTGGAAATTGTTAACACATTCTGAAATGAGTCATTCATGTTTCGTTGCATCAGTATCGCTTCACGAACGAACAATGGTCGCAGACCAACAACAAAAAATTAAACAAAGCAAGTGAATAACTTTTATTTCAGCAAAACATCAGCGTTCAAAACATCAGCGTTGTAATAGTTTGAAAGGGCCATCTAAACCTTTGCATATAGGAAAATACATATGCTTACATGATATAAGGTAGAATCAGTCGTCTAAAAGACCTAACAAAAACACGTCCATTGACGCACTTATGGCGATTTACTATCCGTAAACACAAATTAACTAAAATCTGTGAAACCAAACATTAAGCATGACTCAAGTATTGCATAATATCATCACGGATAACTCCATTAATCCCATATCCCAACTTATAACTGTCGGAGTTTGATACCAATTGTCTATATTGTATATTACTTGCCAAAGGATTCCGACGCCTCAACAACTTTGCAACCGTTGGGTATGTTGTATGCCAAAGGTTCCTAGAGGAGGTAACCAAACGCCTACCAGTTTCTCGATACCGAAACCCCCCCAAAGTTTTCTGGCGATATGCCTCAAGCAACTGTCTGGTTGGCAATCTTGTTGTGCTACTAGCAGATTGGATACGAGTAGGACCCACTGCTCGTATCTGAGCCGCTGGTTTCATCTTGTCAAGCCACCTGAGAACCCAGTTTCCCAAATTTCGACCAACTTCTAGGTCTCTTTTTTGTACCTCACGGTGAATCTTCAGTGTTGCATCAAAAACAGTTCTTGTTCTCCTGTAATCAAAAAAGAAAGGGCGATTACTGAAGCTGTTTTGAATATTTATTTAGCATGTTAAAGCTATATATACTCCCATGAGTATTAGGATCAGTATTTACCGACAGTAAGAGTTGTAGGACCCAAATAGCATACATAATAGTTCTGTGGTTCAACAATCCGCCCACATCACAATCTAATATTTTTATCTCGACTGTCAATCATAATATTAGCTTAAAGTTAAAGAATCTTCACTATATAGCTCCATAGGCTAGCATACTTAACTATAGATCTCAATTATCTTGAATAAATTAGGATAAACCAGAAAGACCGGCTATATACCAACTTATTATACACATAAGGATGTCCAATGACTTGAACAACTGCTATTACAATACGCAAACACATTAATCATTCGCATCAACAGTTATCATTGGAAAAGAACTAATCAAATGTTTTAGCAGTAATCATAAACTACAAGTTATAAGGTTGTTATAGTGAAAAGCTAAACTTAATGTCATACAAAATAGGCAAGTTTTCTTTTAAAAAACTTCACGTAAATAAGTTTGACCTTGCAGAAAATGTAGCTGCTTGTATGTGCTTGGCTTAAAAAGTTATGCAGGAAATGTAGTTAGTTCAGAAGTGTCTTTCCATTGGTGAGTTTGGGAATAGCTATAACCCACATGATGATGCCTTACAATGGGTTCAATAGATCATTCAGATGCAGAGGAAGCAATTTAATGATCTACTCTACACTTATTGTTAAGGAAATCTAGTCACGAGGTTATGGTTTTGGTGAATATATGGTGAATATGGACTGTATGGGATAGCAGCTGCTAGGTTGTCTGTACAATTTTAGCATCTGGTTTTTGTTTTCTTGTTTGTGGTATGTTTGTTATTAGATTTGTATAAGGAAGTCGGGCCTGTCCAATCTATCCTTTTATTTGTTGCATAGCTTTGAAGTGTTAATATATATTCACCTTTTTCACCAAAAAAAAAAAGTTTGACCTTGCAGAAGTTTGCTACATAAAATCAGTAATAGTAATGTTACTATTAGTCTATTCTCAAGTAACAGATGATGATAGATAAACAATACTGAACAATTCTTACAATAATCTACCCTATAATGATCTAAAAGTAATCAGATAGCATATACCAGCAGGGTGCTACTAAGAGAGATTGTTATTTGTTACTAAATTTGTGCCCCAGCAAATAAGCATGATCAGGTGACATGGGTGTGGATGGATATGCTCTGTGAAAAAAGTCTGGATGGATATGTTCTAATAAATTTTCTCGATAAGCAAGGCATCATGAAGGTTTGCAGATAGATATATTTCAAAAGAAGAGGAGTCTCATCAATGATGCTTTTAAGGTAGTCTCCGACACACAACACATGAAGCCGTGGAAATGTCACAGGGGCTCGCGATGTAAAAGATTCTTGTTGCAGATTTGCGTTATAAGTTATAAGGAGGTATATGGATTATGTGTTACATGTGCTAGAACTACTACACACTTACATGTATTGTACTCATATAAGCATCTGAGCATATTCCCCTGCGATTTCTTAAGAAGCTGCTAAGCGGTTGCTTCTTCTGTTATGTATTAACTACTCGTCACTACAGTGTGCTAATTTCCGTCACTTAACTTACTGTCTGGCATTATTCTATGTATTAATGAAAATAAGCCAATAACTAATCTTAAAAGTCGGTTCAGTATAAAGACCAATAAATGAAGTACTGGCTATTTTACAATCAGCCATTTCTCCATAATGAAAAAAGTTCAAGTAGGTGCGAGTATCATGGAAATGATGATGGTCGTGTCTTTATAATCAAATAGAAAAACAGAAGATACTATGAGGATTGATTCAGCAATCAAAAGCTCGTGAACGTTGCTACAAAAATATAGGAAAAAAAATTGTGTTTTTCGTTCGAGTTTGGGTCTAATGATGCAGCAGCTATCAAGTGGAGATAACAATACTCAAATAGTAGCTATTATGAAAGATAAACAACGTAAGCAATTGGGCAGCTAAACTATGTGGGCATGTGGCTGTTACCTAACTACGGAAAGAGATATTGATTAGTGATGCCCTAAGCTAGTCTGCAACTTAATGCCAATGTGTGTGAAGCTGTTCGATTATACAGAGCAGATTTGATAGCTTAATATAATCGTCCTGATGTACGTTTGGGTGACTGTATTTTGTCTTCCAAGTTTCACCGTTTAAGCTCAAAGTTGATCAGCTAATAAGCCGAAAAAAATGAACTTAGTTGATTTCCAAATTCAAGTAACCCAAAAAAATAAGCTAACTTAAACAAGTAAAGTTAACAAAAACTATCCAGCTCAGTTAGTAATCCATCACTTATATTCAAAATTAATCAAACAACCCACATATCAACACATAAATGATAAATGCACTCATTTAAGGGAAAAAATAGTAGTAGTAGTAACTTTATTTATTAAATCAAATAGTTACAAATCTAAAAATATATATATCTCTATATATGATAAAATAGATGAGATAAATAAATACCCGTGAAGAAATTGACGGATCCTGGGGTATCTAGGGCTAACGAGACGACGTTGAATCCTTAAAGCATGTTTGTATGTCCTCTTTAATCCTAAGAAATAAGCTGTTCCTAATGCTATTTCCCATAACACCATTCTTCTTCTTGTTTATTTATTATTCAAAGATCTATCTAACTTTGGGTTAATATAACGGTTGTTTCTTGCTTCATTGCGTTCGTGTCTATCACGATACCTTTTTTATTCTTTTTCGTTTTCCCCAAGGCACTAAGTAGATAAGAGTGCTTTTTAACTAGTGTTTTGTTATAGTTAAAAAAAAACTAGTGTTTTGTTGGTTTTGACTTTTGTGGGTTGGGCTTGGTTGACCCAGTTGGTAAGATAACAATTTCATGGGCTTAGCAAAACAAAGCCAATAAGAGTACTACAAGAATTATAACTAGTAAAAAGATTTCATATAATAAAGGAGTATATAAAAAGAGAACTGATTGACACACTCTAAAATTTTATTAGGATACATTATTGTATGCAGTAGATAGTTGTACATTAAATATAATATGTTTTAACCGCTATACAAGAGGTTTTCTCAATAAATTTTGTTAATACAAATATCATTATTGAACGTTATTTATATTTTATTATATTTACATAAGTTTTGTTAACGACAAAAGTAAATTTAATTTTTATAAAGCTTAAAGCTTGTCAAGATTAATAGATATTAAAACAAGCTTTTCAAATAATATCTTCATCACTCAAGCATTTACATTTTGATTAATCATATTATTGATATGACTCTAAACTATAATGTATGTGAAAATTTTAGATCAAGCATGTTTTAGTTTCTTAAAACAAAGCATTACATATGTATTTACATTTTAACATATTTCTAAAAATAGAAAACAACACATGACATCATGTAATGCATCATTGAAATCTCTAGAAGATTTCACTAGATATTTTGTGTAGATTTAGACTCTACATATCTTAAACAATATTGGATAGATATGCTTGACTTTGGAAAGATTTTGGTGATCTTGTTGTCGACTCCGGCGCACCAAATGTTTACACAGGCGGAACCCTTTTGAGGGATCCGTGGTCCGTGGTGCCTGTTGATCATTTTGGCTATAAATAACAAAGCCAAACCAAGTTGTTTCTCATCCCTTTCTAGCATATTCACATACATTCCTTCTCTCTAACATTTCTAACTCAGTTTCATATCATTATAGTGATTCTCTTTTGTAGCAAAGAAGATCAAGGCATATTCAAGCTTCAACGAGAAGTTGGAAGTCTTGTTTGTTTAGTGTTGTATGATCTAGTGTTGATTCATACTTCATTGTTGTATCAAACTATCATAATCTTGTGAGTGTGAGTGGAAAGAACTCGACATCTAGCTTAGTGTCGGAAATAGTGTACGCGAAGTGTAAAGGTTTCTCCGCCGGTGAAAGGAGCTTGTTGACTAGTGAAGTTAAACTCTCGAGTGTGAGACTCGGGGAGTGGAGTAGGGCAAGGAAAAATAGTCCTTGTAGACCGAACCACTATAAACAACTTGTCGTGGTTTGATTGTTTCTTTCCTTATTTACTCTTTATATATATTGCTTGAATATTGATTATCATTCACTAACATATCTAAGATCAATATCAATTAATCTTTCAAAACAAAGCTTTTAATCGGTAAACTATTCAACCCCCTTCTAGTTTTCCACAATTGGTACCAGAGCCTCGTTGCTCAAGAATTTCTAAAATATATTATATTTTATAAACTTGAAACGATCCATGGATTCCGAAAACTTTAAAGAAGGACAATCTATGCAAAGACCACCACTCTTTGAAACCAATGGATTTATCTATTGGAAAAACCGTTTTGAAACATATGTAAAATCAAAAGATATAGATCTTTGGTTTGTTATAATTAAAAGAGACTTTAGTTCTACAACAAAATATATTTTTGTTGATGATCAAAAGAAATTAATAGCTAAAAATAATGAAGCTAAAATGATGCTTTATAATGCTTTGCCTAGAAAAGAATATGAAAGAAATTTTATGTGTGAAACCGCTAAAGACATTTGGGAATCTTTGATTATTACACATCAAGGAAATTCACAAGTCAAGGATAACAAAATTGATCTCCTTGTTCAACAATATGAACAATTTGTTATCCCTGAAGATGAAACCATTGATTGTGGTTTTCCTCGCTTTAATACTATTATTACATCTCTTAAAGCACTTGATGAATCTTTTCGTAGTAAGAACTTTGTCAAGAAATTTCTTAGAGCACTCCATCCAAAGTGGAGAGCTAAAGTGACGGCTATTGAGGAATCAAAAGATCTCTCTAAAATGTCACTAGACGAGCTAATCGGAAACCTCAAAGTACATGAAATGGTGATGGAGAAAGATTCGGAGATCATCAAAGAAAAAGAGAGAAAGTCAAATCCGTTGCTCTAAAGGCAAGAACGGAATCAAGTGATGATGACGAATCTTGCTCCGATAGTGAGGATGAGGATTATGCCATGGCCGTTAGAGATTTCAAAAAGTTCTTTAGAAGAAGAGAAAAGTTTGTAAGGCAACCTCGAGAAGAAAAGAAGCCATTACGAAAAGACCGGGATGACAAAAAGGGTAAAGGTGAAAGAAAGTGTTTTAGATGCGGTGATGCAAGTCATCTAATAGGAGATTGTCCCAAGCCACCTAAAAGCAAAACTCAACGAGCTTTTGTTAGTGGTGCTTTGAGTGATAATGAAGATGATGAAGAATCAAGCAAGGATGAGATCGCTCTAATGGCACATGAATCAAACGAGGTACATTCCGACTCATTTTATTCCTCTATTGATGATGACACTTTGCAAAAACAATATAATCAATTGTGTGAGCTTAGTTTAAAAATCATAACTAAAAATAAGTTTTTAAAGACTAAAAAGGAATTTTTAAAAAATGAAGTCTATGAGTTAACAGAAAAGGCAAAACGATTAGAAAAGGGAAAAGCAAATGACGATGGTTGCAAATCATGTCAAGAGCTTAGTCTTGAAATAAAAAAAACTAAAGCTCACACAAGAAGTTCTAATCGAACATAATTCTAAATTTAAAAGGTTTAACAAAAATATTGCTTGTGCCGATGAAATAGTTAGAATTCAAAAACACCAGGAAACATGAATGGACTAGGATTTAATGAAGTATTAATTCCAAAGAGTCAAACCAAAATGGTCGAAAAAGACAAACAAAATGTCAAAACGATGCAAGATAACACGGACCGACGGACCCAAAAATAGGTTCCGTCCGTTGTACGTTTGGTGCCGTGGGGACTGCAGTAGGACAGAATGTTTGTAATACGGACCATAGTGAAATTGTCAAAGTAACAAAGAAAACCAAGGATAATGTTAAACTAAAACCGCTGTTACATCGGAGTAGGACTTGCTAGAAATGAATTTAGATCTAAAACTATTGAAAAACAATCTAAAACACCTATTGCCAAACGCCCCTTTCCTAAGAGCAACCACAACATACAATCCAACTATCAACATATAGGTTAGAATCAAAACTTCCCTAGACCATATCAAACTCCAGATTATATGCCATGGAACCCTTACCCATCATTTTCATATATGAACCAAGTAATCGGTATATTTAACCCAAACGGACCCATGAGATATTGGGGACCAAACGCTTGAGTTATTTGTGTCTTAGGTATGCTTAAAAGTTGGATTAGAACCTGATGAATGGATAAAAGATAGTGGATGCTCATGACACATGACGGGCAACAAAAACCTCTTCTCAACATACCAAGAGTATGACGGAGGTAATGTCACTTTTGGTAGCAATCTCAAAAGCAAAATTATTGGCAAAGGTACGATCGCTCATAACTCCCTAACTATTGAAAATGTTGCTCATGTCTATATGTTAGGATTTAATCTACTTATTATTAGTCAACTATATGATAAAAAGTATAAAGTACTATTTGAAGAAAATGGTAGTAAAATACTAAAAGATGGTATCACCATAGCTAAAGGAGTTAGGAAAAATAACATATACGTCATGAAAATAGATAAAACATCTAATAACAAAATTTGTCTAACAACCTTAGATGATAACTCAACTCTTTGGCATAGACGCTTAGGTCACGCTAATATGAGACTTATCCAAAACCTATATTCAAAAGAGCTAGTTAGAAATTTGCCAAAACTTAAATATGACCAACATTTTTGCGACGCTTGCAAAATTGGTAAACAAACTCATAGTAGCCATAAGGCTAAAAATATGGTGTCCACATCTAAGTGTCTAGAACTTTTGCATATGGGCTTGTTTGGTCCATCCGCTATAAGAAGCTATGGAGGCAACTTATACACTTTGGTCATAGTTGATGATTACTCAAGGTTTACTTGGACATTATTTTTGAAAACTAAAAATGAAGCTTTTGATAAATTTGAAATTCTTAGCAAGAAAATTCAAAATCAACTTGGTGTTAACATTGTGTCGATCCGAACGGATCATGGTCTTGAATTTGACAATCAAACACAATTTGGAAACTTTTGTGATACAAATGGTATAACACATAACTTCTCTACTCCTAACACCTCAATCTAATAGAGTTGTAGAACGTAAAAATAGAACCATTCAAGAAATGAGTATAACAATGCTTAATGAACAAAACATACCTCAAATTTTTTGGTTTAACGCCGTTGACACTTCTACATATATTTTAAATAGAGTCTTAATACGTCCTTTCCTAAACAAAACTCCATGTGAATTATATAAAGGCAAAAAGCCAACTTTAGGATATTTTAGAGTGTTTGGATGTAAATATTTCATTCTTAATACTAAAGACTATCTCACCAAGTTTGACCCAAAGTCTTATGAAGGTGTATTTCTTGGTTACTCACAAACTAGTAAAGCTTACATTGTCTTAAACAAAGAAACAATGAGAGTCGAGGAATCGTTGAACATAACATTCGACGAAAGTCCACCTCCCTCTAACATCACCTTTGGTAGATGATGACTTAGTTGAAAGTCAACTTGGAGAAAGTCAAGAAATAATTGAGAATGACAAGGAAGATGAACCATTAAATAATGAAATTATAAACATCAAAGAATCCAAAAGTCATCCTTTAGAAAAGGTCATAGGACAACTAAATCAAAGAACGTTAAGATCACAAGCCCAAAATCAAAGTAATCACTTTTGCTTTGTATCAACCATTGAACCGAAAAACATAAATGAAGCAATAAAAGATTAATCTTAGGTGATTGCTATGCAAGAAGAGTTAAAACAATTTATTAGAAATTATGTTTGGAAGTTAGTTCCAAAACCTAATGATCAAACTATAATTGGAACGAAATGGGTTTTTCAAAATAAAATGGACGAAAATGGTGTAGTGTCTAGAAACAAAGCTAGGCTTGTCGCACAAGGTTATAATCAACAAGAGGGATTGATTATGATGAAACTTATGCACCCGTAGCTAGGCTCGAGTCTATTAGAATCTTACTTGCATATGCATGTGTTTATGACTTTAAATTATTTCAAATGGATGTTAAGAGTGCATTTCTTAATGGGTTTATTAACGAAGAAGTATATGTTGCTCAACCTCCCGGTTACCGACTTTGAGAAACCACATCATGTCTTCAAACTCAAGAAGGCATTATATGGACTTAAGCAAGCACCAAAAGCTTGGTACGATCGACTTAAGACTTTTCTAGTTGAAAAAATATATACCATGGGATTAGTAGATAATACTCTTTTACCAAGAAAAAGGAATCACACATTATCATAGTTCAAATATACGTTGATGACATCATATTCGGATCAACTTGTCAAGAGCTATGTGATGATTTTTCTAAAATCATGCACGATGAGTTTGAGATGAGTATGATGGGTGAGTTAAACTTCTTTCTAGGACTTCAAATTAAACAACTAGAAGACGACATATTCTTTAACCAATCTAAATATATAAAAGAAATGCTTAAGAAATTTGGTCTTGAAGATTCAAAACCAACTAAGACACCCATGTCTTCGGACACTAAACTCACCAAGGATGAGGAAGGTGAATCGGTAGATAACACTAAATATAGAGGAATGATTGGTAGCTACTCTATCTCACGCTAGTAGACCCGACATTATGTTTAGTGTTTGTCTATGTGCTCGCTTTCAAGAAAATCCCAAGGCATCACACTTAGAAGCCTTAGTAAGGATATTTAGATACATTAAGGGAACGACATGTTTAGGATTATGGTATCCCAAAGGAACGGGTGTAGAAACCATAGTGTATGTCGACTCGACCATGCCGTGACTATGTCGATAGAAAAAGTACTAGTGGTATTTGTACTTTTGTTGGACATTGTCTCACCTCATGGTTTGCAAAGAAGCAAACGTCTCTAGCTATCTCAACTCTGGCGAATACGCCTCAGTTGGAAAAGCATGTCAACAAGCTCTTTAGATGAAGCAAGCTCTCGTGGATTACGGAATTCATCTCAATGATATCGTTATACTTTTATGCACAACAAAGGAGCTATTGATCTCAAAAATCCCGGCCCAACATGCTCGCACGAAGCATATTGAAATCCGTCATCACTTTCTTCGCGACAATGTTCAAAAGGAAACATCTCAATTGAGAAAGTATCCTCCGAAGACAACATTGCCGACATCCTAACTAAGGCTCTCAAACGAGAACCATTTAATCTTCTTAGACTTGGTTTGGGGCTAATGGAACCAAACATGTAGTTAAAACATAGTCTAAACCTTAGAACAAACAAAACAAAACAAATTAGTTTAAGTTTGCTATCGTTCCCACGGAACCAAATGACAATAAGGACGGAACCAATTTTTTGGTGCCATCTGGTCCGTGGTGACAACAAAGATCAAAAATAACACTTATAAAACATCTTCTTCCTCACAACCCACTTTACCAAAACGCTTCAACATCACACCTAACTCATTGTTGACACTTTCTCACCCATTAATCAATCAATATAACATCATTGTAAGTATCCTAACTACATTACTTCTCTAAATTGAGTCTAGGATTCTAATTTGTGCACAAAATCATTACATGGGGATTATGTATATTCTTGTACAAAACATGGATTCAATTGGCAAATTGCATAACTAATCATTGAAATTAGGTACTACATTGTCACATTGCATAAACCAATCATGTTTTCCACCAATTAAAAGATAATGACTATAAGACCTTATTCTAATTAAACAAACACCCCATGTCAAAATTTTGAAAAGCTTCTCACTTGTAGGAAAACAATTTTTCATTGTTAATACAAATAGAAACGTAAATTTTCATCACTTGCATAATGCTCTTGAATACTAATGGTAATGCATAACTAATATGCATTCCCGGGTATATTCTAATGAAGCCACATTGAATTAGGAGCGTTTGGGTTATCTCATGCCTTTTGCCAAACCCCACTAAAACCATTTTATGCATAAAATGAGTCGAGATAACCGCAACTCCAAATCGCTTTCATATAGGCACACACTAGAACCAAAACGCTAAGTTTGTTTTTATTTTTAACATGTAAACTCTTGCTCATAGGAACAACCATGGTAGCCGCAAAATTCTATGATCACAAGGATACTCTTAGCTACATCCCTAAACACCACAAAACCAAGGGCCTCACCAAAGAACAAGTCGAAATCTTTCAAAGGTACTTCCATGAGGGTAGGACCATTCACTCCTCTTTTGTCGACGGAACTAATCTCCGTCTAGAGCTTGCCACCATTAACTTCGATTGTCTCCTCGACATCGATGAACCCATTTGTCCTAGGTTTGTTTTAGAATTCTATGCTAGTGTTGTCTCCTTCATTGATGAGGACGATCAAATGGCTCTTAGGTTTAGAATCAATAATCATGACTACTCCATATCCCTAAACCAATTTGCTCAAGTGCTAGGAATTCCTAACCGTGGTACATGTGTTTACTCAATAAGTGGTCACCACTATCCTCGATGCAATCAATGACCGCTCTCTTCCCTACCAAACTCCTTTCATGATAAGGACGCCATCCGTGAGCACCTTTTTAACGAAAGGGCCGCTCCAACCCCTTGACATCCGAAAGGGAAAGGAGGTCAACCGAGATCCATATGGTATGGAGCTCAATGAGCTTAAGCCTGAATTCAAGAAGTGGGAGGAACTCTTGAGAGCCAATGTCATTAGCACTATAGGAAATAGAGACCATATCAATGCTTGCCTTTGTCACATGCTCTACAACTTGTCCACTCGTCAACCTTTCAATTTAGCCTACTACATTGCTAGGAGAATGGTAGATATTCCAACTCAAGGATCGGTCGCTCTTCCTTACGGGATGCTCCTCACCCGTCTTTATAGAGCATTTGCACCCATTCCACCAAGCCCAAAAGGGTTGAAGCTAGACTATGCTCTCATCCCTCACATATTTGTGCCCTTGAGTGACGAACGAGTGGCTAAGACTAAAGGCAAAGGGCAAAACCTCCAACCCTTCATCATCATCATCAAATAGCTCCAGGGACGGTCTCCCAAATTCTCGTCTTCCACCTCAAGAGTACTATGCATCTCTTCCCGAGATTGAGAATGAATCAGCGGAGTTCAAGCAAACCAAGGGGATGTTCAAGTGCATTGGAAGGATAATGACAAAGATCTACAAGAAGTTGGATAAGTGAGGTTTATTTAAAGGAGTGTTTGGAACAAGACAAAAACTATGGTGTATGATACAATTTGGTTGTTTTTACTTTGTAGGATGATAACTAACTTAAAACAATGTTGTATGCTAACCGTTTATGCAAGGGGATAGCACAAGTGTGTTATCAAATTTTACCCATTTTTACTTTTATGTGAAAATCGTTAGCCCTTGGTCAAAGTCTATGCTCCACTATGTTTGTATATGTGTTATCGACTTTTCCTAACTAGAAATAATTAATGTCATATGTTTTAAGCAAAGGTTTCGAAAAAGTCCTAAATACTTAAAATATGGGTCGTGAAGTTTTCTCGTCTCCACGACCAGACGGCACCATTTATTTGGTTCCTTCTGTATATCTTTTGGTACCGCCATACCGCATATTGGCGGACCCGGCACCAAATTAAGGGTTCCGCCTGTGTAAATAATTGGTGCCGTGGATCCTACAGGTAACTTTCTAAATTTCGCTTATTTCAACATTCCAAATTACCATACATTGCTTCTAGGATAGTCTTTACTAGTTTTTACCCATAGTAGAACTAGTTTAACATACTTAGGCATATAGGATATCCATTTCCCACCAAAATTCAAAAACTCCAAAAATTCACCCAAGGAACCCTTTTTCATAAAGGAATGAACCAAAAATTTGGTTCCTTGCAATCCGTGGGTGATCTGATTCTAAAGATCCCATAATCATTAGAACACATTTATTGCAAATCTTTGTTACTTCACTCTATCCTTCTTGTATGGATTGACTTGGGTGATATGACTAGCATTAAACTCACTTGAAAATCATTAGAAACCTCATATCTTCTATGGTTTAACATCAAATCAAACACATTTCTCCATAATTTCATAATTCTATAAATTAAGAGCTTCCAAGATGATCATCCGCATACTTTCTCAAAACTTCTCATCTACTAGCAAAACCTTAAGCTAAAATGACTAAGTCTTCTCCATCAACCAAGCCTTGCAAGAGAACTGCTAGAATGAGCGTAAGACCATGTTTCTTTGTCAACATAAGCTCCTCTTCCGAGTCCTCTCCTTTAACCATCTCATCTCCCATAAGAGATGAAAACTTCCTCACTTTGGCTACACCTACACCACCTCCAAAATCACCTATCATTGTCACTACTCCACCACCAACAAAGACTCCTATCACTAGCTCACCACCACCGGTTCCTATCCAAACATCAAAGTCACCATCACCTCCAAAATCTCCAACACTCATCCCATTAGAGCTATTCTCTACACTACCTACATCTCCAAATCCATTTTTGGAAGACTTGGAGGACTTGCCTCCTAGGCCCAATCATCCACCACCACTACCATCTTTTGGTACTATTGAGCGAATAGCTCATGAGTCTCCACGTCCATCATTTGACCCAAACGCCCAGTTAGGGCCAAAACCTCTCCTTTTCCATCATATCCACAAGGAAATCCATGGTCCTTTGTATGGGGATCAACCACTACCTACAACATCCATGCCTCCTCATTTAGAGGACATTGAGGAATTCATGTGGGATGATCACCCCACTAAAGAAGAGATTGAAGTCGAGCTCAATCATCTCCACCAATTTTCCAATATGGTGGATTCTCATCTTAGTGAGACCATGCAAATGCAAAGTGCTTTGCTAGCCTCCATAATTACCACTCCAATCACCAACACCAACAACTCCACCATTCCACCACCACAAAATCATGAACCATACTACCCTCCTAGACACGGTTGCTCAAATTGTGAGCGGACCGTCCACATTACCGAAAGGACCCGGGTGATGGTCCATGAGCTTCAAGATGAAATGAGGTTCATCCTCAATCACATCCTAGAGCGCATCAATGCTCTTGCTCATCCACCACCTCAATAGGAGGCTCCTAGTTTATGTCTTTTAAGCATTTTTTTATATTTTTTTTCTCTAGGATTTTCATTGTATTTTTTCTAGGATGATCTTTTTTATTTAGGATTTTTGTTCATGTACTAACACTTCATTGTGTTCCTTTTTCATGATTTTCATATCATGAAAATTTTAAAATGATTGGTGTTTATTATATTGTTGTGGATTGTTACATGGTGTTTGGAAATGCTTGTGATGATGCTTATTACTAACATTTTGTTAGCTTTTCACAATCCATGTATCTTTCTCTTGGCACCCAATTTAGGTCAAAGGGGAGATTGTTAGGATTTAGAAAATCCGATAGTTAAAGAGTCGGTCACCTCAAGTATATGTAATCGTTAGAAAGCTCGTAGTCGTAGTCATTTAGTGTTAGTAAGTAGTTTGTTAAGTAACACCGTGGAGGACATACGGGTCTTTACCCATCAGTATGCTCGATCCACGTACCGAAGAAGGGCATCTAAGCTTGTAACTATAAATACCCTTTGCCTAGCAAGGCAAAGGTTGGAGCTTTTAATATTCATTTTTCTTTGTCTCACTAAGTTCCCAACACTCTCTTACTTTTCTCTCTAAGACTAAATCATACGCCTACTGTGTATGCTTATATGTGTTTATGAAATCCAATATGTTACAAATGGTATCAAGAGCCATGGTTTGATCACTCATCTTTCATGTTCTTGGATTTCTAAGTGGTTTTCATAAGGCTTTTTGGGTTTGAATGAACTTAAAGTAGTTTGCATCATTTGGATCATTTCTAGTGTTAAAGTTTGGATTTTGATAGTACTTTTTGTTTAGAATCATCATAAGTGTTTAGGTTTTTAGTTGGAAGGCTTGAATCATCGTGGTTGGGTTGTTTTTGGATTGAAAAGTGGTGTTTTTTAAATGTTTCTTGGATGCGATTTGTCTCACTGGATAGCATTTCTTGATGCATTTTTCATACTTTTTATGCGCATTTGTCTCTCTTCCGACCGCTATTGAATCATTTGTTAGTTTATGCGATTTTTCTTCTATGCAATTTGTATGCTAGCGATTTGTCGCTTAAGCGATTTGTCAAAAAGCGATTTGTTCAATCCCGCTTTTTGTCTATAAAAGCGATTTGTCCGGGTGCGATTTGTCTAAGGCGCGATTTGTCTAGGGTGCGATTTGTCTAGGGTAACGACGGTCTCTAAGGTGCGATTTGTCTCTTAAGCGATTTGACTGAAGCAGTTTGACCATTTCATCGGTCGTTTTGTTGACTTTTCCGATAAAACTTCAAACGACCATAACTATTGAACCGTAACTCGCTTTCAGCGTTCTACCCATCAAAATGACCGTGGAGAACGAGGAGAATGACACGAATATACTAACCTTCGAGGCCTAAATTCGCCCGAACGAAGTAGTTATTGAGGTTTTAAGTTTTAGACCTAAATTTCTCCATAAAATCGTGCATCAACCAATCCAAATCTCAACCAAATAACATCTCAGCTAATCCAACAACCAATCATAAGTCCTAACACACAATTTTCTATCATTGTGTTGATCCATCAGTCATCTTAACACGCTCTATTGGTCATTGCTTAACGGTTTCTTCTTGATTTTGTAAAATCCCGCGAAAGATTCTATTTCTTGGTTTAAATCATGGATTTGTAAAATACCGCGGCACGCCAACATCATGCATAACGATTCAGATTCAGTTGTATCTAAGATACTCACTTATAATGACGTGATCAATGAACGAAGATACCCAACAATGTACAAACACTATCGTGTTTGAGTCGATAATGCTAAAATGGATCCTTGGTGCTCAAATTCAAGAGAGAGGTGCACCACCCACAACCCGGCAAGTTAATGCAAAGAAACGCCCATGGAAGCTTCGATAAATTACCCAAAGAGAGATGCACCAGCCACAACCCGTGCACGCTAATACAGAGGAAAGCTGCATGGAAGTTTCTGTTATACCGTGTTGTGCATCTTCTACTCAAAATGATGATTATGAGTTGCATGAGTACTCTGCATTTATCCCTGATGACTCCTTTACCACTAAGCTTAACATATATAAAGATCAAGTTGCCATCTATGAACAGCGTGCTAAATTTGAGCTGACCACACGTGAAATGAAATGGATTGCCAAATGCATACATTAATTAGAAAAAGTAACTTAAGGGAAGAAACATTAAAACAAGAGTTAAATTCCTTATAAAAGAAACTTAATAAAAAGTAAGATATAGGATTTCACAAACACATTAAACCAAATCCATATGGGGCGTTCACAAATGTTTAGAGAGAGAAAGTTCTGTGAGAGAGAAAGGGAAAAGAGTTGGGAACTATGTGAAACAAAGAAAAATGGTATTGAAGCTCCAACCCTCTACCTTGGGAGGTAGAGGGTATTTATAGTATCTTACAATAAACGCCACCAACGGGCCGTGGATCGGCATACAGTGGGTAAAGACCCGTCCGCCATCCACGGTATTACTTAACTAACTACTTATTAACATAACTTGACTACTACTCACGAGCTTTCTAACGAATACATATACTTGAGGTGACCGACTCTTTAATGACTGAATTTTATAATTCCTAACAATCCCCCCTAAGGAGGTCACTCAAATTACACAGAATACAAAACAAATATTACATTGAGATTGTTCTTGAATTCTTGTTTAAGTTTGCCTCGCTCAGAAGCAGTCTTTGATCTTCTTCATGTTATCCATGTTTGAATAATTCAAGTGGAGGTCTTTAATTGATCCACGTGATGATGAGTTTTGAGCCAACTTTGAGATCATCAGCTTGCATAAATCTCTCTCTCACTCTTCCATCAAGGTGTTGACATTATGTTACGTTGTGATAGTGGACCGACATGCTCACATTCTAGATCATGATTTCTTCTTATCGAGTAGCGGCTTTTAGTTGATTCATGATATTTGCAGCAGCGTAGCGTAAGCATGGAGTGATAATATCAGAGTCGCTGATGCACTTATCATGATTTCTTTTGAAATGAATGTGTTGTGTGAGCATGCCGCTATGGATTAACCTCTCCATTCTGATCAGCTGCAAGCGTCCGGTTGTACCTGCATACACATTACAATAAAGCGCACGAAAAGTCTTTGATCATTTCGTTGAATTGAGGTACACCGCCCACTTCCCCGCTGATCAAGACAGTAAGTACTGCCGGATCGTGTATAATTCCAAAGAATCTCCTTGACATGGTTTCGCAGCTGCTCTAGCTGTTCTCAAACCGGAACGTCTCAAAGAAGACAACATGGAGTAATGAACCAAATAACTTGAGATTCACTGATTGATAAAAGAGATTTGAAAACAATCGGTACTGCTCAAAATAAAGTGTTTTGCAATACAACGAAGTTTTAAGGAAAATAATTATATCAATCATAAACACCTTTTAATTTTGAAATATTAATACACAGTCAATGTGCTAGAGAAAAGAGTTTTAAGCACAACGACCGGTTTTTCAAAGGTATCCGGCCATCCATATCCTGAACCAGTGATTGATTCAAAATTTTGAATCGCCCCATTGTTCTTTTCAGTTGTCACACATGGTTGATCTATTGATAGATCTCACATGCCACCTACCAAGAGCTTGTTTGATGTTGGTTCTAGAAGGCTTTCCATCTTCATTGTGAATATGTTAGCATATCACTCAGTTGTTCTGGCAATACCACAAGGATAATGCGTAGGACTCTTAAAATATATTCTTTCTTCCACATTGGGTGAAACAGAGAGTCTTCATTGATTGTGTCCTTAATGAGATTTATGGATGATCTCGTGGCTCTAGATACAATTGTGCACATTTGGTTCCTATGCCGGAGACTAGGGAGAGGGTCTCCTTCTTCAATATCAACCATCTCTAGGAGAGAGTCGATAGATAATGTACGTCCCCTGTGAGAATGAAACAAGTCCTTTTAAGAGGAACTTGAGTAGCTTGGGAAGATGTAGTGCAATGCGTCACTGGGTCCATGACGTCTTGTCTTCAATACCGGTGTTACCAAGGTAACAACCAGTAGGATATGAATTGAACCCGGTTTCTGCCCTAAGGTTGAAATAATGGGGGCTATTTCTTTTCACCCTTTTATCATTCATTTCTTTTTCATTCTTCAACCGCTTCAGTGCTTACCGAGACTTCATTACTAGAACCTTGTTGGGTTTATTCCAGTTCTAGCTCTATCTCAGTCCGCACTCTTCCCATATCTCACTTTTCTCCTTTTTTTTCATTATACCTAAGGACTCTACACTATCTAGTGGATTGTCCCGGGGTAGATCCCTCCGGCTCTGGCGGGATCGTGGGAACAAATACCTAACCTAACCATCCTTATATCACCATTCATAAAGTAAATTTGGTCGGTCTTTTTGGTATTGTTCATCTGCCATTGGAACCAATTGAAAACCATTTTAAAATTAATCCAGGTACTTGTGATACATGATCAAAACATTTTGTACCTAAATAATTTTTGTTATTTTAGAAAACGCTCCCCCTCAACATGTGCATCATATGTTTGAAATCATTTTGGCACATGGAGGCAAGAGGAAGAATTCACTTCTTTGATAAATATTTTCTAAAAATTCGACATTACTTTCCCGATCAAAATCTGTTTCAATACAGTTGAAGATATTTTCGAAAGAATGTGGTTTTCAATATTTGCTCCCCCTCAATATGTGCATCTGATTTTGAAGATTTTTTTCATAGACATATTAGGGAAAACCCACTTAGAGACAATCAGTCACGTTTTAATCCATTTTGGTTTGATATAAATGCTCCCCTTAACATGTGCATGGAAAATTTGAAATCGTTTTGCACATGCAGGAGGAGAGCTTGTTAATCACGATAAAACATTTATCAAATTATCATTTAAATCCAATTTAAATCACAAATTTCTCTCCCCATCACAATTTTCAATCCTTTGAGAGTTGTGATCTCTATTGATTTAATTTAAATTTTGAGAGCTTTTGAGGAGAATAGTGACTTGCTTTTGAAAGACATGTTAACTGATAAGGATTAGATTTTGAGACTTTAAACTCCATTGACCATTCATGCATAAATATCTTTTGAAAACATAACAATAGCCAAGGTCTTGAACCACTTGTATAAAACATTGTTCCTTTTGATTATCCAAAACTAGACCTTGCTCTTTTACGTGCCAATTGTTTGAAAAATCACCTTTTTGGTTGAATTGAAATCATTCTCCCTCAATCATGACATGAGTAGTTGATTGAGTGTTAGAGATTTTGACAAAGATAAGCCCAGATGATTTTCAAAAATGGAGTCCGAGGTATTTTCAAAGCAATTTTTTTTCATTAGATTACAAATATTTTCAGAAGAATCATAACGGAAAAATATTTGGGAAAGAAAATATTTGTCCTTTTGGTGACAAACATTTGTTTTAAGAATCATTTCATGAGATTTGAAAAATAAGATTAAGCATGGCTCTGTTCTTTACTTTTAAAATAGGTTACTGCCTGAAATGACAATAAACCACCATTTTTCTCAGCATCGTTTTTTTTCTTTTTTTTTATAACAATTTATGTACATTCGAAGAACATCTAAAATTCCGTGACATTCTTTTGACTGGCAACACAAAGTCCGTAGATGTTATCGAATAAGAAAAACATGACAACCAATTTTTTTTTTCAGATTTTCTATTTTTGTTGATTTTGGAAATTTTATATTTTTTTATTTTCTTTTGTGGGTTTTGAAATTTTGTATATTGCTTTTTGAATAAATATATACAAGAGATAGATGAAGAAAGACCTTCACTCCTCGTCTTCCTCTTGAAGGACGTTTGAGTGTGTTCCGGTTGTAGAAGTCTTTAGACCAATCGGAAGTGATAAGACTCAAAACGTTCTAGAAGAGCTTTGGTGAAGATTCTGCTAACTGGTATTCCATACCTGCATCAAAATAGGAGTTCTACCACC
>OU343222.1:174410567-174462880 GCA_910596185.1 Chrysanthemum makinoi
AATAGATTCCAAGACTTACCACAGTGGAAGCTCTACCGAATCTATATGGTCACTCACTAACTTTTTAGGAGGATAAGTAAGATCGGTGCAATCCTTCCTTCTCTTTTTTCGAGAATCTGAAGCTACATCACAAGTAGACGCCGAAAAAGTCCCAAAAGCAGCCTCAGACATTAAAAGACCAGCTTCGGTAGCAGAATGAACAGTTCTGCAACATTCACATTCACAGAATCATCACCTAAATGAGAACCCGGCTCCGAACCAAAGCACCCACATTTTCATCAACCCCAATTCATCACCAAAGATGGAGGGCAAGAGAAACAGTCCGGTCCTTGGTAAGTTCCAGCAATTGAGGCTCATCTTCATCTCGTGGCCGAGCCCCAATCTTCAACTTCATGGGATCCTTGACTTGAACTAAGGATAGCAAATCCATCACTGCAAAAAGTAGAAGAAAAGAACCACGATTTAGACTACACAAAAACAAAATAACAAGTGAAGAGACACAAACATAGCGTACCCAACCTGATCATTTTCATTATAAAACTCAGTATAAGAATTTGTATTCAAAGTATAATTGCGGCTTAACCCAACCAAGCACAGAAAGGGTCCCGATTGGGTCTGAACCGTCAGTTTTATCACAAAGCTAACCACTTGTGAATGGTCAACCATAAAAAAAACTTCAAACAGCTCAGAAACAATGCAATTAAGATCTGGAGAGTACAGTGTTTTCTCAGGTCGTTAAGTCCCAACGAGCTGTACGATTAAATCTAAACGTGTAGTGATCGAGTGATATTGAATGGGAAAAAGTTATGATTTAGAATAATTATACCTAAAGAAAAAGTTTGTAAATTACAGGGGCTTAAATGCAAATTAAAGAAAATTAAAAAGCTAAAATATATTAAATAAACGCTATCACTATTTTTAAAATGATGTTTTTCTTGATTTATAAAACAAAATAACTTAAATAAACTATTTTAATTAAAACGTAAACCTAAATTATCTAAAAACGTGACCTAGAATGAAAACGTGTGTTATATGTAAAAATTACGCGAGTGCGCAAGAAAAAACGTAAAATTTGTAAAATAAAACTCCTACGAGTGTAAAAACAATTTTCTTACTTACTATATGACAAAAGAAAATTTTAGAAAAAAGATTTATATTTTTTTGACTTTTATATTTTTTATTATGAATTAAATACTATTTTAGACTAATTAAATGATTAAAAATACTAAAACTATTAAGAAAAATCTGAAACTTTTTTATAAAATACTTTATACTAATACAAGGCTAGGAAAAATACAAAAGTTGAAAAAGCTTGCTTTAATAAGCTGTAAATAAGCTAAAGAGTACGTATAAGCTTAAATGGAAAACAAGACTTATGTATTAAATTGTGCAAAGTTAAACCAGTCAAAGACCCAAGGGCAACTGGAAGTGTGTGTGTGGTGAGCTGGGTGGCTAGGGTTCGAATCCCAGCAACTCCCTTTTTTGCAAAATATTTTATTTTTGGATTTTTCTTTTACAAACTAATTAAGCTAATGATAATAAGCAATTTTTACAACTGGAACTTTTTACAAAAACAACCAATAAGCTCTGAATTAGCTTAAGATTTCTTAACAGTTGAACAAGAATTGGAAATAAGCAAAAGTATTAAGCCAAGTGGCCAATAAGCTATTCAATAAGCAAAAGGAAACTGGAAATAAGCTAAATAACTTGTAATAAGCTAAATTAACAACTGAAAAAGCACATTTAATAAGAAATAAGCACTGAACAATATCAAATAAGCTTAAGCTTAACTGGTTGCACAGGACACTTTTTAAGTTTCTAGTCAACTTTAAGCTTATATTTAAGCACTGAAATAAGCTAAGAAATGAAAATAAGCACTGTAACTAATAAGTATACCAGTTAAGCTTTCCAAAATTCTAATTTACAAAGATTGGCTTCCACTAATAAGCTTGTGACTAGCTTTTGAAAAACTTATAAACACTGACTTATTGGTGAACTAAGTTAAATGGACACAACTAAAAGTAATAAGCAAACCTACCAAATAAGCTAGAAAATGAAAACTAAGAACTGGAATAAAGAGATGGGTGGGTTGGCTTTCCAAAAACCCAAAATACATAAGCTATAGCTAACTAATAAGCTCTGTGAGAGCTTGAGAAATAGGCTAGCAACACTGTGCACAGGGCATGCTTTTGAAAAAGGGTTCAAAAGAAGCTAAGTAATAAGCACTTAATAAGCTGATTAAAAGTGAACTAATATTTTTCTAATTAAATTAAGCAGCTAAACTTTAATATCCCAAATGCATATAGATTAAATCTTAATATTAAGCACACACTAAAATTCTAAAGTTTATTCAAAAATTGTAATTAGGAAAATTTTGACTTTTTAAATTATGAACCAGTTTGACTTTGATGAGATTCTAATGATCCTAGATGATCTAATTTGGTGTATTAAGCTAATGTGAGACTGATTTAGGCTAGATAAACAACTTTAAAACTAGTATGCATGATTATGAAACATATATTTCTAACAGTTATGAGTTTAAGAGATTTAAAAGCTAACTTTGACTTTTTTAACAAGTGAGGCCTAGTTTTTATGGTTTAACTGAGATATTAGGACCTAATATGACTTATAGCAAACAAGAACAAAGGCTTGAACAAACTCTAACATGGTTTACACAGTGAATCCAAACACTACTTTAGTAAACTGTTTTGAGCTTTTTATCACTAAAACAAGATTTTAATCCAAGAAAACTATAAATTAACTTGTACTAACTATGTTTAGACAATATTAAACTAAAATTAACAAGAATTAACCACTAATACTAAGAAATGCAAATTATGAGAAAATGGCTTACAAATGGGAATTCAAGCATAAACAGAGAACCAAGGACTAAGATCACACCCTATAGCTTTCCACAAAGCTCTAAACCCAAGGGCAATCCTGTATTCACCCTGCTCCAGCTTTGACCTTCATTTCCATGGATTTTTTTATTTTTCACTAATTTATTTGTATTTTTGGTATTTTTGCTTTTGACTTCTAAACTGAATTTTATGGGTTTCTAATAGCTTACATAAGCTATGTAGGAGCTTATGTGATCTTATGAGTCCAAAATAACATCTACAAACAACATTTGAACTTATTGAGATTTTGAACAAGTAAAATTGCATAAACTGAAATTGAGACTTAAAACTGTAATTGATGTTCACAAAAGCTTTATTGTACACTGAAAACTTGAAATACAGAGCTTGAAAGCTAAAACATACACTGGAATTTAAAATTAAGCTAAGACGACATAAACTAAAAATAAATTACACTAGTTATTCTTCACCTCTGCTTTTCCTTCTTCTTTATAGACTTTTGAGACTCCCCACATGCTTCTGAGTTTTTCCCACCACCATTGGATCTGAACACATCTTAGCCTTTGATTTGCAAATTGGCGCCAAAAAGGTGAAAACAGTGGCAGGTTATTTGCATTAATGAAGTTTGGGAGATAGTGGAGGTGGAAGGGTAGTGGGTAGACAGCTGGGAGAGGTGGTAGACAGGTGGTGGTGAGGTGGAGAGGTGGGGAAAACCACTGGTTTTGGTTTAACAGGTGTGGGGAAGGAGATGAACAGTGTTTGTGGTTTTGGCGGGTTTGACCAAATTTGACCGAATTGATATTAATAAAGGGGGGTCAAAATGGGGGGTTGGCAGGTCAAGTGGGGTTTGGACCGGTAATAACAAAGAAAGGGTCTGTTTGGTTTGTTATTATCATAAGGACCAATTTTGCAATTTATCCAAACATGAGGGTGAAACTGTAATTTCTCCAAAGTTATCACAAGGACCAAACTTGACAAACTTTAACAGTACAAGGACCATATTTGATTATTTTCCATTTTTAAATATCCAAGGACCAATTTTGACACTTTTGTAAAGTTGAGGGACCAAAGTTGTAATTTTGCAATTTTTAAACTTTGAAGGGTTTGTTTTGACAACTTTTGAATCCCATGGACCTTAAATGATATTTTTCTTTATTTTGATTTACCAGTGGACTATTTTTGACAACTTTTGAAACTCGGGGACTAAAATGCCAATTATGCAAACTTGATACGTTTTCACCTGATTTTGGTATTTTTGCATTTAAAACACATAAAACACTTATTTGTGATATTTTTATCATTTTGATGCATTTCTGAGTGTTTTCAGATGTTTTTGGCATTCTAAATGGTACAACAATGATGAGTATTTAGACACTCATCAGTCCCGGAAATTTGTGAAATGGAGAAGCATAGGAACAAGGGAAGCAAAGTTCCCAGCATCAAATTCATTATCCCTAGGAGTAGCGTCCTTAGGAATGCTCTTTCCGTCATGCTAGGGATAAATAACAAGACAAGTAAAGGAATCGACCCAAAAGAAATGATCATTCCAACTTTTAAGAGAGTCAATGGGTTTAGTATAACAAACACCAAGACTATCAACTCGTTTACTAAAGGACAGCCAGCCATTGTTTTTAGACTGAACATAAAAACACCTAAATAACCCAACTGAGGGCTCAACACCAAGGGCAAAACAAAGAATCTCAAACCAAGAAACTTTAGCAACACCAATAACAGAAAGTTGCGATATGTGGATGCGATAGTAATTAAGGATGCGATAGTAATTAAGGATGGACACAAGGAATACAGAAAAGGGAAGACAGAAATTAGCATATTCAAAAAAGCAGGTATATACACCAATTTTTCCATTCAACGCCTCTTGAATGGTCTGGTCAGGCCCAGGCAACTCCGGGTGAACAAATTGCGGAATAGAATATTTAACACAAAAGCGATCAAGCGGCCCTTTGTGAAAGTTTAGACTTAGCGCATGCAAAAGTACCCATAACGGAAGAAAAAAGGAATTAGACCCTAACCTGGAAAAGGAACCTGGAAGACAGAAGCAATCCAAGGAAGATAGATCGAAAGAAGGTGGATGTAACGCTTGCAAATGAAGAACAGTAAAAGGAAAAATAGGGCAGAAGAAAAATGAATAGTATTTATACAAAGGGAAGGCTAGCGTCAAAGAAAACCCTAAGGAAGGACACGCGTCAAAAAATAACCCGATCCAACGGTCAGTAATCAAAAGGACAAAGCAAGGCTAGTGGTAGGGCGGATGGCCCACCGGATCCAATCAGTCAGAACATGCAAGGCCCATAATTACCCACGCTACATAGTACGCAAAACAAGAAGGAAAGCGTCATAACGACGCTCCAAAGGTGCAGATTAGAAATGGTTCCGTCAAGCTTAAGTCTAGTAACATTCACCGCAATGCGACAAATGTCTGCATGCAACGAATACACTAGACTGGGGGGACTTGATGACGAAGCAATTCCTAAGAAAAGGGAGCGTCAGAAGGACACTTTAAAAAGTCTGGAAAGGAAAAACAGAAGGACACTTCCTAAGAAAAGGGAGCGTCAGAAGGACATTTTAAAAAGTGCTTAAAGGAAAATCGCTTAGTCAAGTCAAGTCTAGTAACATTCACAGCACGCGACAAGTATCTGCACGCAGTAAATACTCTAGACTGGGGGGACTTGATGACGTATAGCATGTATAGCAGGCCTACTGGGCCTAATCCATGCTATCCACATACTGGTCCCAGTCCCAACAACCAGAACTACTACGAACGTTGGACCAACAGTAAGACCAATAACGAAATTAGCTATAGTCCAGACTAAAAGACGCACGCATGATACTTAGCAGACCGAAGGTATCCTGTGTTCGCATCCGCTATTAACACGGAACATTGTCCGACAAGGGTCCGGCTCCAGCAGCTAACTACTATATGCGAGTAAACAGGAAACCCTAGGGTAAGTCTCGCCTATAAAAGGGACTCTAATCCTCATAAAAGGTACAACTTTCTCTCTCATAATAACACACACATACTCTTACTTCTCTGACAAGAATGTGTACTTACTCTCACGCCGAAGTCTAATCGTGTGGTCCGTCCCCACGGTAAGGCTTACGGTTTACTTTTTCTTGTGCAGTGAATTCAATCAAATTACTTGAATTAGTATAAGATCAGACCACAACTTGTTAGCCCAATCTAACAAGCAATACTAACACCCATTACAACCCGTCACACTTTTTGTACTAACAATAGATTAGTTAAGAAATTATGTAACACGCATTTTATGTTTTCCATCAACGAATATTAGTTTCTAACTTTTTTTATTATTATAAAGTGCTTATTATGATGTTTATTAAATATTAAAAAAAACTAATGTATGAAAAGGTGTTAACTAATTAACTTTAACTATATCGAATGATTTTTTACACATAGCATCACATAATTTTATCTTTAAACATAATAGAATCTGTTGCCTCCCTTGTTATTTCCATCGAATTATAATACAAACTCAAAATACTGCCATGCATGCAGCTAAAAACCAACTCTTTTGACGTTAAATCCTATTAAATGCATGTTCGATTTTGTAACATTTTCATAAAACACAAATGTTATTTCTGAGTCATCCTTCAAGATTTTGTATTTTTAAAAACTAGGAATTGTCGATTTTTATCCAGCCGTCTTGGTTTGATTCTTTCGCTGCTCCTCGATAATGCATCAACAATAAACCGTTATTCTTGTATCTATGCACTCGTGTCATGATCGAAAGAAATCTACCTATATATAAACCATTAATATATAGATGAACAAAGTGAAAACTTCGGTATTATAAAACAAGATTTTGTCAACTCGGGAATTATAATTGTGTGATTTTGTTTTATGCTGCCTGCGGACTTGAAATAATCGTTCATTTATGTATTTTTGTTACATTTAGTTTGTGTCTAATTCCAAAATGAACTATGAGCCAAAAATCTCAATCCTATATTTAAAAGTGTGATTTTTCATTTCTTTCTTCTCTCTGATATATCAAAACTTAGATCGAACCTCAATCGAGGTTCTCTTATGGTTGTATGGATTTGATCACTGAAAAATCTGAAGCAAGTCTAAGAAGGCGTAACTCATTTAGCACGGTAAGTGATGCTTCAAGTACCATTGTTAAAAGACGGCGAAGGTGTCCATCTATGCTAGCGTTGAATGAGCAGAAGATAAGTAGTGATGAAAACCAGCTTCAGACATCAATGCCGCCACTTGTTGATCAAGCAAGTAATATTGTGACGCCCACAACTCCTACCACCCCTACCACTCCGACAACAGTGAAAAGAAGCTCAAAGTTTCGAGGAGTCAGTAGGTGCGAAAAAGTTATTAATGTATTAACAAACTTATGCAGCAAGAAGGGGACAGTTTTGAATTTTCTGATGCAATATTTAGAGTTCAGAAAAGCTTTTCCTAATGCATAGATTTCGGGTTTGTATTGAATATCAGGCATCGGTGGACAGGAAGATACGAGGCTCACTTATGGGACAAAGGGTCGTGGAACGCAACACAAAAGAAGAAAGGAAAGCAAGGTTAGATATGTTCTTGAGCACTCGAGTCATGTATCTTACCAGTATTCCCTTGGTTTATGATTACTAACCCGGTTTCTAAACTCCATGAATGATGCACCATGGGACAACTCTTGGAGGAAGCAGTTTATCTTGGTAAGATATAAATCAACATGAAATATCAACTTTTTGGTTTTATGTATGTCACATATGTTGTCATCATACATTTAGCTTCTGGAAAATAAGACACGGCCATGTCGGATTTGCTTAATCTTTTAGGGGCATATGATGAGGAAGAGGCAGCAGCAAGAGCATATGATTTGGCTGCGATAAAGTATTGGGGGACATCAACTTTCACAAATTTCCCGGTACTCTAAACATAATTATCATTGGGATTCTACAATAATTGGCATAAAGTATGAATTTCCAGTTCACTTATCTGCTGCAGGTGACTGATTATGTGAAAGAATTAGAAATAATGGAAAATACGACCAAGGAGGAGTACTTGGCTACCTTAAGAAGGTAAGGTCTTGAAAAATCATACATACATATGTGTATAATGTGTGTGTGTTGAGAGTGCAAATTGACTAAACTTACCCTTCGGTCATAGGAGAAGCAGCGGTTTCTCAAGAGGTGTATCGAAATATCGAGGGGTTGCAAGGTCACTCTAAATCTTTCCTATATACATTTTCCTTTAAAATTTTGTTGTGTTTTCAAAATTATCGAGTTATTATTCAACTTACTACTAATTTAACCTCAGGCATCATCATAATGGTAGATGGGAAGCAAGGATAGGAAGGGTGTTTGGCAACAAGTATCTCTACCTTGGCACATATAGTGAGTTCCCGTTTACCTTTTACATTATCGGAACATGACATAATGGTTCGATAACTTTACCATTTGTAGGTACTCAGGAGGAAGCTGCTCATGCTTATGATATTGCAGCAATAGAATACAGAGGAATAAATGCAGTAACAAATTTCGACTTGAGCACATACATAAGATGGCTAAGAACGGGTCCCAGCTCTGTTACGGGAGGCGGCCCCACTCAATCCCAAGACCAACCACTGCCACAAACCGCTACCACTAACAACCTTAATACAATCATTGAGGAGCCTCAATTTACTTTCGGTTCAAGTTCATTACCATTAGGACTTAATTCCCGAAACCAAGCACTTACTGACACAAAGATGCTAATGACCGATTCTGATAGCAATCACGACTCATCACCTTCGCCTTCTGCATTAAGTCTCCTCCTTAGATCATCCATGTTTAAGGAACTTGTTGAAAAGAATATAATTGCTGGAAATGAAGAACATGATACTAAAGAGATAATGAAAACCGAAGGGAATGAATTTAGAGGGATGTATTTTAACGGTATGTGTCCTTCGAAAGTTGTTATGGATGTAGATGAGGAAGAAGACGCGAAAGATGAAATGCCATTGTTTAGGAATCCAACCCAGTCGTTATGGAACGGTTCTTTGAACATGAATAAACCGTCTAGACACTAACCGTCGTGAAGAAAATGGGTTTGCTTCCTTATTAACAAATGTAGAAACATCTGGTTTGGAATAATGGTTTTTGAATGTACACATTATGAATAAATAAAACTTCCTAGGAACCAAACTTGGTTCAATGATAACGATCCAAAAACTACTAATGTAAACATGTACAAAAAATCATAATCTTTACGATTTGCTATGAGACAATGCATATTCTATCATTAAGGGCATGTTTGGTACGACGGAATGGAAAAGGTAGAAAGGGAATAGAGCCCTTTCTGTTGTTTGGTAGCTGCGAAGAATGGAAACGGAGAATCAAAGTTCCATTCTCTTTCCATGTTATCATTTCCCTTAAAAAAGTAAATAATGAAGAGAATCACAAATTTACACGCATCTCATTCCACGATGCATTCTCCGTTAGAATCAATTAATCCAATATAACCTTGGTCAAATAAATTGGAAAATCACGTGAGTGGCACATTTCTTTTGATTTATGTTGGACCCACAAACCCTAGCTATCTACTCTCTACAATTTTATAGTCATCTTTTTCATATCGTCTCGGCGTCTCAACTGTTCGTCTACTCATCTTGTTGACATCATCTTATTAAATGTGAAACTCATCCTTGATATCACATAAATAATTTCTCCATACACAAACAAAAATCGTTCAACTTTTGAAAGTTATCTACATTTATTAACAAAATTTCATGGGTTTTGTTTTTATTTACCGGATATTACCCACAATAATCCATATTTATACAAAAATTCGTTCTGCAAAGAATTAAACAAATCATTTGAACCAAGAAGAATAATAACATATTTAAATGAACCAAAATATGTATGTTTCTAGTCAGATGTCATGAACTTTGGGATATGTGATCATTGTATATATTGTCGTTTGTTATTTTCTTTTTGTTATATATGCTTCTTTATATGTTTTCTTCATAATATTTGTAACAAGTATATTTCATTAGTTGGTGATGATATCCGTTCATGAAAGCTAATAAAATGTGTGGGGGTATTCTCATTCCACTTCGTAACAAAGCCAAACGAAAGATTCAATTCTCGGTCTCTTTCTTTTTAGGTTGTCATATTTTACCAAACAATTGAATCACATTTTTTCCGAACTGATTCTTTTCTTTACGTTTCCATTCCTTACTACAATTCCACCTTATTTGATTCTCGGTACCAAACACCCCCTAAGAGTCTCAAGATTTGTTCCAATTCCCTTATCTTTTAGCGTAGATAACCATATTATATTGTCCACACCTTTCAAACATTGAACCTGGCCGCAGTCATCCTGTTTCACACCAAAATCATAACAAAATAAATTTGTAGAGGCATATAAGAGATGCACTATTATTACAACAACAATACAAGTCCTTTAATATGACGATGTAGAATGCTGTATGCATTAAAAATAGACTTTGCAAAACGTTTAACCCATTCTCAGTTTAGGTAACTATTTTATTTGACCCATTTGACTTGTTTGAGATGAAAAAATGACTCAAATCAACCCAGTCATAAATAGAAGGAAGAATTTGCCAACTATGGTAAAATAGAAATGAATACGTTAAGGGCTTACATGAATATGGTAACTGTCGTTAGTTAATACCTGTTTAGCATTCTCATGTTCATATCTGACTTAAACATGCGATCTTCTATGACACCATTTGTTAACAACTCATTAGCATAATTTGGATCTAATAAGCTAGAAATTTGCCTGTTACCCTGCAGAATATAAGATGATATCAATATAACGTAGAAACGAATTTTTTATATGTTTTTTATCATAACATAAGGTTAAATTGTTTCTATATCGAATTACAACATATAACTAGTACAAGACATATTTAAATATCTAAGAAACATTAGTGAAGTCCAATTAGACGAAGCTGTTTTTAATATCATACACAAACGAAAAAATGTGAATTGAGGTACAACCTGTGCCCTGCTAGAGATCGTATTTTCATTATCCTTGTTGCACAGGTACCACACACCAGCATTAGTTAAATTCTGTTTGCAAAAAAACAGATTAACTTTATCCTCAAATACAATACTATAAAAAATTGGTCATGAATGTTGTTTTCTTTGAGATTTTAAAAAATACAGTAGCTGGCTTACCATTCTTTCATCTATAGTCATTACCCTTCCATCCTGCAGCCCAAAGTATAAGAAAAATTAACAAAGTACATAACAACGTGATATCTCAAAAACAATATGTAAACAACCAAAGAAAACACACCATCTGAGATAATCTGTTACATAGTAATTCCACTTCATTGCTCGCAGAGCTAAGCTTATCACGAACTTCACTCAACTGTTTGACAAGTTCAAAAAATAAATTATACTTTCTTTAAAGTTTAAACCTCTATTTGTGGCTAACAAATGTACCTGCTCTAGATTTAACTTCGATATCTCAACTTGTTTATCCATTCTCCCATCCAACATCTCAATCCTCTGAATTAAATGCCTCTTTGCTGCCTGATCAACGAAAGCAACGATGAAAAATATTAAAAAAATAATAATAAGCATAGATATAACCGATCTGATATATATAAATAAAGGTACTCTTAGATTTAAGTAGGAACTTACAGCAATGGCATCTGTAACTTGTTCAAGACTATTTGTCAAATTTGATACCGTATTTGCCATATTATGCCTTGTCACATACATGAGGTCTGAGAACGTAAGACGCTAAAACACAATTTGAAAAAAGTATCAAATTTGAAAGCTCGTAAAATGTGCGTGATTAAAGTCAACAAAAGCTCAAATCAATCATACCTTCCACCACATGTATCCATAACCCGCTGCACCCAACGCAATCACTGGTCCCACCAGAGATGTTATACTGACTGCATAAATGAATAATATTAGACATGAGTAGCATATACAATTTAAGAACTTTATGACATAAAA
Source organism: Chrysanthemum makinoi (assembly GCA_910596185.1). Lineage (NCBI taxonomy): Eukaryota > Viridiplantae > Streptophyta > Magnoliopsida > Asterales > Asteraceae > Chrysanthemum > Chrysanthemum makinoi. Next base: position 174,422,390 of record OU343222.1, read on the forward strand.
TGACTAGAAAAGTATGTATAAATAATATACCGCTAGAACTTTCATTTACAACAGTGATCGGGCGTGGTGATGCCAATTGACGAACTTCCGTTGCTATCCGGCGAACCTGTTTTCTTTATCTATGTTAGCATTTAACTTGAAAACAAACATATCTTAATAAAAGAGCATGTACATTAACAACTACAGAATGAAGTATATTTACTTGGTTAGTAATTGCATCGGCATATTCATCATCAGCTCCATTGCGTTGCTTTCCTACATATTCTTTCACTAATGACTGCCCAATATTTGAAGTCCATCAATATCAAAACAGAAATAAAAAAAAATAACACTGCAACTAAAATTCAGTCACTTGACATCATACAAGATAATAGTTGATAACATATACCTGAAGTTCACCCAAAAACTCAGCTAGCTTGCCATTTTTAAGCAGAATCGCACCGGTGAACCCTGCAAACAAAACACATTCATACAATTATATTCTCATCAGTTCACTGCATTGTTTACAGTCTTACAACCATTCCAAAATTGATAACAAGTAAGTTTATGGAAATAATAAATCATTTTATAAAGACCATGCTAGTTTGGTTCATATACAAACAACTCATTTTCACTTCAGTCTTCAGAGTCACGTTTATGGTAAGGTGACATCCATAGCATTTACCTCGCAATGCAAGTGAAAGTTTGCTGAAGAATAACATCCACAATGTTGTTCAATGGATTGGCATATATAGAGTCATCAGTTAATCTCTGTAATGTATTGAACCATACAGATTTCAGTGGAATAACGCATTAAAATCCATAGACTTTGTGAGTTTGTAATGAGCAAGTTTATATAAAGTAGTGATCAATAAATATCTGATGTAGTACTGCTACGCACTTCGTAAAGTTCAAAGCATTGGAAATGCTCTAAGAGCCGTGAAAACAAGTATAAGCCGTCAGATGGCATGATCCAAAGTAAAAGTAAAACAACGGCAATTCACTTCCGCATTTGTCACACTCACATAACAAAAAAAACAAGTGTCCGTGCGTGGTTTAACCAAATATTGTTGTTCTCACCAGAATACGCAAAAGACATATATACCAATGTACTACTGTATACAACTCCCTGCTAATGATCATAGTAACTTAGTCATAACAATGACATCAAAAATGGTAAATCCACCTATATAACCACACATATAATAGAACATCAATTGATTAAAGATGCACGATACAATCGAATTCATCATTGAAGAGTATAATAATTGTTGGAATAAGAAAAAACCTGCTCCCATTAAAAGGAAGATCTTTGATAAACCTAGTCCAGTTTGCATAGCCATATTTTTGTGTCTTGCAAGTGTAATCAAGCCCTACGTTTTGAAATGGTGTTGTTTTAGGTTTAAGGTTGTGGTTATGTAGATTTATTAGGCTTGTTTACGTTACATATTTGTTTCTATTATGGAAAAAATATTGCCTATTGGAAAAAAATATATTTCATTTAAGATTTTCTAAATTTATTACTCGTTTTAAACTTGTAAAAAAAATAACATTATTATGTTTACCATGAATACACTAATCTTATGCACTTTCCATAATGTGGTAAATCTCTTTCTTTGACAAGTCATTTTGTCAATTTCAGTAGTTTGATAGGTGTCATTTAGCACTTGGAAATTGTTAACACATTCTGAAATGAGTCATTCATGTTTCGTTGCATCAGTATCGCTTCACGAACGAACAATGGTCGCAGACCAACAACAAAAAATTAAACAAAGCAAGTGAATAACTTTTATTTCAGCAAAACATCAGCGTTCAAAACATCAGCGTTGTAATAGTTTGAAAGGGCCATCTAAACCTTTGCATATAGGAAAATACATATGCTTACATGATATAAGGTAGAATCAGTCGTCTAAAAGACCTAACAAAAACACGTCCATTGACGCACTTATGGCGATTTACTATCCGTAAACACAAATTAACTAAAATCTGTGAAACCAAACATTAAGCATGACTCAAGTATTGCATAATATCATCACGGATAACTCCATTAATCCCATATCCCAACTTATAACTGTCGGAGTTTGATACCAATTGTCTATATTGTATATTACTTGCCAAAGGATTCCGACGCCTCAACAACTTTGCAACCGTTGGGTATGTTGTATGCCAAAGGTTCCTAGAGGAGGTAACCAAACGCCTACCAGTTTCTCGATACCGAAACCCCCCCAAAGTTTTCTGGCGATATGCCTCAAGCAACTGTCTGGTTGGCAATCTTGTTGTGCTACTAGCAGATTGGATACGAGTAGGACCCACTGCTCGTATCTGAGCCGCTGGTTTCATCTTGTCAAGCCACCTGAGAACCCAGTTTCCCAAATTTCGACCAACTTCTAGGTCTCTTTTTTGTACCTCACGGTGAATCTTCAGTGTTGCATCAAAAACAGTTCTTGTTCTCCTGTAATCAAAAAAGAAAGGGCGATTACTGAAGCTGTTTTGAATATTTATTTAGCATGTTAAAGCTATATATACTCCCATGAGTATTAGGATCAGTATTTACCGACAGTAAGAGTTGTAGGACCCAAATAGCATACATAATAGTTCTGTGGTTCAACAATCCGCCCACATCACAATCTAATATTTTTATCTCGACTGTCAATCATAATATTAGCTTAAAGTTAAAGAATCTTCACTATATATCTCCATAGGCTAGCATACTTAAGTATAGATCTCAATTATCTTGAATAAATTAGGATAACCAGAAAGACCGGCTATATACCAACTCATTATACACATAAGGATGTCCAAAGACTTGAACAATTGCTATTACAATACGCAAACACATTACTCATTCGCATCAACAGTTATGATTGGAAAAGAACTAATCAAATGTTTTTAGCTGTAGTCATAAACTACAAGTTATAAGTTTGTTATAGTGAAAAGCTAAACTTAATGTCATACAAAATAGGCAAGTTTTCTTTTAAAAAACTTCACGTAAATAAGTTTGACCTTGCAGAAAATGTAGCTGCTTGTATGTGCTTGGCTTAAAAAGTTATGCAGGAAATGTAGTTAGTTCAGAAGTGTCTTTCCATTGGTGAGTTTGGGAATAGCTATAACCCACATGATGATGCCTTACAATGGGTTCAATAGATCATTCAGATGCAGAGGAAGCAATTTAATGATCTACTCTACACTTATTGTTAAGGAAATCTAGTCACGAGGTTATGGTTTTGGTGAATATATGGTGAATATGGACTGTATGGGATAGCAGCTGCTAGGTTGTCTGTACAATTTTAGCATCTGGTTTTTGTTTTCTTGTTTGTGGTATGTTTGTTATTAGATTTGTATAAGGAAGTCGGGCCTGTCCAATCTATCCTTTTATTTGTTGCATAGCTTTGAAGTGTTAATATATATTCACCTTTTTCACCAAAAAAAAAAAGTTTGACCTTGCAGAAGTTTGCTACATAAAATCAGTAATAGTAATGTTACTATTAGTCTATTCTCAAGTAACAGATGATGATAGATAAACAATACTGAACAATTCTTACAATAATCTACCCTATAATGATCTAAAAGTAATCAGATAGCATATACCAGCAGGGTGCTACTAAGAGAGATTGTTATTTGTTACTAAATTTGTACCCCAGCAAATACGCATGATCAGGTGACATGGGTGTGGATGGATATGCTCTGTGAAAAAAGTCTGGATGGATATGTTCTAATAAATTTTCTCGATAAGCAAGGCATCATGAAGGTTTGCAGATAGATATATTTCAAAAGAAGAGGAGTCTCATCAATGATGCTTTTAAGGTAGTCTCCGACACACAACACATGAAGCCATGGATATATCACAGGGGGGCCACAATGTAAAAGATTCTTGTTGCAGGTTTGCGTTATAAGTTATAAGGAGGTGTATGGATTATGTGTTACATGTGCTAGAACTACTACACTCTTACATGTATTGTAATCATATAAGCATCTGAGCATATTCCCCTGCGATTTCTTAAGAAGCTGCTAAGCGGTTGCTTCTTGTGTGATGTATTAACTACTCGTCACTACAGTGTGCTAATTTCCGTCACTTAACTTACTGTCTGGCATTATTCTATGTATTAATGAAAATAAGCCAATAACTAATCTTAAAAGTCGGTTCAGTATAAAGACCAATAAATGAAGTACTGGCTATTTTACAATCAGCCATTTCTCCATAATGAAAAAAGTTCAAGTAGGTGCGAGTATCATGGAAATGATGATGGTCGTGTCTTTATAATCAAATAGAAAAACAGAAGATACTATGAGGATTGATTCAGCAATCAAAAGCTCGTGAACGTTGCTACAAAAATATAGGAAAAAAAATTGTGTTTTTCGTTCGAGTTTGGGTCTAATGATGCAGCAGCTATCAAGTGGAGATAACAATACTCAAATAGTAGCTATTATGAAAGATAAACAACGTAAGCAATTGGGCAGCTAAACTATGTGGGCATGTGGCTGTTACCTAACTACGGAAAGAGATATTGATTAGTGATGCCCTAAGCTAGTCTGCAACTTAATGCCAATGTGTGTGAAGCTGTTCGATTATACAGAGCAGATTTGATAGCTTAATATAATCGTCCTGATGTACGTTTGGGTGACTGTATTTTGTCTTCCAAGTTTCACCGTTTAAGCTCAAAGTTGATCAGCTAATAAGCCGAAAAAAATGAACTTAGTTGATTTCCAAATTCAAGTAACCCAAAAAAATAAGCTAACTTAAACAAGTAAAGTTAACAAAAACTATCCAGCTCAGTTAGTAATCCATCACTTATATTCAAAATTAATCAAACAACCCACATATCAACACATAAATGATAAATGCACTCATTTAAGGGAAAAAATAGTAGTAGTAGTAACTTTATTTATTAAATCAAATAGTTACAAATCTAAAAATATATATATCTCTATATATGATAAAATAGATGAGATAAATAAATACCCGTGAAGAAATTGACGGATCCTGGGGTATCTAGGGCTAACGAGACGACGTTGAATCCTTAAAGCATGTTTGTATGTCCTCTTTAATCCTAAGAAATAAGCTGTTCCTAATGCTATTTCCCATAACACCATTCTTCTTCTTGTTAATTTATTATTCAAAGATCTATCTAACTTCGGGTTAATATAACGGTTGTTTCTTGCTTCATTGCGTTCGTGTCTATCACGATACCTTTTTTATTCTTTTTCGTTTTCCCCAAGGCACTAAGTAGATAAGAGTGCTTTTTAACTAGTGTTTTGTTATAGTTAAAAAAAAAAAAAAAAAAAAACCTAGTGTTTTGTTGGTTTTTGACTTTTGTGGGTTGGGCTTGGTTGACCCAGTTGGTAAGATAACAATTTCATGGGCTTAGCAAAACAAAGCCAATAAGAGTACTACAAGAATTATAACTAGTAAAAAGATTTCATATAATAAAGGAGTATATAAAAAGAGAACTGATTGACACACTCTAAAATTTTATTAGGATACATTATTGTATGCAGTAGATAGTTGTACATTAAATATAATATGTTTTAACTGCTTATACAGTAGGTTTTCTCAATAAATTTTGTTAATACAAATATCATTATTGAACGTTATTTATATTTTATTATATTTACATAAGTTTTGTTAACGACAAAAGTAAATTTAATTTTTATAAAGCTTAAAGCTTGTCAAGATTAATAGATATTAAAACAAGCTTTTCAAATAATATCTTCATCATTCAAGCATTTACATTTTGATTAATCATATTATTGATATGACTCTAAACCATAATGTATGTGAACATTTTTAGATCAAGCATGTTTTAGTTTCTTAAAACAAAACATTACATATGTATTTACATTTTAACATATTTCTAAAAATAGAAAACAACACATGACATCATGTAATGCATCATTGAAATCTCTAGAAGATTTCACTAGATATTTTGTGTAGATTTAGACTCTACATATCTTAAACAATATTGGATAGATATGCTTGACTTTGGAAAGATTTTGGTGATCTTGTTGTCAGACCCCGGCGGCACCAAATGTTTACACAGGCGGAACCCTTTTGAGGGATCCGTGGTCCGTGGTGCCTGTTGATCATTTTGGCTATAAATAACAAAGCCAAACCAAGTTGTTTCTCATCCCTTTCTAGCATATTCACATACATTCCTTCTCTCTAACATTTCTAACTCAGTTTCATATCATTATAGTGATCCCCTTTTGTAGCAAAAAAGATCAAGGCATATTCAAGCTTCAACAAATAGTTGGAAGTCTTGTTTGTTTGTTGTTGTATGATCTAGTGTTGATTCATACATCATTGTTGTATCAAACTATCATAATCTTGTGAGTGTGAGTGGAAAAGAACTCGACATCTAGCTTAGTGTCGGAAATAGTGTACGCGAAGTGTAAAGGTTTCTCCGCCGGTGAAAGGAGCTTGTTGACTAGTGAAGTTAAACTCTCGAGTGTGAGACTTGGGGAGTGGAGTAGGGCAAGGAAAAATAGTCCTTGTAGACCGAACCACTATAAACAACTTGTCGTGGTTTGATTGTTTCTTTCCTTATTTACTCTTTATATATATTGCTTGAATATTGATTATCATTTACTAACATATCTAAGATCAATATCAATTAATCTTTCAAAACAAAGCTTTTTAATCGGTAAACTATTCAACCCCCTTCTAGTTTTCCACAATTGGTACCAGAGCCTCGTTGCTCAAGAATTTCTAAAATATATTATATTTTATAAACTTGAAACGATCCATGGATTCCGAAAACTTTAAAGAAGGACAATCTATGCAAAGACCACCACTCTTTGAAACCAATGGATTTATCTATTGGAAAAACCGTTTTGAAACATATGTAAAATCAAAAGATATAGATCTTTGGTTTGTTATAATTAAAAGAGACTTTAGTTCTACAACAAAATATATTTTTGTTGATGATCAAAAGAAATTAATAGCTAAAAATAATGAAGCTAAAATGATGCTTTATAATGCTTTGCCTAGAAAAGAATATGAAAGAAATTTTATGTGTGAAACCGCTAAAGACATTTGGGAATCTTTGATTATTACACATCAAGGAAATTCACAAGTCAAGGATAACAAAATTGATCTCCTTGTTCAACAATATGAACAATTTGTTATCCCTGAAGATGAAACCATTGATTGTGGTTTTCCTCGCTTTAATACTATTATTACATCTCTTAAAGCACTTGATGAATCTTTTCGTAGTAAGAACTTTGTCAGGAAATTTCTTAGAGCACTCCATCCGAAGTGGAGAGCTAAAGTGACGGCTATTGAGGAATCAAAAGATCTCTCTAAAATGTCACTAGACGAGCTAATCGGAAACCTCAAAGTACATGAAATGGTGATGGAGAAAGATTCGGAAATCATCAAAGAAAAAAGAGAGAAAGTCAAATCCGTTGCTCTAAAGGCAAGAACGGAATCAAGTGATGATGACGAATCTTGCTCCGATAGTGAGGATGAGGAGTATGCCATGGCCGTTAGAGATTTCAAAAAGTTCTTTAGAAGAAGAGAAAAGTTTGTAAGGCAACCTCGAGAAGAAAAGAAGCCATTACGAAAAGACCGGGATGACAAAAAGGGTAAAGGTGAAAGAAAGTGTTTTAGATGCGGTGATGCAAGTCATCTAATAGGAGATTGTCCCAAGCCACCTAAAAGCAAAACTCAACGAGCTTTTGTTAGGGGTGCTTTGAGTGATAATGAAGATGATGAAGAATCAAGCAAGGATGAGATCGCTCTAATGGCACATGAATCAAACGAGGTACATTCCGACTCATTTTATTCCTCTATTGATGATGACACTTTGCAAAAACAATATAATCAATTGTGTGAGCTTAGTTTAAAAATCATAACTAAAAATAAGTTTTTAAAGACTAAAAAGGAATTTTTAAAAAATGAAGTCTATGAGTTAACAGAAAAGGCAAAACGATTAGAAAAGGGAAAAGCAAATGACGATGGTTGCAAATCATGTCAAGAGCTTAGTCTTGAAATAAAAAAAACTAAAGCTCACACAAGAAGTTCTAATCGAACATAATTCTAAATTTAAAAGGTTTAACAAAAATATTGCTTGTGCCGATGAAATAGTTAGAATTCAAAAAACACCAGGAAACATGAATGGACTAGGATTTAATGAAGTATTAATTCCAAAGAGTCAAACCAAAACGGTCGAAAAAGACAAACAAAATGTCAAAACTGCTGCAGTACAACACGGACCAGACGGACCCAAAAATAGGGTTCCGTCCGTTGTACAGTTTGGTGCCGTGGGGACTGCAGTAGGACATAATGTTTGTAATACGGACCGTAGTGAATTTGTCAAAGTAACAAAGAAAACCAAGGATAATGTTAAACTAAAACCGGCTGTTACATCAGGAGTAGGACTTGCTAGAAATGAATTTAGATCTAAAACTATTGAAAAACAATCTAAAACACCTATTGCCAAACGCCCCTTTCCTAAGAGCAACCACAACATACAATCCAACTATCAACATATAGGTTGGAATCAAAACTTCCCTAGACCATATCAAACTCCAGATTATATGCCATGGAACCCTTACCCATCATTTTCATATATGAACCAAGTAACTGGTATATTTAACCCAAACGGACCCATGAGATATTGGGGACCAAACGCTTGAGTTATTTGTGTCTTAGGTATGCTTAAAAGTTGGATTAGAACCTAATGAATGGATAAAAGATAGTGGATGCTCATGACACATGACGGGCAACAAAAACCTCTTCTCAACATACCAAGAGTATGACGGAGGTAATGTCACTTTTGGTAGCAATCTCAAAAGCAAAATTATTGGCAAAGGTACGATCGCTCATAACTCCCTAACTATTGAAAATGTTGCTCATGTCTATATGTTAGGATTTAATCTACTTAGTATTAGTCAACTATATGATAAAAAGTATAAAGTACTATTTGAAGAAAATGGTAGTAAAATACTAAAAGATGGTATCACCATAGCTAAAGGAGTTAGGAAAAATAACATATACGTCATGAAAATAGATAAAACATCTAATAACAAAATTTGTCTAACAACCTTAGATGATAACTCAACTCTTTGGCATAGACGCTTAGGTCACGCTAATATGAGACTTATCCAAAACCTATATTCAAAAGAGCTAGTTAGAAATTTGCCAAAACTTAAATATGACCAACATTTTTGCGACGCTTGCAAAATTGGTAAACAAACTCATAGTAGCCATAAGGCTAAAAATATGGTGTCCACATCTAAGTGTCTAGAACTTTTGCATATGGGCTTGTTTGGTCCATCCGCTATAAGAAGCTATGGAGGCAACTTATACACTTTGGTCATAGTTGATGATTACTCAAGGTTTACTTGGACATTATTTTTGAAAACTAAAAATGAAGCTTTTGATAAATTTGAAATTCTTAGCAAGAAAATTCAAAATCAACTTGGTGTTAACATTGTGTCGATCCGAACGGATCATGGTCTTGAATTTGACAATCAAACACAATTTGGAAACTTTTGTGATACAAATGGTATAACACATAACTTCTCGGCTCCTCGAACACCTCAATCTAATAGAGTTGTAGAACGTAAAAATAGAACCATTCAAGAAATGAGTATAACAATGCTTAATGAACAAAACATACCTCAAATTTTTTGGTGTAACGCCGTTGACACTTCTACATATATTTTAAATAGAGTCTTAATACGTCCTTTCCTAAACAAAACTCCATGTGAATTATATAAAGGCAAAAAGCCAACTTTAGGATATTTTAGAGTGTTTGGATGTAAATATTTCATTCTTAATACTAAAGACTATCTCACCAAGTTTGACCCAAAGTCTTATGAATGTGTATTTCTTGGTTACTCACAAACTAGTAAAGCTTACATTGTCTTAAACAAAGAAACAATGAGAGTCGAGGAATCGTTGAACATAACATTCGACGAAAGTCCACCTCCCTCTAACATCACCTTTGGTAGATGATGACTTAGTTGAAAGTCAACTTGGAGAAAGTCAAGAAATAATTGAGAATGACAAGGAAGATGAACCATTAAATAATGAAATTATAAACATCAAAGAATCCAAAAGTCATCCTTTAGAAAAGGTCATAGGACAACTAAATCAAAGAACGTTAAGATCACAAGCCCAAAATCAAAGTAATCACTTTTGCTTTGTATCAACCATTGAACCGAAAAACATAAATGAAGCAATAAAAGATTAATCTTAGGTGATTGCTATGCAAGAAGAGTTAAAACAATTTATTAGAAATTATGTTTGGAAGTTAGTTCCAAAACCTAATGATCAAACTATAATTGGAACGAAATGGGTTTTTCAAAATAAAATGGACGAAAATGGTGTAGTGTCTAGAAACAAAGCTAGGCTTGTCGCACAAGGTTATAATCAACAAGAGGGGATTGATTATGATGAAACTTATGCACCGGTAGCTAGGCTCGAGTCTATTAGAATCTTACTTGCATATGCGTGTGCTTATGACTTTAAATTATTTCAAATGGATGTTAAGAGTGCATTTCTTAATGGGTTTATTAACGAAGAAGTATATGTTGCTCAACCTCCCGGTTACCGACTTTGAGAAACCACATCATGTCTTCAAACTCAAGAAGGCATTATATGGACTTAAGCAAGCACCAAAAGCTTGGTACGATCGACTTAAGACTTTTCTAGTTGAAAAAAATATACCATGGGATTAGTATATAATACTCTTTTTACCAAGAAAAAGGAATCACACATTATCATAGTTCAAATATACGTTGATGACATCATATTCGGATCAACTTGTCAAGAGCTATGTGATGATTTTTCTAAAATCATGCACGATGAGTTTGAGATGAGTATGATGGGTGAGTTAAACTTCTTTCTAGGACTTCAAATTAAACAACTAGAAGACGACATATTCTTTAACCAATCTAAATACATAAAAGATACGCTTAAGAAATTTGGTCTTGAAGATTCAAAACCAACTAAGACACCCATGTCTTCGGACACTAAACTCACCAAGGATGAGGAAGGTGAATCGGTAGATAACACTAAATATAGAGGAATGATCGGTAGCCTACTCTATCTCACGGCTAGTAGACCCGACATTATGTTTAGTGTTTGTCTATGTGCTCGCTTTCAAGAAAATCCCAAGGCATCACACTTAGAAGCCTTAGTAAGGATATTTAGATACATTAAGGGAACGACATGTTTAGGATTATGGTATCCCAAAGGAACGGGTGTAGAAATTATAGTGTATGTCGACTCGGACCATGCCGGTGACTATGTCGATAGAAAAAGTACTAGTGGTATTTGTACTTTTGTTGGACATTGTCTCACCTCATGGTTTGCAAAGAAGCAAACGGCTCTAGCTATCTCAACTACTGAAGCCGAATACGTCTCAGTTGGAAAAGCATGTCAACAAGCTCTTTAGATGAAGCAAGCTCTCGTGGATTACGGAATTCATCTCAATGATATCGTTATACTTTGCGACAACAAAGGAGCTATTGATCTCAGCAAAAATCCCGTCCAACATGCTCGTACGAAGCATATTGAAATCTGCCATCATTTTCTTCGCGACAATGTTCAAAAAGGAAACATCTCAATTGAGAAAGTATCCTCCGAAGACAACATTGCCGACATCCTAACTAAGGCTCTCAAACGAGAACCATTTAATCTTCTTAGACTTGGTTTGGGGCTAATGGAACCAAACATGTAGTTAAAACATAGTCTAAACCTTAGAACAAACAAAACAAAACAAATTAGTTTAAGTTTGCTACTGTTCCCACGGAACCAAATGACAATAAGGACGGAACCAATTTTTTGGTGCCATCTGGTCCGTGGTGACAACAGTATCAAAAATAACACTTATAAAACATCTTCTTCCTCACAACCCACTTTACCAAAACGTTTCAACAACACACCTAACTCATTGTTGACACTTTCTCACCCATTAATCACTGAATATAACATCATTGTAAGTATCCTAACTACATTACTTCTCTAAATTCTGAGTCTAGGATTCTAATTTGTGCACAAAATCATTACATGGGGATTATGTATATTCTTGTACAAAACATGGATTCAATTGGCAAATTGCATAACTAATCATTGAAATTAGGTACTACATTGTCACATTGCATAAACCAATCATGTTTTCCACCAATTAAAAGATAATGACTATAAGACCTTATTCTAATTAAACAAACACCCCATGTCAAAATTTTGAAAAGCTTCTCACTTGTAGGAAAACAATTTTTCATTGTTAATACAAATAGAAACGTAAATTTTCATCACTTGCATAATGCTCTTGAATACTAATGGTAATGCATAACTAATATGCATTCCCGGGTATATTCTAATGAAGCCACATTGAATTAGGAGCGTTTGGGTTATCTCATGCCTTTTGCCAAACGCCCCCACTAAAAACCATTTTATGCATAAAATGAGTCGAGATAACCGCAACTCCAAATCGTTTTCATATAGGCACACACTAGAACCAAAACGCTAAGTTTGTTTTTATTTTTAACATGTAAACTCTTGCTCATAGGAACAACCATGGTAGCCGCAAAATTCTATGATCACAAGGATACTCTTAGCTACATCCCTAAACACCACAAAACCAAGGGCCTCACCAAAGAACAAGTCGAAATCTTTCAAAGGTACTTCCATGAGGGTAGGACCATTCACTCCTCTTTTGTCGACGGAACTAATCTCCGTCTAGAGCTTGCCACCATTAACTTCGATTGTCTCCTCGACATCGATGAACCCATTTGTCCTAGGTTTGTTTTAGAATTCTATGCTAGTGTTGTCTCCTTCACTGATGAGGACGATCAAACGGCTCTTAGGTTTAGAATCAATCGTACTGACTACTCCATATCCCTAAACCAATTTGCTCAAGTTCTAGGAATTCCTAACCGTGGTACATGTGTTTACTCGAATAAGTGGTCACTCACTATCCTCGATGCAATCAATGACCGCTCTCTTCCCTACCAAACTCCTTTGGCGGATAAGGACGTCATCCGTGAGCACCTTTTTAACGAAAGGGCCGCTCCAACCCGTGACATCTGAAAGGGAAAGGAGGTCAACCGAGATCCATATGGTATGGAGCTCAATGAGCTTAAGCCTGAATTCAAGAAGTGGGAGGAACTCTTGAGAGCCAATGTCATTAGCACTATAGGAAATAGAGACCATATCAATGCTTGCCTTTGTCACATGCTCTACAACTTGTCCACTCGTCAACCTTTCAATTTAGCCTACTACATTGCTAGGAGAATGGTAGATATTCCAACTCAAGGATCGGTCGCTCTTCCTTACGGGATGCTCCTCACCCGTCTCTATAGAGCATTTGCACCCATTCCACCAAGCCCAAAAGGGTTGAAGCTAGACTATGCTCTCATCCCTCACATATTTGTGCCCTTGAGTGACGAGCGAGTGGCTAAGACTAAAGGCAAAAGGGCAAAACCTCCAACTCCTTCATCATCATCATCAAATAGCTCCGAGGACGGTCTCCCAAATTCTCGTCTTCCACCTCAAGAGTACTATGCATCTCTCCCCGAGATTGAGAATGAATCAGCGGAGTTCAAGCAAACCAAGGGGATGTTCAAGTGCATTGGAAGGATAATGACAAAGATCTACAAGAAGTTGGATAAGTGAGGTTTATTTAAAGGAGTGTTTGGAACAAGACAAAAACTATGGTGTATGATACAATTTGGTTGTTTTTACTTTGTAGGATGATAAAATAACTTAAAACAATGTTGTATGCTAACCGGTTTATGCAGGGGGATAGCACAAGTGTGTTATCAAATTTTACCCATTTTTACTTTTATGTGAAAATCGTTAGCCCTTGGTCAAAGTCTATGCTCCACTATGTTTGTATATGTGTTATCGACTTTTCCTAACTAGAAATAATTAATGTCATATGTTTTAAGCAAAGGTTTCGAAAAAGTCCTAAATACTTAAAATATGGGTCTGTGAAGATTTCTGGTCTCCACGGACCAGACGGCACCATTTATTTGGTTCCGTCTGTTATAGCTTTTGGTACCGCCATACCTGTACAGGCGGACCAGGCGGCACCAAATTAAGGGTTCCGCCTGTGTAAATAATTGGTGTCGTGGTTCCTACAGGTAACTTTCTAAATTTCGCTTATTTCAACATTCCAAATTACCATACATTGCTTCTAGGATAGTCTTTACTAGTTTTTACCCATATTAGAACTAGTTTAACACACTTAGGCATATAGGATATCCATTTCCCACCAAAATTCAAAAACTCCAAAAATTCACCCAAGGAACCCTTTTTCATAAAGGAAGGAACCAAAAATTTGGTTCCTTGCAATCCGTGGGTGATCTGATTCTAAAGATCCCATAATCATTAGAACACATTTATTGCAAATCTTTGTTACTTCACTCTATCCTTCTTGTATGGATTGACTTGGGTGATATGACTAGCATTAAACTCACTTGAAAATCATTAGAAACCTCATATCTTCTATGGTTTAACATCAAATCAAACACATTTCTCCATAATTTCATAATTCTATAAATTAAGAGCTTCCAAGATGATCATCCGCATACTTTCTCAAAACTTCTCATCTACTAGCAAAACCTTAAGCTAAAATGACTAAGTCTTCTCCATCAACCAAGCCTTGCAAGAGAACTGCTAGAATGAGCGTAAGACCATGTTTCTTTGTCAACATAAGCTCCTCTTCCGAGTCCTCTCCTTTAACCATCTCATCTCCCATAAGAGATGAAAACTTCCTCACTTTGGCTACACCTACACCACCTCCAAAATCACCTATCATTGTCACTACTCCACCACCAACAAAGACTCCTATCACTAGCTCACCACCACCGGTTCCTATCCAAACATCAAAGTCACCATCACCTCCAAAATCTCCAACACTCATCCCATTAGAGCTATTCTCTACACTACCTACATCTCCAAATCCATTTTGGAAGACTTGGAGGACTTGCCTCCTAGGCCCAATCATCCACCACCACTACCATCTTTTGGTACTATTGAGCGAATAGCTCATGAGTCTCCACGTCCATCATTTGACCCAACGCCCAGTTAGGGCCAAAACCTCTCCTTTTCCATCATATCCACAAGGAAATCCATGGTCCTTTGTATGGGGATCAACCACTACCTACAACATCCATGCCTCCTCATTTAGAGGACATTGAGGAATTCATGTGGGATGATCACCCCACTAAAGAAGAGATTGAAGCTGAGCTCAATCATCTCCACCAATTTTCCAATATGGTGGATTCTCATCTTAGTGAGACCATGCAAATACAAAGTGCTTTGCTAGCCTCCATAATTACCACTACAATCACCAACACCAACAACTCCACCATTCCACCACCACAAAATCATGAACCATACTACCCTCCTAGACACGGTTGCTCAAATTGTGAGCGGACCGCCCACATTACCGAAAGGATCCAGGTGATGGTCCATGAGCTTCAAGATGAAATGAGGTTCATCCTCAATCACATCCTAGAGCGCATCAATGCTCTTGCTCATCCACCACCTCAATAGGAGGCTCCTAGTTTATGTCTTTTAAGCATTTTTTTTATTTTTTTTCTTTTCTAGGATTTTCATTGTATTTTTTCTAGGATTATCTTTTTATTTAGGACTTTATTTCATGTACTAACACTTCATTGTGTTCCCTTTTCATAATTTTCATATCATGAAAAATTTTAAAAATGATTGGTGTTTATTATATTGTTGTGGATTGTTACATGGTGTTTGGAAATGCTTGTGATGATGCTTATTACTAACATTTTTGTTAGCTTTTTCACAATCCATGTATCTTTCTCTTGGCACCCAATTTAGGTCAAAGGGGAGATTGTTAGGATTTAGAAAATCCGATAGTTAAAGAGTCGGTCACCTCAAGTATATGTAATCGTTAGAAAGCTCGTAGTCGTAGTCATTTAGTGTTAGTAAGTAGTTTGTTAAGTAACACCGTGGAGGACGGACGGGTCTTTACCCACTGTATGCCTGATCCACAGCCCGAAGAAGGGCATCTAAGCTTGTAACTATAAATACCCTTTGCCTAGCAAGGCAAAGGTTGGAGCTTTCAATATTCATTTTTCTTTGTCTCACTAAGTTCCCAACACTCTTTACTTTCTCTCTCTAAGACTCTAAATCATACGCCTACTGTGTATGCTTATCTATGTGTTTATGAAATCCAATATGTTACAAATGGTATCAAGAGCCATGGTTTGATCACTCATCTTTCATGTTCTTGGATTTCTAAGTGGTTTTCATAAGACTTTTTGGGTTTGAATGAACTTAAAGTAGTTTGCATCATTTGGATCATTTCTAGTGTTAAAGTTTGGATTTTGATAGTACTTTTTGTTTAGAATCATCATAAGTGTTTAGGTTTTTAGTTGGAAGGCTTGAATCATCGTGGTTGGGTTGTTTTTGGATTGAAAAGTGGTATTTTTTTAAAAGTTTCTTGGATGCGATTTGTCTCACGGATAGCATTTCTTGGATGCGATTTTTCATACTTTTTATGCGATTTGTCTCTCTTCTGACTACTTATTGAATCGATTTGTTAGTTTATGCGATTTTTCTTCTATGCAATTTGTATGCTAAGCGATTTGTCGTTTAAGCGATTTGTCAAAAAAGCGATTTGTCAGAACTGCGTTTTGTCTATAAAAGCGATTTGTCTAGGGTGCGATTTGTCTAAGGCGCGATTTGTCTAGGGTGCGATTTGTCTGGGGTACGATTTGTCTAAGGTGCGATTTGTCTCTTAAGCGATTTGACTGAAGCAGTTTGACCATTTCATCAGTGCGTTTTGTTGACTTTTCCCGATAAAACTTCAAACGGCCATAACTATTGAACCGTAACTCCGTTTTCAGCGTTCTACCCATCAAAATGACCGTGAGAACGAGGAGAATGACACGCTGAATAAACTAACCTTCGAGGCCTAAATCCGCTCCGAACAGAAGTTATTGAGGTTTTTAAGTTTTTAGACCTAAATTTCTCCATAAAATCGTGCATCAACCAATCCAAATCTCAACCAAATAACATCTCAGCTAATCCAACAACCAATCATAAGTCCTAACACACAATTGTCTATCATTGTGTCGATCCATCAGTCATCTTAACACGTTCTATTGGTCATTGCTTAACGGTTTCTTCTTGATTTTGTAAAATCCCGCGAAAGATTCTATTTCTCGGTTTAAATCATAGATTTGTAAAATACCGTGCACGTCAACATCATGCATAACGATTCAGATTCAGTTGTATCTAAGATACTCAGTTTATACGACGTGATCAATGAACAGAAGATACCCAACAATGTACAACAGACTATCGTGTTTGAGTCAGATAATGCTAAAATGGATTCTTGGTGCTCAAATTCAGAAGAGAGAGAGGTGCACCAGCCACAACCTGTGCAAGTTAATGCAAAGAAACGCTCCATGGAAGCTTCGGATGTACCCAAGAGAGAGATGCACCAGCCACAACCTGTGCACGTTAATACAGAGGAAAGCTGCATGGAAGTTTCTGTTATACCGTGTTGTGCATCTTCTACTCAAAATGATGATTATGAGTTGCATGAGTACTCTGCATTTATCCCTGATGACTCCCTTACCACTAAGCTTAACATATATAAGGATCAAGTTGCCATCTATGAACAGCGTGCTAAATTTGAGCTGACCACACGTGAGCAGGAAATGGATTGCCAAATGCATACATTAATTAGAAAAAGTAACTTAAGGGAAGAAACATTAAAACAAGAGTTAAATTCCTTACAAGAGAAACTTAATAAAACTGTAAGATATAGGATTTCACAAACACATTAAACCAAATCCATATGGGGCGTTCACAAATGGTTAGAGAGAGAAAGTTCTAGAGAGAGAAAGGGAAAAGAGTTGGGAACTATGTGAAACAAAGAAAAATGGTATTGAAGCTCCAACCCTCTACCTTGGGAGGTAGAGGGTATTTATAGTATCTTACAATAAACGCCACCAACGGGCTGTGGATCAGGCATACAGTGGGTAAAGACCCGTCCGTCCTCCACGGTATTACTTAACTAACTACTTATTAACATAACTTGACTACGACTACGAGCTTTCTAACGAATACATATACTTGAGGTGACCGACTCTTTAATGACTGAATTTTCTAATTCCTAACAATCTCCCCCTAAGGGAGGTCACCTCAAATTACACAGAATACAAACAAATATTACATTGAGATTGTTCTTGAATTCTTGTTTAAGTTCTTTGCTCAGTAGCTCGTAGTCTTTGATTCTTCATGTTATCCATGTTTGAATAATTCAAGTGGAGGTCTTTAACTGATCCACGTGATGATGAGTTTTGAGCCAGCTTTGAGATCATCAGCTTGCATAAATCTCTGACTCTTCCATTGTGGTGTTGACATTATGTGACGTTGTGATAGTGGACCGACATGCTCACATTCTAGATCATGATTTCTTCTTATCAGAGTAGCGGAAGCTTTAGTTGATTCATGATATTTGCAGCAGCGTAGCAGAAGCATGGAGTGATAATATCAGAGTCGTTGATGCACTTATCATGATTTCTTTTGAAATGAATGTGTTGTGTGAGCATGCCGCTATGGATTAACCTCTCCATTCTGATCAGCTGCAAGCGTCGGGTGTACCTGCATACAACAGTTAGCAATAAAGCGCACGAAAGTGTCTTTGATCATTTTCGTTGAATTGAGGTACACGGCCCACGGTTCCCCGTTGATCAGTACAAGTACTGCCTGTGATCAGGTATAATTCCAAAGAATCTCCTTGACATGGTTTCGCAGCTGCTCTAGCTGTTCTCAAACCGGAACGTCTCAAAGAAGACAACATGGAGTAAGTGAACCAGCGAACTTGAGATTCACTGATTGATAAAAAGAGATTTGAAAAACAATCGTGTACTGCTCAAAATAAAGTGTTTTTGCAATACAACGAAGGTTTTAAGGAAAATCAATTATCAATCATAAACACCTTTTATTTTTGAAATATTAATACACAGTCAATGTGCTAGAGAAAAGAGTTTTAAGCACAACGACCGGTTTTTCAAAGGTATCCGTCAATCCATATCCTGAACCAGGATTGATTCAAAATTTTGAATCGCCCCATTGTTTCTGTTCAGTTGTCACATGGTTGATCTATTGGATAGATCTCACATGCCACCTACCAAGAGCTTGTTTGATGTTGGTTCTAGAAGGCTTTCCATCTTCATTGTGAATATGTTAGCATATCACTCAGTTGTTCTGGCAATACCACAAGGATAATGCGTAGGACTCTTAAAATATATTCTTTCTTTCCACATTGTGTGAAACAGAGAGTCTTCATTGATTGTGTCCTTAATGAGATTTATTGATGATCTCGTGGCTCTAGACTCAATTGTGCACATTTGGTTCCTATGCCGGAGACTAGGGAGAGGGTCTCCTTCTTCAATATCAACCATCTCTAGGAGAAAGTCGATAGATAATGTACGTTCCCCTGTGAGAATGAAACAAGTCCTTTTAAGAGGAACTTGAGTAGCTTGGGAAGATGTAGTGCAATGCGTCACTGGGTCCATGACGTCTTGTCTTCAATACCGGTGTTACCAAGGTAACAACCAGTAGGATATGAATTGAACCCGGTTTCTGCCCTAAGGTTGAAATTATGGAGGGCTATTTCTTTTCACCCTTTTATCATTCATTTCCTTTTCATTCTTCAACCCCTTCAGTGCTTACCGAGACTTCATTACTAGAACATTGTTGGGTTTATTCCAGTTCTAGCTCTATCTCAGTCCGCACTCTTCCCATATCTCACTTTTCTCCTTTTTTTTCATTATACCTAAGGACTCTACACTATCTAGTGGATTGTCCCTGGGTAGATCCCTCCGGCTCTGGCGGGATCGTGGGAACGAATACCTAACCTAACCATCCTTATATCACCATTCATAAAGTAAATTTGGTCGGTCTTTTTGGTATTGTTCATCAGCCATTGGAACCAATTGAAAACCATTTTAAAATTAATCCAGGTACTTGTGATACATGATCAAAACATTTTGTACCTAAATAATTTTTGTTATTTTAGAAAACGGCTCCCCCTCAACATGTGCATCATATGTTTGAAATCATTTTGGCACATGGAGGCAAGAGGAAGAATTCACTTCTTTGATAAATATTTTCTAAAAATCTCGACATTACTTTCCCGATCAAAATCAGTGTTTCAATACAGTTGAAGATATTTTCGGGAAAGAATGTGGTTTTCAAATATTTGCTCCCCCTCAATATGTGCATCTGATTTTGAGATTTTTTAGCACATATTAGGGAAAACCTGCACTTAGAGACAAATCAGTCACGTTTTAATCCATTTTGGTTTGATATAAATGCTCCCCCTTAACATGTGCATGGAAAATTTGAAATCGTTTGGCACATGCAGGGAGGAGAGCTTGTTAATCACGTATAAAACCATTTATCAAATTATCAGTTTAAATCCAATTTAAATCACAAATTCTCCCCCGATCACAATTTTCAAATCCTTTGAGAGTTGTGATCTCTATTGATTTAAATTAAATTTTGAGAGCTTTTGAGGAGAATAGTGACTTGCTTTTGAAAGACATGTTAACTGATAAGGATTAGATTTTGAGACTTTAAACTCCATTGACCATTCATGCATAAATATCTTTTGAAAACATAACAATAGCCAAGGTCTTGAACCACTTGTATAAAACATTGTTCCTTTTGATTATCCAAAACTAGACCTTGCTCTTTTACGTGCCAATTGTTTGAAAAATCACCTTTTTGGTTGAATTGAAATCATTCTCCCCCTCAATCAATGACATGAGTAGTTGATTGAGTGTTAGAGATTTTGACAAAGATAAGCCCAGATGATTTTCAAAAATGGAGTCCGAGGTATTTTCAAAGCAATTTTTTTTCATTAGATTACAAATATTTTTCAGAAGAATCATTAGACGGAAAAATATTTGGAAAGAAAATATTTGTCCTTTTGGTGACAAACATTTGTTTTAAGAATCAGATCATGAGATTTGAAAAATAAGATTAAGCAAGGCTCTGTTCTTTACTTTTAAAACGGGTTACTGCCTGAAATGACAATAAACCACCATTTTTCTCCGCCTCATTTTTTTTAAACAATTTATGTACATTCGAAGAACATCTAAAAACCCGTGACATTCTTTGACTGTCAACACAAAGTCCGTAGATGTTATCGAATAAAGAAAAACATGACAAAATAACAATTTTTTTTTCAAGATTTTCTAATTTTTGTTGATTTTGGAAATTTTATATTTTTTTATTTTCTTTTGTGGGTTTTGAAATTTTGTATATTTCTTTTTGAATAAATATATACAAGAGATAGATGAAGAAAGACCTTTACCCCTCGTCTTCCTCTTGAAGACGTTTGAGTGTTTCCGGTTGTAGAATCTTTAGACCAAGTCGTGGAAGGATAAACTCAAAACGTTCTCTAGGAAGAGCTTTGGTGAAGATGTCTGCTAACTGGTATTCAGACCTCACAAAATAGAGTTCTACCACACCTTTTTCCACTTGTTCCCGAATGAAATGATGTCGAATGTCAATGTGCTTTGCTCTTGAATGTTGAACGTTGTAGCAAGAGAGAGCAATGGCACTTTTGTTATCAAAATACAGGGGGATTTTGTTGAATACAAAGCCATAGTCAGATAGTTGGGATCTCATCCATAGGATTTGAGCGCAACAAGATGACATGGCTATATATTCAGCCTATGTAGAGGATATAGAAGTACTCATTTGTTTCTTTGAAGACCAGCTCACAAGCTTATCACCAAAAAACTGAGCACCTCCAAAAGTACTTCGACGTGTATCTTGACATCCTGCATGGTCAGCATCTGCATAGGCTGTTAGTGAGATACCGGTGTCCTTCGGGTACAATAGTCCCATGTTGATGGTTCCTTGGAGATACCGAAAGACCCATTTAATCGCTTCAAGGTGCTTTTTGGTAGGCTTAGCCTGGTATCTAGCACACATGCATACAACGAACAGAATATCAGGTCTGCTGGCTGTGAGGTACATCAGGGATCCAATCATACTTCGATATTTCGTTTGATCTACCATGATCCCTGAGTGGTCCTCATCCAGTTTGGTGCGTTCAACCATGGGAGTGTCAACGGTGTCACAAGTGTCAAATCCAAATTTCTTTAAAATTTCATTTGCATATTTAGATTGATTAATAAAAATGCCTTCGGGACTTTGTGAAATTTATAATCCCAAGAAAAATGACATTTGTCCCATCATTGACATTTGAAATTTGGAGCCCATCTCCTCAGAAAACCGGTCACATTCATTGGGGTCAGTCGAGGCAAAGATAATATCATCAACATAGATTTGAACGTGAATTAAATGTTTGCTTGACTTTCTGGTGAACAATGTTGGATCAACTGCTCCTTTGCTGAATCCAGTAGATAGAAGAAAATTTGATAGCGTATCATACCATGCCCTTGGAGCTTGCTTCAAGCCGTAAAGAGCCTTCTTCAAGCGATAGACATGAGTAGGATGCTCTGGATTCGCAAAACCTTCCGGTTGGCTGACGTATACGACTTCTTTAAGATCTCCGTTAAGAAAAGCCCTCTTTACATCCATCTGATAGACAATCATATTCTTACTTGCAGCATTAGCCAGCAAGATTCTGATTGACTTGATGCGTGCAACTGAAGCAAATGATTCTTCAAAGTCAATACCTTCCTCTTGACGGTATCCTTTTGCAACCAATCGAGCCTTGTTCTTTAATACATCACCATGCTCATCAAGTTTTACTTTGAAGATCCACTTTAGAGCAATGATCATAGCACAGTCAGGAGCAGGTACTAATTCCCATACATCTAGTCGATCGAACTCATGAATTTCTTCTTGCATGGCATTGAACCAGCTGTCTTCATTCATTGCAGTTTTAACGTCTTTTGGTTCGACCTTGGATAGTACAGAGTTGAAGAAGCACCATAAGGCATCAGTTGCAAGTTGTTTACATGTGGATACTGGACGAGAGGGATTTCCAATGATGTTGTCCAATGGATGATCATGTGTCCATTTTCTAAGGTGTTCGTGTGGTTGTTGTTGAGGAACTGAAGTAGCAGAGTCGATTTCTCCTGATGAAGATGGTTCTGATGATGATTCAGGAGCAAATATGTTTTCAAAGGGGGCATCTTCAGGAGTAGCAAAGGGATTATCTCCATCAAAGGTGCCAGACACAATTCCATGATGTACACTCGATGATTGATGATTTGTTGATGAGACAGAGTGATCAGAAGCAGGCGCTTCTTGACTTAATGACATAGAAACTGAAGGGTTAATTTCATTGACAGGGATAGGAGCAGCCTCTGTTGATGGAATTGACAGATCATTAGCAATTAGCTCATAGT
This sequence comes from Chrysanthemum makinoi, assembly GCA_910596185.1. Classification (NCBI taxonomy): domain Eukaryota; kingdom Viridiplantae; phylum Streptophyta; class Magnoliopsida; order Asterales; family Asteraceae; genus Chrysanthemum; species Chrysanthemum makinoi. The sequence goes on from OU343222.1 coordinate 174,445,715, forward strand.
GTTCATCAAACATTGGATCAAACAATTTCTTCAAATCATCTTCTGAAGGAGGTACATAAGGAGTTGCTGGCGAAGAATCGTGTACAAGAGTAGAACTGATGGGACTACTTGATGAAGATTGAGATGCGGGTCCAGAACTGGGTTGTCCTGGAGCCATTTGACCGGTCAGCTCATCGAACGTAACGTGAATTGTTTCCATGATATTTCGGGTTCTTTTGTTGTAGATTCGGTATCCTTTTCTGCTTGGTGCATATCCTACAAATACTCCAATGTCTGCTTTAGCTTTAAGTTTGCCTAAGTCTTGACCCTCATTAGTTGGATAACACAATGCACCAAACACACGAAGGAATGAAAGATTAGGTTTTCGATTGTGGACAAGTTCATATGGAGTTTTTCCATGAGAAGTGTGAATAAGGGATCGATTTTGAGTGTAGCATGCAGTGGCAATGGCTTCAGCCCAGAGAAACATTGGAACCTTTGAGTAAATCAGCATTGTTCTTGTGGCTTCCACAAGAGTTCGATTTCGTCTTTCAACTACACCGTTCTGTTGAGGAGTTCGTGGAACACGTCTTTCATGACTGATTCCAACACTTTCATAAAACTCACTAAGTTCTTTATTAACAAACTCAGTTCCATTGTCTGTTCGGATGATTCTGACAGTTTTGCTAAGTCGAACCTGCAGCTGTTTGATAAGTTTGATGATGATATCTGGAGTTTCATCCTTTGTCCTTAAGAACTTAACCCAAGTAAATCGAGAGTAATCATCAACCACAACTAACACATATTTTTTCCCGTAAATATTCTGCACTCTCATGGGTCCACATAAATCCATGTGAATGGTATGAAGAACTTCCATAACTGAGTTTGTAGGTTTGGGTTTGTGGGCATACTTCTTGCTTTTTCCCAATTGGCATGCTGAACAAAGATGATCCTTTTCATACTTTAGTCTAGGTAAGCCTATTACTAAGTCCTTTCTGGAGAGATCATTTATGGTACCAAAGTTCAGGTGATTTAGACGACGATGCCATAACCATGACTTTGTTTTCGAAGCCTTTGACAACAAGCAGATTGGAGAAGACTTTGTTAATACAAATAAGCCGTAAAAACGTTTATTTATATTTTACGATCTTCTAATGTTTTGACGATAACAAAAGTAAAATCATTTTAACGAAATAAATAGAGTACGTAAATAGTTTGAGTTAATAGTTTTCTAACACACTTACGCTTTCACATAAAACACTAAAACAAGTATAAGTGATTTTATGATTTAGATACATATGTACAACAACTAGTGTTTACATTGTTAGGTCACAAGGTTTACCACACAAGCTTATATGAGAGATAGAGAGGCGATTGAACAAGAACCAAACACACACACATGATAATATAAGACCGGTTATGCGTAGAGTGTATGTGAAAAGAAAACTTGAACAACCAACCTTCAAATGAAGGTTTACATAAGGTATTTATAGGCAAGGAGCTAGGGCAACACTCCTACTCCTTCCTTTTCACCTATGGGCTTGGGCCTAAGCTCATGGGCCTTCTACATAAGCTTAAGGCTAATAACAAACATAAAGGCCATAATAAGCTAACTATTACATATGAGTAACTAACACTTGAATAAGGTTTAGGAGTGATTCCAACAATCTCCCCCTCAAGTGTTATTACATATGAGTAACAAACTCTCAAGTGTTGGTGATGAAAAACGGTGAAGGCGTTGATGTAATAGTAGCTTTGACGTCTTCTGACATTCTTCTTTCTTGTGAGAAGAATTGCCTTGATTTGAACAATCTCCCCAGTGTAGAGAGATAGTTTACTTTGAACGGTTATGCTTTGACGTCATCTTTAACTTTGTTCTTTGATCATTGTTCTTTGTGATGAAAGTGATAGTATGTTGTTGTCTGCATCAAATCTGCCTCAGGTCTGCTTCGCTGCTACAGTGTCTCCACGTCATTCTTCAACATGCTCACACGCTCTTTTGACGTTGGAATTCAGTACTGATGAAGTTCTTTAAGTCTTTAACTTTGTAGATTCTCTGTATCGACGAAGAATCATTCTGACTGTTGTGTTGCTTTTGGATAGAACTTCCATTAGTGATGATGTTGGCGTGAGCATGAGAAGAATCTGCACGATCATTCCGCTCCAGAGCTTCCATAAGAAGAAAACATAAAAACGGTTAGTAATAAGCGGATTCCGGCACTTACAAGTTTGAACTTCGAGAGTGTTAACAGCATAGTGTGAAAACACAACTCTAATTCTTACAAAGGCCGTTCCTGAATCGGAGTCCCACAAGTGAGATAACACGATGTACCGAAGTACACCTACGATTCAGATGAGTCGCTGAGGTACACCGAAGCATCACCTCACGACTGTAGACCGTTTGAGACCACTAAGCGCAATCCACGGGGAGTTGCCGAAGCGACCTGCTGTCAGGGCTGTTTGATGTTGACCCTGGCAGGAGTTTCCATTCAATCACTGAGGATCACAAATGTGAACCTCTCATAAATGTTCTCGACAGATTGCTAAGATCTGTGAAGGACTCGATAATGTACCACTGAAATTCTTATTGTTGAATATCAAGTGATGAAATGTCAAGTGTACCTAAGAGATCTTTTGATAAATCTCGTGGCTCTAGACTCAATAGTGCGTTTTGGTTTTCCTGAGCGGAGACTAGGGAGAGGGTCTCCTTCTTCAATACCAGCAATCTCTAAGAGAAAGCCGATAGTTTACGTAGGGTTCCCAGTGAGAATGAAACAAGCTTCTGTTAAGAGAAACTTGAGTGGATAAGAAGGTTTAGTGCATGCGTCACTGGGTCCATGACGACTTTTAATCTTCAATACCGGCGTCACTAAGTGACAACCAATAGCATATGAATTGAACCCGGTGTCTACCCTAAGTTGAATAATCTGGAGGGCTATTTCTTTTCACCCTTTTCTTTGCATTTCTTTTTAATTCTTCAACTCCTTCTTTCTCCGATTCTCATTTTCTCCTTTTTACAATCATACCTAAGGACTTCTAAATACTAACTATTTGTGGTGTCCTGGGGTAGATCCATCCGGCTCTGGCGGATCATAGGACGGTTATTCCTAACCTTAGTCACCTTATAACTCCATGACTAACCTATGTTGCCATAAAAACCACTGATGTGAAAAATCTCTCACAGTGTTTATGAATGAAAAACATTTTAGTACCACTGTTGAGATAAGATTTTGCATAAATACTCTCCCTCCACATGTGCTTAAGAGTTTTAACGGTTAAAATGCACAGTGAGGAAAGAGCGCGCATTTTTGAATTGATTAACTCAAGATAGACATTCCCCCGCGAGACACGGTTACGTGGCATAGTTAAAGAGTTGCATTGTCAGCTTTTAGGTGACAACTGGCTCTAATAACTACCTTGAAGGTGTAGACAATCCTCGAAAGGTTGTCAAACCCGTCAGAGTTCATGTCTACCAAGAGTTTCTCGAATGGTACATTCTATTCAGACAAGTCCTTTGCGAGACACGTTTACATCACTAGCGAACTAGCTTGAAATTATTACCCGTCCCGGACAAGTCTTTTCGAGTTACTAACAGTTGAGATCTCGTCAATTCATGAGTTAAGTCTATAGCACAAAGATTCATTTGCATTTACACAACATATTTCTTATCACGTATTTTCTCCCCCTCAAAAATGGCATATGTGATGTTTTTTTTGAAAAGTTGAGAATAAATATGACCATTTCGAGTGTTGCGGGAAGAATGACCACTGTGAACAATTTTTGAACAAAGTTTTAAGTCAAGTACTCCCCCTCAACGAGTGATATAAACGGTTGAGGTTTTGAAAATCATAAGGGAAAGTACTTGTTCTTTTGAGCAAAACCTTGAAAAAAAGAAAGGTTTGATAGGTTTTACTCAAAAGTAAGAAGCTTTCGCTCCTTGTCTAAGGATTGTGGCACTGAGGCGTACCACAGGGTCCTTTATTTACAAGTACGGGTTGTACACTGTAATGTGTGCACAAGCCATAGACATAATCAATCAAACATCCAAAATTATATGAAGGAAGCAATTCAAGGGGTACCAGGAAGTGCAGTGATGTTCCCAGGAGTGTGCACAGGGCGTTGAAAGCCGGTTATGTTAATCCTAGGTCGACCACCGACATAACTCTCCAATCGTCTGAACTGATCCCTTCGAAACAACCGTTCATCAATCATTGTGATGATCCGTCTCACATCCCTCCTTTCTTGAGAATTCCAGCGCTTAGGAGACCCAATTTTCTGGCGTATATCCTTCAACCTGTATGCCATTCCATCCCTAACCAGCTTCAAAGTATGATCCCCGAACTTGTGGAGTTCGCTACACGCCATTAAGCAGTTTCTTTGAAGTTCACTACGGTAAACAACGCCGAAAGGTTTGCTGATGAGTGTATATTGAGATAGCTGGTTGATATCAGGAAGATCAAGCTTTGGAGGAGTGAAGTTGACACGCGTCTGATAAGATTCAACAGCCAGCTGGAGATCTTCTACACGTTCCTTGATGACAATGCGTCTTATGAAGATGAGAAGTGACTTGATAAATTCGCGTTGTACTGCAGTTGAGAATTGTCTCATGCGACCCTGTACCTTGGCAAGGTACATGTCTTCGATGTCATTGAGAGACAAATTCTCAAAGTCAGCTTCAGAGAAAGCATAGTCCCGTTCATCTTGTCGTTTGACTACGATCTTCTTTAGGAATGTGTAGTCCCACTTAGACGAAAGGTCAACGTGTATGATGGCAACGATATCCTTAGAACTAGACACAGCATGTTGAGACTTCTGAACCTGACAACTTCTGTAGTAGATTCGTCGGCGTTCTGGCCAGTGATGAATCCCATACAATGCATCTCGGTCGTATGCTTCTACTATGTTGGAGAACAAGTGATTGGCACGTTCCTCAATGGCTATGCAGTTTGAGTAGACAGCTGCTGGGAATGGAAGTGTCAACGATGTAGCGTATTTTCTTGAATCATCGCCACTGTGTAGAAGAAAATCCAAGTCTTTGTTGAAGAAATATCTGAAAGGAATCCTTGGTTCAGCTGGTTGGCCAATTGTTGGTAGAGGTTTGGTCCAATCGGTGTAGTATGGAGGGTTGTCCCTTTGTGTGAAGTCAATGTTTGCTTCGGGGTTGAGCCAATCCATGTTGTTAGACATAGCTCGAGCAATGTTTTCAAGGTGATATTCGACCTCGAGGGCACTTTCAGAGCTGTCTTTTAGAAGTTGAAACGCTTCATTCTTGATTCGCTTCAACTCAGATTTCGTCATTTTCTTCACATGGAACTTTTCTTGCAGAATTTTAGCATGCTCCAATGTAGAACCGTCTACCAAATTCTGACCTTCTTCAGGGTAGGGAGTGTTGTTAACAAGAGTAGCAAACCATTCAAATTCCTCTGTTTTATCGTCATCTAGCCATGATACGACGTCGATCTGAGGCGTCTTCTTCTTCTTCTTTTTCGAAGGCCTAGATGATGATTATGGTTTCTGAACTTGTTTGGGAGAGGTGGGTTGTTGTAGGGGCTCAAGGACCTCTTCATCGTCACCACCCGTATACTCAAATTGATCACCGGTTTTCTGAGTCAGGGGTGGTAACTCGGAATCGTCCTGAGGTTTTTTAGTAGAAGAACGAGGAGGAGATTTTTGTTGAACAGGAGGCCGTTGTGGAGGAGGGTGCATCAAAGAAGATTCACCAGACTGCTTCTGACGTTTAGGTGCAGAGTCTTTATCCTTATCCTTGTCTTCATCGTCTCTAGGACGTTTAGACTTTTCAGCTTCGAATCTACAAGCTTCTTGAAGTTGGTAGTCCAGCAATGCTTGAAACAGCTTTCCTTCATCAGAAGTAAATGTCCCAGATCGTGCAGACATTTGTGTGACAAGCTTGGCCACCAATTCATTATCCGAGAAAACTACCGGATCGGTTGGATTGATTGTGACGGTTAAGGGCGTTGATCGAATAGTTTGCTTGGCGATCTGCATAAGATTTGGATAAAGTTGTTTGGTGAACAGCTCCTTTGTGACTTTAGGAACGTACTCTAGAAGGTACTTTTTCGTGTATCCTTCGATCATATCGTTCAGTTCCTCTTGACGGTGATTTTTCATGAATTCCTGAACAAACTTCCTTTCTCCTTGCATCTTTTCATTCTCGTCATACAGATGCTGTATGTGATCAGCAAAGAAATTCAACTTCTTGTTGAGCACGTCTTTCTTTCTGACTTGTTTGACAACTTTCACAATTCTTTTATGAGTCTGAGAAATCCAAGATCGAGGTGGCTTCTTCACTGATCTGGATGATGATTTTGTTGATCTCTTTGATGGTGGTGGTGAAGAGTGAGAAGACGAATCTGATGATGAAGAGATATGAGGAGACTCTGGATCCTTCGGAGGTTCAGAGGTTTCTTCCTTTGATCGTGCAGGACTTTCTAGAAGAAACGTATCATAATCAACATCTTTATCTTTTTCGGACTTCTCAGTTTCCGGTTCCTCAAACTCATATTCGATAGTATCCTCCACAAGCTTTTGTTGTTGCACAAGAGTGGTGGCACCAGCTCCCTTATCGGGTTGATTAACCGCATCAGGAGATGGTTCAGAGTGGGCAGCACCACTTGATCCTCCGGGACCACCCATTTGGTCTTTAGCAAATTCTTCAGCTTTGTGTTGGTGTCTAAGGAATTTGATCGTCTTCTTGTAAAAATTTTCCGGTGGCTCTTTATCACTCTCCGAGCTTTCATCATAAGGTACAAGTACAGGAGTCTTCCCTTTTTCTTTATCAGCTTGAGGACTTGGAGGTTTTGGTACTGAAGGATTGTCATCCTTTGCAGTTTTAGAGTAGGTAATCTCTTCATCTATGTCAGTACCTTCAGAGCTTTCGTCCACAAGATTTCTTTGCGGTTCAGGTGTGGGAATAGGTTCAGCTTCCTTTACGGGAACAATCCTTTAACGAGGAGGATTCCTTTTGGGAAGCTTCCTATAAATATCTGTACTTGTGACACTTCCAGCACTGCCTCTTCTGGTCCTCCGAGTAGGTGTACCAGAAGATTTTTCATCAAGATGACCAACTTTGCCTTCTTTTACGGCTAACCGATACCTTTTATATGTTTCGAGCTTTTTGATTTCGGTAGTTAGAAGGTGATCAGGTAATACCGTACCCTGTTTCTTTGTTGACGATTCTTTGATTCTGACAGATAGTATGGGTTCAGTCAATATGTCGTGATTATCTGGGTCATTGAGCCTCATGGGGATATCAGGATGAAGTCCAAGAGCTCTCTGGATCAACAGTTTGGTGTATCTGACATAGGGAATCTTGGAGCCAAGCTTCTTGTGAAATAGCATCATGTCCTCCCATATCAGTGCTTCGATTTCAATGTCCTTCTTGTTGATCAACGACCAGAAAATTTGCAGTTCCATGAGCTTGGGATGCTCATAGCCACTGTCACGACCAGAGACCGATTTGGTGATGATCATGTAGAGTGTTCTCCATGGTTGAGGAATATTCTTCAGCTCCACGTGAGAGTGCTTAGTAATGATTCCTGAAGCTTCATCATAACCAATATCTATCAAGAATTTCAGGACGGTCTCTTCAGTAGGGGTAGCAAAGAAGTCGGTTGGAGTGATGTCAGGAATGATGAGAACATCCCGTAAGTCAGCAGGAGTGATAGTGACTTGTTTGTGATTAAGTGTCACATTCACTGCACTTTGACCAGTGATCCTCTGCATAGAATCCCAGAATTGTTGAATGTAGACCTCTGGAATTGTGGCAGAGTGTGAGAGCATGTTATGGTAGGGATGATTCCTGAGAATATCCACTGCAATGAGACAAGAAGATTCTGAGCATGTGAGGGTATCAAAGTCAACCCTAAGGTTGTTCTTTCCAATCTTTCTCGGATAACCCTCTGGAAAGATATCAGCAATTGTAAGAACTTCTGATGCATCCACATTCATTTGTTCAGCCATGTCGTGATCTGAAATAACATTAGCCAAAAGAACCAACATATCGAAAGACATAGTGTTAGTCAACAGAAGGTCTTATTGTCTAGTTATTGAATGTACAGTGTCAATGATTGTTACAAGTCCTAAGTCACTTGTTTGTTCAATAGTCCAATGATGTCGTGAAATGTTTCGTGAGTTAGTTAACTTTAAGTTTTAAAGTTTATGTTATCACTTATTGTTCACAACATATCAAACGATTAAGTTTATTAGTGACATTATTGGATTCGTGACGATATGATTTGTTTATTAACAAGTTTATACACGTAACATTTCATAATGAAGGTCTATCAAGTCTTAGGCGTAGATTTGGAAAAGATATGCGTAAACAGAAGTGATATACGCATAGACGAAAGCTTATGCGTAGGATCTCAACTTACGCGTAAGAAATGTTACGCGTAGGAAAAGGGGACCTTATGCGTAGGGCTTACGCGTAGGCGTATTTATACCTTACGCGTAAGGCTTACTCGTAAGAGTAGACCTTATGCGTAGAGGTCACTGTTTACGCATATCCTTCACAGGATACGCGTAGTCCCATTGTAGAACCTTATGCGTAGTAGTTACGCGTAGGATTACTCTTACGCATAACTGCCTACGCGTAAGGTGATCCTTATGCGTAGAGTAACAATTGACCTTGATTCTGAATTTTACGAGTAACAAGCCTGAAATAAAGCCATCATATCATCAATCTTAACATGTATAGTCATATTACACACACATCATGGCATGAAAGCTTGTTAAACATTTATGCGTAGAAAGTCATACGCGTAGGTCAAAACCCTAAGGGTTATGAATTACGCATAAACTTTCTAGCCATGGGATTTGCACCAAACAATTTCTGGTAGTTCTAAGATGTTGTGAGAGTCTATAAACCAAGTTATAACATCTAAATCATGGTGAATCAAAAATACCCAAACTCAAGAACATTAAACCCTAATTCCTAATTCTGATTAAATTAGTGTTTCTGGGTAGTTATAGGGCCTGAAAATCATTAATTCAACATGATATGACCATCACACAACAATCTTTTTGGCCAAAAAAAACCTTCACATTTGTAAACACCCAAATCGACTCATAAACCCTAGTTTTCAAAAATCATCAATTCGTGTTTCTGGGTGGGTTTTGATGGTTAAAATGTTATCATTTATGTATTAGGAACGTTTTGACACTATCCATTTAACCACAAACACACACACAATGATTGTGTGTTCATACGCATATGCGTAGAACACATAATCACGCGTAACAAAAGTTTTAGCCGTAGGATTTGCTTGAAATTCAAAACCTTAGCTTGTATTATCGTTAAGATCATGAAAACACTTACAAGATGATGATCTAAAGCACGGATTTCTTGAACGATTTTGGTTCGTAGGATTATTTAGGATAGAAGTATTAAATGTGAAGAGATTGTTAGGTGAAGAGTGTTTTTATTAAAGTAACTTTAACATTTTGACATTTATGGTCCCTCCACCTTTTCCATTTTCATATAAAGCCATTTAACTTCCATTTAGGTTACCAAACAAAGATTTTAAGAAAGAAACTTTGACGACACTCCCCCCTCGACTTAATAAATTATGAAAGGTTATAATTTTTAGTCCGAGGAGTGTCAGTGAACCAGAAACATTTACCACCATTGATAAAAGAAACAACCGGGATATGATAACATGCAAGTACACAGATGTTTTAAAACAGTTAAGTATTAATTTTCTCCCCCTCAACACTAGATCGAAAAAAAAAATACTGAATTTTGAAAGATTATAGTGTTGACGGAAGAAATGTACTTGCAATGTTAAAAGAAAAATAGATAGAAGAATATTTTTGTTGTTTTATCAGGTTTTATATTTTTGTATTTTGTTTTTGAAAAATTATTTACAAAAGAGATTTTGGTGTTTGACAGGTTTTTAAGACTGTTTTAGGAGTTCATCCAATTCCTCTTGAGTCAAACACCTCATACCAATCCGGTGGACCAACTCATTAAACCTAGCGGGAGGCAAGGCTTTGGTGAGAAGATCTGCCAATTGGTATTCTGTACCCACAAAATATAATTCAACAGTTACCACTTCCACGTGGTCCTTGTTGAAATGATATCGAAGATCGATGTGCTTTGATTTCGAGTGCTGAACTGAGTTGCACGAGATTGCAATGGCACTCCGATTGTCGCAGTACATCGGGATTCTGTCAAATACGTAACCATTGTCTTTGAGCTGTGTTCTCATCCAGATGACTTGAGCACAACACGCCGACATGGCTACATATTCTGCTTCGGTTGAGGACAGCGATGTACAATCCTGCTTCTTCGATTGCCATGACACAAGTTTATCACCAAGAAATTGTAAAGCACCTGAAGTACTTTTCTAGGAGTCTAAGCATCCTGCGTGGTCAGCGTCTTAAAAAGCGATTAGTTCAAAACCAGAATCCTTCGGATACCAGATCCCCAAGTTAATGGTTCCCTTTATGTATCGGAGGATTCTTTTAGCCTCAGAGAGGTGGGTTTCAGTTGGTCGCGACTGATAACGAGAGCAAAGATATACGGCAAAGACAATATCAGGTCTGCTAGCTGTTAGATACATGAGAGACCCAATAATACTACGGTATTTTGTAGGGTCCACCAATTTCCCATGTAAATCAGCGTCTAGCTTCTTGGTATGAGCCATTGGTGTGGCATAGGTGTCACAGGTTTTCATTCCAAATTTGTTTAACAATTCAAGGGCATATTTGGACTGACTCAAGAAAATACCACAGGGTGATTGATGAACTTGCAGTCCGAGAAAGAACGTAAGTTCACCCATCATGGACATTTCAAAATTTTTCTTCATTAGTTTTGCAAAAGCGATTGAAAACTTTTTATGTGTAGACCCAAAAATGATGTCATCCACGTAAATTTGAACAATTAAGATATGTGCCCGTGATATTGTATAAAAAGAGTTGGGTCAACCGAACCTTTGGTGAAATTATTAGCAATGAGGAAGGATGATAGCTTATCGTACCATGCTCGAGGAGCTTGTTTGAGACCATACAGAGCTTTGTTCAGGTTTGTAGACGTGATTTGGAAACTTCGGGATCAACGAATCCATCTGGTTAGGTGACATAAACCGTTTCTTTAAGTTGTCCATTGAGAAACGCAGTTTTGACATCCATCGGATAGACCGTCATATTCATATGAGCCGCGAACGCGAGAAATATCCGAACAACTTCAAGACAAGCAACCGGAGCAAAAGATTCTTCAAAGTCAATACCCTCTTCCTGACGATAACCCTTAGCCACCAGACGTGACTTATTTCGAATAACATTTCCTTCAGCATCCAATTTGTTTTTCCAAATCCATTTGAGACCAATGACGTAGACTCTTGTTGGTCTTTCAACCAGTTCCCATACTTCAAGACGTTTGAATTGGTTGAGTTCTTCTTGCATGGATTCAATCCAGTTGTCTTTTGTCATTCGCGTCTTTGATGTTTATAGGTTCAGATTGGCAGACAGTGAGTGCATAAATGCAATGTTCACCGTCTGTGTGAAGACGTTGTCTCGTAACGACTGGTTGATTCGGGTTGCCAATAATGTTTTCCAGAGGATGGTCTTTCGTCCATCTATGTGTGGAGGGTTGATGTTGGTATACATTGTGCAGCAGTCTCATTAGCAAACGGGTTAAAGAACGCATTTGGATCAAAATCTGCATGTGGGGGTACTTCATTCAGAACATCATCAGTCGATTCATCATTGTTGGAAGCGGTGTGTTCAACTGCTGTGTTGGAGTCAACTGGTGGTGCTTCTTCAACAGTAGTTGTTGTAGCAGGTGTATCAGGTATAAGAGTATTATCAGTTTGAGAAGCGGATACACCTGGAGCACGTTCATCAATATCGTCACTGAACAGCGGAGCAAATAACTTTTCCATTTGTTGACGAGTAAGCTGGGGGCTTTGATCAGCTGATGATGGGGTTTGGGGAAGTTTAAGCGGTTGTGTCCGGGTTCCAAGTGGTATACTAGAAGCCATTTCCGTATGTTCATCAAAATGAGCATGAATCGTTTCCATCACCTGTTTTGTACGACGATTCCAGATTCGGAAACCTTTTGAATTATCACAGTATCCGATAAAGACTCCAATGTCAGCTTTGGCTTTGAGCTTTCCAAAGTCATCACGATCATTATTCGGATAGCAAAGAGATCCAAATACATGAAAGTGTTTGAGATTCGGTTTTCTGTTGTGGACAAGCTCAAAAGGTGTTTTGTTGTGGCGTTTTGTGATCATAGAACGGTTTTGAGTATAGCATGCAGTAGATACAGCTTCTGCCCATAAGTAATCTGGAAGTTTAGCATTGATTAACATTGTTCTTGCAGCTTCCACTAACGTTCGGTTTCGTCTTTCGACAACTCCGTTTTGTTCTGGTGTACGTGCAATAGATGTCTGATGCTGAATTCCCACTTTCTCATAGAATTCACGAAGAGTTTGATTAACAAATTCAGTGCCTCTATCTGTTCTGATTAGTCTAACGGTGTTTCGTAGCTGAACTTGTATTTTCGTGAGAAAGGTGATGATCCATCGTGAATAGTCATCAACAATTACTAAGATGTAGCGTTTGCCATTGATCGTTTGCACGCGCATCGGGCCACACAAATCCATGTGAAGAAGATGAAGCACATGCTGAGAGCTGTGTTCCACCTTTGAAGGAAAATGAGCACGAGTGCTTTTGCCTTGTTCACAAGCTGAGCAAAGGTGATCTTTAGAATACCCAAATCGTGGGAGTCCTTCAACTAGTTTGTGTCGAGCAAGGTTGGTGATGGTTTGAAAGTTTAGATGTGAGAGACGACGGTGCCATAGCCAGGATTTTGTTGATGTTGCCTTTGAAAGTAAACAGATGGGAGATGAAGCAACCATGTCTTTCATAGAGATAGTGTAGAGACTAGAATTACGCGATCCATTCATAAGGTCATTTCCTTGTAGATCACGAATGAAACAAGTTTTCTCCGGAAAGCAACCTCCAAATCTCCATCACAAAAGCTGACCTCTGAAAACAGATTATAATCGAGGCCTTCCACATAGTAAACCCTGCTGATTTCGATGTTCCCATTGACATAGTCTCCGTAGCCCATGATAGCTGCGAAGTGATCATTCCCGAACCTGACAGTGCCAATGAACTTTGCAATAAAGTTTGATAACAGTTTAAGATTGCCTGTCATGTGTCGGGAACATCCGCTATCAACAATCCAGAGAATGATCTGTATCACCTGCATTACACACAGACGACACAGATGGAATAGAAGTAGATGTGGAACCCGAAATGTTAGAGGGTTCCGTAGTAGGGATAGTAGATATACACACATCAATAGCTTTAGGTATCCACTTAAATCCTAGTGTGTTATATATCCATTTCTGCCATCTCCAACTAGTGTTTGCTTTAGTCTTAGTGAATGCACTAGGTGGTACTACATTCCTAGGAGGTGAAACTGGAGCTACAGGGACAGCAATGCGTTTCTTAGAATCTAAAGAGGGCGGTCTACCAAGCACAGACTTAGAAAGATTAGTGGGCCTAGAGGTATTCCGGTTCTTAGGATTCCTTAAACGAGAGATGATAGCTTTAGCAACACATTTATCATGACAATCGGAATTCATACTTTTACGACAAATAACACAAGGTGCATCGGACTGAATATCAAAAGTACTTAATGGTTTAGCATTCGTTACATCACTATTTCTATTACATTTGCGAGACGCAATATCTATAGTGGAGGCAACGTGAGTCTTATTCATAGTCCTAGGGTGTTCTTCTACTTTAGCATTCCTGATTGATCTTTTCTTAGGTCGCAGACTTCCTATTCTTCGATATAGTGCTCCTAGGCTGTGAAGTGCGGACATTTGGAAAAGATGCAACTATTCCTGTTTCAGTAGAAGGAGGCACGTTAGCAACTTGTGATTTGGCAGTAGGGATTCTAGGTTCATGAGTACTAAGTGTTACTGGGGCTAATCTCTTAATGATGGTTGGCGGAAGTTGTTCATACTTTCCTAACATTTCTCTTAACTTGAAGATAGTGTGAATCAGATCTTGATTTTCAGACCGAACATTTCCAGCAAAATGCATAACTTCTTTAGTGTGTGCAAGATAATGATCAAGTTCATTTGATGCTTCATCACGAGTCTTTTTGAGTAAATCAAATATGAGACCATATTCCTTTTTAACTTTTACAAGTTCTTGTTCATATTTTGAGATTTGACACTTAAAAGACACGTTTTGATCATCCAGTTGCTCAATTTTAGGATCAGAAGATTTTGCACGCAACTGGACGATTTTGTGTTGAAAAACAAGTTGTTGATCGTGAATATCTTTTTGACACCAATTAAGACGACGAATTGCATTTGAAAGTTCGTTTGACAATCGTTTGTTTTCAACTTTTAAGGACTCGATCTGAAGCACATTATCAGGGTTCTCAACATTTACCACAGAATCAACAGAATTAGCAGAGATATAATCAAATGCATATGACAAAGAATTCTCTAGCACAACATTATGGATATCAGCACAGATGACATCTTCCAAGAGTCGATCAACATCTTTTCTCAACAGTTTCTTTTTACGTTTAGTGTTAGAAATAGATGTTTCAGTTTTCTCGAAAACGACCTTCATTAATCCAAGTTCCTTATGAAAGTCCCTTTCCCAAGACAATGCACAACTTTTCAAATTTTTAACATTTGGTAAAAGATTTTTCTGAAAAATGTCTCTTTGTTCTCGCGCTAGAGGCGATTGAAAGTGTTGAACTTTGATTTCAGAATGATATTCTATCTCATGTTGTAAAGTTTTGAGGTCAGCCATGAAAAGGTCAAAATATCGAAGAATTTTGCGATTTTCAGGTTTTGAGTTTACTTCAATGATGGAAGGTAAAGGACCATAAGTTTGTGCATAATCTGGTTGGGGATTAACATTAGAAGACTCAGGTGGTTTTATGATTACCCTTGGTGTGTTAGAAGAATCCGTTGGTGTGACGAAAGTGACTGCTTTTGAATAGTTAAAAGGTTTGTTGTAAACAACTTTTTCTAATTTTGATCGACTCTCGTCTTCTGCATCTAATTCCTCTTGACGATGATATTCAACAACACTCATAACAGAATTATCAACTTTATATTCTGCACTGGAAACTTCAGGATTTGGTTTGAATGCTTTGGTTGAAAGCTTAGGTTTGTAATCAGCAAGATTCGGTCCATATCCATTTGGATTGGGTTTTAAAGTAAACTTTTCAATGGCTGTGACCGACTCGCCATGTTTGTAAACAACAGTTTTAAACTCTTTAAGTTTGTTTTGCAAGCCGATGATTTCTTCAAGATGATCATCTATTCGTTTCGTTGAATGCTTTTTGTATGCAGAGAACTGTTTTTGACAAGTTAACAACTCAGCCTTAGCTTTTTGATTTTCCAAGGTGAGAGCGTTAATTTGCTCTTTATGTTCATGTTTCAGTTGTTCTATTTCAGACAACAAAGCATTCTTTGAAGCGGCTAAATCACGCATCTGTCTTTCTAAATATTTTTCGTTTTGAGAAGATTTGGCAAAGGCTGCTTCAAAACCGTTTTCACGTTTTTCTTGAGTTTTGAAAAAGTTGAGTTGCTTTTGTAGGCATTCAAAATCCTTGGTTAACAGTGCATTTTTGCATTTTAAGTCCTGATTAATGGCATGACATTTTTCCACTATGGTCTGTTGGTCTTGTATTAACCGAGCAAAATCTGGATGAGGCAAAAGTTCGGCGTGTTCAACGTGAGTCTCAACATGATCATTACTGAGATCCTCAAGTATAACCACGGAGTCAATTTGATTATCAAGGGAAACTGGTTGGTCATCTTGATCGTCAAATATAACTACGGGGTCTAGTTGAAAATCGTCGGAATGAGATGTGGATGGCGCATTTTGAACATTCTGAGCCTTGCCGGATTCAGATGTTGGCGAAGATATGAGATCAGAGATAAATATGGATTGTTCGGGTACCTGAGACAAGCCATCAGTGTCATACACTGGGCCTGTGTCACTCATGTGTAACTCATGCATATTAGCCATTAACATAACAGCTGCATTAGCCTGCAAGTCCTCCATATCATCATCTGAGTCAGCATTTGCCATAAAGCTCGTTCTTTGTCGTGAGAGTTCCACCATCTTCATCCTTAAGAGCCAAAAGAAGAGCCTCTTTGAAATAAGCACTGCCCCTAGTCCTTGGCTTTGGGCATGCATTAGCCAGTGTCCCTTCTCATTGCAGTTGTAGCATCGAAGACCATTCAACCCATTCTGAGCATTTCCCTGTTCCACCACTGGAGCTCGATTGTTATTCCTACCCACAGCATTAAACCCTTGACCACCGCCCATCTGACGACCATAACCACGATTCTGAACTTCAACTCGTCCATTGGTCACAACAGCTTGATTCCTTGTATTAGATGAGGAACGAATACGGTTGTTGGATTTGTTGGTATAACGGCTAAAAGCATTAGCAATCATAGCAAATCCTTGTTGCAGTGCTTCGAACGGATCAGATTCCTCATTAGCTTCAGCTTGAGCATTGTGGTTGTTGTATGGAACCAATTGAGTTTGAGATGGAGGTTGTGAAGGATCATGTGGTGTGATTGTAGCAGTTGGTTGAGTTGCTGGTTGAGGAGAATAACTGTTTTGAGCATATAAGGCAAGTTGTTGATTTTTCGGATGTGTCGGTGGAGCAATTTGAGCACGGAGAATCCTTTCCCTATCAACTTCCTTTTCATGAGGCTTCAAGTAATCGTACAGTAATCCATATGTAGATTGATGCATGTTTTTCGCTTGACGGAGAAAAATGACATACTTCTCCCATTCAGGACCAAGACTACTCAGGAACTTAGTATTCACAGCAATTCTTGGCATGATGATGTTGTGTTTATCCAAATCATTGATGATGTCTAAAAAACGGTGATGATAGGACTCTAGTGTCTCTCCAGGTTCAATCATGAAGTGTTCATAAGCCAAGTAAATTTTGGATTCCAAATCTTCCTGATTGAGTACAGATCCTTCCATAAGAAGACGAATATGATCCCACATTTTCTTTGCAGTCTTTTGAGCATCAACACTACGAAGAATTGGGTTTGGTAATCCTAAGAGGATATATTCCATTGCAAGCTCATCTGCTTCATAGTGTAGAAGTTCTTGAGGATTCAAGTCTGCAACAGTATCAATGTT
>OU343222.1:174462980-174481518 GCA_910596185.1 Chrysanthemum makinoi
TAATCCGATTGTCTCATGACACCCCATTGTAACTTTGCAATCTTCAAGGGGGAGCACGTTTTCGTCACTTAGGCGAACCATTTTCAAACTAAATTGCAAACACAATTAACTTATTTTACATCATGTGCCCTTTTAAGGGGATGGACTCGTCAAGGGGGAGTTAAGACGAGTACCATTCCCGTCACTTGCTCTCTTTACATTTTTACACATTTTTTTAAAATTGTGTTAGTTTCTTTTAACACTTTTGTTTTAGACAAAGGGGAGAAAGTAAAACTACAAATTCAAACTTTTATGAATTTTAGCTTTTCCTTAAAATAATTTTATGTTTTGTCATCAACAAAAAGGGGGAGTTTGTTAATACAAATAAACCGTAAAAGCGTTTATTTATATTTTACGATCTTCTAATGTTTTGTCGATAACAAACGTAAAATCATTTTAACGAAACAAATAGAATACGTAAATAGTTTGAGTTAATAGTTTTCTAACACACTTACGTTTTTACATAAAACACTAAAACAAGCTTAAGTGATTTTATGATTTAGATATATATATGTACAACAAATAATGTTTACATATTGGGTTAGCACATACTTAAACTAAGTATACTAAAAGGGGTAAAAACATGTATATACTAAAATGGGTAAAACAAGTATATACTAAATGGGTAAAAACTTGCAAATGGTATTGACCCATAACCCATGGTTTTATATATACCACTTAACCAAGTTCATTGTATCTAGAAATAAAACCATGTATCAACCCATAACCCATGACCCATGACCCATAACCAAAAATACCCATGGGCAAAGAGGGCGTTCCCGGATCCCGGCTTTGTGCTAGCCGGATCCCAAGTGGAAGGGATCCGTGGGATCAGGAGGAGAATTTTCTCTATAAATAGAGAGCCATTTCTTCCTTTCTATGTATCACTTTACACACATACTTCCCCAAAGTATTCTAACCCTCTAACCTCAGATCTAAGTGATCTATGTAGTTTGTCTTTTGTTTTTGTGTGATCTTCTAGGTTCCTCTTAAAGGAGAGATCACCACTTCTTGAAGACGTGCAAGCTCAAGTCCATGAGTTGCCATGCTTCGTCATCATCAAGACAACTAAGGTTCTCTTGTTGATAGTTCTTCCTTTCTCCATAGATGTTGGGTTGAAGGCATTAGTGAAAAATTCCGAAAGTGTCAAGATGAAAGCATTAGTGAAAGATGTTCATCATCCGTGTCAAAGCATTAGTGAAGAATGCTAAAGGTGTCAAGACGAAGGCATTAGTGAAGGGTGCCAAGCGTTGTGTCAAAGGCATTAGTGAAGGATGCCAAAGAATCAAATCAAGTAGCATTTTTGAAGAATGCCTAGTTCGTATAATCGATGAGGTGCATCGTTATACATATAAGTATTTGTTTATTTACAAGGATGGTGATATCCTTGATGGTGTTGTAACAAGGAGTAGATCTCCTTGAGATTAGGTGTTGTGTCGTGAATGGTAGTAGTTCCTCCATAGTAATGGAACTAGGTGCTTAGCCTAGTACATAATAAAGGGTAGGCGACGTTGTGATAGGATTAGTTCTCCTAAGGTGTGAAAGAACTCGGTGGTTAGCCTAGCACCGTATAAAGGGTAGGCGACGATGTGTTAGGTGTGGTTCGCCTTGGTGTGAAAGAACTCGGTATTTAGCTTTGTACCGGAAAAAGGTTAAGCGACGTTGTGAAGGCTTCTCCGCCACAAGGAGTTGGTGTAGTGCTTACGAACTCTCGAGTAGGTGACTCGGGGAGTGAAGTAGGGCAAGGAAGGTGTCCTTGTAGCCGAACCACTATAAATAACTTGTGTCGTGGTGATGTGCTTCTTACTCTTTATATTTCATTACACATTTATATATCTATCTATCAACGTCCAACGTAAACAATCAAATAGATTGACATAAGTCGATCTAAATATTTAAAAGGAAGTTTTAAATCGGTAAAACTATTCAACCCCCCCTTCTAGTTTTCCACAGACACGATAGTGTCTTACCACTCAGCAAAATCTTAACATCTTATTTATACTACCTAATTTCATTCTTGAAAGTTTTCATTTATGAAATAATCCTAACTACTATCTTGGGATAGTCATCAAATCTTCTCGTCATTCCTTAGAAGTACTAGCCTGATTAGATTTAAAGGATATCATTCCGCATCATCACTTTTGATTTTAAAACAAACTTGACATCTCTACCTAAGAATAATGGTAAGCGTACGCTACACTCTTCTAATCGTCAACATATCACATCACTATCTGAACCCCATTGAAATTCAGTGTGTAAAACTTCACAGTATCACGTTTCTTTGAAACACTAGTAGACATAAACACTATACGATATAGCCTTCATCCCGAAACCACCTAAGACATGATCAACTTTGGAAATAGTTTGGATAATCACTTGTCGCTAACAAGACTTTCCCTACAACGACAGTTATCACATCATTACAAACCATTTCACATCAACAATATCTTACACCGTTGATTAACAACAGTTACCCTAAAAACAACAAAACTATTCCATTTTAGACACTATATAGACGAAAGTGTTAGTTAACCATTTGCTAGACTAAGGTATTCAGAGATCACCCACGAAACAACTAAGGAAACCATACAAATATAAATTAGGCTCCATGCCGTACACTATCACCAAAAACTCCATGTCAAAAATTAAGGTTTTATTGATAGCCTCGATACAATAAGATATGATTCGTTTTGAGAATCGGGAAAAGCCAAACTTTAGGTATATTGGACTCTATAAGATTTTAACAAAACCCTTTAGGTTATCAACTTAAGCCACATGGTACATAATACATTCTATGACTAGAAACTTGAGAACACAAAGATTAGAATTTGGCGTATACATTCACATTTCCCTAGACAATTCAACATCATCGGTAACACACCCCTGAATTCGAGTGAATTCCATTAAGGGGTGAACTGTAACCACCCGCATTTTTAGGTTACTTTTCATTTTCGAGAATTTACTATTCACTTTTACTATTCACTTTCACTATTCATCTCGTAAAATTTTTAATCCACATTCTCGTAAGATAAATTATTTTAGTAATAACCTGAGAGTTCGACTATCGTTAGATCATTTTCGAAAAAGTTATTAAGTAAACATCGTTTTAAAGTTTCGTTTTAGACGATCCACCGTTTAAACATCACGCGCATAACAAAAATCAACTCTGACAATTTTCCTCGCATCGGATAAATTTTTAGATCACTCATGATTAATTTGAGAATTTTAAGATTTATTATTTTAATATTACCAAATAAGCCCAGTATGAGAACAAAAACTAAACTTACGTTTTAAACAATTCTACTTACATCCGGACTTAACGATTCCTGCACTATGTTTCTAATATGTTTTGAAACTTTTACATTTTTGGAAAAGTCAAACATATTTCCCTCCTCCTTTGACCATAAAGGAATTAACCTTATACGTTCTACATTTTTGCATAAATCGCGTAACTTTTAAACTTCACGAATAACTGTAAGTTATCCCGCCATTATGACGAAAACACATTTTAACATCTCATATCACTTTTAGAATAATTTTAGTCTACTCTAAATAAATTCACGATTAGTTTCCCGAAATTTGGTTCTTTTCGATAAACTGCGAATTACGCTTTTTTTTTACCGTATTTCCGGCTTTAAGCAGCGTTTTGCACCCAATGAGACTTATCACCCATTTTATATTTTTAGATGGAGTATAATGATGAGTTTCATCATTCCTACAAGTTTCGTATTTTTACGATACCCGGTTTTACGTTTTATGGCTTAACGACTTACGGTTGGCATTTAACAGAACCAAATCATGCTCTAAACTCAAGATAAGATCAAAACTTTCCACCTAAGTCATCTTATCACTATATGGCAGACTTAGGGGGGGAGTCATCATTTTGGTGGCATCATCCTAACCATGGTTCATTTAGATCTTTACAAGTGTCCTAACTTAACCATGGTTAATATTTAACCCAATATATGGTTAACCAAACTTACCCTCCTATAAATAGCATGTGAAATGCATCCTAAGAACCCTCATAATCTGTTTTGGGTCGTTCATATCATAAATCCTTCACATCTTCCATCATTTGATCTATAAACTCCAAGTTTATGCAAGAAAGTTCCAAAGATCAAGCTACTACATCAAATCTCTAGCAAGTTTAAGTGATCTTCTTGAGTTTAAATCCACTCAATTCACTTAGTAATTCATCACCAACTCTTCAAGTTTGAAAGGGTGCCAAGGTGTGGAAAGCTAGCTCAATCCAAAGTCTTACTTGATCAATCAAAGTCCTATTCTTACTAAGTTACTCCTTTCTTATTGAAAGCCAAAAGTTGTAAGCAACTTATCACCAACATCATCTCATCTTTATTATTCATAATCTTAACTATTTCATGCTATATATATAGTTACTATGTTGATTCATGATGTACATATACTCAATCACTTGTTTTAATTCACATATTGTCATAAAAGTAACAAACTAGTAAACTAGTCATATTCTACACATGTGAGACCATTAAAAATAGTAACATAAGGACTTTATAACTTATATAATATGGTAGAAAAGATAAAATGGTAAACATAGCAATTTGAATCACCCGAAACGGACAAACGAGTCAAAAGTTATAGCCAAAAGAAGTTAGCAAAACCAAAACGCCGAAACTGTCAGTTGTTTGTTGTTTTGAGTTCTGCCGTTCTAAAAATGGTACTTCTGGTCCGAATCATCAAAAATTTAAAACACGAAAGTTGTCCGGAACGACGTTTTCCTTCAATAAAAAGAAAGTTGTCTCACAACTATACTTTTGTCAGAACTAAAAGCAAACCAAGAGGCCTAATGGCCATAAGCCAAGACCACGGCTACGGATAAGGTCAAGGGATGAGTCTCAAGACCATGGTAGTCAAGACCAAAGTCACAGCAAGACCTTGGCTAAAGCCTTAAGGCTTGTTTACCCAAGACCGTTAACTAAGGTAATCATATTTATGAAACGACGAGAACTTGTAAAAACATGATAAGCTTATTTATATAACAATCTTCACTCAAAACATGTGTTGTATCTACTAAGTTCTACAATAGTAGGGAGCTTCATGTGAGGGGTTCATTTGAGTAAAACGTATCGATGAGTTGCTGGATTTACGATTTAAAGTGTCATAACTCCTCGAGTTCTTGCATGACCTCTGAATTATGATGGCCGAACGAGTACAATATCTATAAACTAAATATGTTTTCACATATTAAAGATCTTTCTATAAACATCATATGATAATTGACTACATCATGATCAACATAGGAATATATATATATATATATATATATATATATATATATATATATATATATATAGGATGGTTTATGTTTTCCTAAACATTATTCTAAACCTAAGTCGCAACATTCTTTTTTAGGTTGCTCGTAGAAGTTCCCACGGCATATCCATCATTCTCATTATACATTTGCTATCATTTACTTTGAGGTGAGTTCATAGCTCCACTTTCTATTACTTAATTGTTTTACAAACCCTTGGGGGAGATACATGCTTTATTTTAAACCGAACACATTGCTTTCAAACTATTTGCTTATCTGATTGTTTTATTGTCACTAAGTAACCATCATTAACAAACAAAAGCGGGCTCAAGTATCACAACGTATTGAGGTAGCCGTATCAAACAAAAGTGGGCTCAAGTATCATATAATTGAGGCAGCCGTATCATGCAATAATATCTCTTTTGGTTTTCAAACCCTTGGTGTGAATTTATAACTCACACTACAAACATTATGTGTTCAACTGATTTCCAAAACTCTATGAATTTCACTCAACCTTTGTGTTGACAGTTTTAAGCATTATTTCAGGTCCATATATGTCGAAGCTGGCGGGAAAAGCAAGGATATCGAAGAAGACTATAAATTTTATTATCATTCGAAAACCAATTTAATGTATTTTGTAAACTTGGAACCTACTGGGACCTCATTTTGTAAATTCTGATATTTATATAAATCGAATGATAAATCTTTTAAAACGACTCGTTTTCTATTGTTATATTGTTTGCCATGAAGTAACACCGGTTTGAATTCGCCATTTGCGTATCCACGAATGGGTTGGGGGTGTTACAATAATATCCACCTAGGTACCCACGCTCAGTACCCGGTGGATACTAGTTAGTATTGTCCATCAGTTTTTTGGATTTCCGCACAAAAGCATATGGTTATCATCACTTGAATATTCGTTGAACAAAATGAAAGATTTTGAGATTATATCAGATGAAACTAATGTTTTAAAACCCGGGTTGACCCGGTCGGTTCAACCAGTTGAACCGGGAACTGGACTCGTGGCCGGGCCGAAAATGACCCAATTTTGTGATTGTTTGAAAACTGGATTAAACCGCCGGTTTTTACATGACCCGGTTTGACCCGGTGACCGGAAAACCTGTAACACCCCCAAAAATGGTTTGCAGTGGAAGAAAAAGTTTTTGGTATGCTACTCAGTTGGATCATAACACAAGTGAAAAATAATAGCTTTTTCGTAAAATATTTCATTTATTTTAGTAAAAAAAAAGTTTACAAGGTTGAATTGTTGCGGAAAAATGGCCCATTAATAAAATGTGGTCCTCATACGTAAATCAGAGTCATCTATGACCATGTCATGCCAATGCCCAAGCGCCTCCAGAGTTAGCTATCGCCTTTTCATCCTGAAAATACATGCTAAAAAGTCAACTCAATGGTTGAGTGAATTCATAGGTTTAGTAATAAAGCAGTTGATCACAAGATTTTCAAGTTTAAAGAAGCCATGGGCTACGTTGTTATACACCCATAAAAGAAAGTTGATATTATTGCACTAAGCTCATGACACCAAGACTCAAATGCATACACCTAATTACTGGTGTAAGTAAATAAATTGCCCCCAGAGATAATTGCCAATTATCTAAGAGATTCAATATATGTGCGCCCAGGTTATGTCCGATAACCGAAGGCGGAGTCGTTAATTCCATAGTACTATCCACAATATTTGCGCTCACTCGCAAGTGACTAATGGTTCATGAAGAAGGGGTCTTTTGGCAAACAACTTAGGCAGAGTCATAATATCAAGAGAACAATAAACAGTTTTCAAGCAATTGTGATCATAAAAGCAGTAGTAGCATGTATTCTCCCCCAAGGAGTTTATAAAACAGTTAAAAGATTAAAAGTGGGGCTATGAACTCACCTTAGTGATACGGTAGGAAATGCACAATAATAGCAAGTACGATAGGACAACGGCTTCAACACGAAACCTAGATATAATATGGCAAGTCTCAGTTTGCAATTTTGTGTACTCACGACTTGAAGTGTGTAAATAAATTTAAGTGTTTACTAGTGGTTGTGTTTAATATTGCTTGTGTGGCAAATGTTTAAAGTTAAAAAACAAAAGGTTTTCAAATGTTATGTTAAGTTTCAAAAGTAAAGAAACATGTTTGCAAGTATTGGCTCTAAAAAAAAATTATACGAAACTTTCGTATAAGAGTTGGCTCGAGTATTATCGAAGAGTAAATAAATATAAGTCAAATTTTATTTATTAGATTTGTTTGGTTACAAAGGTGAAAATATGTATCAACTATATATATTTATGGAACTTATGGATAAATAATATATTTGGACAAATATATTTCTTATAGTTTACGCGGATGTGGTCGTCAAATAAAAATATATGTTAAACATGTCTACTTAACGAAAAGTGTAAAATATATAAGTTTATAAAAGTCTTAGGGTGAAAAGTGTCAAAGTATCAAACTTGAGGGGTTGAAGTTGTAAAGATTACTATGAGTTTCAAAACTTATAAAAGATTTAAGAAAAGTGTTAAGTGGATTGAAGTTGAGGGGTTAAGAGTATAAAGATTTATATAAGTTACACCTTATAAAAGTTTTAACAAAAGATAACAAGTTATTCGAAGTTGAGGGGCCAGAGTTGTAAAAATCGTGTTTTATTAAAAATACCAAAAAAAAAAATCACA
This sequence comes from Chrysanthemum makinoi, assembly GCA_910596185.1. Lineage (NCBI taxonomy): Eukaryota > Viridiplantae > Streptophyta > Magnoliopsida > Asterales > Asteraceae > Chrysanthemum > Chrysanthemum makinoi. Next base: position 174,470,984 of record OU343222.1, read on the forward strand.
GACCTGCCAAGGGCAAAGTTCGAACCTTGGACCTTTCGTGTGAAGGCTAAGCGACAATACCAAGTGAGCCAATAGGCTTTTCGTGTTAGGCTATGCGTTTTTAACTATCTTAATGTCTAACTGATACTTTTCCATTTTGCAAAACTTTTACTCAGTGAATACTGAGTCGAGTGGATGCATGCATAACTTGTGTTTCTTTTTCTCTTCCAAAACTGAGTTTTAGTATGACTTTTATCTTGCAACTTTTAAAAATAAGCACACAATGTGCTTCGACTTATTTGTGTTTTTCCCACGACACAAACGAAAAGAACTCGACTTCAACACTTTCGAGCTAGTCACGTATAGGATTTCTAAACCAGTTAGAGTTTTCAATAAGCGCGTTGGTTTAGTAGATACATTATATTACTTTGAAAATAAGCTCCGCGACCCACAAAATATAGTAGGTCGATTGTATATAAGTCTTACGAGCCAAACTTAGTTACACGTTTCTTTTATGTTTTCATGTATATAAAAAAAAAAAGACCACACAAGTCTCTTTTATAAACTAAACCAAATACCATTTTAAGTTTGTATGTATACACAAACGTGAGCATATATGTGTCATGTATGTTAAAAGTATTTGTTGAAGTCAAATTAATGTATGTGAAAATGAGCATGGGTAATACAGTGAGGTATTTATATATCTATACATTATATATAAGAGGAGGCATGCCACATAAAATGCCACTTGGCATCCCATAATGCCATGTCATATTTCCATGTCATCAATATATGATGTAATTTTTTTAAATTTAATTAAGTGTGCTAAAATCTGGATTTAAACATTTTTTTAAATTTAATTAAGTGTGCTAAAATCCGGATTTAAATAGTCTAAAAATTAAGTGTCTTGGATTCGAACCTATGATCTTTTGATACATTAATAACAGTTTTTACCACTAGATCAACTTAACTTTTTATTTATATTTTGCAAAACCATAAATATAATCATCAACAGAATATTAATACCATTTTTAAATACGGATTATGCATAATGTAGCCCAATATAGACCGATTCATTCATTTAGAACCCTAATAATATCAGTTCCACAAGTCATTCTCTCTATCTCTCTCTCTATTTTTTTTTGAAAACCCTAATATGTTGAAGTTCACACAATTAATGCTAAATGCCTATACTGTAATTCTCATAGTTGTCAGGATCCCGATCCTGATCTTACGATTTTACGATACTGCAAAGCAAAAACGATCCGGATCCTGCATAGGATCTTTGCAAGCTTAAGATCTTATAGGATCCTGATCTTGACCATACGATCTTACGATCTAATCCGATCCGATCCTACTTTTCTCGGATTACAAACTAAAAAACTACAAATTTATGGGTTGTTTGTTTGTAGAATTCAAAAATCAACATGTTAATCTTTTTAAACATTTTATGATCATAACTTAGGACAACATTTATATGAAACATTCATAGTATTTTGTGGTTATAATGTATTAGAATTTGTAGATTTGTATAAAATTACATAAACTATTAAGAAATAATATTATAGTAGGATCTTAAGATCCCGATCCGATCTTACGATCACGATCTTGTAAAGACGAAAACGATCCTGGGTAGGATCCCGATCTTGACAACCTTACTAATTCTTATCAGGTATATGCGGGCTTTGCTACTAAATTCTATCACGTACAACTGCTGCTAAAAAGAAAGATTCAAGTTCTGAATCTGATTCAAATGACAGTTCTGATGAGGTAATATTTTGTAATATTTTGTTACTTTTATTTTGTAAAGGTTTATGTTTGTCTATTTTGGCTGTTTACTAATTTATGTTAATATATAAGAGGAAGCCATGCATGCTGCAAAGAAGCCAGCACCAGCTCCTGCTAAGAACGGAAACAAAGCAGACAGTTCTTCTAAATAGATTTCTAAAGATGACAGTGATTCCGGGAAAGTGGTATTGTATTTTTTACTCGATATTTGAATTTTTAACAGCAGTTGAGTTTATATTTTGCATGAGTTTCATTTTGACCATAATTGTGATTGAAGGCCGTTTTGGAGGTGCTAGGAAAGAAGGCCATTGTGGAGGTGTTTAGGATCGTTTATTTTGGCAGAGCCCAACAAGTGTAGATTAGATAGAAGGTGTTGAAGTCGTTCATCATAGACGTATATGTCTTGTAGAGATAATGAATTGTGAATTTGTAATTTTTAGTTTAAGATTTAATTATTTTGCTTAATATGGTTATAAATTTTCACACTAATACAGCCTATCATGATTCATTTGGAAGGCGAGGCTGGGAAGCAGTACTCGAAATTCATGGACGGCTTCAAAGGCATAGGATAGAAGGAATTTAGAGAATAAGTATGTAATTTGCAGACAAATTATATCCGGTGATTTAAATGAAGATTGTGTTACAATGGGTAAACATAGACCGGTAAGTACTTGCCAAATCTTTAGCTAATCACATGGGTTCTGATTTTATTACATATGCTCAGGTATTAAATCGTTGATCGATCTTTGACAAGAACAGGCATTCAATCCTATTGTGTGTGACTAACGACTTATTGCAAGTGCTTATCGAGACTAAAATTAGTAGATATGGAGTTTTTACCAAACACTTAAAACTGCTTAGAGCACACAAGCACTTACATAAGCAATACCAAAAACCTTTAAATATATGTATAGTTAATCAGTTATTGTTAATTTGTAGGGTGTGATCAAAGGACTGGTAGTGGAAAGTCTTATTGCAAGTTGCAAAGTAAGAGAAAGCCTTTGTTTTTTAAACACGAAACAACTTCTAAATTAGTTTGTTTTTATATCGATATTGATCATACAATGTTAAGTGAATAAATTAAAGGGGTGTTTGTTTTAGTGTATTTACCGGGCTTATGAGCTTATGTATATTCGGAAAATATCATAAGGCCGCTTTTGCATCATCTGAGCTTACTTTTTGCTGTTCATCCAAATGGAGATGCATTCGGGAAATTGTGTAGTTTTTTGTCACAATAGGATATAAAGAGATACATGAAACCAGCCTCTGTTGTTTGTATTTTTATCATGCAAGCGTGTAAGGTATTTTCCACTTCTTTATAAAATTATTTATGTTTATTCTATATGTAGTCGTGACTTGAGCACAACCATTTGTATTACTACTACTTTATGCAGTGCTTTGTCCCAATTAAATGGATGGATTCCTGAAGGTTTGTGCTTTGGTTCCTGCTACATTGAGTAAGAAAATTAAATGAAGAAAGGGCATGATAAATGCGGTGGTGACCAGGGATACAATGAAGATGGTATGATGTAATTCGCGATTCCGGTAACAACAAGGTGGCGGTAACTTAGATTTTTATCCGATTTGGTTTTAAGTTTTCTAATGGTTCTTGATCATGATACAAGTTGCTTCTATCATGACCGTGTGGAATTAAATCACCGCATATGCTTCTCATATGTGGAACGAAGCCTTCAACAAGCGTTTAACTTGGTACTAAAGCGCTCTTCTTTTCTAGAATCGGACATGTTTTTCGAGTGATAATTCTAAATCTGAAGAAGCGAGAATGAGCAGGTTGGGTAGTGGGTCAAATCGATTTGGATAAACAATAGTTCTTTAATTTTATGAGCAATAGGTTTGGATAAACAATAGTACTTCGAGTAGAGGTTGGGTGAGTTTGCTTGCTATGAATAAAAAATAATATGTGAAACTTGTAGATTTTGGTCTTACAAAGAAGAAACTATTACTGAAATGATGACAACTGATACTGGGACTTACCGTTGGATGGCACCTGAGGTATGTTATTTCCAATTTGATTTCTCACTTATAGCTTAATAGTCTACGTGATGCAGGGAGATTTATATGGTATGTGTGTTGCGACAAGGCCAGTCTAACTAAGTTACTTATTTGTGCTAATATTGATTGCATATCGTATGTTTTCTAGGAAAATCGTATTGCCAAATAATGCTTTTGTTAGTATTGTGTGTTCTAAATCATGGTTTTATTGATCTAACTAAGTTGCTTATTTGTATTTTTGTTATGTAATATACCAGGTCTTCGGTTACAATTAACGAATGTCGGGGGACTAAATTACCATGCATGCTTGAGTGCAAAACGCGAGACCCTAACCAATAATTGTACGCGTATGACAATTCTCAAGACATGATTCTCGTCAGGATTTCATACTTTCAGGTGCATATATACTTTTATTATGCTTCAGATTTTAGTATTGACGCTAGGTTTCTACATAATATAATTCTTCATTAAAATATCTGCAGCTTTAGATGGAGACTATCTAAGACCTCCTAAATCCAACAAATGATAACATTTCAATTGTTGAGGATCCAAAACGGTGATGTTCTTGTCTGCTGCAACTCGGTAGATATATGGAGTCACTACGATTTTATGGAGTTATTAAGGTGGGGAAGCTCATTGAGTCACCGCTAAAACGGATGTCGACCTCATTGTGGAGAGGTTGGTGCGGAAAATTATTCGGTATGGTGTGCAATGTGGATTCATGTTTGGTCTATATGAGTTCTTTAAAAAATGTTACACGAATGTGCTTGCGGTGAAAGACGAGTTTCACATTTTTCCTCGATGGTGCATCTACTCAAGTATTTGTTGATACTACTCTTTGTCCATTTGATGAGGTTGTTAATGGTGGTTCGCACATTCGACTATGGAATGATCACTCTTCGATGCAACAGATCGCCGGGTAACATATCCGAGCGCTTTATCATAAGTTATCTTTTGACACTCTCTAATATGCAATTTCTAAACTTTTTTCGCTTTTTATTATATTGGCAGTTTGCGAGGAAAGAATAAGCACCCATAACATATACCAGGTTACTCATTATACAGTGTCATTAAAATCCAGTAACATAGGTTTCTTTAACTCATTGTCCTCTCATAGAAATTATAGGACTATATATACATTTAGTTTGTGTTCTCGGGACATTGGCTTCCGCAAACAGTAACTGTACTTGGATGAGGAGTAACCTGTTTTTACACACTGGATACCGTTGTCCGGTAATTTAGTTGATTGCTTCTCAAGTCTAAACACCAACCGCCTATTGGTTTGTCCACAATTTATTTGTTATGCAAAAGACAAAATTTTGATTATTTGTGTAAAATGAATAGATTTGGATTAATAGGTAAGGACTAAGGAGGTTTAAGAAAGCTAATTATTAGTTTTATAAATTTCATCATGATTCTTCAAATCCCATCAGGCATTTTAAAAACGCGAATCCATAACTCTCAAATGGGTCTATATTTCTTGATGACTATGATTCTATGTATTGCTAAGCAAGGATTATTTATATTTGGTAATTTTCAATCAACATGTGGAATTATTGCAGGTGAGATGTTGGGAGGTAACGAAAAATGGAACATCAGTTAGCTCTGTGGCAAAGGCATCTATTGCTCATGATCTACCGGTAAAACCAGCTTCTTTGTGTACTTTGATATTGAATTAATCTTGTCTTCATAATCTTTAATTGTGCTTTTGCTGAACTTTTGTGGTGTTTTGTTTCTAAGGTTTTATGCTAAGCATGGAAGGATGATGGGTCAACGGTCTTCAGTGGCGGTTGTGTTTTTCTATGGCACGTGACGGGGCACCCTTGAGAGCACGGACAAGAGCACCATGGACAGTACTGAGCTTCACGGATAACAAATCATGTCGTTTCCGCAACAATAAATCGGCAACGTGTAGTAACCAGAAATGTGTGAGTTTATAAGGTATAAGTTTGATACCCATTTCCATCCTCAAACACTTAACTAAAACTCATTTGCAAATTCAAAAGAGGGTGTAGGGAGATGAAGTTTATGACATAAGTGATAATTCCATTAATAATCCACAAATGAATTACCACAAATTAACCAAGAGTCGTGAATGGAGCCACAATTGCCATTATCATAATTAACCATGAGTCCTGGATGGAGCCGTAATTACCATTATCTAAAACTAACCATGAATCATGAATATAGCCATTATTTCCATTGTCATGCACATAAATAAACATTCTTAAAGTGAAACATTAAATAATCACTTAGGTCCTTTTTTATTTATTATTATTTTTTAATTTGATTATTATGAATAATGGGTTTTAATGGATGTGTTTTTAGATTGTGTCTCCACCAAGTGATGGCGTTGTGAGTTTGTGTTTTAGTCCGAAGACGAATCATTTGATTGCTACTTCTTGGGATAACTAGGTTTCTGTTTTTCCTTAATGTTTTGTTATTTTTTAGTACATTGTATTATTGTATGTTGTTTTATGTGAAATAGGTTCGGATTAATTGAATTTGGTAACATTATCTGCATATTGTATCACATTATGCGAAAGGTTTAGTCGGTGGTTATGCGAATTTAGTGTAGGGTTAAGATAGTTAAAATCGAGAAAAGGTTGGGCTTGTAGGAAGAATGGTTATTGAGATGTGTGTAAACTTAGGTAGTTTCGGTAAAGTCACACACACGCGAACACCTATACATTTATTTGGTGTATAAAGATGAAGGTTTTACGCATTATTAATGTGTTTTTTGGAAAATTTTGTTTACATTTTATTGAATTGCTTTACAATTGTGACGGGCCAAGAATCAAACTGTGATCTTGCTACTGGATGTGCTATTAAGCCGTTCTGGCGTGAAAATGCTGCATTTTATGTCGCAAGGTAGCATAAAGTCCTATAAGCTGCATTGGATGTGAGACAACAATTTCACCCATGCACTTTTATTGACGATTGAGTCATAAATGGGTTACTGAGTAATTTTTAGGACAATGTCTAAAACGGAAATGGGTAAGACGGGTCAAAGGCATGAATTATATATATATTTATTAATACCTAATAAACTATCAGATTACTTTTGTGCTCATTTTAGTAAAAGTTATTGTCCTTTTGTTTAGGAATTTTTCAGATGCCTTGCTAGATGCCATGCCGTACGTATATGCAACACCTTTATTAGTGATGAAAAATCGATTCACATATGATATGATTCGTTTTTACAAACAATTTTATCCATGGTTATAATTTCTATGTTTACTTGCTTATAATCTCTTCCTCTTATTTTCTATTTAAGGTGAACTACATGTTCCTACGAAAAAAAGAAAAGCAGATGCAAACGGTGAGCTACCAATGGAAACAATAAATCTCTACATACTTGTATGTTTCGTCCTCTCTATTCCATAGAAGCTGCAACAATAAATCTCGTTTCATATCCTAGAAAGTAAAAATTTAGGAAAATGGATTGTCGTAGCATATAAAAATATAACTAAATAAGTATGAATCTTACCAAGGTGACCCGGTCGTTATTTAAAATCTTGTGAATGATATCAGTGTGACCATCTATACTTTCAATCACACTACCCTTCTCAAACAGTCCCACCTGCAGTTATATATGCTTACACTTTGAATAAGTGGAAGGATGTTAGGAATTAGAAATTCCCGGTATTAAAGAGTCGGTCACCTCAAGTATATGTAATCGTTAGAATGCTCGTAGTCGTAGTTATATTTAGGTTAGTAGTATTTTGTTAAGTAACACCGTGGAGGACGGACGGGTCTTTACCCCTTGTATGCCCGATCCACAGCCCGTTGTGTGGCGATTTATGTAAGACTATAAATACTCTCTACCTCCAAGGTAGAGAGTTGGAGCTTATAATAATAGTTTTCTTTCTCTCACTAAGTTCCCTAAACCTCTAACTTTCTCTCTCTAGAACTCACCATTATACGCCCACTTTGTGTTATGGTTTGATGTGTATGTGAAATCAATATCCAACAATTGGTATCAAGAGCCATGGTTAGATCATATCTTGCACATCTATGGATTTCTAGTGGTTTTTAGGTGGTTTTGAGTTTGAAAAAGTTTAGTGGTTTGTGCATCATTTGGTTGATTTCTTGTGTTAAAGCTTGGATTTTTTTAGTACTTTTATGTTTAGAATCATCACAAGTGTTTAGGTTTTCATTTGGTTAGCTTGAATCATCTTGGTTGGGTTGTTTTTGGATTGAAAAGTGATGTTTATGTGGTTTTCTTGCTAGCGACTTGATATACGGATCTCTTTCTTAATAGCGACTTGCTTCACAATTTTGTAGCGAGTTCGATTTTGGAGCTAGCGACTTAGACCTAGCGATTAACGGTACAAGTAGTGGACTCTCCACTGGGTAGCGACTTAGTGGTAGCCACTTGGTGCATAGCGAGTTGCTCTTTAGCGACTTGAAGTTTTAAGCGACTTGAGTAGCAATTGGCCAAAATTTTGCTAGCGACTTGAGGGTTAGCGAGTTACTACTTAGCGACTTGAATTTGTCTAGCGACTTGGGACTTTAGCGACTTGGGGGTGTAGCGAATTAGGTGTTAGCGACTTGGTGCATTATCTTCTAGCGACTTGGGTGATTGTTCACGGTTTTCTCTTGATTTAGTAAAATCCCGTGAAAGAATCTATTTCCTGGTTTAATCATAGAGTTACAAAATCCGTATAATACTTAACATGTCTACCAGCGTTCCTACTATCATCTCCATGTTGCGAGGATGTTCAAGCGGTGGTTCGGATACTCGTCCACCCATGCTTGAAGCCGACCTACGATTCTTGGGCTCAACGAATTAGACTGTCTTGCCTTGGAAAGGAAAATGGTGTCAACATTCTCAAATCCATTGATGAAGGACCGTGTCGAGTTGAGACGACTAGAGATGTACTTGATACTGCTGAAGATGGAACTCTATTTACGGAATGGAGCGACCAAATGTATGATGAGCTTGATGATAAGGAGAAAAAGAGATTCGATGCTGATATCGGGGCTTCTAACATTGTTCTTCAAGGTCTTCCTAAAGACATCTACAAGTGATCAATCACAACACGAGGCAAAGGCGGTATGGGATAATGTCAAGATGCTTCTCTCGGGCTGGAATAACTATGGAAGACAGAGAATCACAACTCTATGACGAATTTGAACACTTCAAGATGAAACCGGATGAGAGTGTCTATGAGTACTATGTGAGATTTCATAAGTTGGTGAATGACATGAGGAACATCGGAATGACTATGCCTAACATTCATTTGAACTCAAAATTTGTGAACAACATGAATCCCGAATGGCACAAGTTTGTCACCTCTGTGAAGCTCACTAAAGGATTGAAGAATACAAACTATGAGCAACTCTATGCCTTCCTCCTTGAGAATGAGAGACATGCTATGTTTGAAAATTTGGTTCTTAATCAGTTCAAAACCAACCAGGGAGAGACAAGCTCGTCTAATGACTCAACCGCCTTCTATTCAAACATCGAATCACAACCAAAGCCTCACAAGTCATACCCATGGGAAATGGTAATCACAAACTAATTCTTGATCCCATGTTCAAACAAAACGATCGATACACGTGGGTAATTTCATTAATCAACTAGCTCTTATGATTAGTCAAAACATGAATTCTCTCCCACAAACCAATAACAACCTCAGAATAGCATCTAACCCATACAATCAAGCTCTTGTTAAAGATGGGGGATCGTGGTGCAACCAGTTCGGGAAAACAGATATGATCGGGGAAGAGGTGGAGTGGTAGAGGTTATGTTGTTAATCGAGAATCGAGGAAGGAATGGTAATCAAGGTCAAGCAAAGCTGATCAAATGTTATAATTGTGGTGGTGAGGACACATTGCAAGAACTGCACATCTCCAAAGCGTCCTCATAATCGCTGATTACTCGAGAGATAAGATGCTACTTGTGCAAGCTCGGGATAATGGTGCTACTTTGGATGAAGAGGAATTGTTGTTTCTTGCTGAGGGCAATGCCAAGACCTATGATCAGATGTGGATGGCAGGCCTATTAGGAGATAGGTCACAATCATCGAGAATGCCTTTCAAGTCGTGATTGTGATGCATACGATCGATGTGGATGATGGACCTCTGCACACACAATCTTTATGGCTAGCATTTCTCCAATGGTTTCTCCCAAGGTCTCCTCTTCAACACAGGGTGGCCCATCCAAAGACACACTCATCTCTGAGGTACTAAAACTATACGATGATCTGCGATGTGCATAAGATGCATGACAAAGTACTATCAAATGAAACTTTTGTATCAAATAGTGAAAATATGGGTAATATCAATGTTGTCCCATATGATCAATATGTGAAACAAAGTGAAAGTGAAGTTGTACCAAGTGATGCATCTCCTACAGTCAACAATGACTATAGTTTTGATGAATACACTTTGCACATTGCCTGATGATTACAATATGCGGATTAAATGCCTATAAAGAGCGTGTTGCTATTTATGAACAACGTGCTAAGTTTGAGTTGACCACTCGTGGCGGAAATGGATGACCAAGTCGCATTACAATTATTAGAAAAAGTAATTTTTTAGAAGAAGTATTAAAACAAGAGTTAAATTCCTTGCAAGAAAAGCTTTCTAAAAGCGCTAAACAAAAACAAGAACTTCAAGAAAATGTGAAAATGCTTAAGCAAGAATTTAATGCAAAGGAATCAAAACTCTTGAAAGATTTTCTAATCCCGAAAACTTTGAAAAACAAACTTGAAAATAAGTTGTACATACAAGGGAACACCATTAAA
>OU343222.1:174481618-174575996 GCA_910596185.1 Chrysanthemum makinoi
AATAGTATTATCGAACATCTAACTCAAGAAAATTCTCCCATTCTGGTTCTTTATGATTTGTTCAAAACGACGTTGATTGAGCTCCTTTGAGGTAAGAGTCCTGAACTTGAGTGTCCAGGAATTGAGTCTGCTGTTGTAGTGCGGGTTCTAGTCGCGAGTCTCTCAAAGCATTTGTGAAAGTTCAAACTTCACATTCATCTCTCCATGATCCTCCTAGTTCTCCTGTATATACACCTGAATGCCCTCGAGTTATCTGAATATCCAATGAAGATTCCAATATCACCTTTTGCTTTTAGTTTTCCAAGATCTTCTAGTCATTCGTAGGATAGCACAAAGCGCCAAACACGTAAAAGTAAGAGATATCAGGTTTTCTGTTGTTCACAAGCTCATATGGGGTTTTATTGAATCATGGATGGATTAGGGATCGGTTCTGAGTGAAACAAGCAGTGGCAACAGCATCGGCCCATAGAAATAACGGTGCACTAGAATAGATTAGCATTGTACGAGCAGCTTCCACAAGAGTTCTATTTCTTCTTTCAACTACCCCATTCTGCTGTGGAGTTCTAACAACTGATGTCTGATGTGTGATTCCAACATCTTCAAAATAAGATCTTAACTCCTGATTAGTGAATTCTGTGCCGTTGTCTGTTCTTACAACCCTTACTGGAGATTGAAGAAGTACTTGATTCGTTTCAGAAGGTGATGATGATGCCTGGTGCTTCGTCTTTTGATCTCAGAAACTTAACCCATGTATATCTTGAATAATCATCGACGATGACAAGAATATACTTTTTCTCATTAATGCTTTCAACTCTCATTGGGCCACATAAGTCCATGTGCAACATATGCAACTTTGCTTCCGAATTAGGTACGGATTTAGGTTTATATGATGCTCTTTTGCTTTTTCCTTGTTCGCATGATGGACATAAGTGATCCTTGGTGTATTTGAACTTTGGAAGTCCGTTGACGATGTTGTCTTTGGCAATTTGTTGATGGTGTCGAAATTGAGATGGGATAACCGTCTTGCCAAACCAGGACTGTGTTCCAGATGCTCTTGTTCATAAGACATATTGGTGATGAAGAGGATATTTGATTGATGTCGATAGCATACAAGTTTGTATCACAATTCCCAGTTAAGAGATCGTGCCATCAAGTTTCTAACGAAGCAAGCATTTTTCTAAAAGCAACCTCTAAATCGCATCACAGAACCTGCCCGACTGAAAACAAATTGTGTCCCAACCCTTCGACATAGTAAACCCGAGTAATCAAATAATTTTCAAAAGGTAGATCTCCATAACCCATGATAGCTGCTACATGATCATTTCCGAAACGTACGGTTCCCATGAATTTCCAGACGAAATTGATCAGCAACTTCAGATTCCCGGTCATGTGCTTGGAGCAACCCGAGTCAACGATCCAAAGACAAATTTCGATAACCTGCCAGAACGAAAAAGAATATTGTGGAAACCGTTTTGATTGTGGTTCCTTTGGGTTAGAGGTAAAATCCTGATCAACACAGAGAGGTTTTCTACGGGGAATTCTGGTTTATCACTCATTGTACCATTCTGGAGTGTGAAAGTTCTATCTGTGGGTTTCCAAATATCATCCCTATAGTATACACTATAGTTCCTGTCAGTAGTGTAAAGCCTAAGTTTTGCAACTAGTCTTCCTACTTGTTTAGCGTAAGATCTTTTAGGAACATTCTTCTGAACAGGCTTACCAATCTCATTCTTAGAAACACAATCATCATGAACATTAGATAAAGATTTCTTGCAAGTTAAACAAACAGATTCAACACATTAATTAGACTTAGCAAGTTTCATAGGTTCAGTACATTCAGATGAAATGTCTTTCTTATTCAAAAGCGGTAAATTCCTAGGGTGTTCTTCTACTTTCTTCTCTTTATTCAAGCTACTACTCCTAGAGGCAGTCGAGACTCTATTGTTCCTTGTATTGCTCTTAGGCTTTAATCTGCTGCTCCTAGAGGTGCTTTCTAGTCCTGTAGAAGGTAAGGCACACGCATTAGATTCACATTTTTATGAAGGGAGGTGGTTTCAGCTTTCCTAGTCTCTTTAGAGTGCTTATCTAGACTTATGTCGTTTGTTCCATATGGTTTAGATGTGGAGGAAGACGCATTAGTGATATTCATCTTAAAAAGGCCAGGAGCTAAAACTTTTGGTTTCTCGATAACCGCTTTTCCTTTATCAGCATGTTGTTTAGGTAGGCAGGTGGGATCGTGGGTTTTGATGAAACATTTTCTCATTGACTTTTGGAGGAGGCATAGAAACAGACATTTTTGGTTTGAAAACTGGTTTGGGAACATTTGCTTCTCCGCAAGTCAATGGTTTTTTAATCACAGTTCCATGCCTTTCCTTTTGACTTTCCAGCTGAGCCCTCAAAAGATCATTTTTCGCTTTCATGTCATTGTAGGCACGCTCATACAACAGTTTGTCATACTTGCATTTCCTCGGATTTTCGATCAAGTTGTTTAAAATATGAGACATTTTCTTTTCAAGTTTTTCAAGAGCTTTTTCATATTTTGAAACAATTTCGGAGGTCTCAGTCTGGAGTCTTTCATGATCTTCAACAGAATATGTTTGCAAAATGATGGACATAATATCAGTAGTCAGAACATCTTCGAAGAGTGAATCATTTAGATTTTCCAAAACTTTGATGTGTTCAACACTTTCATTAGCTTGCTTTACCAGGGATTTATGGTCCTTGACAAAGTCAGCTGTTTCTTTCAAAAGGCTTGTTCAAAATGAATTACCCTTGAGTTGATGTTATTCAGCTGAGGGCAATTTGAGTTTCAAAAACTTTTTCTGTTCAATATCAAAACTATTAAACCAGATGTTTGTTGTAATATTGGTTTTAGTTTTAACGGTCTCTTGAAGATCTGCAATTCTCATTTTCACATTTTCCAAAATACTTCTCGCATCACTTGTGTTAAAAGGATTGTTTGAAGACATTTTTTCAATGTTCGAAGAGATTGGAGACAAAAAACTGGTTTTGAAACTGATTTTGAAACTAGTGTTGACACTTTGTTTGAAACACTTGGTTTGGTGGAAAACGTTGATTGAGAAACAAATGAAATACCATTAATTTGGTTCCATTTATTATAATCAATAGGTTTGATTTCCGATGTTTTGTTTCATTTTTGATCTACTCTCCTCAGATAGTTCCAACGTTTCAAGAGAATCATGCACAATTATGGGTTCATGCAAAGGTTTTCCATTATGCAACACATTCTGAGATTTCTGAGCTTTCTTGAGAAACGAAGAAGGGTCGTTACCAAGTGCCATCTTATGTGAAGTATGAAAACGTGGATTTACTTGGTTAGAAAGCATCTTGTTTGATTGAGCTGAATGACCCGTTGTAAGAAGCAAATTGTCCAATGTTTTGAGTTTTTTCGTTTTATCAAGAATTTCATCAAGAAGAGAATCTTCTCGTTTTGAAGAATCAGCAATCAACTGTTTCTTCTCTTTTTCAAGATCAGAAAACAGTGCTTTTGTTTAGAAAGTTGGTCATTTAGATCAAAAATTTCCTTGTTTAAAGATTTTATTTTCAAGTTCAAATTCACATCAAGTGTGTCATACTTGAGTTGCAATTGTTTTTCTCTTAAAACAGAATCTCGATAACCAATTTCTAATTCTGACATTTTGTTTGTATGAAATTCAAAAGTTTTGGCGTGCTCCTTGTAACTCTCAAGCTCAGTGGTCAATTTAACATTCGTGGCCTTAACTTCGCGATTGACCTTACTCACTTTCTCAATTTCAATGCCACAGTTATTGATTAATGATTCAAAATAAGCACGTGTTTCCTCATCAGTCTCAGTATTTTGTGTCACACAGCCTCCACTAGGATCCACATCTGGAGTTTCGGAGTTAGTATTGCTACAACTCGGATTGTCCAGGTATGTATCATAAGTAGGTGCTGGCGTCACAGAATGCTGTTCGTCATGAGTAAACACATCAAATATGACATTGTTATAGCATGGATCAATGATTGGTACCTCAGATACGGCGTTGGCGTCATAGACAGGAGGTGCTTCCGAGTCAGAGTCGTACTTAGTCTCCTGAAGATTTTCCATGAAGATGCAGTTCGCATTGATTTCCTCGAGGTCTTCCAAATCATCCATAATAGCCATAAAGTCATGTTCCTCAGCACTCAACTGAAATCCAGCGCGTTACTTTTGTACCAACAGATAGCTTTCTGAAGATACTCAAGATCCTTCTTGTGCGGCTTAGTAGGACAATTCCTGCATGTGACCCATTCCTTGACAGTTATAACACTTAATCTGATTACCCTGATTCACATTTCCATGATTCCCAATGACTGGAGCTGCAACATTCCGATTCTGATTACCCACTGCTCTATTCCCAACATTCTGTCTCATCTGATTACCCTGATATGGAACCGGCTGATTACCCATACGAAATCCAGTAGCATATCCCTGCTGATTCCCAATAACTCCAACCATTTGTCCTTGATTACCCATATTCACACCCAGCTGTGCAATTTGCCTGTTGCGAGTGTTTGATGAAATCCTTTGGTTGTTGTTAGTTGGTGTGGAATTGCGACTTTTGATGCTTTACCCAATAAAGAGTATATGCTGTGCAAGGTCGCTTCTGGGTCAGTTTCAGGATGAGTGATTCCTTGTTCCTGGTATTGTTGATCTGGATAGAATTGTTGTTGTGGTTGTGGAATGTATTGCTGCAAGTTGTTGTTGTTGGAAGATGATGAAGCTTGTTGTTGTATATTCACTGA
Organism: Chrysanthemum makinoi; assembly: GCA_910596185.1. NCBI lineage: Eukaryota > Viridiplantae > Streptophyta > Magnoliopsida > Asterales > Asteraceae > Chrysanthemum > Chrysanthemum makinoi. The sequence goes on from OU343222.1 coordinate 174,486,386, forward strand.
AGTTTGAGTCTTTGCAATGAGTGCCAATGGATCATGATTCTTTGCCAATCTTTCTTTCCTGACTTCATTCACTTCAGCTTGGTTTTGTTTCAGAAAATCATTCAGTTGATCAAAGTTCACCTGATGAAGGTCTTTTGTTTGGTTGACAATAGTTACATATCGTTCCCATTCCTCTGGAAGATTGTTCAGGAACTTGATGTTTTGAACGATAGTTCTGGGTGTCAGCTTGTTTCTGATAAGCTCATTCATCAAAGTGCAAAACCTTCCATAGTAGGATTCAATGGATTCTCCTGGAGTAGAAGTAAACTTTTCCCATTCAGTTAGCAGCTTGTTCTCCATGTCTTGTTGACCCATTTCTGTTCCATGACAAAGCCGTCTAACACGTTCCCACATATCGAAAGCAGTTTCACAACTTCTCCGGCAGCAAAGATGTCTATTGGTAAACCCAGTTGGATAATATGAATTGCCATGTCATCTGCTTCGACTTGTTTCTGATCCTCTGCAGTGTATTTAGATTCGTATTGAAGACGAGAAGATGGTGGGACGGGAGGTGTTGCATCTGCATTTCCAGGTACATGAACTTGTCGAGGCTTGAAGGGTACATCCTGAATGGATTTAATCATGAGTTTTCCATTAGGTTTGGTCTTGATGTAACGAAGCATACGACTTTTCCATTGAAGATAACCACCTTTTGCCAACATAGGAGGACGGTTTTCGGCACCGGCCGCATGAATGTCTTGTTGAGTTGCCATTGATGAAGGTATGATCTGATAAAGTTGATGTAGGATCGATTCAACGATAAAGGAGTTGTGTTGTAGAAGATATTGCCGTTTGAGGTGTTTCTGAAAGTCGTACTCGTAACCTTGGTTCTAAAAAATTTTCGCCCAAGATTTGAAATTCACTATAAAAATCAATTCTAAGGTCGTATGAAAATTTTGAGTTATGACAATTTTGACGCCAAATATGACCCGAAAAATTTGAATTTTTGACCAAAATTTTCACAGTTAAACCAAAATTTGAATTTCGCGTAAAAATTGAACGTTTAGTCTCCTCAAAAATTTAAATTTTACTCAAGTTTTCCCGCCAAAAAACTCTTTTTTTTTTTTTTTTTTTTTAAAACCTTTATGCGTAGAAAGAGCTTAGGCGTAGAAACAGAAGTTACGAGTAGACGAGGCTTAGGCGTAGAGATTGTGCTTATGCGTAGGATCTTATGCGTAGGATCTTAGGCGTAGGATCTTATGCGTAATCAGCTTAGGCGTATGAATCCTTATGCGTAAACAGTATCTAACGCGTAACCTTAAGCTTATGCGTAGACAAAAAGTTACTCGTAAACCTTACGCGTAATTGTGAAGTTATGCGTAGAGTTACTCGTAAGCTTTTAGCTTATGCGTAAACTATGGTTAAGAACCAAAAATCCTTTACACTGTCACAGCGTAAGGGATATCCACAAGTCGAAGTGTTCCACACACTTATCCAAGTGAGGGAAGCACTGAGTAACCGTTATAGCTCGAAGATTCTTCACCAAAAAGTTATGCGTAGAAAACTAGGGTTTTGACTTTTGACTTCTACGCGTAAGAAATTTCCAACGATTCAAATGATTTCTTTTGCACAGATAGCCTTAAAACACTCGAATAACCCAAAATGTTGACCTTTTTCACCCAAAGTGCTTAGAAAAGTTACGAGTAGAAATGACCAACGAACCAAATACGAGTTCAAAAATGAAGAAAAACACGTAAAGCTTCGAACTTTTTGCAAAAAACTGAAACTTTAGCACCAAATAAACCTTAAACCACAAGAATCTTGAATTTTTAAGTGCAAAAATTAAAGCTTTAAGAGTTTCAAATATGTAAAACTAGAGCTTTTACACGTAACCCTTCAAAACAAACACAAACACTCCTAAACCATTGTTAGGCGATTGATACCAATTGTAGGACCTTACTTTTATCAACCTTATCACACAAATACCCACGTTAACACAAACAACAAGTATCACCACGTTTACCACACAACGAGTAGAAAACGTTCAACCCAAAACACAAACATAAAGCTTACACAAAGAAGGAAAGATTAAGATAGATGGTGACTTGATGTTTAAACAAAACCGTGTATGTGGAGATAAGATAAACACAATAAAGTTGTATATTCCTTGAGAGAGAAAATACATACACACACACATTCAAGCACACCCCTCAAATGACCATTTGAGGGGTATTTATAGTACAAGTAACTTAAAACCCTAAAAGGCTTTGCTTGGGCTTTTCGTGGGTTGGACATGGATTGGGCTTTGGATACTTAAGCTACAAACGGCTAGCATAATCATAACGCCTAGCCATTTAGCTTAGTCCAATCCACGAGCCCGTTGACTATTCTATCACGATATCTAACACACGTTACAAAGTTCCTAATCGTGAATGACCATCACTTCTAATAAAACTATTAAGGCTAACAATAACCGGATCGACCAACAGGTAAATGAGTGAATCTGTCACATCTATGATAAATTGGCAATTTTCAAGGCAAAAATAATCAAGAAAGTGAAGATATAATTTATACCTCATATGATATATTATCAACATCAAGCCGCATATCCCTATGCTTATCATGAATATCCGCAATCCCAAACAATACCAACTGATCCAAGAGCATAAGATCCTGCCACAATATATATATAATTTGTACAAACTCAATCCCATTAACAAAATACCCAGATTGCAGACTTCGAATCTTTAAAAAGCTGAAGGCTAACCTCAAACCGCACGCGCTCACCCCTTCACATAAGATCCAACACATTGATTATCTACATCAACTAAAATGCAATCACTGTATAAAATTTTATATTTAGTTAGCTGCCTAAACTCCAAAATACCCTTTAATACATATAAAAAAAAAAAAAAAAAAAAAAAAAAAAAAAACAAACCTCAAACGTTAGCCTGCTTCTTCCTCGAAGATGTCTATTAAGCAAGACTGAAGACCTCGATTCACTCAAAGCCCTTAAACTTATACCGAAAACAAACAACAAATTAAGAAAAAAAAAACACTAACACTCAATTCCAAATTAGACCATACGGACACATAAAGCATCACATGGTGGCCAAATATACAATAAGATTCATTTGAAAGATTAATCATAATTTCTCGACATGGAAGCTGAATCATAATTGAAAGAAGAAATTAAAATTGAACAAACCTGATTCGTGGTTGATTTCAAAACTAAAATCAATAATCACTAATCAATAATCAAAATCTGTAGATGGAAACAAAAAGTATTATTTAATTCACCAAAAGTAACCTAATTCAGATTAAATTAAAAAAAAAACTAAAAATAAAGATTACCTGATATTGAATTTGAAAGAAACCTGTTCATAAAAATAAAGATTACCTAATTCAGATTAAATTAAAAAAAAACTAAAAATAAAGATTACTTGATATTGAATAAAGATTACCTAATTCAGATGTGTTTAAGGTTTAGGTTTCAATGGATGAAATTGAGGGATTTGAAAGATCTAGGGTTTTGAATTTGATTTGATGATTACATAATTTGATCGCCATCTGTTTTTTTTGTGTTTTTTGTGAATGATTGAGGAGGGTTAATTTGAATCAGACATTTCATTGTGGGATATGCTTTTCAAAATTCAAATTAATCATATTGATTTAATGATAAAGATGGAATGTTTTAAAAGTTGTGACTGAAATCTCGGTGATTCAGTTTCAAAAATTACCTGAGATGTAGGGGAGGAAAGGGATAAGTGTTTAATCCGTTTCAAAAGTAAGTTGACTTCTCAAATTTGGGATGTTGTAGATTTCTGCCCTTTATGAATGTTGTTTTCCTTTGTCTAACACAAAAACTAGCTTGGTCTAGTTGTAGGAGTGTTGGTAACATGTTGCAACTGGCCAGGGTTCGAATCTCCATAGTGTCATAATTTTTTTAACAAAAAGCACACGACACGGCAACTTAGGTGGCATTGCATGTGCCAAGTGGCATTGAGGTGGCATTTATATGTAACACATGGCATTGAGGTGGCATTTCCATGTCATTGTACATGCTTTCAAGCTTCAAGTACAACTCGTACTTAGCCTCATATATAAGTAGATATATATATATATATATATATATATATATATATATATATATATATATATATATATATATATATATATATATATATATATATATATATATATATATATATATATACATTATATATAAGAGGAGGCATGCCACATAAAATGCCATTTGGCATCCCATAATGTCATGTCATATTTCCATGTCATCTATATATGATGTCATTTTTTTAAATTTAATTAAGTGTGCTAAAATCCGGATTTAAACATTTTTTTAAATTTAATTAAGTGTGCTAAAATCTGGATTTAAATAGTCTAAAAATTAAGTGTCTTGGATTCGAACCGATGATCTATTGATACATTAATAACAGTTTTTACCACTAGATCAACTTAACTTTTTATTTATATTTTGCAAAACCATAAATATAATCATCAGCAGAATATTAATACCATTTTTAAATACGGATTATGCATAATGTAGCCCAATATAGACCGATTCATTCATTTAGAACCCTAATAATATCAGTTCCACTAGTCATTCTCTTTATCTCTCTCTCTATTTTTTTTGAAAACCCTAATATGTTGAAGTTCACACAATTAATGCTAAACGCCTATACTGTAATTCTTATCAGGTACATGCGGGCTTTGCTACTAAATTCTATCACGTACAACTGCTGCTAAAAAGAAAGATTCAAGTTCTGAATCTGATTCAAATGACAGTTCTGATGAGGTAATATTTTGTAATATTTTGTTACTTTTATTTTGTAAAGGTTTATGTTTGTCTATTTTGGCTGTTTACTAATTTATGTTAATATATAAGAGGAAGCCATGCATGCTGCAAAGAAGCCAGCACCAGCTCCTGCTAAGAACGGAAACAAAGCAGACAGTTCTTCTAAATAGATTTCTAAAGATGACAGTGATTCCGGGAAAGTGGTATTGTATTTTTTACTCGATATTTGAATTTTTAACAGCAGTTGAGTTTATATTTTGCATGAGTTTCATTGTGACCATAATTGTGATAGAAGTCCGTTTTGGAGGTGCTAGGAAAGAAGGCCATTGTGGAGGTATTTAGGATCGTTTATTTTGGCAGAGCCCAACAAGTGTAGATTAGATAGAAGGTGTTGAAGTCGTTCATCATAGACGTATATGTCTTGTAGAGATAATGAATTGTGAATTTGTAATTTTTAGTTTAAGATTTAATTATTTTGCTTAATATGGTTATAAATTTTCACACTACTACAGCTTATCATGATTCATTTGGAAGGCGAGGCTAGGAAGCAGTACTCGACATTCATGGACGGCTTCAAAGGCATACGATAGAAGGAATTTAGAGAAGAAGTATGTAATTTGCAGACAAATTATATCCGGTGATTTAAATGAAGATTGTGTTAGACCGGTAAGTACTTGCCAAATCTTTAGCTAATCACATTGGTTCTGATTTTATTACATATGCTCAGGTATTAAATCGTTGATCGATCTTTGACAAGAACAGGCATTCAATCCTACTGTGTGTGACTAACGACTTATTGCAAGTGCTTATCGAGACTAAAATTAGTAGATATGGAGTTTTTACCAAACACTTAAAACTGCTTAGAGCACACAAGCACTTACGTAAGCAATACCAAAAACCTTTAAATATATGTATAGTTAATCAGTTATTGTTAATTTGTAGGGTGTGATCAAAGGACTGGTGGTGGAAAGTCTCATTGTAAGTTGCAAAGTAAGGGAAAGCCTTTGTTTTTTAAATACGAAACAACTTCAGAATTAGTTTGTTTTTATATCAATATTGATCATACACTGTTAAGTGAATAAATTAAGGGGGTGTTTGTTTTAGTGTAGTTACCGGGCTTATGAGCTTATGTATATTTGGAAAATATCATAAGGCTGCTTTTGCATCGTTTGAGCTTACTTTTTGCTGTTCATCCTAATGGAGATGCATTCGGGGAAATTGTGTAGTTTTTTGTCACAATAGGATATAAAGAGATACATGAAACTAACCTTTGTTGTTTGTATTTTTATCATGCAACAGGTGTAAGGTATTTTCCGCTTCTTTATAAAATTATTTATGTTTATTCTATAATTGTTAGTCGTGACTTGAGCCCAACCATTTGTATTACTACTACTTTATGCAGTTCTTTATCCTAATTAAATGGATGTATTCCTGAAGTTTTGTGCTTTGGTTCCTGCTACATTGAGTAAGAAAATTAAATGAAGAAAGGGCATGATAAATGCGGTGGTGACAAGGGATACAATAAAGATGGTATGATGTAATTACGCGATTCCAAGTAACAACAAGGTGGTGGTAACTTATATTTTTATCCGATTTGGTTTTAAGTTTTCTAATGGTTCTTGATCATGATACAGGTTGCTTCTATCATGACCATGTGGAATTAAATGCAGCCTGTATATGCTTCTCACATGTGGAACGAAGCCTTCAACAAGCGACTTGGTACTAAGGTCTGCTCGACTTTTGCTAGAATTGGACATGTTTTTCGAGTGATAATTTTAAATCTGAAGACGCGGGAATGAGCAAGTTGGGTAATGGGTCAAATTGATTTGGATAAACAATAGTTCTTTTACGACCAATGGGTTGAAATGGGTTTGGATAAACAATAGTACTTCGAGTAGAGGTTGGGCGAGTTTGCTTGCTATGAATAAAAAATATGTGAAACTTGCAGATTTTGGTCTTACAAAGAAGAAACTATTATTGAAATGATGACAGCCGATACTGGGACTTACCGTAGGATGGCACCTGAGGTATGTTATTTCCAAATTGATTTCTCACTTATAGCTTAATAGTCTACGTGATGCAGGGACATTTATATGGTATGTGGGTTGCGACAAGGCCAGTCTAACTAAGTTACTTATTTGTGCTAATATGGATTGCATATCGTAAGTTTTCTAGGAAAATCGTATTGCCAAATAATGCTTTTGTTAGTATTGTGTTCTAAATCATGGTTTTATTGATCTAACTAAATTTCTTATTTGTATTTTTGTTGTGTAATATACCAGGTCTTCGATTACAATTAACGAATGCCGGGGGACTAAATTACCATGCATGCTTGAGTGCAAACGCAGACCCTAACTAATAATGTACGTATGACAATTCTCAGTACATGATTCTGTCAGGATTTCATACTTTCAGGTGCATATATACTTTTATTATGCTTCAGATTTTAGTATTCACGCTAGGTTTCTACATAATATAATTCTTCATTAAAATATCTGCAGCTTTAGATGTAGACTATCTAAGACCTCCTAAATCCAACGAATGATAACATTTCAATTGTTGAGGATCCAAAAACTGGTGATGTTTCTGTACCGGCTGCAACTCTGGTAGATATATGGAGTCACTACGATTTTATGGAGTTATTAAGGCTGGGGGAAGCTCATTGAGTCACTGCTAAAACGGATGTCGACCTCATTGTGGAGAGGTTGGTCTGTAAAATTATTCAGGTATGGTGTGCAATGTGGATTCATGTTTGGTCTATATGAGTTCTTTAAAAAATGTTACACGGATGTGCTTGCTGGTGAAAGACGGAGTGTCACATTTTTCCTCAGTAGTGCATCTACTCAAGTATTTGTTGATACTACTCTTTGTCCATTTGATGAGGTTGTTAATGGTGGTTCTGCACATTCTGACTATGGAATGATCACTCTTCGTGCAACAGATGCGCCTTCAGGTAACATGTACCGATGCTTTATCTTTATAAGTTATCTTTTGACACTCCCTAATATGCAATTTCTAAACTTTTTACGCTTTTTATTATATTGACAGGTTTGCAGGGAAAAGAATAAGCACCCATAACATATACCAACAGGTTACTCATTAATACAGTGTCATTAAAATCCAGTTACATAGGTTTCTTTAACTCATTGTCCTCTCATAGAAATTATAGGACTATATATACATTTATTTTTTGTTTTCGGGACATTGGCTTCCGCAAACAGTAATTGTACTTGGATGAGGAGTAACCTATTTTTACACACTGGATACCGTTGTCTGGTAATTTAGTTGATTGCTTCTCAAGTCTAAACACCAACCGCCTATTGGTTTGTCCACAATTTATTTGTTATGCAAAAGACAAAATTTTGATTATTTGTGTAAAATGAATAGATTTGGATTAATAGGCAAGGACTAAGGAGGTTTAAGAAAGCTAATTATTAGTTTTATAAATTTCATCATGATTCTTCAAATCCCATCAGGCATTTTAAAAACGCGAATCCATAACTCTCAAATGGGTCTATATTTCTTGATGACTATGATTCTATGTATTGCTAAGCAAGGATTATTTATATGTGGTAATTTTCAATCAACATGTGGAATTATTGCAGGTGAGATGTTGGGAGGTAACGAAAAATGGAACATCAGTTAGCTCTGTGGCAAAGGCATCTATTGCTCATGATCTACCGGTAAAACCAGCTTCTTTGTGTACTTTGATATTGAATTGATCTTGTCTTGATAATCTTTAATTGTGCTTTTGCTGAACTTTTGTGGTGTTTTGTTTCTAAGGTTTTATGCTAAGCATGGAAGGATGATGGGTCAACGGTCTTCAGTGGCGGTTGTGTTTTTTTCTATGGCACCGCTGACAGGGCACCCTTGAGAGCCTGGACAAGAGCACCATGGACAGCTGCAGCTTCACGGATAACAAATGCTGTAAATCGTTTCCTGCAACAATAAATCGGGCAACGTGTAGTAACCAGAAATGTGTGAGTTTATAAGGTATAAGTTTGATACCCATTTCCATCCTCAAACACTTAACTAAAACTCATTTGCAAATTCAAAAGAGGGTGTAGGGAGATGAAGTTTATGACATAAGTGAAAATTCCATTAATAATCCACAAATGAATTACCACAAATTAACCAAGAGTCGTGAATGGAGCGACAATTGCCATTATCATAATTAACCATGAGTCCTGGATGGAGCCGTAATTGCCATTATCTAAAACTAACCATGAATCATGAATATAGCCATTATTTCCATTGTCATGCACATAAATAAACATTCTTAAAGTGAAACATTAAATAATCACTTGGGTCCTTTTTTATTTATTATTATTTTTTAATTTGATTATTATGAATAATAGGTTTTAATGGATGTGTTTTTAGATTGTGTCTCCACCAAGTGATGGCGTTGTGAGTTTGTGTTTTAGTCCGAAGGCGAATCATTTGATTGCTACTTCTTGGGATAACTAGGTTTCTGTTTTTCCTTAATGTTTTGTTATTTTTTAGTACATTGTATTATTGTATGTTGTTTTATGTCGAAATAGGTTCGGAATTAATGAATTTGGTAACATTATCTGCATATTGTATCACATTATGCGAAAGGTTTAGTCAACTGGTTATGCGAATTTAGTGTAGGGTTAAGATAGTTAAAATCAGAGAAAAAGGTTGGGCTTGTAGGAAGAATGGTTATTGAGATGTGTGTAAACTTAGGTAGTTTCGGTAAAGTCACACACACGCGAACACCTATACATTTATTTGGTGTATAAAGATGAAGGTTTTACGCATTATTAATGTGTTTTTTGGAAAATTTTGTTTACATTTTATTGAATTGCTTTACAATTGTGACGGGCCAAGAATCAAACTGTGATCTTGCTACTGGATGTGCTATTAAGCCGTTTATGGGTGAAAATGTTGCATTTTATGTCGCAAGGTAGCATAAAGTCCTATAAGCTGCATTGGATGTGAGACAACAATTTCACCCATGCACTTTTTATTGACAGATTGAGTCATAAATGGGTTACTGAGTAATTTTTAAGACAATGTCTAAAACGGAAATGGGTAAGACGGGTCAAAGGCATGAATTATATATATTTATTAATACATAATAAACTATCAGATTACTTTTGTGCTCATTTTAGTAAAAGTTATTGTCCTTTTGTTCAGGAATTTTTCAGATGCCTTGCTAGATGCCATGCCGTACGTATATGCAACACCTTTATTAGCGATGAAAAATCGATTCACATATGATATGATTCGTTTTTACAAACAATTTTATCCATGGTTATAATTTCTATGTTTACTTGTTTATAATCTCTTCCTCTTATTTGCTATTTCAGGTGAACTACATGTTCCTACGAAAAAAAGAAAAGCAGATGCAAACGGTGAGCTACCAATGGAAACAATAAATCTCTACATACTGTATGTTCCATCGTCCTCTCTATTCCAGTAACGCTGCAACAATAAATCTCTACGTTTCATACCCCTAGAAAGTAAAAATTTAGGAAAATGGATTGTCGTAGCATATAAAAATATAACTAAATAAGTATGAATCTTACCAAGGTGACCAGTCGTTATTTAAAATCTTGTGAATGATGTCAGTGTGACCATCTATACTTTCAATCACACTACCCTTCTCAAAACAGAAGTCCCACCTGCAGTTATATATGCTTACACTTTGAATAAGTGGAAGGAGCACAATATTTATCTAAAAGTAGCCCACGCTTACTCTGATCTTGAAGAACCGAGAGACATAAGAATCTGAAAAACAACCTCTGGCACTCCATCTATCACACTCATGGCGGCTATTGCATGTTTGCCATTCTTACTCTACACATAAAATATAATTTTGCAACATTAGGCGTGTGTTAATTGACTAAAGTTGGCAATATGGTCAAAACAAGTCGGTTTTTTAGTACAGTCATAAACGGGTCAGGTCATGGCGGATTGACTCTAAAACACCGTTTTGTCCCTTTCTGTATAGGTAGTTAATCCATTAAATATCATTACGAAAAGAAAATTGAAACAATTTCAATCTTATGATCTATAAGTAAACAGATATTGTATGCATTAGAAAAACAATTCGAGCTACTTTCAACCCGATTTGACATTGCCACCTCTAATGCAGACCAACCTTTTTTTGGCCTTCATGATTTCTTTGTTCTTTAAATAATGTGAGACCTGAAGCAATAACCAGACTTATAAGCGTTGAGAGTTGAACATAACAAGAAAAGGAAAAAAAAAACAAAACAAAAACTCTAACTTTTACCATTGTGACAGCCAAATATTGTCCAGTAAGGCGATACATCAGCAGTTTTGTTGTGTGTAATTGATGCCAAAGAGAAGTGGGTACTAAAAGAATTTGTATCATGTACTCTACCAAAATTGTTTGACCTGAAATAGCACTAAGTAATGCTAATAAGTGACTGTAGTCATGATTCATGAAGCTACTATCTTTATATTTTTTACTGTGAATGATGTTGATCGTATTTAGCACTATCACAAATATCTTCCCGACGTTGGTTCATCTATATATAAATGAAAGATGTTAGTCATTAAAGTAATTATTTTAACCGCACATTATAAGCTAATTATGTGCAAAATCCACTTACTGAAGTGACCCATTCATAAGCAGATGTGTCAAAGTTGCATCCTCTTCTTACAACTGAACTCATTACTGAAGCATGTTTTTTGAAATTCTTAACAAGTTTTATCCAGGTGTTCCTGATGCACTGAAGTTTGCCAGTTTCCAACTATATATAGTTACCAATAAACAAGTAATCCTTTTGTCCCATATAAATATTGCCTTTTCCTTTTGGGGATGTCCCATATCTAATGCAAATTTTCAACATTGCTTTGTTCCATTTTTAGCTAAATCATAAGCTAAGATGATGTGTATTTTCCTGTTGGTTATTGCCTTACAAACTTGTGATGATATTGCAAGTCTCAAAAGGTATTTTTAGTAATTTCAATCTTTCAAATACTACATGTATGAAGTTCTGATAATAGTGCCCGACTTGGGTTCTTATGTGACACGATGTTGCATGGTGTTATGCACATCTTTTAAAAAGCTGGACATAGTTTTTTAGGATGGTTTATTGAATCATAGAAGTTAACTCCAGCTGTCCAGTCTTACACCTACAAATTTCTATTCCGCCCTTTTATTTCATACTTGAATTGACGAATAATTTGCACACCTTTTATCCTGGTTTCCCTTTTCCAAGGCGGTTTGCTGATGCGTTACTGCGAGAACTTGTGGGAATTACCATACCACCCGAAAGAATCTATGGTCTTGGGACTAGGTAAGTGGTCATTACAAAACTATAGTTGTATTAGATCCACGCTTTTATATCTTTAACCAAATTCTATTTTTTCCATCTTTAACTATTAAAAGTAGTCCGAAAGTGGAAGTGCTGAAGGAGCTTCAAACGCAACCCGAACACCTAGGCCTCACCCTACAGTATGTCATCCAATTAATGTCCCATTGGTATTATCTACATCATTTAACGATGGTACACAACATGATAAACTGCCATATTAGTTTTCTTAAATCTTTCTATTTTTTTCATTTTTACCATCTTCGTCGAATATCGATAAGCAACACTGAAAAACGTCATCAAAGAACCCGACCTAGATGGATGGAAGCGTTTTACACATGACTCTAAAACTAACTGGTGGCAAGCTTACGTCCAAGAAAATGACGGTGAAACAGAAGAACTTGAATCCTCAAACATGAACACATCAGGTACATGATTCATTATTCATGTACTTCAATATCAGGAACACGATGCACACTTTTCCTGGTACATGATACATTTGCTGTAGTAGATAACTTGGCTGCTTAACCGATTAATTCCTGTTAAAAACTGCCTTGGAAGGTTGCAAATCTTTGGAAATTTCAGTTGGTCCAGTGTAATAACAAGGTATCATTTTCTGCCATAAATGATGATTTTATTTGGTTTGTTGATGATTGGTTGAAGTAGTATTGTTTGTAGGGGCTGCGGTATTCTTTTTAATAGTATATGGCATGTGTTGGTTTGATTTATTCATAGTTTATAGGCTTGAAGGTACTAGAAAATTGAAAATGCTAATTTGTCATTATTATGTTATTTGGGATGGAGTATTCTTATGTTATGGAACTCATGTATAAGCAACAATACACTACAACACATAAGCATGTGGTTAATATTAGATGGAGCAGATTAAGTCGATAGTTGCTATAGCAAAGGCTTAAAAAAATGCTTGTCCCCATGAAAGAACATAATTTTATAGCAATAGTAAAGAAGTTTACAGGGTGAGCATAGCACATCCCACGAATTGTTTTTTCCATCGCATAGACCATTTTCTCTATTTGAAAAAAAAATTCCAAATATAGACTGCTCGACTGCGCCACTAGTCGACTACAGTGTTATTTATTACTCTACTTCATTATTTTTCACTCGACTCCAGTTTTATTTTTTGGCTCGACTTCACTTATTGAAAGAAAAAAAAGATTGCCTTTTGGTAACAATATCTATTTCTTTTGATGCTTTAAATTGTATATTATTTGTGCAGAAGAAGACACCTGTTACTAAGGTCAAGCAAAATATTATGCCAAGCACCCCATTGTAGTTAAATCAGTCATCACTGGGTAAGTGAGTGGATGGAGTGACGTGGTTTCGCTTAACACGGGTAAGACGAGCAAAATGATCCCATAATAAAATTGAAACCTTAAATTAACAACATAAATTATAGTTGTAAATTGTTTAATTTAACTTTTTAGTATATATTTGTTCTACTAAAACCTAAAAATAAAAATCACAAGTCATACCCGTCCATCGGACGGGTTTTGACACTAGTATATATATATATATATATATAAATATATATATATATAATTGAAATGTTCCCGTTGCCGATTTATAGAAATAACGTTGTTGCCAAGAGTTTGTTTTATTCACTTCTAGTATGCGTCGTTATTGAATAATGTATTCATATATTTATTCACTATATATATATATATATATATATATATATATATATATATATATATATATATATATTTATATATATATATATATATATATATAGGTTTATTTAGTTATCGACGTATTAATTCCCGCATACGTATATTAGGTCATCAAAATACTTGTTTTTATAAAGTTGTTATAAGTTTTACAAGTTTTCTAAACATTTTTCTAAATTTACAATTTTTACCCTCAAGTTATAAAATATACGACTTAGACCCTTATACTTTGGAAAAATAGCAACTTATAACAAAATATTTTCTTATTCAAAATATTCATAAATTTACAATTTCATTCCCTCAAGAAAACTGTTTTACAAAATTTGTCTCAAAAATCATATTTACACTTTTGGTCCTTATAGTTTCGAAGTTGACACTTTTGGCACAAAACTTTTAGTTCCCTTTTAAAACAAGTTTTCCTTATTGACAGTTTCCACCATGGACTTTCCATGCATACGTACAGCATATATATATATATACCTTAAACTTTCCAAAATGTACATTTTTAACCCGAGAACCAAAACATTTGCAAATTAAGTCCAAAAACATATTTCGACTTTAGTTAACATGTTTTACTTTCACATTAGCTTATGTTTAGCATATTTTTAGCTTATGGACCAACTTTCATTCTTATCGGGTCAGGTAAACACTTAACGGGCCACAGTTTCCAAATCAATTGGGCCTTAAGGCCCGTTATGGGTCGTTAGAGGCAAAACGATGCTTAGGAGTGTTTATAAGTTTCCTTAGGACGATTCTTAGTGATATTAGCTTCATACTTAAGTATTCTTATGGCTTAATCTCAAAACAAGAGTTGGGTGGAGGTATAAACATGGTACGCGACTTAAGTTTTTAAGAAAAGTGGTAACAGGAGTTTATAAAATAACACGAGCCATATATTATGAGTTTAGTTGTTATAAAAATGTATTTACTTGGTTTCTTACATCTTAGAGACTTGTTTTGTCTTTCTAAAACATTTATGTGATCGATTACTAGTTTACTTAGGTTTTATAACAATTTTAACGTGTGATATTAACTATAACGAGACAAATGGAATTTGAAAATGAGTTGAGAGACACTTACATTATGAGTTTAGTTGTTATAAAAATGTATTTACTTGGTTTCTTACATCTTAGAGACTTGTTTTGTCTTTCTAAAACATTTATGTAATCGATTACTAGTTTACTTAGGTTTTATAACAATTTTAACGTGTGATATTAACTATAACGAGACAAATGGAATTTGAAAATGAGTTGAGAGACACTTACAAAACCCAAAGGTGGTGATGAACTCGAAGTATTTATGAACGTGATCAAGTGCTTTCCCCTCGCTCCTTATACCCGAAACTAAAATACTAGACCCTTAGTGATTCGTTTTCCCCTTAGCTTTGGTTCCACAGTGGACGATTTATGTGAGTGTGAGAAGTGTTTTTGAGTATGTTTGATAAGTGGTAAGTTTGTAGTTTAAGTTAGGTGTTTTTGAGTTACATTTTATAGTAGAAAAGAAGTATGGCTCTCTTTATATTTTATGTGTCTCTCCTAGTTCCAAGATAGAAGTAGAAATTGTGTGAATCCTTACTAAGCATGCTCAAATTTTCAGCTTCAATTGTGGGCATGTATTGGTTTGGTCACATCAACTAAGCATGGGAAGCATGGTGTCTAATGGGTAATAAGGTCATAGAAGGTCAAAAGAGGGTTTAGGATAATATAATATTGCATTAGGGTGGCTTCTTTTCGTGTTCTTGTCTCCCCATGATCACACTTACATGCAAAGTTAAATTAACCAAGGGTGTGTTTGTGTTTGTGTCTCGTTGGCTTCTCATAAACAAGAAAACGTTATCACAAATTTACTTGTGACTAAATTTTGTCTAAGACCAAGTTAAGGGTGCGCTGGGCCGAGACAAGGAACGGGCTAGGCCCAAGGGAGAAGCATTGAATGGGTTGGGTTGGGTTGCTTGCTACACGAGCCCAAGGAAAAGAAATAAAATGGTGTTGGGTCGGGTTGGGCTTAGGACCCCGTTAAGAGGAGTTACATAAAAATAATAAATAAATACAAAGTTACTATATATATCTTATATAATATATACATACATATACATATATATAGAGTATGGTTATTGTGAAAAGTCACTAATGGTAAAAAGTATAGGAAGGAATTCTAGCTATAGGATTATGAGATTAAATTGGTGTATTAATGATATTAAATTGAGATATTAATGACACATTTGACACATAACTCTATATGTTGACACACTTGCACAAAACTTATTGTAATTGACACATAATTGACACACACATGATTTTTTTAGCTAAATATATTGACACACTTGCACATACGTTCTTCTAATTGACACACAATTGTCACATTTTCAATACGATATTAATGACAGATACACTTTTTATCCTTTTTATCTTAAAAACTTTTTATTTGATCCAAAGCCCATATATATATATATATATATAGATATATATATATATATATATATATATATATATATATATATATATATATATATATATATATATATATATATATATAGAGTTTGGATCAAATAAAAAGTGTGTTATGATAAAAAGGATAAAAATGGTTAAAAATGTAACTTATTTGATTTTATTAATAGGGGTATATTAGACATATAACCACTTCTCTTTTAAATGCTTAGTTAAGCTTCTTTAACCTCTCATTCTACGTTTTAATATGTCTGGTTGCTAATGTACGTCAC
Source organism: Chrysanthemum makinoi (assembly GCA_910596185.1). NCBI lineage: Eukaryota > Viridiplantae > Streptophyta > Magnoliopsida > Asterales > Asteraceae > Chrysanthemum > Chrysanthemum makinoi. The sequence goes on from OU343222.1 coordinate 174,502,895, forward strand.
TTCCCCTTTCAAATAACAAAACATAACCATTTCTTGGTTATATTAGTTTGCATAATAACAAATACTGAGGGACCATGGTTGTATGTTTAAAAACAATTGCTTCAGTTATCTCTTGGAGGATTTTGTTATGCGGCTAGTTCAAAAGTTGATCACAAAACTATGACACTAATGATTGGCTTGAATCAGTGTCATGCTAGATATAAGATCGTCCTCGTGACATGCTAAGACAATTAGTTTGTGTGTCAAAATAATAAGTGTGTCACATAAAATGTGTCAAAAACTTAATGTGTCACAACTTAGTTTGTCAATAAAAATGTGTTAAGAAATTAGTGTGTCATTACAAATTTATCAAAAAAAACTAAGTGTGTCACACAAATGTGTCAAAAAAACTTAGTGGGTCATTAGAAATATATTATGAAACTAAGTGTGTCAAAAAAAATAGTTTGTCAATTAAAAATGTGTTATAAAAATTAGTGTGTCACAACAAATGCATTAAAATTTTTGTTTGCACTATATACGTATCTAAAAATTAGTGTAATAAACATGGTGTGTCATTACAAATGTACTAAAAATTTTGTAGTGTGTCATTACAAATGTACTAAATTTTTTGTGTGTCACTATATATGTAATAAGACCATAGTGTGACACTAGTCCCTACAAATGTGTCAAATTTTTTAATATGTCACTATATATATAAATTAAGAAATTTAGTGTGTCATACACAAGTATACATAAATTAGTGTGTCAACTAGAAAAACTAAAAAATATAGTTTTGAGGGAGGAGTAAAAACAAACGTTTGATTTAAGTAAAACAAAAGGTTCACAATTTTGAATAAAATGTGTCATGGCATATTGGCATTAACTCTCGACGTTAGTAAAATAAATGTGTGATGACAAATACTAAATGACCATAATATCCTTTTCAGTTTTACAATAATACTTAATGACCCACTAAAATTAATAAGTTGTCATTAATAACCCATTTAATCTCATCCATTAATTTATTTTGCATTGATACATCTAATGGCTAGAAACACTTCTTATCCTTTTTACCACTAATGACTTTTTACAATAACCACACTCTATATATATATATATATATATATATATATATATATATATATATATATATATATATATATATATATATATATATATATATAAGAGGAGGCATGCCACATATAATTCCACTTGGCATCCCATAATGCCACGTCATAAAGCCATGTCATCGCAATTAAAGCCACCTCATCGCAATTAAAGCCAAATAAACACATTTAATTACATGTCATGGCCAGTAAGCAGCCTTAAATGCCATGTCATAATTCCACCTAAGTATATTATTTATTAATTAAAATCCAGAATAATTAATTTACTAAAAAATTCGAATTTTTTTTCTTAAAATTTTTGCCACTTGTGAGGATTGAACCTAGGGTGTTTGTAACACTAACAAGCATGATAACCATTATACCAACATATTTTTTGATTATATCTTGCAAAACCATATATATATAATGTTTACCAAGTATTAATGATACATATCTTTTCCCTAAATATAGTTCCTAATAACTATAAAACCTATGCAGGACATTTTTTTAGGTGGGATAATGACAAAAATACCCAATTTTTCAAACCTACTTCACAAAATACCCCATTTTATACTCAAAAACCCAAAATACCCACTAAATCCGCAAGTTTTTTGAGAAAAATCGCAAATTTGCGAGTTTTTGCGATATTTTTAGGAAAAAATATCGAAAATTTTCGATATTTTTAAGAAAAATCGCAAATTTGCGATATTTTTAAGAAATATCGAAAATTTTCGATATTTTTAAGAAATATCGCAAATTTGCGATATTTTTAAGAAATATCAAAAATTTGCGATATTTCTTAAAAATATCGCAAATTTTCGATATTTTTAAGAAATTTCGCAAATTTATGGATAAAACTTGCGAGATTTTTGTCAGTTTGCTAGATTTTGCTGATAAAACGTGTTTTATTGTTATTTTAGCTCCTTTCACTAAAAAAACTCAAATTCTCACTAAAAAAACTTAAACTTTTATTCATAAATTAAAAACGTTACATAGATAATTAAAAACGTACACGTACGAAATAAAAACGTAAACATTCATAAATTAAAGACTGTATCCTTGTGGAAAACCTTAACAATGTTTTTCAATGTAATGTTAAGATAATGGCCACCAAATTTAGGGGAAAACACTGAAACATTACGAAGTATCAAAACAGCTCCTACGGTAATAGCCTTTTGATAACCCTCCTCTTTAAGGACTTTGTAATGAATTGTACCAGAAATTATACCCGAAGGATCTTTGAGTGTTACTGTTAGGTCACCCAACGCATTCGGCGTACAAGACTTTATTACTGCTACAACCTTTTCAAGTTTCCCATTCTTCAAAAAGGTTTTCATATCGCCAAAACAACCAATTGCGATACTCCCTTCAACAGCTAGATATTGAACCGCGCTAAGCCATGGGCCACACGTAAAATGATCATCCTCACTCGCATCCTCAATTATTTTCCTAACGTATTCCTGTGTCGGCATTTCACAGTCATGACCACCTTCCCTAATCTCTGCTATTTTACGGAGCCTCGCAGCTTGTAGAATACCAGCAGGACCAGGTATTATCCTAACCGCATTTTCATCACTAAATGGATGAACGGGAGACGAAGGATGGTTCATATTTGGTTGTGATGAAGAACTGCCAACGTTATGTTGAGGACTTGTGAATGGTTTGTTATGGTATGGTTGGGAATGTCTTGTGTTTCGATGAGACATTTTGTTGTGCTTAAAAATGTTGAAGTTAAGGGGTATTTATAAGTTAATTAAATACTTATCTTATCCTTGAATAAAGTTGTCCTTTTTGTCAGTTGTAATCTCCCAAAAATCTTATCTCGCAAAAAATGCAATATCGCAAATATCTTATCCCTGAATAAAGTTGTCCTTTTTGTCAGTTGTAATCTCGCAAAAATCTTATCTCGCAAAAAATGCAATATCGCAAATACTTTATCCCTGAATAAAGTTGTCCTTTTTGTCAGTTGTAATCTCGCAAAAATCTTATCTCGCAAAAAATGCGAATTTTTTTCTTAAGTTTGCGAAGTTTCTTAAAAATATCACAAATTTTTGATATTTTTAAAAAATATCGCAAATTTTTGATATTTTAAAGAAATATCGCAAATTTTCTTAAAAATGCAATATCGCATATATCTTATCCTTGAATAAAGTTGTCCTTTTTGTCAGTTGTAATCTCGCAAAAATCTTATCTCGCAAAAAAATGCAATATAGCAAATATAGGGATATATATATAAGAGTATGCCACATATTTTATAAACATTCATCATGGATTTACCCAAGTTTTACTGTATTCGAGAGCATGAATATATATAAGTATAGGGATATATATATAAGAGTATGCCACATCTTTCGATAATTAGAATAATAAATAGATAGCATGAATAATACATTTATTTTTTTGTAATAAACAATACTTACCGCAGCACCCATGGCAAGAAAAAATATCTCAAATCTGTCTTCATCGTCAGTTTCAATATGTGTAATAGTCCCTGGGTTTTTTAGTTTCAAATTGTGGCAATACAAAGGGAGTTCGGAAAACGACTCCCTAGGAGTCCTTCTCAACAATTGCAATGCATAACATTTAGCTCGCCAAGCTTGAGAATATGATATATCAATTTTGAACCTAGCATTCATATCTGTCATAATCTCTTTCCCCCTATAAATCCTACTATTCTCAGACATTACCTCCTTCAATATATGACCAAGGACTTTTGGGGAAGCATTACGATGATGTGGGTGAATTTGAGTTCTAGTGCATGTATGATGGTCGTGAAATGTTGTTACATAAAACTTTTTATAGTCTTTGGGTATATACGCTCGAAAAACCCATTCACACGTGTCATCAATACATTTTGCATATACCCTTTGGGGGTCTGATCTTGGGTATCTAATTTGAAATCCTTCTTCAAGAGCTTTTCTACCCAAAACAACTTTTATATGTTCTTTATTATCAAAAGTATCATGCAAACGAACAAGACTAGATGTTCCAGAACACATACCTTTTTTCGAGTTGATATATGGGACCGGTGTTTTGAGTAGGGGAGGCATATTCCAAAATTTATCCTTCTTGGATTCACTAACCTCCTCATCAGATTCACTACGCTCATCATCAGATTCACTACTCTCATCCTCGCCAGAAAATCTTTTCACTTTCCCAAAAACACCACCCATTACCTTTTCTCCGAAAGGCCGTAATTTATCATCATCTAGCAAATCCCTTTCGTTAGTCTTTTTGTTTTTTGGTGAACCAACAACTTGTTTTTTTTTACGATTAGCTGAATCACTTTGAGGATCCTGCGTATGATACACAGGAATTCCAGGCACATACATAGGATTCCCAGGAAATCCATGCATATGTTGAAAACTATTAAAATTTTGATAAAAACTACTACCAGGCATTTGTGTTTGGTGAATTTGTGTGGCATGATATTCGGTTTGATATACATTTACAGACGAGTTAGCATGAATAAAATTGCTTTGTTGATTGCTTCCCGTAGTTGATAATTGCCTACCATTTACACTAGACTCAACAATACACAACGTAACAATTCTACTACTTTTAACAACAAATTCCATAAATTCATTGACTTCCAAATCATCACATACCTCTACAATATCATTATCCGAATTGTAAGTTATCATAAAACCACTATTAGCATCGATTTCTAGCCTCTCGGATACCGCTTCTAGTAAACATGAATATGATGACAACAATGGTAAAATTAGTGTACGTTTTACACAATTTAACGGTATATACTCCAACACACCATCCACTCTTTCCCATGTACCTCCTTTACATACACGTATTTTGACGGTTTCTTTGACGGAATTCATGGAAAACTTGAGTTTTTTAGTGAGAATTTGAGTTTTTTAGTGAGAATTTGAGTTTTTTTAGTGAAGGGAGCTAAAATAACAATAAAACACGTTTTATCAGCAAAATCTAGCAAACTGACAAAAATCTCGCAAGTGATATTTCTTAAAAATATCGCAAATTTGCGATATTTCTTAAAAATATCGAAAATTTTCGATATTTCTTAAAAATATCGCAAATTTGCGATTTTTTTTAAAAATATTGAAAATTTTCGATATTTTTTCCTAAAAATATCGCAAAAACTCGCAAATTTGCGATTTTTCTCAAAAAACTTGCGGATTTAGTGGGTATTTTGGGTTTTTGAGTATAAAATGGGGTATTTTGTGAAGTAGGTTTGAAAAATTGGGTATTTTTGTCGTCATGCCTTTTAGGTTTTTGTTCGACTGTTACGACTCTTTTCCCTGTGTGTTTCTTTGTAGGTTTTTTCAGGTTAGACCTCTTAGTAAGTTGTTATTTTGCTGTTATATAATGAACGTGTACTTTATGTCCTTTCCTATGTTAGATATTTAGATAGAAGTAATACTGCTACAATAATATGTGCAGGTTGGCTTACTCACAATAACCAAACATATCCTTTTTACGTTTTTAGTTTACGTCCGATGAAACCATCTTGAGCACCTAAACATTCGGTAAGAAATCCTTCTTATATGTATATAGTACACTAGGTAAACTAATGATCTTTCCATGTGAAGAGATAAAGTGAGGGTTTTACATATGATCTTTAAATAGAATATCAAACTTTGCTATGACATCATCAGAAAATCAATTGCGCAACCTATGGTAAGAATTTCAACCCTAATAAATATTGGAATTCATTTTTTGTTACAAATAATTGTTGTATTTAGGTTATATTTTATTATGAATTTTGGGATTTTGATTATAGGTTGAACAAGTGAAAATCTATAGTTTTGATTATAGGATCCGAATGCAATGGTTTGGATTATTTATCATTAATTTGTGTTCTTCATCATAAAATTCATGCAAATATAAGTATAAAGAGATCAAGCATTGTCATCTGCAATGTGTGTGTGTGTGTGTGTGCGCGTTCATGAATTCTGGGAGCTTTTTTCCTAAAAGGGTAGCGTCAGACTGAGGTTTCATTATATTTCTTTTTATTGGTTTGACCTGTGTATGCAATTGTATTTACCTATGGTATGGGTCAGTTTCTTCACAAACCTTGCTGGATTATCAACCCATAGTTCCCCAGCGGGAATCCTCCTTCCTGGAGGCAATACAGTTCCAACTTCAAGTATAGAGTGCGTCTCAACCAAAGAGCCTTCCATCAGTATTGAATGTTGCCCAATTATACACTCTGGCTCGATGGTGCAAGACCTCAATAGGCAATAGTCTCCAACTGTTACAAACCTCTTGATCATAGTCTCTGTTGGTAAACCTGTAACCAAACGACATAAAAATGAATATATCTTCAGCCTTATTATTGGTAGCAAAAGCCATGCCAAAACATAAGCATTAGGTTGAGGAATAACTAGCATGATCTGCGTGTAGAATTCTTTGCAAGTACAGCAATAATGGTAACAACTAGCAAATAAAAACTACTAAAAGCCTTTTATCCCAAAGCAATAGTCAAATGTATTAGTGAAACTAGAGCCATCAGAGATTGTAGGAAACTAGAGCATATAGGGGTCTGAGATATGTATATCAGTAATAAGTATATAGACTAAAACAAATAATATGAAAGCCGAGTATCACATGCCACATTTTGTGATGGATAATTCGCATAGTGTAATGCAGTATGATTAAATTTCTAGATTCTTCAATCCGCCACGTTTGACCATCTTAATGTTTAAATGTACCATGGTCCAGAGGCAGATCTTAATCCAATTTGTGTCTGTCCTATGCACATAGAATCTCAAGATGTTAAACAGAGATATGCATTGATTCCGGCATCATTCTAAGCTACCAATTCAAGCTGTAGTGGTGTCTAAGTAGCACAAGATACTCCAAATGTTATTTACCGGGTCTTTGACCTTGTATTCAAAAAACGATACTCCAAATGTAACAAATTCATAACCAAAAAAGTAGACTACAAGGAAGTCATGACCCAGGAACTACTAAAGATAAGGACCTAAATATGGATATACCAGAAATGCAAAATAGATGGAGTAAAACAATAGATAACCAGTTGTCCTTGCAAACATCTCAATTTTACTCTCGCTTAAACTAAAAGATGTTTTAATGCTGAGGCATGCTTTCAGACGTTCCAACCTATATAACACATTGTTGCATCTCATCAATCAACTGATGGTGCAATGAACAACATACATTATGATCTGCATCTTGTATGTCTTTCAGAAGAACGCACAATTCAACAAGAAAATAAAGGGAACCTGGTGATGACCATTATTCATTTATTTGGGGCATTTGCATATATATTCCCTCCAATAGAGAAAAAGCATCAATTCTCACTCTCAAGACATTTGAGCTCTGTCACACTCAAAGTGCATTCAAAATGCATTTCATCGCCTCTCAAGTATTAGAATATCAATGTATAATATGTTTAGTGTTCTATTAATATAAACCATCTCCAAGGTGGCCAGTGGTTAAGCAGCATGAAGATCTCACAAGAGACCCGAGTTTGAACCTCGAGGGGTAAACATCTTGGGATGGTTTGTGACGAGTTCAAAAACGGCCACGGGAATACCGGTTAGGCCACGTGGGTGTATACATCAGAGTTAAAGAGGCTTTTCCCCAGTAGCATGAACATGAATCCCTCTCTGTTTACCCATTTACCCTGTGTAATAAAGTTTTTAGATAGTATTTAACACATTAACTACTTATAGTATTTATATCTGTTATGTTTAGGGTTGCTTGCTTAGTTATATCTTTCATGGTAAGAGTAGTTGTATGAATTGTTTTCCTTTACAAGTTATTTGCTTTCTCATTTGTTTGAATATGTGATGTGGTATGAGTGTATGACTTTGTTTGGCATTTAATAATGGATGTATCTAATAATCATATTTGTATCAGTAGTAAGTAATATTGGCAAAAAGGGAAAAACTTAATAGCTATCCATAATCTGCTTTGAGTTTGTGGTGATATATTTTTAAATTTTTTGATATACATAGTTTGTTGCATTATTAACATATCAAGGTAAATTCGTTGCAGGACATGTTTTGCCCCACAACATCAAAATAAATTACAGTCTTTTTAAATTTCAACTATACCTTAGCAAGTGAAAGTGACAAGTGGTATTTGGACGTGGTGTTTAATTGCAGTTGTGAGGTTAGCATAACAGAAGTGAGGAATAGCTTGCACCGTCTTTTCAAGTAGCAATTTTTAGACACGAGTCTCCAAATCATAACGTGTAAATACCTTGGTTTTCTAGAAGTGCGACCATACTGCAAGGTAAGATCTTAATAGCCATGTCACCTTTTATTGTTTTATTGGAACCTGTTCTTATTACAATGCAACATGGTTTTGTAGATTCCTTGATATACTTGGCAGATCAAACACCAAGCATGTAGATTCCGTAAGTGCCTCACTTTACCCTATACAAACACGTACCACACAACCAATTTTTAAGTATGCTAAAACATAATCTGGCACTTTTTTACATCTGATACGTTAGGTATAATTAATGACATGGCTGACTTTGTGTCAGTCATTTTGCAATGAGGCCACCCGAGTTCAACTATTTCAATAATAATCTGTTATCTAATAACATCTATAAGGTTTTATGAATTAAATACACACATTGGATGACTTTCGATATGTTTTACCCTTTTAACCTATTTGACAAGTTTTTTTCTTTTGTTTTTTTTTTGTTTTTTTTGAAACAATTATGGTTGATTTGTTGTCTCATTATTGTCAGCGTCTCCATGATATCATGCTGTGGTTGATGGTCATGATATTCCTAACCCAGATTTTGTTTAAGAAAGTAATTTAGGAGGTATTGGGCACGATAGATACATTTGTGGCCAGCTTTCGACCTGTTATATTAGCTATATTTTTATCTGCTTTCCAATTTGTGTGACTAAAAATGGCTTTTTAAGTCAAAATATGGATTGTAGTCCGTTTGGCAGGTTAAACGGGTTGATTAAATGGTCAAAATTAGTTTGAGTCAAAACCATGTATGGTTAAAATGTATGTCAGGTTGAGCGGCAATGTTTTTTCAACAATGCCTTAATCCTCAAATATATGTATGGTTTAATGGCTTATGCCAGGTTGAGCGGTGGTTCCTGTGTTTATTTTCTTTTGTGATCTTGGTTCAGTGGCGGAAAGTGGAACCGGTTAGATTAGGATTTTAAGCAAATTTACAAACTATGTCAGATTGGAGATATAATGGTTTTATAAAAGGAGTACCATATGAGGTTAAAATAAATGTTGCAGATATAGTGATTCACCTTTAATGGGTAATGGGTCGTGCGGGTCAAACGTGAGCTTCTTAGTTAATATATAACGCTAAAAAAGACAAGACTTATTAGTATTTTTAGATTGACATGAGCTTTTGAGTTAATAGTATCTTATCTATGCGTTTTTCAGGGTGTGGGGAGCAAACGAGTGGCGACGGTCATGTCTTCTGTTGGCCTCTATGTACCAGGAAGCATTGCAGTTTGATGTTGCTGCCATACAAGCGGTTGAAGTGCAAGCCATTGTTGGCCCAACATTGTGCTAGACATGTGATTATTTCGAGTACCATAGCGACCATTAAAGCGAAATATGGTGTCAATGAAGATGGTGAAAGTGCAAACGCGATATTACACGATGAGGTCAACACACATTTTGGGTATTAGTTTACTACTTAAATGAGATGGGATGCATGTATCGTCAACTCAAAGCAAAGGTTGAAGGATCAGGTACAAAGAGTAAAACGTCACAAAAGAATGGCGGCAAAGTAGGGGCATCTGGTGGTGGTGGTAGTGAAAAAAAGGGAATGGCCGATGCACTACGAGAGATGACAAAAAGGTAACCCAAAATTTATATTTTTCAACGCATATTCAAAAGCGTTTTGTCTTTCTCTATAATTAGTATTTTGTACCGATTTTGTTTTCAGATCGTCCTACTTTCAGCAAATCGAAGAGGATGTCAAAAAGTATACAGATGCCATCAAAACAAAAGTTCCACAAGTACGTGGAAACCAATCTTGAGAAACTAACCGATGAAACACATGTCTAGACTCTTGCAAACTTTTCAGTTAGTTGACATAAAAAGTTTACTACAAACTTTTAAATATTAATGTAAGAAACATGAACAACCCTATAAAGACATGCAAATGTATAGTATATTTTCAAACTAACTGCTAGATCAAACAACAAGGCTAATTGTTAGAGTGGGTAGAAGACCATTATCGGTAATTAATATACTTTATTGGTCAATAGGTTCTGGCAAGAGTTGAAGATTTTTCTGGTAAAAAGTTGGATGGGCTGAGAATGGTTGCAACACTATACTCAAAACTAGATGCAATCGCCACTATGTTGCAAGAGTGGAAGATAGAACCACCGGTGAATCAAGTTCTAGATAGACTGGAGAACTACTTTGATAAGGAAACACCTGGCTAATCATCAACGACCTCATTTTTTCAGTTATGTTTCATTTTCATTACTAAAAGATATGCAATTTCAAATATATGAAAATTAAAGGAGAATTAGACACACTAGACTGAACAAAGGATGAAGAAGTTAAGAAATTCATAAGTCAAAATAGGGAAAATGACACAAATAGACCGCGCGCCCTGAGGCTTATCACTTTCCGGACCACTTTTATTTTTAATTTGAAAATGGACCGAGGGCAACCGCTGTCATTGGGCAACTCATCTACATTGTGACAAGTGTCCCGTATGTGTAAGGTATTGTTTTTTGGTCAACCAAAAGTCGCTGGGCAACCGTATTTTTTAAAAAAGGTTTTTTGGTCTGTTTACATAATTCACATATTTTTACATAATCATCTATCTAAAACATCCTTCCTTTCCCTATTCATTATCCACCAATTTATCCCCAAATATTTTTCAAGCCCTAATTCTAATTCTGTCATTCCTTCCCCATTATCTTAAAACTGAAATTGGCAATTTCAATCGATTCAAAACCGTCTTTGAATCCACTCCATACGTCAAGTCATCTTTGAATCTGAGGGTTCTAAATTGAGAGAGAAAAAGAAGAAGAAAAAGAATGCTCTAGTATCAGGTCAATCTGGTTCTCCGACTTTATCAAACAATACTGGTTCTTGTGATGAAGTAGGAGTGAGTTCAAGTATCTCCTCAGAGGAAGCCATACTTTTACAAATTCAGTCCATACAAGAAACACTTGCTCAGGTAAATATGTGGAACACCATTTCTTGTTATATTTGGTTTTATGAAGATAGTTTCTATCTGATAAACATGTCTTTGCTAGTGATCTGTAAATTGATTAATGTAACAGTTTGTTTTAGCTCGATTATTGAAACCAATGCAAGTGTGAAGAGCCGTTGGTTCATTGCATATTAATACATTCTGTAACTGGTCTTACCTGTAATTTTAACAACCCTGTCCTGAAGTTGGCTTGCACCCTTTTTTGTATAGGTAAACTATCAATTAAATATGTGGCCATGTAGGTAATAAAATATCTCCTAAAAGTTGGGTTATATCCATTTTGGCCATGTAACATTTATGTTTTCTATTTGTTGTGCGCCTTCGGATTTCTTTAGGTCAGACATGATAACAAACATTTTTCATATCAAGAGTACAGATAACATCACATTTTCATCCATATTTGGTGTGTAAAATTACTTATGGGTATCTAATATAAGGTTTGTTCAGTGAATTTCTACTAAAGTTTCTAATTTGATGAGTTTTTGTTAGATATATGACATGGGATTTGTTTTCAATGCAGTGAGAGTTGAAGGATTAGAAAAACTAACTTTTCTTGATAATTTGCAGCAGAGGAAAAGTTTCACCAAGCAACCAGATGCCACATGTTTAATGGTGAGGTAGTACAAGTAAAGAGTGTTTGGATCAGATTAAAACAGAAACAAGGAGTGTTTGGATTAGGCTATAGCAGCAACAAAGATTTTGAAAGTGGACTGCAAGTCATAAATGAAGCACATTTAAGTTAGGTTACTGCATAGTTAAGGCGTGTTTGGAGCAGACCAAGTCACTGAAGAAACGAGGATTCGTCCAAAAATGTAATCCAAAATGGCTTACAAAATGGAAGATTCAAATCCGTATGAAAAAGTAATAAAGGTTTGCCTTTCTCAAACGAGTCGTTCAAATACGTGTTACAGATTACATAGATACCAAGTACCTGGAATGAAAAAAATAATGTTGCTCTTTTGTCCAACTTTCAGAGCCCTGACGAGAATGCACCATCAGGATCAGCGTCACGTTATATATACTAAAAAAGGTAAGTTCACGCTCATCTTCATCCCTAACATCAAAATGATATGTGATTAACCCTTTGCCTGATTCTTTTTTCAATTCTTTTTGCCTCTGGCAAAGTGAAATAAGAAGAAAATTGGATGCTAAAGTAAGGGACTTATGTAGTCACGAAAGCCGCGTTCATAGTTTGCACAGCTTTAAATGTTTTCATATTTTTAACTGTTTTGTAGTTATTGTGGAGTACTCACGGATTTCTATTGCCTTTGTGTTGAAATATGAGCTCACCAGGGTGATATGTGTATGGCCTTCAAGTTGGAATAGATCCATATTACTGTTTAAAGTCGTGATTCAAAAACTTATGTCAATTCTTTTGATGTGCAGGTCCCATTTGCTCGGAAAAGCACAATCAATTCTTCAGGCTAGGAAGAAAACATCCACGAAAATACGACCACCGAAGCAAAATAAAAAAACCGTAGACTACTACGTAATCAAGATAACACCCCTCTCTTTTGTAATTGAAATTATAAGCCTTATAGTTGTAGTTGTGTTCTCTGAAAAACAGTTATATATTTATGTGACTGGGATTTCCTTACAAATGATGTACTAGCTAATTTCATTTCTATCAATATACGACCACCCTAAGGCATAACTCCCGCAGCGGAGCGAGGGTTAGTAACCTCGTTATGTGACAATTTGCATTTATGTATTGTTGGTTAAAATATATACAAGGTTATTTTTTCAATTACAGTTGATGGTTGAGGTAGACATTCGTGCATGTTTTTGTTGTTTGGTTTTCGGGGAGAGTGGTGAATTTACTACTAAAGTTATGTTTAGCTGCAACAGTTTTTTGATATTAATTGAATATCATATGCTTGAACAAAAACCAAATAAAGTGATGAATATAATCTGTTAACTAGTTGCACTTCAATCGCATAATCAAACCAATTTTCCATAATCCACAATAAGTGTCATTTTATTACTTTTTCTTCTTGTCTTCTTGAGTTCTTTCGAGTATAACTGGGGCTGCAGGTATACTAAACCTCCACTCTCTCAATCTCCTAATCAAGAATCGGGCTGCAATCAACTTTGTACATATACGAGGAATTGAGCTTTGGCAAAACAACTGAAAATCTTTCTTTACGTTCAGATATGCAGCTGCATATAGGGTACAGTTGTATCAATTCGGGAAATTACTTCTCGCCCCACCCCAATGCCTTCAACTGAGGTGGCTTCAATTCAATGTGCTTTCCGAACCTGCCAATAAACAGAAAATAAGTGGCCAGTCTATCAATAGATCTACTAGAATATAAATCCATCCTTTTTACAATAAACTTTAGACACCAGCTTTTAATATGACCCATTAGAGATAAAACAAAACTCAAATCGACCCAGTCATATCATATGTAAATGGGTCTAAATACGTACAAGGTATATCTAATTGAATTTCTCTTCATTTAAACATACCACACCAACAGTGTTTTTGACAAGATTGGGGCTGTTTTCTGCACTTGCCTGATGCAGCATCTGTTTCACAACCAAACCCCCCATGCTGCAATACATAAATCCTTTCAGATTAAGAACGCACAATAACAAGGTACATGGAAGGAGAAAGAAGTAATAAAGTTATGCTCTGTTTTCCCATCAATTTTGTTCTTTTCAAGCGTTCTGGTAGGCTTGGGGCTGTCTTTACATAATAAAAAACCTTAAGTCTCGTATAAAAAACTTTATAAGATCAAAATATTAGCAGTTATTGTACGCTCTCCTATCATCACGTGCATAAAGTATTGGATTAAATACATTTCGGATCGTGGGTGTCAAATAGGCCGATGACATACTGCTAACAGATCTTATCTTATAGTAACTTTACTTCTTTCTTTGAATAAAGGCATTATTATGGCTTGACTTAGTTTCAACCATGATAATTAATTTACCAGCAGAGCCATTGAGCATGAGGTTAGAAAAGGAACATCTTTCATACAAACCTGTGAGTTACAAATACAACTGGTCGATCTCCAATGCCTGCTGCAATTAGCTTTTCCAATAACATGGAGCTAACTTCCTGCAGAATCCAGACGACGTTTTAATGTTAAGCACCACCATAATAATATGCCAATTAAAGAAACAGATGATTGCTAAAACACATCCACACACTAATATTCCTAGTAGCCGGAAAGAACATCAAATCTCAAATGCTGAACAATCTTTTAAAAGGCACAATTTATTATTAAATATGCACATATAGAACTATAAAGTGTGCAACTAATAAAATCATTTTTAAGAAAAATGGATCATTTATCCAATGCAAGTGGAAGATCACATACCTGGAGAGGTAAACTTGATCCAGACCACTGTGTAAGATTAGTCTGCAAATAATAATATTATTAGAAAGTCAGTTACGATCATATTGGACACAAGAAGTATAATCATATTGGACACAGAAGTATAGCACATTTTTAACCCGCATCTATGATCACAAACCTTGTACTTAAGACTAAACAAACGAGCATGAGGGAAATCGCCTGAAAGCCATTCTCCCGGCCAAAAAGTTCCTTGTTTTCCTGCCTCCTCATCAATATTTTCCACAAGGCCAGATTTAGATGATGACTTGCACTCAGATAATCGCCACGTCTTAAAGGGTCCACCATGCAGGCCATGAACAAAGATAACATCAAGTGAAGGATCACTTGAGTGACTCTCTGGTACATCGTTAGATTCAGGGATGACATCATCACTAGGATCAGTTCGGTTTTCATTTTTTGTTGATGCATGCTTTCCTTTACCAGGAATTTCCCAGTGAGGCATCGCAGGGTTTATTAAAAAGATCATTTCAGTAAAACGAGCACATTTATGATCTTTATTTATACCATCAGGCTGGTCATCATCATTGCAAAAGGCATTTAGCAATGTCGCTCTAGCATAGCTTTGAGTTTTTAGGTCGTTGTTTCCTGGGATCTTTCCACTTGCACAATCTTCAAGCCAATTACACAATGCTTCATCATCCCGTATCAACTTTTTTACTTTTGGATATACAGAGAGCAAGGTCAAAAATCGAGCCGCGTGTCTGCGAATGTGAGCTGCAGGTGGCACGCGGACACTAGATGGGTCACGAGCATCTGGAGCAGAGAACTCTCCACGAACAATTATAGTATTATCCCTGGTTTCCATGTCTCTTGATGCATCATATGCTTCGATAGCTGCTAATTTCTCATAATCGTCTTTTAGTAAAAAGCGACGTAACAACGAAATTACACCATAATCAACTATTTTGTTTTGAACGCATGGCGTCTTTTTTCAGATTTTTGTAAGGTCCAATAAAGGGTTCAAGGGAGAGAAAATCTGCCAAAGAAGACAAATCGCCATTAACTGAATCTGTTCCCAACTGATTTACAGCCAGATTGACCACGGCAATACCCAACTGGTTAACACTTTGTGTGCCAGAAACTACATTTGACTGATCGATTTGAGTCTGCAAGAATTAATGTATTCATCACTTATCATATAAAGGAGTCAATACGACACATAACTATAGGTGTCACCTGTATATTATGGAAGTGGGTCAATTTGGATTGTATTTGATTGATACAGGCTCAGATACAACAAATATTTAAAAAGTGAAATGTAGTAACGGGTCAAAAGTCACAACACCAACATTAACACATGTGAAGAATATGAATAACCTCAAACACCATTCACTAATCTTACCTGTGGAGTATTGCATACGGAGCCATTCACACTCACACGACCATCAAATATTAGCTCTTCACAGCTCCTCCTAGATGCCACTAGCAAAACAAAATTCACACAAACTTTTAACAACTATGCAGCAAACTCATAGATGGGGGTGATTTTTTCTGCTCTTCTGCTCATATTGAGGTAGAAGAAGCAGATTTTGACAAGCACTGCACTGCTTATTTCAAAATGCGTACGTAAGTGCTTATTTCTAAAACACTTTTCAAATATATTTGATTGATTTTCTCCGCATTTTATACAAACTAAGCAGATCCAAACACTATTCCTGAAAGTAGTTATTTATAAGCAGCTTGAAGTATTTATTAGTATTATGCAGACAGAGAACCTCAGCAATAAGTGACTGTAAACAAGCCAACTTAAATAAGAGCTCACATAAAGAGACAAATGAATATCTCTCAAATAATATGAAGAAACAATACCTGAATTTCAGCTTCCGTAAGCCTCTTTGGCTATCAAAGATTCCAGCTAAAAGGAACAAGAGAAAAAAATGTCTAGTGAGCTCCACAAGAGTATCTTTTAAAATAAAAATGAATGAAAGCGACGGAAGAAAGGAAAAAAAATATATACATGAATCAAGATTTTATGTGTAAAAAAGCTTAGAGGCCTGAAGTTTCATAAAAGCAAAAAAAATCAAATCAAACAAGAAAGAAGTGAAGTAGGGACAGTATGCACCTCCTCTGATATAACCCGATACTTTTCCAATGCATCACCAGTAGTCAATGAAGGTTCTGCAGTGGTACTTGCAATGCGGTCTGAAGTCGCAGGAGATGGCAATGGCTGCCCATCTTACTGTGCTTTCCGCAGGCCTTGTTCTTGCAGAAAGTCTTCTTAGTCTTGGGAACGTTCACTTGTAAAGAAAGAAATAACTAAATTATACTTCCAAACGAGCTAAACATATACTATTACAATAAAACTTAAATAAGCACACCCTTGAGAAACTAATTTGCCTAATTCCCACATGTGAAATCACAGATTCACTAATCACGTCACAATATCAAATCAGTACAAGGTATTGAACCATTCGACTTCAAGTACTCTATGTTCGAAAGTTTCAAATGCTCAACCCAGATGAGGAGCACATGTTTTAACTAGATTCCGCCCCTCAGTTAACACTTCAATTTCACACAAATTTAACTCGACTAGATATTAATTGAATTTTAGAGTTCACTAGTTCAGGTAAGTATGTTTCGATATCTAATGTATGGTTAATTGCCAGTGAAATTCATTCATTACAATCGCTCTTTCGATAGCTTATAAATATTTAAGTGCCAATAACATTAGTTCATTATAATCTTTCTTCTTATACTGATTAATAACTCAATATCATAAAATTCTGACCAATAGTTAAACCTCCTACACAACTATATGTTCATGTAAAATTTGCAACTAGAAATCCATCATAATTATAAAAAAATGTACATTTGACTTATAATAGTCAAATGTATCATACATGAATTCTGGATATACAAAACCAAAAACTTCAACGTAAATTCTCACAATGAAAAGCACTAGCTCAATAATTTCGAATCAAAATTGAATTAAACTACACAAAAAGGGACAATGATTTAGGGAGTGTTTGGCATGATTTAGGGAATGGTGGCCCTTTAGAAGGCACCATGGTATCAATATAGGCTAGCAGTGGTAACCGATAAGCCTAGCGGTGGAAACGACAAGCTAGCAGTGGTAACCGATAACTTAGCAGTGGAAACGAGTAGCCTAGCAGTTGTTACCAATCACAAGCAGTAGCGAAATACCTCATTGGTCTACAAACTATCTTAATTATATTCTAAGCGTACCTAAAACATCATCTTACAAATTCATAACTATCAAAAGATTCCTCTAAAATCAAACAAATACATTTAGTAAAGATCAACAACTCGACATAACAAACATCACTGCCTAATCGAACAAAAATATAAGAAAACCCATCACAAAATCAAAATTGCAAGATATAAACTCAATTACGAGGTAAAGATCACTCACTGGTTAGGGGTTCCCTACAGGTGACTGTGGTGACTGTGTTTGGTGACAGATCTGACGGTGATGCTATAGGTGACGGATCTGCCGGTTGAAGATCGCCGGTTAAAATCGATGGAATCGATTTTACCACACGCTTCATCGATTTTGCTCTTCCTTACAAACTCGCTATCATCTTGTGAACTGTATTTTTCCAGCAAGATCTTTACTTTACTTTATTGAGCTTTTTCTCAGAAAGAGGATGTTCTGTAGTGTGCACAAGAATATTAACCTGAAATTAAAGGGAAAAAAATATTAAAAAGGAAACTTAACAAAATCAATTATATAAGAAAAAAAATTGGCAGAATTATGTTTTAAAGACTTTAGATATGTACCATATCATTAACCTTGTTAGAAAAGTTGAAATTCAAAGTTTGGTTTTCTTCTGGAATCTTTGTGTTGTGTGTTCTATATTTGAATATAGACGAGTACCCGCGCCTAGCGGCAGCGATATCTAGTTTTCTGCAAAGTTCCGATGACTCATAAGTTTCTTTCAACAAACTGTATTTGTAGCATTAGAGAATCGTTTTCGAATAACTACAATTCTGATGCGTGGTTGCATAGCAGCATAAATATATAGTTTTTTAATAAATTATGTGGAGTCGATCTAAGTGTGTGAGTATATTTTCTAATAGAATTGTTTTAAGTTATTAAGATTTTTAGTAATAATAGATTCAAGCATTACAAAAGGCAACGGTATTATGCAGTTGGCAATATTATATGTGTTTAGAGGTATAGCCAACACGGTGACGTTTTTCTTGTTTTGTCAGTAATTTAGGCAGTGATAACTATTTTTTTTACATGTGTAACGGTTATCATTTGGTGTGTGGCTTTTAAAATTGTAACTTTGCAAATTGGATATCACCATATAAGATTATTTGTACTATCAATTTGTATAGATATTTATGCATTGTTCAAAGCTATTTGGTTGAGGTACAAATAATTATCGCTAAAGATAACAATACTATTTATTTTTTGTGATTTTAATAAACTTAAATAACATTATTGATAAGGACAAAGGGCTTACAATATATTACCTTTTAAACGAGATCATATATGTTAGTCCTTAAATGGTGCAAGAGCAACATTTTTTAAAATAACATTATAAAATGACAAATTACATGTGTCAAAGCAAAATAAACCAAAACTACAATTACTTGGTCTCTCCTTTCAAAAAATTGTGGGTTCCAAACTACTTCATCATTCTCATATAATTTGTCAAATTTGAAACCCGATTTCACCCGGGTGGTTCAACTGGTTGAACCGTTCAGATAAAAAAACATGTCAATTTAAACCGAGTCAAACCGATAGGTTGGGTCGAAAAAATGTCAAATTAAACCGGGTCAGCCGCGGGTTTGAAGGTCCCGGGTCAACCCGGTATCGTTTTCAACAGGTCAACCCGGTATCGGTTTCAACGGGTCAACCCAGGTATCGATTCAATTTGGTGTTTTTAATTTTAGATGTGCTTTTAATTGGGTGTACAATGTGAATAAATTATTGTACTTTTAAGTAATGTGGTATTTTAATAAGAGTATTAATTATATTTATTTCTCTCCAGTGACTATGTTTCAACATTCAACTTTCAACATTTTTCACTTTTTCCACTTTGACCATTTTTCCATTTTATATAGTATAGATAGGATTTGAGATAGTTAGTGCTGCCAAAAAAAATATATATAAGCCTGCCAAATGTAAAATGACTAAAATGTTCTCGTGTATAAATACAGTTGCCCAAAATATATAAAGTTGCCCAAAAAACAATACCTTACAATACATGACAAATACTTTCAAAATACGTACTTGTGTCATAGCTTTGTCGGACACGTGGCACCCCATGGTTGCCTCCAAGAAAATCGTTGGGCAACTGGTCTATTTTCGAATTTTAAAAGGGCGTGGTCCATAAAGTGATAAGCCTCAGGGCGCGCGGTCTATTTGACTAATTTTCCCGTCAAAATATCCATTTTGATTTTGGTATATTTATCAGAATCAAAGAGCTGATGGTAGATGTTTCCTTAAACTGTATGAAAGTAGCACTAAAGGTATTTCTTATATATTTCTATTTAACATGAAGTTTGAGTCTGAGGATTGGTCCATTTCATGATCAGTTATGACAATATAGATACACCAGATCCTTTAAAATGACTGAAAAAATGTTGGTGTTAGATGTGTGATAGGGTAATTCGGTTTAGAAATCCGCAATGAAACACGAAGTAATCTCTTTTACTTCATTGTGGGTTTATGTAGGTTTTGGCAAATAACCAAAAACAGTATACGTTCCCCATCTCACGATACACCTTTTCTTGCTAACATAGCTTCATTCAAAAAATTAAATTTTATAAAAATTCCATATGTATATCCATGAACTAATATGTGGTTGCTAATGTTTGGTCGATTTACACCTGTAATTTGAACCCAGTGATGGCTTTTTGTATTTGAACAGGAAAAATAATGTCATGTGCATCTAAAGCAAGAAAACGAGTTCAGGGAAAATCCTTTGGAGGGCGTTTCAGGTGTATTCCTTTGCAGGCGGACAAGATGACGTGCTGAAAACTTAACAAAAGAGCTTGCACAACAAATACAAGCTGAGACTAGTCAGTAACAATAATCTACCAAAATAAGAGCTTTAGTTGACATGTATAGATAAGGGAATGTTTAGATGATTTGAATTGTAAAAGGAATTATCTACTACCTTGAGCTATTTGAAGCCTACTATATAGAAACTTATTTTCATATTGTAAAGCCCTTTTTTTATTCTCTTAATAACTCAATTGAATTAGTTTGCTTGCACTTCAAATGTGTTTATAGATGTAGGGGTTATGTATTGGATAAGAGAGTGTTTGGATGTGATTATAGGTTATTGTTATTTAACATTGGTATAACAAAAGTTCATGCCATATATGATTCTTTGTAATGTAACTGTTAAAATGTTAGGAGCTCTTATGATTTAAATTGGAGTATATCGAGTGTTGCACGGTGTCAACTTTTTTCAAGCTATTCGCATGATTTAACATTGAATCTTCCTTCCCTCCGCAGATTGATGTCATTTAAATTGTGTTGCAGGTGAGAATGCTCTATTAGGATGCCCATGGACTGATCCTATGGTCATGGATTTCCTCAAACATCCTGAAAATTAAAGGTCGAGCACACGAAAAAGTTCTAACAGTGAGCTTTGAAATTTATATTATACGTCTTTCTGTATAATGGACTTTTCTTCTCTCCTTGGCCATTATTTTGTACATGGGTCATAAGTAATTTTTTTTTCTTTTTTCTTTTTTAGTAACCA
Source organism: Chrysanthemum makinoi (assembly GCA_910596185.1). Taxonomy (NCBI): domain Eukaryota; kingdom Viridiplantae; phylum Streptophyta; class Magnoliopsida; order Asterales; family Asteraceae; genus Chrysanthemum; species Chrysanthemum makinoi. The sequence continues at coordinate 174,524,211 of OU343222.1, forward strand.
TGGTTTTCGACCTTTTTGACGGAATGTTTTTAGATATTCCTGCTACTTGGAGTGGTGTTCTGGAGGACATGAGTGACTGTGTTGAAGGAAATGAAGAGTACCATGTAAATGTTAGAGATCTGATTACTAAAAAGATGTTTGATGGTTTATTGTACATGCTAGGCTATAGACGAATCAATTTATGTGGAGTTTCAGTGGTGCATTTGAGGTATATCTTTTCATACTTGTGCAACTTTCGGGTGTAACTGGGCTAGGAATGGGTTTTTGATGGATGTAACTAAAGGTGAAGGATTATGAAGCTGCAATTAAAGCACATGTATATATTCTCTCATTATTCCTTCGTTTTTGTTTATACTCTTCATCTTCTAATGAATTTTCAATTGGGATTTTGTGTGCAGGATAGGGGAATGCTAATGGCTCTGTAGACATATCCGGTTGTGGAGGAAATGATACAAATACTAATGGGCAAGTGGTCGATGTGGGTTCTGTGGAACAAGCAATGTTAGCCAAAAGTTGGTCTCATTATATGCTTATAGGTCTGTCTACTTATTAATGGATCAAATAAGGTGATGTTTTATCTTTAAATGCATAAAACATTCTCAAACGTCTATAAAATAAGATATTAATTCTTAATAATATAATATAAATTAACAGATCTGATAAGCTATTTATTTCTAAAAAATTTAAAATAATTGGATTTTCAGAGCTTTGAGGTTGAAGCAGACCATGTGGATGATCGTTGATCGTTCAGTTGATGACCTTTTGTCATTTGTTAATGGAGAAAATAGAGGTACCTCAGTCTAATTTGTTGGCTTTTAGTTACGAGTTACCGGAATTAATACCATATATTGTGCAAATGCTACTAAAGGACCAACAGTCTCATCAGCAAATGATGCTTGAACATTTTATTCAAAATCAGATGTTAGATGGGCGTGGGAGATCACGTAATGATGACGTGAGGTCCAATTACAGGCTTGATGAAATTCTTATCAAGCATCAACTGCAACATCGTTCACAACTTCAACAAAGACATGTTGATCTATCACAAGCCAAATATGGCCAAATACTTCATCAAGGACAGAAAAATGAACCACCGGGCTAAACCACCTTTGAGAAAAGAGGTTGTGGAGTTTATGCTTGATACGGGATCACACATGTGGAGTATGCGAAGAAGTAAAGCTAATTTCTTCAGAATCATGGACGATTTGGGTGGTTTGATCGCAGTTGGTAAATGGTTTGATGAGATATGTAACTGGAAGAATCCCATGACAACCATGTTCATCTGTATCTGTTTTGTGTATATGGTCTTGTATCCCTAGATAATTCTGCCCATTATTTTCCTATGTCTCTTTTTATATGGATTTTGCGCTACAGATGGAGACCAAAGAACCCACCCTATATGGATACTCGTATCTCCTGTGCAGATAACGCACTCCCCGATGAACTTGATGAAGAATTCGACACATTTCCAACTTCTCGTCCTGCTGATATCATAAGGATGATATATGATCGTTTGAGGAGTATTTCTGGTAGGATTCAGACTGTTCTTGGCGATTTAGCAATATAGTGTGAGAGACTTCAATCTTTACTCAGCTGGAGAGACCCCCGAGCTACAGGGCTGTTTGTGATTTTCTGTTTGATTGCGGCTATTGTTCTGTTTGTCACACCTCTTAAGATTGTGGTAATTCTGACTAGCTTATATGTGTTAAGACACCCGTTGTTGCAACACAAGCTGCCTCCTGTTCCGCTCAATTTATTTAGAAGAATGCCAACAAGGACTGACTGCATGCTTTGAGAAAACCTATGCAGCTTTCGGCGTCATTCATTAAAAAATTTCTTCAATTAGGAGATAGTCCAGTTTCTGCTAGCTATATTGGTTTCTTGATGACCATCTTAATCATTTGGTTTAGTTATTATCTGGATTTGTGGATACCTACAAATATTACAGGTTGGAAAGTTAGGAGTTCATGTGCAACTTAGTAATTCTATATTTTTGTAGGACCTAAGATATATCAACCTTATCACTTTACCAAGCAAACCCAACACACGTAACCCAAGTTACGCGTATAAAACGTGAAACACAAACACAAACAAAGCTTAGAAATAAGATGAGAAAGATGGTGACTTGAATATGAATTCGTGTATGTGAGAGGATAAGATAAACACAATATGTTGTATTACTTCAAAGGAAAACACACACACACACACTTTCAAGCACACCCCTCAAATGACCATTTGAGGGGTATTTATAGTCCAAGGGACTTGATGCCCTAAAGGCTTTCATATGGGCTTTTCGTAGACTGGATTGGGCTTTGGATTTGACACGCTTAAGCTTATAAACGGCTAGCAAGTCTCAACTATTAGCCATTTAGCTTAGCCCAATCCACGAGCCCGTTGACTATTCTATCACGATATCTAACACACGATACAAAGTTCCTAATCGTGAATGACCATCACTTCTAATATAAACTATTAAGGCTAACAATCTCCCCCTAAGGGGTGGTCATTCAAATGATGCTCCACTTGATTAGGTCTTTACTTTTCTTGAGCACGAACTTTGTGTGTAGATATAGAATAGTCTTAATTCTTTGTTCCTTCATGCTTTGTGATCAGATAATGTGGTTGTCTGCCGTTGTCAACTTCGTTGGTTAGGTGTCTCCTCGTCTTTCTCCACCATGCTCACACTTCTATTTGACTTTTGGTTACCAATGATGTAGTTCTCGAGTCTTTAAACTTTGTGTAGCCTTTGATTGTGATGAGAACTTTCATGTGTCGTTGGTATGAGCATGTGGCGAGTCTGCACGATCCATCCGCTCCGGAGCTTTCATAAGAAGAAAACATAAAAACATGTTAGTAATAAGCGGATTCCGGCACTTACAAGTTTGAATTTCGAGGGTGTTAACAGCATAGTGTGAAAACACATCTCTAATTCTCACAAAGGCCGTTCCTGAACTGGAGTCCCACAAGTGAGATAACGCGATATACCGAAGTACATCTACAGTTCAGATGAGTCGCTGAGGTACACCGAAGCATCACCCCACGACTGTAGACCGTTTGAGACACACTAAGCGTAATCCACGGAGAATTACCGAAGTGACCTGCTGTCAGGGCTGTTTGATGTTGACCCTGGCAGGAATTTCCATTCAATCACTGAAGATCACAGATGTGAAACTTCTCATAAATGTTCTGGCAAATTGCTAAGATCTGCGTAGGACTCTATAATATATCACTTGTGTCCTTATTGATGAACAACAAGCGATGTCATGTCAAGTGTTCCTATGAGATCTTTTAATGAATCTCGTGGCTCTAGACTCAATTAGTGCATTTTGGTTTTCCTGAGCGGAGACTAGGGAGAGGGTCTCCTTCTTCAATACCAACGATCTCTAAGAGAAAGTCGATAGATTATGTAAGGTTCCCAGTGAGAATGAAACAAATCCTTTTGAGAGGAATTGAGTGGCTAGAAGGTTAGGTGCAGTGCGTCACTGGGTCCATGACGTCTTTGTCTTCAATACCAGTGTCATCTAGTGACAACCAGTAGCATATGTATTGAACCCGGTTTCTGCCCTAAGGTTGAATATGGAGGGCTATTTCTTTTCACCCTTTTTCATTACATTTCTTTTTAATTCTTCAACCCCTTCTTTCTTCTTTCTCACATTACTCCTTTTTTCAATCATACCTAAGGACTTCTAATACTAACTATGGGTATTGTCCTTGGGTAGATCCCTCCGGCTCTGGCGGATCATAGGACGAATTTCCTATCCTTAGACACCTTATAACTCCGTGACTGTCCTATTGTTGCCATTAAACCATTTTTCTTGAAAATCTCACAGAGTGTTTATGATAGAAAAACATGTTTGAGACACTCCGCGAGTTTTATATTTTCAGAAACACTCCCCCTTCACATGTGCTTATAAGTTTTGACAAAAATCTGCACATCGAGGGTAGAGTTCGCACTTTTTGAATTGATCGACTTTAAATGAACTAGACCGATTCGAGACACGTTTACATCACTAGAGAACTAGCTTGAAATTATTACCCGTCCTGGTCAAGTCCATAGAAAGTTTCTCGAAATGGTACATTTACTGACTTTGATTCCCGTCAATTCATTGGTTCCGTCTGAGTCGAGCTCATTTTGAGATTCAAACAACGATCATTAAACCTTTTTTATCACATTTTAATCACGTCTCCTCCCCCTCAAAAATAGCATATTCGTGATATTTTTGAGATCAACGGATTAAACAACATTTTAGAATCTTTTGGGGAGACAGACGGATTTGATTTAAGCATGAATATGGAACATTTTAGATTTATACTCCCCCTTTAATAAAGCATAATCAATTAAAGGGTTTTAGAGGGGGTTATCTTGAGCACAAAGTATTTTGAAAGATTTTGAAAAAAATCTTTTTGAACAATCTTGAAAAGGTGCTCAAGATGATGATGATTTCTCACCATTTTTAAATGTAGTGCACTGAAGCGTACACTTGATTTTTCTATAAAAGCACGAGTTTTGATTTGAAAAAATAATCAAAAGTCATCATTTTAGTCCGGGTTTCGTACTGAAGTATACGAAAGCCATTTTATGAAGAAATTTTGAGAAACGACATGTTTTAGAAAACATTAAAGAACTCTCGCTCAAGCATCTGTACATACCCGTATCATTGTTGAATGACATTTCTAGAAACGTACAGAATATCGATTATACGAGAGACATGTCGTGAGAAGAATATTTTTGGATTTTTGATTTTATATTGTTTTTGTATTTTTGAAAAATTTTATATTTTTATATTTTGCTTTTGTTGGTTTTTCAAATTTTGTATTTTGTTTTTAAAAATATTTACAGCGAAGCTTTTTGGAAAATCATTTTCAAGAAGAATCGAGAAGACGTTCTAACTCCTCAGGGGTTAGGCTTCGCATTCCAATTCGTCGAACTAAATAGTCAAACCTTTCTTTTGGAAGGGCTTTAGTTAATAGATCGGCGAGTTGGTAATCTGTCTTCACGAAGAATAATTCAACAGTACCATTTTCGACGTACTCTTTGATGAAGTGGTAGCGGACACGGATATGCTTAGTCTTTGAGTGATGAACAGGATTGCATGATATGGCTATGGCACTTTTCGAGTCACAATACATAGGTATTTTATCGAAAGTAAAGCCATAATCTGTGAGTTGTGTTCTCATCCATAGAACTTGAGCACAACACGCAGATAGAGACACATACTCAGCTTCAGCGGTTGAAAGTGCAGTGCAATCTTGTTTCTTTGATGACCAGCTTACTAACTTTTCACCCAAAATTGTGCTCCTCCGGATGTACTTTTTGCTGTAACTTGATCACCTGAAAAGCAATTAGATCAAATCCGGATTCCTTCGGATACCAAAGTCCCATGTGAATGGATGTCTTCAGGTACCGAAAGATCCGTTTAACCTCTTTGAGGTGCAGTTCGGTAGGCTTTGCCTGAAACCGTGCTAATAAGCAAACAGCAAAATGAATATCTGGTCGACTAGCAGTGAGGTACATGAGAGAACCAATCATGCTCCGATATTTCTTCGGATCAATAGGTTTCCCAAACAAATCGGCTTCAATTTTTGGTGAAGTTACCATTGGTGTTCCGACAGAGTCACAATTATCCATACCATGATTTTTCAAAATCTCAGTTGTGTATTTAGCTTGATTTATAAAAATTCCACGTGGGGATTGATGTATTTGTAAACCAAGAAAGAATTTTAGTTCCCCCATCATGGACATTTCAAATTTACTTTTCATGAGATTTTCAAAATGTTTTGAAAGATTCGGATTAGTGGACCCAAAGATGATGTCGTCCACATAAATCTGAACAATCAAAATGTCGTTTTTGCATTTTTGTGTAAACAAGGTAGGATCAACTGTTCCTTTGGTGAAATTGTTTTGGATAAGGAAAGAGGACAGTTCGTCATACCACGCTCTCGGAGCTTGCTTTAATCCATAGATTGCCTTTTTGAGTTTGTAGACGTAGTCTGGATGATTCATGTCTATGAAGCCTTCTGCTGACTCACGTACACTTCTTCTTTCAGAGTTCCATTCAAGAACGCGGTCTTAATGTCCATCCGATAAACCGTGATGTTTTTGTGAGCGGCATAGGCTAAGAAAATCCTGACTGCTTCTAGTCTAGCTACCGGCGCGAATGACTCTTCAAAGTATATCCCTTCCTCTTGTCTGTATCCTTTGGCCACAAGACGAGCTTTGTTGCGAATTACAGTCATCTCTTCATCCCTTTTGTTCTTCCATAACCATTTGAGATCGATGACGCGAACGTCAATTGGTCTTGGAACCATTTCCCAAGAGTCATGTAGACGGTATTGGAGAAGTTCCTCCTGCATTGCTTCTATCCATGCGGGTTCTGCCATTGCCTCACGAATGTTCTTTGGCTCTGTATTGCTAATTGAGCAAAGGTAAATGCATAAGTCGCAATCGGTGGCAAGTTGGCGTCTCGTCTGAATTGGCCTTGAAGGTTCACCAATAACTTGTTCAATCGGATGGTCTTTAGTCCACTTCAGAGTAGAAGGATACCGTTTGTTAAACGTATGCGAGTTAGATGGTTCTCGTAAGCTAGAAGATGATTCAGCTGATTCCGTAGCAAACGGGTTTTCAAATAAGTCGTCATCTAACGTTGCATCATTTTGGTTTTGATTTTGCTCATCAACTGCTGGTAGAACGGGTGTAATAGCTGTAGTAGATGTAGATGATGTTGATGGAGTTGGTGCATTGGTTTCGACCGTTGTAGATGCATCTTCTGTTAGTGGTGGAGGATGATGTTGAGCGGGTGCAGCGGAATGATGGTTTGATGAATTTGTCGAAGTTCCACCATAGTATTCATCGAACATTAACTCGAAGAAATTCTCCCATTCTTGTTCTTTAGGATTGTCAAACGAAGTTGATTGAGCTCTTTGAGGTACGAGTCCTGAATGATGTGTCCGAAGTCTGTCGGTTTAGTGCGGGTTCTAGAGCGAGTCTCTCAGAAGCCATATATGAAAGTTCGTCAAACTTCACATTCATCGTCTCCATGATCCTCCTAGTTCTCTGTTATACACCACTGAATGCCCTCGAGTTATCTGAATATCCAATGAAGATTCCAATATCACCTTTTGCTGTCAGTTTACCTAGATCTTCTCTGTCGTTCGTAGGATAGCACAAAGCGCCAAATACGTGAAAGTAAGAGATATCTGGTTTTCTGTTGTTCACAAGCTCATATGGGGTTTTATTGAATCTTGGATGGATAAGGGATCGGGTCTGAGTGAAACAAGCGTTGGCAACAAAGCATCAACCCATAGAAATAACGGTGCACTAGAATAGATTAGCATTGTGCGAGCAGCTTCCACAAGAGTTCTATTTCTTCTTTCAACTACCCCATTCTGCTGTGGAGTTCTAACAACTGATGTCTGATGTGTGATTCCAACATCTTCAAAATAAGCTCTTAACTCCTGATTAGTGAATTCTGTGCGTTGTCTGTTCTTACAACCCTTACTGGAGTTTGAAGAAGTACTTGAATTCGTTTCTGAAAGGTGATGATGATGCCTGGTGCTTCGTCTTTTGATCTCAGAAACTTAACCCATGTATATCTCGAATAATCATCGACGATGACAAGAATATACTTTTTCCCATTAATGCTTTCAACTCTCATTGGGCCACATAAGTCCATGTGCAACATATGCAACTTTGCTTTCGAACTAGGTACGGATTTGGGTTTATATGATGCTCTTTTGCTTTTTCCTTGTTCGCATGATGGACATAAGTGATCCTTGGTGTATTTGAACTTTGGAAGTCCGTTGACGATGTTGTCTTTGGCAATTTTGTTGATGGTGTCGAAATTGATATGGGATAACCGTCTGCTGCCACAACCGGACTGTGTTCCGGATGCTCGTGTCATAAGACATATTGGTGATGAAGAGGCCATTTGATTGATGTCGATAGCATACAAGTTTGTATCACGATTCCCAGTTAAGAGATCGGTGCCATCCAAGTTTCTAACGAAGCAAGCATTTCTCCTAAAAGCAACCTCTAAATCTGCATCACGAACCTGCCCGACTGAAAACAAATTGTGTCCCAACCCTTCAACATAGTAACCTCGAGTGATCAAATAATTTCCAAAAGGTAGATCTCCATAACCCATGATAGCTGCTACATGATCATTTCCAAAGCGTACGGTTCCCATGAATTTCCAGACGAAATTGATCAGCAGCTTCAGATTCCCCGTCATGTGCTTGGAGCAACCCGAGTCGACGATCCAAAGACAAATTTCGATAACCTGCCATAACAAGAAAAAGAATATTGTGGAAACCGTTTTGATTTTGGTTCCTTTGGGTTAGAGGTAAAATCCATATCACACGCAGAGAAGTTTCTACTGAGGAAGTCTGGTTTATCACTCATTGTTCCATTCTTGAGTGTGAAAGTTCTACCTGTGGGTTTCCAAATATCATCCCTAAAGTATACACCTTGGTTCCTGTCAGTAGTGTAAAGCCTAAGTTTTGCAACTAGTCTTCCTACTCTTTTAGCGTAATTACTTTTTGGGACGTTCTTCTTAACAGGCTTATCATTCACATTCTTAGAAACACAATCATCTTGAACATTTAAAGATTTCTTGCAGGTTAAACAAAGAGATTCAACACATTCATTAGACTTAGCAAGTTTCATAGGTTCATTACATTCAGATGAAATGTCTTTCTTATTAAAAAGCGGTAAATTCCTAGGGTGTTCTTCTACTTTCTTCTCTTTATTCAAGCTACTACTCTTAGAGGCATGCGAGACTCTATTGTTCCTTGTATTGCTCTTAGGCTTTAGTCTGCTGCTCCTAGAGGTGCTTTCTAGTCCTGTAGAAGGTGAGGCACACGCATTAGGATTCACATTTTATGAAGGGAGGTGGTTTCAGCTTTCCTAGTCTCTTTAGAGTGCTTTTCTAAACTTATGTCGTTTGTTCCATATGTTTTAGATGTGGAGGCAGGCGCGTTAGTGGTACTCATCTTAAAAAGGCCAGTGCTAAAACTTTTGGTTTCTCGATAACCGCTTTTCCTTTATCAACATTTTTGTTTAGGTAGGAGGCGGAGGTGGAGTGATTGGTTTTGATGAAACATTTTTCTCATTGACTTTTGGAGGAGGCATAGAAACAGACATTTTTGGTTTGGAAACCGGTTTGGGAACATTTGCTTTCTCCACAGTCAATGGTTTTTTAATCACAGTATCCACTTGCCTTTCCTTTTGACTTTCCATTGAGCCCTCAAAAGATCATTTTTCGCTTTCATGTCATTGTAGGCAAGCTCATACGACAATTTGTCATATTTGCATTCCTCAGTTTTTCGATCAAGTTGTTTAAAATATGACACATTTTCTTTTCAAGTTTTTCAAGAGCTTTTTCATATTTTGAAACAATTGTGGAGGTCTCAGGAGTCTTTCATGATCTTCAACAGAATATGTTTGCAAAATGATGGACATAATATCAAGTAGTCGAACATCTTCGAAGAGTGAATCATTTAGATTTTCCAAAACTTTGATGTGTTCAACACTTTCATTAGCTTGCTTTACCAGGGATTTATGGTCCTTGACAAAGTCAGCTGTTTCTTTCAAAAGGCTTGTTCAAAATGAATTACCCTTGAGTTGATGTTAGTCAGCTGAGGGGCAATTTGAGTTTCAAAAACTTTTCGTTCAATATCAAAACTATTAAACCGGATGTTTGTTGTAATATTGGTTTTAGTTTTAACGGTCTCTTGAAGATCTGCAATTCTCATTTTCACATTTTCCAAAATACTTCTGGCATCACTTGTGTTAAAAGGATTGTTTGAAGACATTTGTTCAATGTTCGAAAGAGATTTGGAGACAACAACTGGTTTTGAAACTGATTTTGAAACCGGTGTTGACACTTTGTTTGAAACACTTGGTTTGGTGGAAAACGTTGATTGAGAAACAAACGAAATACCATTAATTTTGTTCCATGTGTTATAATCAATTGGTTTGATTTCTGGATGTTTTGTTTCATTTTTGATCTACTCTCCTCAGATAGTTCCAACGTTTCAAGAGAATCATGCACAATAATGGGTTCATGCAAAGGTTTTCCATTGTGCAACACATTCGAGATTTCGAGCTTTCTTGAGGAAACCAGGAGGTGAGTTACCAAGAGCCATTTTATTTGTAGTATGAAAAATCGGATTTACTTGATTAGAAAGCATCTTGATTGTCTTAGCGGAATGACCCGTTGTAAGAAGAAAATTATCCAATTTCTTGATTTTTTCCGTTTTATCGAGAATTTCATCAAGAAGAGAATCTTCTCGTTTTGCAAAATCAGCAATCAACTGTTTCTTCTCTTTTTCAAGATCCGAAAACAGTGCTTTTTGTTTAGAAAGTTGGTCATTTAGATCAGAAATTTCCTTGTTTAAATATTTGATTTTCAAATTCAGATTCACATCAAGTGTGTCATACTTGAGTTGCAAATCTTTTCTCTAAAAACAGAATCTCGATAACCAATTTCTAACTCTGAAATTTTGTTTGTATGAAATTCATAGGCTTTGGCGTGCTCCTTGTAACTCTCAAGCTCAGCGGTCAATTTAGCATTCGCGGCCTTAACTTCGCGATTGACCGTTCTAACTTTCTCAACTTCAATGCCACATTGATTGATTAATGATTCAACATAAGCACGTGTTTCCTCATCAGTCTCAGTATTTTGTGCCACACGGCCTCCACTTGGATCCACATCGAGTCAGAGTTAGTATTGCTACAACTCGGATTGTCCATGTATGTATCATAAGTAGGTGCTGATGTCACAGAATGCTGTTCGTCATGAGTAAACACATCAAATATGACAAGAGGTGAGTCTGACTCAGTGTCATACTTAGCTTCCTGAAGATTTGCCATGAAGATGCAATTCGCATTGAGTTCCTCGAGGTCTTCCAATTCATCCAAAATAGCGAAAAAGTCAATTTCCTCAGCACTCAACTGTAACCCGCTTCTTGCTTATACGCTAACAGAGCAGCTTTCGAAGAAAATCACCATTCTTTTTGTGCGGCTTAGTGGGACAGTTTCTTGCCATGTGACCCACTCCTTGACAGTTGTAACACTTAATATGATTACCCTGATGCACATTTCCATAATTCCCAACACTGGAGCGCAACATACCCATTCGATTACCCATGCTCTATTCCCAACATTCTGTCCAATCTATTTCCAACATTCTGACCCAACTGATTACCCGATACGGAACCTGATTACCCATGCGATATCCAGTAGCATATCCTGCTGATTCCCAATAACTCCAACCATTTGACCTTGATTACCCATATTCACACCCGGTACGTGCAATTTGCAATTCGAGTGTTTGATGATATCCTTTGGTTGTTGTTAGTAGGTGTGGAATAGCGACCTTTGATTACTTTTCCCAAAAGAGAAAGTATTTGGGACATAGGGTCTTCTTGATCAGATTCGAGATCTGTGATTCCTTGTTCCTGGTATTGTGGATATTGTTGTTGAAAGACTTGTTGTTCTTGTGGATAGAATTGTTGTTGTGGTTGTGGAATGTATTGCTGCAAGTTGTTGTTGTTGGAAGATGATGAAGCTTGTTGTTGTGAATTCACTGAAGGTTGAGTCTTTGCAATGAGTGCCAATGGATCATGATTCTTTGCCAATCTTTCTTTCCTGACTTCATTCACTTCAGCTTGGTTTTGTTTCAAAAAATCGTTTAGTTGATCAAAGTTCACCTGATGTAAGTCTTTTGTTTGGTTGACAATAGTGACATATCGTCCCCATTCTTTTGGAAGATTGTTCAGGAACTTGATGTTTTGAACGATAGTTCTGGGTGTCACTTGTTTCGATTAGCTCATTCATCAAAGTGCAAAACCTTCCATAGTAGGATTCAATGGATTCTCCTGGTGTAGATGTGAACTTTTCCCATTCATTTAGCAACTTGTTCTCCATGTCTTGATGACCAATTTCTGTTCCATGACAAAGTCGTCTGACACGTTCCCACATATCAAAGCGGTTTCACAACTGTCTACCGCAGCAAAGATGTCTATTGGTAAACCCGGTTGGATAATATGAATTGCCATGTCATCTGCTTCGACTTGTTTCTGATCCTCTGCAGTGTATTCAGATTCGTATTGAAGACGAGAAGATGGTTGGATGGGAGGTGTTGCATCTGCATTTTCAGGTACATGAACTTGTCGAGGCTTGAAGGGTCCATCCTGAATGGATTTAATCATGAGTTTTCCATTAGGTTTGGTCTTGATGTAACGAAGCATACGACTTGTCCATTGAAGATAACCACCTTTTGCCAACATAGGAGGACGGTTTTCGGCACCGGCTGCATGAATGTCTTGTTGAGTTGCCATTGATGAAGGTATGATCCGATAAAGTTGATGTAGGATCGATTCAACGATAAAGGAGTTGTGGTTGATGAAGATTAAGGCCGGTTGAGGTGATTCGAAAGTCGTACTTCGTAACCTTGGTTCTAAAAAATTTTGCCCAAAATTTGAAATTCACTATAAAAATCAATTCTAAGGACGTATGAAAAATTTGAGTTATGACAATTTTTACGCCAAATTTCACCCGAAAAATTTGAATTTAGGCCCAAAAATTTGAATTTTTGACCAAAATTTTCACAGTTAAACCAAAATTTGAATCTCGCGTAAAAATTGACGTATGAAAAATTTGAGTTATGACAATTTTTTTTTTTTTTTTTTTTTTAAACCTTATGCGAAGAAAGAGCTTAGGCGTAGAAACATAAGTTACGAGTAGGAAATGGTTACGAGTAGGATCTTATGCGTAGGAAGCTTATGCGTAGGATTCCTTAGGCGTAGGATCTTAGGCGTAGGATCTTATGCGTAAGTTTAAAATTACGAGTAGAAAAAGTTATGCGTAAGATTTAGCTTATGCGTAAGGAAAACTTAGGCGTAAGAAAAATGCTTATGCGTAAAGTATTCTACGCGTAAGTCGAAACTTATGCGTAAGATTAGGGTTTTGCCCAAAAATCCTTTACACTATCACAGTGTAAGAGATATCCAAAAGTCGAAGTGTTCCACAAACTTATCCAAGTGAGGGAAGCACTGAGTCACCATTTAAGCTCGAAGAATCTGCACCAAAAAGTTACGAGTAGAAAACTAGGGTTTTGACTTTTTGACTTCTACTCGTAAGAAATTTCCAATGATTCAAACGATGTCTCTTGCACAGATATCCTTAAAAACACTCTAATAACCCAAAAATGTTGACCTTTTTCACCCAAAGTGCTTATAAAAGTTACGAGTAGAAATGACCAATGAACCAAAATCGAGTTCAAAAATGATTTAAAACACGTAAAGTTTCGAACTTTTTGCAAAAACTAGAATCTTTAACACTATGTAAACCTTAGACCATAAGAATCTTGAAGATTTAAGTGCAAAAATTAAAGCTTTAAGCGTGACAACGTTTATAACAAAGCTACGCGTATAGTACCAACCTTCAAAACAAACACAAACACTCCTAAACCATTGTTAGGCGATTGATACCAATTGTTATACCCCTTTATCACTTATACCTTATCACAACAAGAACACGTCTCACACAAACACCCACGTTATACAAACACAAACGTAGATAAGAAAGATTAAGATGAAGAACTTGGTGACTTGAATATGAATTCGTATGTATGTTTAGAGAGATAGAGAGAAGAAAGATGAAAACAATAAGTTGTATATTGCTTCAAGGAAAAACACACACACACACACTCAAGCACACCCCTCAAATGACCATTTGAGGGGTATTTATAGTCCAAGGGACTTGATGCCCTAAAGGCTTTCATATGGGCTTTTCGTAGACTGGATTGGGCTTTGGATTTGACACGCTTAAGCTTATAAACGGCTAGCAAGTCTCAACTATTAGCCATTTAGCTTAGCCCAATCCACGAGCCCGTTGACTATTCTATCACGATATCTAACACACGATACAAAGTTCCTAATCGTGAATGACCATCACTTCTAATATAAACTATTAAGGCTAACAATTTTGGGACAAAAGTTCCAAATATTTTGTGAAATATGAAAAGTCGGAGGCTTTTTTATTCGTAAAATGTTTGGGATGATTTTAAGAACATTTTACTACTCAGACTACCTTTGAAATGGTTAAATATATTGCAGATGAAATAGCCAAAAGAGGTAGGTTGAGTTTCAAGACTACGAAACTAAGAGTTGAGACTAGCTGCATATGCTATCTGCCTTATAGTCTAAGTACACTTTTATTATTTTTGTAACGTAAGCGCCTCTTCTTCAAGGATTTGATAGATTGAATATGCACCTATCAAAATGCGTATATATTGCTTCCTTTTAGTTAAACTCCAAGTTTAATGACCACTTAATCTAAACCTAGATATCCCTCATTTTCTTTTTGGCCACTCATCATTTTTTGGTTGGGTTTGAGTTGGTAAATATGATACTCGCTCCGTGATCACGGTTATTACTTTTTCACTAAACCTACTCAACACGTTAAACTCGTGAAACTCATGATCGATTGATCGTAAGTTAGAGATAAAAACTTGATATCATAGAATTGCCATGACAAATTATCATTTTAGTTTTACATAATCTATGACATTTCGTAAAATAAATGCTACACACGACCATCGTCCTAAAAGTAAGTCACGAGGTTGGGACATAGTCGAGGTTATTATTCTCATGGTCACATGTGTACTTATTAGAATATTAGGATCAAGACTACAATTTTATCGAAGTCATCCTTATGGCCGTGGTTTTGGTAAAAAAGAACTAATACATGCCATACATGCTCCACAAGTAAACAAAGCTCAACCACAAATAAGCTCATAAATTATTGAGGATATTATAGATGGACAATTTTGTCTAAATGTAAACTTTGAATCATCCTACTTACTCGTTTGTGTGTGTGTATATATATATATATATATATATACTTAGTATATATATTGTAATGGGTAAAAATCTAAGTACTTGACCCATTGACTAGATACATTGAATATAGTTGGGTAAAACCCAAAGTCCATGACCCATACCCATGAAGCATGATCCATAACCCATGACCCATTGCATGACATCATGCATGAAGTCATGTTGGGTATTATCCATGGTCCATGACCCATGCCCATGATCCGTCTAGATACATTGTATCTATTTGGGTACCCATGACCCAAAATCCATAACCTATGACCCATGATCCATGACCCATAACCCAATTAGGAGGAGCGTCTGGCGGATCCCCAGGATTACACTGGACGGATCCCTCAAGCAAGGGATCCGTGGGATCCGGGGAACAGTAGTTGTTTTTTGCCTATAAATAATGAGTCATTTCTTCATTGTGAAACACACCTTTTACACATACTTTCTCTTAGTATTGTAAACTTTCTAACCACAGATCCAAAGGATCTTTCTATGTTGTTTTGTGTTTGTGTGATTCTCTAGGTTCCTCTTAAAGGCGAGATCACCACCTCTTGAAGTCGAGCAAGCTCAAGTCCATAAGTTGCCAAGCTTCGTCATCATCAAGAATACTGAAGTTCTCTTGTTGATAGTTCTTTCTTCCTCCTTAGAAGTGTTATGTTGAAGGCATAGGTGAAAGATGTCAAACGGATCAAGTCGAAGGCATTAGTGAAAGGTGCCAAAGGTTCGTGTCAAAGGCATTAGTGAAAGGTGCCAAAGGTTTGTGTCAAAGGCATTAGTGAAAGGTGCTAAAGCGTCGTGTCGAAGGTACTAGTGAAAGGTGCCAAGAGTGTACAATTGATATGGTGCATCGATGTACAAGATAGTTAGTTTGGGTCAAAGGATATTGATATCCTTGATGATGTTGTAATAAGGAGTGGGTCTCCTTTGAGATAGGTGTTGTGTGGTGTTGGGTAGTAGTTCCTCTGTTGGATCGATATACTCTGACCAAACTAACTATGTAGCTTGTAAGGGTTTAGCAACCTTGGATAAATCCAAAACTACTAACAATGAAACACTTATATAACTCTATTAAGTATGCGAAATCTACTTCAACAAAGCTAAGAAGAATAACTTTAAACTTCAACGATTATATTAAAACCAAACTTTGAACCTGCTTGTTATACAGATTCACTAACAAACCTAATCGCTAAATAACTCTAATATCGTACTTGCATGTAAGTTCTAAGTCACGTATCTCTAATGCCAATCTAGGGGTCATTTTATAGGCATAAAGAATACCCTAGTCGGTTTACAATTACAATCCTTGTACGACAAGTAATACTAATTCTAATCTAAGAATATTCTAGAATTACATAATAATCCTTAAACGATTTGCATAGCATTCCTTTAGCCTAGCAGTACTTTGACGAAGCAGTACTTTGACTTTCTTCAGAACTTTAACTTTATATCCCAACAATCCTCCCCTAACTTGAATTCTACTTGCTTGATTTCAAGTTCCTTTGTATCTTCAACATCTTTATCTTCAAGGAAAGATTGTATCTTTAACTTCAGATTCGTTTTGTACTCACTGTGTTTGTATTGTCATCATCAAAGTAATCTTTATCAGCAATCTTTATTAGCAACCTTTATCTTCTCAGCTACTCAGCAACATATGGCAAAATGTACATCAGATCATAAAGTTTCAGACTATTCTCATCACTTCCAGGTGTGTAAACTCCTGTGAGAGGTGAATCATTGAAAAATTAATGGATTTTGATGTCTCTTTACCAAAGCCATTAACTCTGGAGTAGCCAATGTTTAGGTGTGTAAAACCATGGTACATTGATAACCATATGATTTTTAGCAAATCATCAGCTATCAACGGATTTGTTAAGTCTTTACCAAGAGCCGTTTGCTTTTGGACTAGTTAGTTCTTACTACCATGGTGAACTAGTTACCATACAAATGGTTTTTCCACAACCTTTACCACAAGCCATTTTCTTGTGGGCTAGCCAACTCTTCACTAGTACAGATATGGTGAGTTGAAAACCATACAATTTTTAGTAAATTGTCAACTAAAAACGGATTTGATAATCACATCAGAGCCGTACCCTCATGATGAGTCAAACTCTTTCTTGTTTATTAAACATGGTGAGTTGATTACCATCAGATGTTGTTCTCAAAACAATTTGTTCTTTGTTATCTTGTGCTTCAAAAAGCATTTTGCACTTTACAAAAATTACTTATTTTTATTAAAAGACTTTCTTGGTTTTATCTTTGCAAGTAGTACTTTGATAAAGTCTTGTTTGTTAATACTTTGAATAAATCTTGATTATTCAAAATATTTATATAATAAAGACCATACCAGTAATTATGCATCATCATCTGCTAAAGTTGTCCATTTGATAAACAACTCAATAACCATAAGAGCTGTTTCATTCTCCTGTTCAACTTCCATACCATGATCTAGCATCTTGATCATAAGATCTCTTGTAAGAGGATATCTTCTTTCTGCTAACATATGAATCATGGTACCATCTTCTAACTCCAATACATGCACTCCTGATTCTTCAAAGAATCTCCAGCTTGTGATTTCCCAATCTTCTTGATTATTCCAGATAGCATCATTGCTTGTTTCTCTGTCTCCCAGATAGTTGTTAGATCACCCAGCAAGACTAAACCCACTCCAGTTGGTGGAATATGCTCAAAATAATCTTGCACTAGTTGATACAGATGAAACAGATCTTCTCTATCTATCATATGCAGTATGTCCCACAATAAGTTGAATGCTCTAAAACTTTCATCTTCTCTATGAAACATACGATAATATCCTTCCTTTGATTCTACAACTTCAAATGTAGAAATCTTAGACTTCGTCTCTGCAACTTCTTGACTTTGGATGCTCAAAATCAACAACTCTTAGATAGTTCCTCAGTTCATCAACTGTATCTGATCTCAACTGAATCTTCTTTGATAGCTGTTCATCATCAGTTGTCCTCTTTCTCTTTGAACTTCTTTTTCTTGCATCCACATTTTTCTTTTCAGAATCAAAAGGAATAATACCTTCCAGTTCCTTTTGATAAGACTCTCTAACAGCATCATATAAGTCTTTCATCTCTGGATATCTTAACTTCTGTAAACCTATATATCCTCGACCCTTTAGATAAGCCATCATAGCATTATGTTAGGAATTGGAAATTCCATGTTAAAGTGTCGGTCACCCCAATTATGGTCTAGCATATGTTAGCTCGTAGATTTGTAGTTATTTACGTTGTTTAGTAGTTTATTAGTTAGTTTGTAGCGTAGATTAGTTTAGTGTTACACCGTGGAGGAAGGACGGGTCTTTACCCACTGTATGCCTGATCCACATTCCGATAGGAGGACGTATTCATTGTAACTATAAATACCCCTTACATCCATGGAAGGGGTGGTGCTTCTCAATCTAACATTTCATAATTTGTAAAGCAAGTCTCTAACTAGAACACCCTCTCACTCTTTCTCTCTCTAAAATATGGCTTTCTTGTATCACCACCATCCTAGACCACCCGAATCATCAACACAATAATATTTACGATCCTACAATTGGTACCAGAGCCAAGGTTTTTGTGTTGTGTTAATTTGTTGTGGCTCTTGTAACTTGTTAAAATTGTTTTTGAACTATTTTTGGTCGGAAAATATTTTTTCGTATTATGTGGGTAAACTGTTTTAACATGTTTAATGTATCTTTTGGTCAAAAACTTTATGTGACTTTTTCATATTCAAATATGTCTTGTGTCATTTTTTTGTCCCAAGTCAGTATCTTTATCATTTTTACATGAGTTATTGTACCAAGTTTTATCAGTGAATGAATCTGGTCAGATAAATGGTTATATTTTTTTGCAGTCAAACTTAGGTCATTAAAATGTGTCAAATGGTCTTCTAATATCATTTTTTTCTGGGTTAAATGAATCTGGTCATGTTTCATGATCTAAATGGGTCAAAAGGATGCACCTTTTATGATATTTTTCTGGGTAACTTTAAAGATGAACGGAAAACATGGTCGGAATAACTCGCCGGAAAAAGTCATAATAACTGCTAGCGACTTGTCTTTACAAGTCAGCGATTTGTAAGATCAAAAAAAAAACTGATAGCAACTTCCATGAGTCTTTACTCATGGTAGCGACTTGAGTCGAGTAGCGAGTTGTGTTTTGTATGTGACTGTAGCGACTTGATAGAAAGGATGAAGAAGAAACGACCACAAGACTCGACCACTTATACCAACGACCAAACACCATCACCTCTCAAGACCTAAGATATACCCCATCTTCATCAGTCAATTGTCACCGAATCGAAAATATAAAATTAATTATAATCTGACTGTTTAAAAGAAATGGCATCACAGCCGGTCCACAACAAGATCCGCAACTATAACCATATTCAACTTCAGTTCTAAATCTAACCTAACCCATCTCTATTCAATCTCAAATTAAACTACATCACCTCAACTCCAATCTATGAAAATCAAAATTAAAAATATATATATATATATATATATCTCAGTGTTTCTTCTTTCGTGTTATTAATGCAACATCAAGAATTTTTACAGCCTAGCACACGAAATAAACATATCATCATCGATCTAATGTACTTGAAGACCCAGCCTCAATTGATATTCGAATTTAAAGGAATAGAGTATTAACAATTTCGTTAGTATCTATTTCTTTGGTTCGTTTAAAATGACTCAACATCAACTACAAACAATTAAAACCTTACCCGAGACCCATTTCACAAGGATCTTGAAGACTCCTTTGTGTTGGATTTGAACTGAAAACGTAAAACAAGAAAAGGGAGTTCATGTGTTGGGTTGATTATTGGTAGTTGTTATGTGTCTGAGATTAGAGGGATTTGTGATTGATTATCTTAAGCGGTGAGATGAGATATGATCTGAGATGGAGATTGTTGTGGAGAGAAAAGGAGATGCGTTTTATCTCGATCTATTTTGAGAGGGCGTATTCTTGGTAGCGTAATGTTTGAGATATGGATTAGGGTTAATATGCGAATATTTAGGGTATTACTACCTTTTATATCCGGTTACGACTTGTGATTATATGGATGTTTGATTTGGATCATGGGCCTACGGTGATACTGATTGTGTTTGGGCTTTACACATGAGTAATTACTTGAGTTTTTGATACAATCAATTGTGGACTGAATAGTTGTGTCGAGTACATTGCAATCCAAAATGTTGTCCGGATTTTCATTAAAACATTTGACACACATTTTTGATTATATTAGGTCAAGAGTGGTATTTTTGGTATGACAAAATTTCACGAAGGATACAAATTCACGGCTTGTGCTAAAATTTGAAGAAAAAAATGACTACGGAGTTTTTGTATGGTATTACATACGAGATATTAGCCGTATCGGGGTATCTCCATATGTGGTCATTACTTTTAGCCGATGAATCAATGGAGGTTCAATTTCAGCAATTCCCATGAGATATTCGACACCACAAATTGTCAAAAATACTTCACAGTCTAAGCAAAATCTTCGTCAGCGTCAGTCATGATTTTTCAAGATGTTTGCTTATGACAAGAACTTCTCGTGCAAATGGTCGTACACGTTATGATGCTTCCAAAAGTTCTAAACCATCATGGGGGAGAAACGTGTAACTTGATGTTTTACGGTCAACCTCCAGGGGGAAGTAGTATATATTACTTGACTTAGTATGGTTTGTGAAGTTGTCTAAATATGGGTAAATAATTGTTGATGTTGGATTATGAATCGTTGATGAACCGATGCATGTTCCCCTAAAATAGATTTTCACCGGAACCAATGTTGTTATAACACATTCAAGCTGACATTGTTTACGGTTTTGTCTTGATTTTGTAAAATCCCGCGAAAGAAACTATTTCTCGGTTTAAATCATAGATTTGTAAAATCCCGTGACAATGGAAACAACCTGGTAATTGTAAAGTGCGTTTCCGGATCTATCTTACGGTTTATTCTTGGTTTTGTAAAATCCCGCGAAAGAAACTATTTCTTGGTTTAAACCATAGAGTTGTAAAATCCCGTAATGATGGAACCATCCTGGAGAAAGGAAAGCGTATTTCGGGATCTTATCTGATGCTGGTGCTACGGTTTCTACTTCGAAGAAGGGATAAAAGGGTGTACTTCAAGAATTGGGTGTTTGTTTGGATTGTCCTCATGACAGTTTCACTATTGCATGGTTTTACGGGGTTACGTGCTTTTAACCATGGTCGGGATGAAACCATTATCAAAGTTCACTTTTAAGATCAAAGGAGGCTAGATTTGAGCTTTTAACAAGATGTGACAACGGGGTTAATTCACTATTATTTATTTGAGGTTGAAGTGAAATATCACGGGCGAGTGTACTTAGTATCTGAAGGTATCAGGGATGGTTGGATGAAGATTC
This sequence comes from Chrysanthemum makinoi, assembly GCA_910596185.1. Taxonomy (NCBI): domain Eukaryota; kingdom Viridiplantae; phylum Streptophyta; class Magnoliopsida; order Asterales; family Asteraceae; genus Chrysanthemum; species Chrysanthemum makinoi. Next base: position 174,545,497 of record OU343222.1, read on the forward strand.
TTCATGATCCTTGTTCAAGCTTATTATCAAAAATGAAGACTTGGAAATCTAGTTATTGTTGGGTGTCTTTTACCTTTTCTTTTACCACTTGGGGGAATTGGGCTCTTACCACCTCAAAATAACTATCACTTTAAGGAGTTACGTTGTAGTGCTCAGTGTCACATTCAATTGTGGATTTTCAAGAGGTGATGTACGTTTTATACTTGATGGTTGGTTGGATGAAGAGTATAGAGTACTTAGAGATTCAATGGAGGATGAAGTCTTGGCACCGCTCTTTGTTACATGTGTGCAAGTTTAAGTCACGAGTTCGGGTTGTTTTACTTCAGGGTCAAATTCATCATACTGGGTTTTCTCCATCAGCTGTCACGACAAAGAGCCTACTGAATAATAATGGGGTGATTACATGTTTTGCCAAGAGATGATGAAAAGAGAGAGATTTATGACATATGAACACAACAGTTCATGCCTCGTACTCTAAAGAAAAGAAAAGTGTACGTTTCAGTGCGCTTTATCTTGGAAAGAAGAGAAATCTTCTTATGACGTTTGAACACATCAGTTCAAGCCTCGTACTCTAAAGAAAAGAAAAGTATACGTTTAAGTGCGCTTTATCTTCAAAAGAAGAGAAATCTTCTTATGACGTTTGAACACTATAGTTCAAGCCTCATACCTTAAAGAAAAGAAAAGTGTACGCTTCAGTGCGCTTTATCTTCTGAAGAAGAGAAATCTTCTTATCAATGACCATTCTCAACAACATGCTTCATGCTTTTTCCATGCGCTAATTAATCAAGTGAACCGAACTACCGATGATTGTTCTCTTATTCCACTTGCTCGATTTTAATGGCGATGGAGACATCATATGCAATTTTTGTGGGGGAGAAGTGTGAATAGAATACATTTGGATGATTTCACTTATTTAGTCAAGAATTGCAACTGCGTATGCAATTCTTGAGGGGGAGAAGAAGTGTGATAATTTTGCATGTTGAGTTATTTCTGAGAATATATGACCATACGGCTTCTAACTCATGTAAGAACCGAGCTTCTTCTTATCGAGTCATCTTTACATGATGTTTCTTCTAAGAGCCGTTGGTTGACATCTTTTCACTGACTGATGATTTATGACAAAGTGCTTCTAGTTGCTGGGCTGATTTCTGTGATGAACATCCTTCTGTTCTTGTTTGATTGGGAGGGATCTTAGTTAAGGAGATTTGCTACATATAAGTTAATTGGAACGTATTTGGTGAGATGAAGATGTTAACTTTCTATTCCCCAATTGGACAATCTTGAAGAAGGTCGAGTCTACAGTCGGTTCTACATTCTCTGCTACATGTTAGAAGACTAAAGACGAGTTGCATTTAACGATCTAAAGACTTCTTCTTAATCTGGGCATTATCAAACAGATTGTTGGTTTAGGGGAGAGCACTAATTGGGGGAGAGTGAAAAGTCAGATTTAATCCCCAATTAGACTTGCTCTTATTCTTCAGCAAGTTGATTCTCACAAGAGTTCAAGCGTTCTTCTCAAAAGATTTCAAGTATACGGGCTTACAATGATTTGCTGATTCTGAAGTGTCAAAACCAGCAAGGGGGAAGGAGACAAGCATCTAAACGCGAGTAAACTTGATGAACTTAATTCTTCTAAGTGATTGAAGATATCCCTGGAAGACGAATGTCATGACTGCAGAGAAACTCAAGTTTTACTCATCAAGGCTTTTAGTGTTATTATTCCAACTACGTGGGGGAAGTGATGTTAGAGAAAGTTTCTGAAGATAAAAGAGGTACACAAGTATGACATATTCAGGGGAGATAAATGTATAACATGAGGGAGGTGTTATCAGTTATTCTTTCGGTGGGAATGTGTGTACTTCGGGTTCTTGAGCTTCATACACGATCATCAGGGAAGAAAGCCATTGTTTACCACAAACATTGGGGAGGTGTTCTCTTTCCGGGCATGATGTGTATTCGGGAGAGTTCTTGGATATTGGTGTACTTCGGGTTCTTGAGCTTCATACACGATCATCAGGGAAGAAAGCCATTGTTTACCACAAACATTGGGGAGGTGTTTTCTTTCCAGGCATGAAGTGTATTCGGGATAGTTCTTGAGCTCTATTCTAAGAGACGGGCTACATCATTTCAACTACTCGGGGGAAGTGGTCTCTTGACACCTTTTGGAATGGATTGCTTCAGACTTCAGTGGTAATGAAATATGAGAAGAAATTTAAAGAGTGGGATGATACGTTGCTGCTCTTGTTGATGATATAACCCCGAACGAAGAATCTCGTTTTTCGTTCTTAAAAGGAGCAGCGGGATCGATGATAATGGTGTGCTTCTCTGTGCACCTGGCTAAGGCTAGCTTGAAATAGAGCTTCGAATCTGCTCATCTAACAGATTTTCGGTTTGGGGGGAAGCTGCCAAAGTCTCTCTTTCTCAAAGGCTCATGTTCTATCTTCTATTCTGGAGCCTTGGAAGCTTTGGTGGTGAAAGTTTAAGAGATGGCGATTTCTATCTTCTACAACGGGGCTGTTCGATATCCTTATCTCGGTTCTCGTATAATCATCTTTCTTAAACTATATCATCTACTCTATCTTTGTATATATTTATCAGAAAAACAAAATACAAAAATATAAAACCAACATAAAGAAAATAGAAAAATATAAAACCTTCAAAAACCCATAAAAATCAGAAAATTTGAAAATACCAAAAATATTGTTTTTCAAGACATGTCTTCTGGTATCGATAACATCTGCGGTCTTAGAAATGTCATTCAACAATGGCACGGGACCATAGATGAAGTTCGAGCAGAAGGTGTAAATATTTCTTTTCTAAAACATGTCAAAAATCATGGCTTACAGTTATTTCAGACTGTAACCCGCGCTTCAAAAAATGGCTTACAGTTATTTCAGACCGTAACCCGCGCTTAAACCATGGTTTGCTATTATTTCAGATAGCAACCCGTTCTTCAAGAAAGGAAAGTGATGCGCTAAAACAATTTTCATATATTTCGTGCACTTTTCCTAAAACAAAATGAGGAAAGTATGTCGAAGGACTGCTGATCCTACTCAAATATTTTTCCATCTAAAATTCTTCAGAAAAATATTTGTTTTAACTTAATGGTGGTAAATGAGTTGCTTGTAAATTAATCAGATTCAGAATTTTTGTAAAAATTGAAAACTCAATCAATGACTTCAGCGCTTTTAAACTTTTCAAAGAAAGAGTCATTGATTGAGGGGGAGAATGTTTTCAAAATTACATCATCTAACGGGCTTTCTTAATCATCCTACGTGCTTATCTGAAAAAATATAATTGCCTATGTTGAAGGACTAGGTTTATAGGATGTGATTGTTAGGATTAGATGATTATAGATTGATGAACACATTATTCCCATACCTTTTATGATCTGATTGATATGTTGAATTGACTTTTATTAGTCGATTGTTGTTTGGGTGATGTCGACCACCATATATCTGTATGTGTGTTCACTAATGTATGTAGGTATATTGGTATATAAGAATGTTCCCGATCTGGATCCCACAATTGAAGATGATTGGATGCCGAAAGGAAAGGGTAACTATATCTTGGGTTGACAAATGAAGAAACGGAGCTTAATTGGACTTCTATGGAGATTTGGCATGAAAAATGCAACGTAAGAGGTCTCACTGCATCAGCAGATGGTTTTCTTCTTCAGCAAATGAAGAAACGGAGCTTAATTTGACCTCAGTTGGCATTAAAATACAACGTATGAAGTCTCACTGCATCATGACGGTTTTCTTCCAAGCCCTACAACAACAACATAAGCTTCTCAACCACCTAACGTATCTTTGTGCAGGAAATTTTATACCATTTTTTAAACAATTTTCAAATAATATTGTTTTTGAAAAATGGAAAAATATTGGTTTTGAAAATAAACTGGACTAAATTTTGAAAATCACCGGACTTCATTTTATCAAAACTATAAGTCACTCAATCATCGACTAAGGTCATCGATTGAGGGGGAGAGTGATTTAAAATAAATTATTTTCAAACAATATTTCTTCATAAAAGTCCGGATTGTACAAAATAAGTGGTGATCTAAAGATTTAATGTTATGTCATGGTATGATTTTTCTTTAAGAATCAAGATCTTTCAAAATGAAATTTTTTCTGTTCTTGTTTGATTGTGAAATTGTTTTATTTTACTTAAAGATCTCTTAAAACAATCATACCTGACACTAACAATCTTTAATGTCTGTTATTGGTCCTCATCTGTCATTTTTCAAAATTAAATCTTGCTACGTCTTTCCCCTAAAATTTTCCAAATGATTTAAATCAATCGGGATGCAAAATCTCAACTGGTTTGAAATTTTTGATCGGGGGAGAGATCGTGATTTAAATCTCAAATCTGTTTTAGTCCTTTAAAGGCACTCTTGCCTCCATGTGCCAAACGATTTCAATATATGATGCACATGATTGAGGAGGAGCATTTATTCAAAAACAAGATGAGTATTTAAACAAGGCCACATTTTCTCCCATGTTTTCTAAACCTTATTAAATCACTTGAGATCCAAAATCTCAAAGGGTTTGATATTTTTGATCGGGGGAGAATTTGTGATTTAACTATGAAATTTGATAAAAGATGATTGTTTTGATTCAAAGTGCAAGTTCTCTCTAATATGTGCCAAACTCTTTCGTATATCGATGCACATATTGAGGGGGAGCAAATGGTTTCTTAATGGCTTTTGTAATCGTGGATGTACTTCAAAAGAACTCTTGCCTCTATGTGATAAAATGATTTCAAATATCCTATGCACATATTGAGAGGGAGAATTTACCAAAGAAATTCAAATGGATTTTTCTACGAAAATTTGTATCAAGAAATTATTTCAAAGAACTCTTGCCTCCATGTGCTAAAACAATTTCAGGATCATGTGCACATGTTGAGGGGGAGCATTTCTAAATGATCAAAACTATTAAGGTACAAAATGCTTTGATATTATATCACAAGTACCTTGGTTGTTTTTCCAAATGATTTTTCAATTGGTTTCGAGAAGGTAAGAACAATACCAAAAGACCGACCAATTTACTTTATGCATGGTGTTATAAGGATGGTTAGGTTAGGTATTCGTTCCCACGATCCCGCCAGTGTCGGAGGGGTCTATCCAGGGACAATCCACTAGATAGTGTAGAAGTACTTAAGTATGATGAAAAAAGGAGAAAAGAAAGATTTGGGAAGAGTGCGGACTGAGACAGAGCTAGTACTGGAATAAACCCAACAAGGTTCTAGTTATGAAGTCTCGGTAAGCACTGAAGGGGTTGAAGAATGAAAAAGAATTGGAATGTAAAAAGGGGTGAAAAGAAATAGCCCTCCAATAATTCAACCTTAGGGCAGTAACCGGGTTCATTACATATGCTACTGGTGGTTACTAAGGTAACGTCGGTATTGAAGACAAGACGTCATGGACCCAGTGACGCACTGCACTACAACTTCCCAAGCTACTCAAGTTCCTCTTAAAAGGGCTTGTTTCATTCTCACGGGGAACCTACATAATCTATCGACTTTCTCTTAGAGATTGTTGATATTGAAGAAGGAGACCCTCTCCCTAGTCTCCGGCATAGGAATCAAAAATGCACAATTGAGTCTAGAGCCAAGAGATCATCCACAATATCTCATTAGGACACAAAATTAATGAAGACTTGCTGTTTCACACAATGTGGAAAGTAAGAATATATTAAGAGTCCTACGCATTATCCTTGTGGTATTGCCAGAACATCCGAGTGATATGTAAATATTCACAATGAAGATGGAAATCCTTCTAGAGCCAACATCAAACAAGCTCTTGGTGGGTGACATGTGAGATCTTCTCGTAAGATCAAGCTTGTGACAACTGGATAGAAACGATGGGGAGATTCAAATTTGAATCAACCTTGGTCCAGGAATGGAATTGACGAATGCTTTTGGAAAAACCGTTCGATGTGCAAATCTTCTTTTCTCTAGCACGTCGAATGTGTATTAATTTTCAAATTCAAAAAGTATCTCTGATTGAAAAAATACTTTTGGAAAAACCGTTCGATGTGCAAATCTTCTTTTATCTAGCACATCGAATGTGTACTCTTCTCAAATACAAAAAGTATTTCTGATTGAAAATTGATCTTTCTCATAAAACCTTCGTCGTATTGCAAAACTCTTTCTTCTAAGCAATACGCGATTGTTTTTCAAATCATTTTTCATCAATCAGTGAATCTCAATTCGCTGGTTCACTCACTCCGTGTTGTCTTCTTTGAGACGTTCCGTTTTGAGAACGGCTAGAACAAGCTTGCGAAACCCTGTCAAGGAGATTCTTGAATTATACGATGACAGGCAATACTTGTATCTGATCAACGGAACCGTGGGCCGCGTGTACCTCAATTCAACGAAAGTGATCAAAGACACTTTCGTGTGTTTTATTGCTAATTGTTATTTGCAGGTACATTTGGGCGGTTGCGGTGATCGAGAATTGAGAGTCAATCCAAAGCCGCATGCTCACAGCATCCACACTTAATTGAAGAAATCATGTCTTATGCATATCTACAAAACACGGCTCGATATTTTTATACTATGCTTCTGCTTCGCTGCTGCAAATATCTTGAACCAGTAAAAGCTTCCGCTACTCTGATGAAAAGATGTCATGATCCTGAAAGTGTGAGCATGTCGGTCCAAAAGTCACAACATCACATGATGGCAACACAATAGAGGGTGATCCAGAGATTTACTGTGGCTGATGATCTCAACGAAAGCTCGAAGATCATCAAAGATGTGGATCAGTTAAAGGCCTCCACTAAAAGTACAAATCAATGCGGACTTTAAAGAATCGCTACTAATGCACAAAGATTGCGGAATTTGAAGAATTGAAGTCAACGAGCCCGAGAACTAAAGACAAAAAAAGAATGCTAGGATGCAAAATCTATTTCATGGGGTGACCTCCCTTAGGGGGAGATTGTTAGGAATTGGAAATTCCATGTTAAAGTGTCGGTCACCCCAATTATGGTCTAGCATATGTTAGCTCGTAGACTTGTAGTTATTTACATTATTTAGTAGTTTATTAGTTAGTTTGTAGCGTAGATTAGTTTAGTGTTACACCGTGGAGGAAGGACGGGTCTTTACCCACTGTATGCCTGATCCACATTCCGATAGGAGGACGTAATGGAAGGGGTGGTGCTTCTCAATCTAACATTTCATAATTTGTAAAGCAAGTCTCTAACTAGAACACTCTTTCTCTCTCTAAAACATGGCTTTCTTGTATCACCACCATCCTAGACCACCCGAATTATCAACACAATAATATTTAAGATCCTACACATTCCTTTCTTTAGCAATACTTTGTGGTCTTCTTGGTAGAACAGTTGGCTTCTTTGGTTTTTCAATTTCAGCATCTAATTCAGCCTGTAACTTTCTAGCAGCTTCTTCATTCTTAGCTTCCTCAATAGCTTTTAAGTCTGCCAAAGCAAGCTGTTCAGCCTGTATCTTTCTAGCAGCTTCTTCATTTTTAGCTTCCTGAATAGCTCTTAATTCTGCTAAAGTGAGCTTCTTCTTTTTCTTTGATTCTACCAGGATACCTTTTCCTTTATCCTTTGGATCTAACTCTTGAGTAGGTTGAGAAGTTTGTAAGACTTGAGGTTGTTCAACTCCAGGAATACTAATACCTCTTGGTCTTGTCATGTTGAGCATTATTTAAGCAATGGTCTCATCATCACTAGCAGTATGCTCCTTTTGCTGAATCAGACTAGAAGTACCAGCTTCTTCATGTAAAATTGTTGAAGGACCAGCTTCTTCATCAAAATTTAAAGTTCTTGGTGTAATAAGCTCTTGCCTAAAAGTACCTTGAAGAGCAGTACCTTGATTATCAGTACTTTGAGCATCAATACTTTGAACACCAGTATCTTGAACACTAGTACTTTGTGCACCAGCACCTTGAGCATCAGATCTTTGAGCATCAGCTGCAGCATCTGGTTCTTCATCTAGATTTTCATGAAGTTCAGTATCTTCATAAGGTTCAGCATCTTCATTCAAATTCTCTTGCTCTAAATTCCTCCCCAATTGGAATGAAGACTGCTTGTGAAGCTTCTTACTTTTATAAACCTTCTTAGATTTCTTACCTTTCTTCTTCTGTGATTTTACCCACAACCTGTGATGTTGAACTAATGGCCAGACAAACCTTTTCAATCTTTTGAACTTGTTGTTCAACTTCAATAGTTGTGCAGCTTGAGCTTCATTATCTTTCTTTAACCTCATTAACTCCCTTGTTAATGCCTAATTATCCAGAACTACTCCCTCAATAGCCATGACTCCCTCATCTCCTCCAGTTGTTTGAGACCCCATCTGTTGAAGTATAATCATTAGGAGACGATGGTGGATTCACATCGGGTTCTGATTCAGCATGTGCAGTACCTTGCAAAGATGCAGTACTTTCCTTTGAAGCAGTATGTTGAGAAGCAGTGTCTTCCCTTTATGGCTCAGTATCATGACTTGAATATGCTTCATCTCTAACAGACATGCGGCTTCCATCATATGAGCAGTTAAAGGTGTATTTCTCCCAGAAAACTTATCACTCTTTCTAGCCATAAATGTAAACACCTTTGGAGGAAGTACAACAACAGGTAACAAGCTTGAAGGTTTAGGTATATCCTTAAGCTGTTTGTTCAAGAATAATTGAACAAATCTAGGGTACATCAGGAATGGTAAACCATTAGTGATATGAGAAAGCATACCATCCAAAATCATACATGAAAAGTTAAAGGGTTGATTGGTAGCTAATCCCACTAATGCAGAGGCTATGTTGGAACCAAACTATTCCCATGAAGTACTCTTGGGACTCAAGCAGTGAAGTAAAACATGAACGAGATATTTCCATTGAGGACTAAACAAGGGCTTCCTAAAAGTGGTTTAAGTGAGAGACCCTTCATACCCTATATCTCTGAGTGTATCCCAAAGCACTTGTTTTTCAAAACGAATAGCACCTTCTTCATCATCAAACAATAAATCTTCCATGATTGTGGCTTCACTAATTCTAACAAAGAGTCAACATCTTGCAAATGTGATCTAGCAGTAGCCCAAAATTGTTGGATCCATGGTTCAATGATATCAGGGTTGATCAAAGAAAGCATAATTGATTGAAGATCCAGTAAGGAAATCAATTATATCATGAAAAGTGATGTTAGATGGTGTCTTGTCCAAATTAGCAACCATGTTGTGCTTACTAACGGTGTTACGATTAGCCATTGCTTGTTTGGTAGAAAAATTAATGGATCAGCGAAGGTGAATATGTTGACAAAAGAGAGGAATGGATGGATAAGTATAAAAAGGAGAGTAAAAATCGGTAGGGTAGTTATTTATAGGTATGATTTAAAAAATCAAATCCCAATTAATAAAGTTACCGTTGTTGAATTTTACCCCTTAAAAATGACCGTTGTAACAGTACTTTGAAGACAGCAGTGCTTTCCACGTAAGCAGTACTTTCCATGTAAGCAGTACTTTCAAAGCAGTACTTTCAGATAAATGCCAAGCAGCACTTTCCATCCTCTTCTCCACAAAAGCAAAAACATCAAAGTACATTGTGTTGCCTCCCCTCAAACAATGCATAGGACTAAACTAAACTAATATTAAGTCCTCCCCTTAAACGTAGCTTAATAATTAATCATACCAATACTCACTACTAAATGGTTGAATCTGAAACATCAAATCCCTTTGTGAGTAGATCTGCTACATTGTCATCTGTGTGGACGTTGATAACATTAATGAGCCTATGTTCATAACAATCACGAATAAAGTGATGCCTAATTTGAATGTGCTTGGTCTTGGAATGATAAACAGGATTCTTCACAATGCAAATGGTACTCTCATTGTCAATGTAGATAGGAGTATTCTTAAAATTGAATCCATAATCCAAGAGTTGATTATGCATCCACAGTACTTGTTCACAACAACTTGCTGCAGCAACATATTCTGCTTCAGTGGATGATGTTGCTGCAATGGTTTGTTTCTTACATTGCCATGAAACTAATCTTCTTCCAAGATATTGGCATCCTCTAGTGGTTGATCTTCTATCATAATTGTCTTCTGCATAATCACTATCTGAAAAAGCTTCCACGTGAAAAGGTGAATCCTTAGGATACCACAACCCTAACTTAGGTTGTTGTTTGAGATAACTAAAAATCCACTTGACTGCATTCATATGAGAGACCTTGGGTGATACTTGATATCTTGCACATAAACATACAGCAAACATGATGTCAAGTCTAGATGCAGTTAAGTACATAAGACAACCAATCATTGATCTGTAAAGTTTGACATCCACAGCTTGTCCATCTTCATCCTTTCCTAATGAGTTTATAGCTTTAATGGGTGTGGTGACTGGCTTGATAGTACTGAAGTTTAACTTTTTAAGAATGTCAGTGACATACTTATCTTGACTAATAAAGATTCCAGTACTTGATTGTTTAACTTGAAGCCCCAAAAAGAAAGTTAATTCACCCATGGAACACATTTGAAACTCTTGTTGCATGAGCTGCTCAAACTCTTTCACCATTGATTGTTTTGTAGCTCCTAAGATAATATCATCCACATATACTTGAACAAGCATTATATCCTTTTTGTCTCTCTTGATAAACAAAGTCTTATCAATAGCACCTCTCCTGTAACCATGTTGCAATAGAAAAGTGCAGAGTCTTTCATACCAAGCTCTAGGAGCTTGATGAAGACCATACAGAGCATTAACAACTTTGTAGACTTTGTTTGGATGTGCAGGATCCTCAAAACCAGGAGGTTGTTTTACATAGACTTCCTCTGTAATTTTGCCATAAAGAAAGGCACTTTTGACATCCATTTGATAAACAGGAAAGCCCATATAAGATGCAAAAGCAAGAAATAATCTTATGGCTTCAATCCTTGCTACAGGAGCAAACACTTCATCATAGTCCACTCCTTCTTCTTGTCTATATCCTTGTGCAACTAATCTTGCTTTGTTTATTATGACATTACCTCTTTCATCTCTCTTAACTCTAAAAACCCATCTTGTACCAATTACTTTCTTTCCATCTGGTAAATCACATAGTACCCAAACGTCTTGAAGTTTGAATTGAAGAAGTTCTTCTTGCATGGCTTCAACCCAACTCTCTTTAGCTAATGCTTGAGATATAGTCTTGGGTTCTTCTTGAGAGATAAAGCAGGTAAACAAGCATGTTTGTTGATCCTTATGATTCATCCTGTTTTGTTTGTAAACAAAGCTAAGCAAAGCATTATATGGCTTAGAGAAACCTTTAGCTTTTGTTCTTGTGAGCACTCACAAGTAGAAGGTCCAATGATTTGACCAGCAGGATGATCTTTATGAACTCTTAATGTAGGAGTTTGTGGAACTTCAAGATCATCACCCAAATTTGTGAAATCAGGTTCTGCATTGGAATTTGAGAAAATACCTTCATCTTTAAACTCATCATCAGTATCTTCTGGCATGTTTGGATCATTCAAATCATCAGAAGTACTGTCAATTGGTTCAACAGTACTTTGATCCAAAGTACTGTGATTCAAAGTATTGTGATCTAAAGTACTGTGAGAGTAATCTGTAGACTTACCCTTTTTCTTTGTTGCTTCATAAGCTCTTCTTTGATCATCTTCATAATATTTTGCTATTGTTTCTTGAAAAAGCATCCTAGTAAGTTCATCTTGGAGAGCTTGATCTTCATCAGACAATATGGATTTTGGTTCAATCAGTACTTTTCTCCTTTTCAATGGTTATTGGTTCTTCATCAGGAACAACATCAGGTCTAATATTAACTCCATGAACAATGTACTGTAAATCTTCTTCTTTGTGAACAACTTGATTTTCTTCTCTGATAGGAACATAGTTCATAGAAGGAGTCAAAACATCAACATCAAACAACCAATCAGGACCTTTACCTTTTTGATTGTCTTGATGTTCAAGGAATTCAACATGAAGACAATCTTGAACCTTTTTGGTAACCTTGTTGTACACTCTAAATCCTTTGCTATTGGTACAGTAACCCAATAAGTATCCTTCATCTGACTTGCCATCAAATTTTCCCAGAGTATCAATAGTATTGAGAATAGTCAGAGGACAGCCAAAAGGTTTCATAAAACGAATGTTGGGTTTGTTTCCCATAAGCAACTGATAAGGTGTCTTCATCTGAGGTTTAGTGACTGATACTCTATTTAACACATAACAAGCGAGTACTTACGACTTCATCCCAAAATTGAATAGGTAATAAAGAATCGCAAGCATTGTTCGGTCGCTTCTATCAATGTTCGATTCTTCCTCTCTGCAACACCATTTTGCTGTGGAGTTCTAGCAATGCTAAACTCCCTCTTAATTCCTTTCTTGGCACAAAATTCATCCATAAACTTGTTTTTGAATTCAGTCCCATTATCACATCTAATAGATCTTACTTTGAGTCTCAATTGATTTTCAAGGGCTATTATCAGATCATGAATAGCATCAAAGGTGTGGAAAACTAGAAGGGGGGTGGGGTTTGAATAGTTTTTCCGATTTTACGTTAGTTTCAATTACTTTTAGATTCATTAATATGTGAGATCTTATGGATGTAGAGAAAGTATAGATCTAATGATAAAGCAAGTAAATAAAGTAAAGCGAAGGGAAAGAAAAGACACAACCGATGTATAGTGGTTCGGCTACAAGGACACATTCCTTGCCCTACTCCACTCCCCGAGTCACCTACTCGAGAGTTCAAGCACTATGTCAACAAACTCCTTCACTTGGCGGAGAAGCCTTCACAATGTTGCTTACACTTTTTCCGGTACAAAGCTAAATACCGAGTCCGTAGCACGGTGGACCAAACCAACACGACTATTACACAACAAGTATGTGAAATATCAAATACAAGATCTTTGCTACAGAAATCTTGCGGAGTGACAAATCAATCATGGACCCCTTGCTTGGATGACTTGTAGAATGCTCGTGATCTCGCCTTAGAGAAGGACCTATATGAGGATCACAAACAGAAAGAAAGAAGAACAACTATCTAGATCAAGTGATCTATATGTTAGAAGAGAATGAGAGTGTATGAGAGATTTAGTAAGAAGAGGGGTGAGTTAGAATGAATAAATGGCTCTCTATTTATAGGCAAAAATCTTCACTGTTCCCCGGATCCCACGGATCCCTTCCACTTGGGATCCGTCTAGTGTAATCCTAGGGATCCGTAGAACGCTCCACTTTGCCCATGGGTTTTTTGGTTATGGGTCATGGGTTATAGGTTGGTCCATGGGTTTTCTTTAGATTCAATGTATCTAAGTATACATTGTATCTAGTCTACTTAGGTATGGGTTAAGATCCATGGGTTATGGTCCATGGGTTATGGTTTTTACCCATCCTAATAAACTATTACAACAAATGCTTAATTACTACATTTTTGTATTTAAATGGCTATATGTAAATGCTTTACAAAAGTAACATGTATCCTTATAATTATACTTAAGATAACATTATATTTGTTATCAACAAAACACAAAGAGGTCGCAAAATATTAATAAACATTTTTACGGTTTATTTGTATTAACAATCTTCCCCTTTTTGTTGATGACAAAACATAATGTTATGATGAGTAAAACTTAAGAATAGATGTAAGTTTTGAAAGCCCCTAAGTTTTACTTCTTCTCCCCCTTTTTGTAGAAACAAAAAGTTAACCATTGGAAGAAATAAACATAAAAGTGTGGAAAAATGTAGTCCACGTATTTCTAACTCCCCTTTGACGGTAGCTCCCTGATCGGTGCAAAACCGTCAAGTTTTCTCACGCGAGCTAGCCACTTGTGAATGACCAGCCGTAAGGAACTTAAAACAGCTCACACACCAATTGCAATTTAGATCAGGAGAACACAGTGGATTCCCGGGTCGTTAAGTCCCACGGAGGATGACTGGTGTTTAACACAATCAGATTGTCGAATAACCACTAAGGATGGTGGCCAGTAAGGATTTTGAGGTATTTAAAACTAAAGGGGCTTAAATGTAAATTAAAGGAAATTAAAAAGATAAACTATCTTAAATAAACGCTATCACTAATTTTAAAATGATGTTTTTGATTTTTTTTTGTTTTTATAAACTTAATTTAAAAACTACGTGACGTACAAATAAAAAACATGAAACTTACACAATATAAATCCTAAAAATATGAAAATGATATTTTTACAAACCTAATGATATAAGAAAATTTTAAGAAAAAGAAAATTATTTTTATAACTATTTATCTAATTATTATTAATTAAAAACTATTTTTAACTATTAAATAATACCCTAAATTACAAGAAAATAGGAAATAAACTTAGAAAAATAAAATTAAGACTTGGAAAAATCTAAAATAAAAAAAAAAGAATTTTCAAAACTATTTTTATATTTTTCTGATTATTTTTCTATTTTTATGAATTTTAAACTATTAAAAACTAATTAAATTACTAAAAATTACAAAATAAACTATGAAAAATCTGGAAAATTACTTTTTACTTTTTATATTTATCTAAACTTAATAAAAATGAAAAATTATTTTTTTTTGAACCTTTTCGAATTTTTGTATTAAAAGCTAATTAAAAATGCTTAAAACTAATTTAAATTAAGAAAAATAGCAAATCAACTTAGAAAAATCTGAAAATTTCAGGAAAACTCTAAAATGATGTACTGAATCTAGGAAAATTGGAAAAACATGTGCTTGTGTACAAGAAAATGGGACTGATGTGTAAGTGCTTATTGGAATAAGCACTTGAATAAGCAAATGGAAACTAAAAAGCACCAAACCAAAACAGAAGTTCTAATAAGCTAAAATTGACCAAATGCAACTAAAATCAACAAGCTACAACCACTGATATGCAAGTTTGATCAGATTTGAAGATTTGAGCTTTTGAGCTAGAACAGATTTCAGTGACCTACTTTGGGCATAAGCACAAGCCACATATTAAGCTAAAACAGAAAACTATAAATTGGAAACTAAAGTAGACCTGGTTGAGAGTGTCTAAACCAAAAATCAGACCTAGACCAGCTCTAATGAGCTCTGTGCATAAATTTCGCACAATCTGAGAAACTCAGTTGTTGTTTGAGCTTTTGGAGCAGGGCACTTGACACTTAAAAGAGGAGCTTGTTTGGAGCTTTTAAATAAATTGCAAAATTCCACAAAAATGCTAATAAGTAAAAAGACCAGTTGAAGTTTACAAAGCCACAAATTTCACTTGGTAAGACCCAGAGATGAGATCATGAAAAATCCTTCTAACTGAGCTTAAATCCACTTTTTTATGTTTTGACTTTTGAACAAAAACTGAAATATTGACTTTGTTGAGATTTGGACACAATTTAAACACTGATTATGAAGTGTTATGATCAAATAAAGCTAATGTAATCTATCTCTATGATATTTAAACACAAATCAAGACTATGCAAATCCAAATCCACAACAGTGAACAAGTTAAGAGGCAGTTACTTGATGTTTTGACTTTTTGAACTAGCAGGCACAAAATAATGACTCAAATGAACATACTTAGACTAAACAAACATGAAACAACTAGAAGTATACACTGAACAAGCCTTTAGGGCAGATTATGCTATAAACCAAACACCCTTGTATTTAACTGTTTTGCAATTTTCCAAAGGATTTCAAAGATTAAATTCATAAAACTGATTGCAGTCCTTATATTATCATTACATAAGACTAAAGAAACATTAACTAACAACAATAACAACATAAAACTAACAAATTACACTTATACTAATTTTACTGTCTAAAATGAGATTTTTGATAAATACAAATTTAAAAGAACAAACTATCTATTTTATTGATTAATTGTAGTTAACTATGACTAATAAACATAAATAAACAGAAATTTGAGCTAATGAACAACCAACACAGTAAAATACAAAAATGTCTTAAAAGGCTTACACTTTGGATCCAAGCACAAATTGAGAACCAAGAACTTGTGAACACCTCCTAAAGCTTACCAATAAGCTCTATACCAAGGCCATCCACTATATACCTGCTCGGCTTAAGCTTCACTTCCATGGAACCTTTTTTATTTTTATCTGATTTTTTTGTATTTTTGGTGATTCTTACTTTTTGTTACTAAACTGACTTTTTAAAGTTTCTAAAAGCTTGGATAAGCTTTATAGGAGCTTACATGTGCTTATTAGTCCATAATTCAGACTACTTAACAACATTCAAACATTCTTGAGATTTTTGAATTAGGAAAATTTGCATAACATGAAAACTGAATTGAAAATTGAAATTGATTACTTCCAAAGATTCAAAATACACTAAGATTGCTTAAAAAGGTAATTGGAAACTTTAAATTACACTGGAAATTAAAAGTTAAGTAAAACGACATACAAGAATTTTAAAAAAAACTAAGTACTCTTTTCTTCTCTGTCTTCCTCCTCTTTTATACTTTAGAAAGCCTCCACGTGTCCTTCTGATTGAATCCTACCTCTGAAATTGGCCAATGGATGAGTTTTGAGTGTGTTGGCTGCTTTTATCATTTTGGCGGGAAAGGACATTTTGACTTGTAGGCCTGTGATAGCTAGCTAGGGGGGGGGTGGCATTAATTGTAGTGGGTTGAGTGATGATGGGGGTGGTGGAAAAGGTGAGGTGATGGGAGGGAGGCGGTGTTGCTTGAGGAGCAAGCAAGTTGGAGAAGACAAGCAGGTGGTGGCGTTTTTGCTTGTTTGACTTGTTTGACACAGGGCAGTCAAAAGGGAAGTGGCAGGGGTCAAAGGGGTTAAAGGCAGGGGTCCATAATTAGTTTTGACAAGGCAAAGGTTTAAATGACAAGGACTAATTTGCACTTCGAATTCTTGAAGGACTAAACTGCCAATACTCCAAAGTTACCATAAGGACTGAATTTGACAAACTTTAATAGTGCAAGGACTATTTTTGACATTTTCAAATTTTCAAAGGACTAAACTTGCCAAATTTCAAAGTTCAGGGACTAAAGTTGTAATTTTGTAATTTTAAGTCTCAAGGACCAATTTTGACAACTTAGGAATCCCTAGGGACTTAAAATGATATTTTTATTTATTTAGATTTACGGGGACTTTTTTGACAACTTTTGAAACTTGGGGACTAAAACTGCCAATTATGCAAACTTGATACGTTTTTCACCAGATTTTGATATTTTGCATTTAAAACACATAAAACACTTATTTGTGATATTTTTATCATTTTGATGCATTTAAGGTGTTTTCGGATTTTTTTGCGTTTAAATGGTACAAAAATGATGAGTATTTAGACACTCATCAATCCCCACACTAAGATATTGCTAGTCCCTAGCAATGTTTTGAGAAAAATTAATGGATTTCATCTCTTTAACAAAAGCCATTACTTACGGGTAGCCAAATGTTTCATTCAAGTAAGAACCTTGGTACACCGATAACCATGTGATTTTGAGCAAACCACCAGCTTCCAACGGATTTGGTTTGTCTTTACGAAGCCGTTTGCTCGGACTAGCCAACTCTTAGATAAATTATCAATATTATCTTTGGTGAGTCGATTACCAATTATGGTTTTCCAACTGCCTTTACCACAAGCCATAACCTTGCGGGCTAGCCAACTCTTCACTTTTTAGGATATGGTGAGGTGAATACCATACAATTTTGGGCAAATTGCAAGCCGTCAACGGATTTGAGATATCTTTACCAAGAGACTTTTGCTCCTGGATTAGCCAATCCTTTTGTTTATTATACAAGGCGGATTGATAACCATAAGATGAGTAAGTGCAAAACACTTACTCCAAAAAAAATTTTGGCCAAAATGGGGAATAAGGCGGTATAATTACATGATAAAATTCGTGAGAATTCCCCCCTACACTTAGAAATGAATATTTCCCTCAATATTCAAAGTACAGCGGTTATGCGAAACATAGAACGTAAAAGGGAAATACTACGGCCATTATTTAGCAAGGATTTTTTTTTTTTTTTTTTTTTTAATATGAAGAAACTTATATACACAACATGTGGGGCAACTCCCCCACACTAGGGTGGTAGAAAGTAGAAAGAAGAAGCTAAACTGTCAAGTTTTGTCACACAAGCTAGCCACTTGTGAATGGCTAACGGTAACAAACTTCAGATCTGAAATATGGGTGAAAACCCATATGGCATGCTACTGTTTTTGATTCCCGAGTCGCTAGCTTGACTCGATCCCCGCATTCATTGGTTCATGGGGAAATTTTGTAGATCTGGGACAACCACAGGGGGAATGTCCTCTCCAAAGTAATGCTTCAACCGATGACCATTCACTTTAAAGTTTGGACCATCGGGTTGAGATAACTCAATGGTGCCATAAGGATAAACCTTAGTGATAGTAAATGGACCAGACCAACGGGACTTAAGCTTTCCCGAGAAAACCTTCAATCTTGAATTGAAAAGAAGGACTCGATCACCAACGTTGAAAACGCGGTTCTTGATTTTTGAGTCATGAATCTTCTTTGTCTTTTCTTTATAGATCAAAGAGTTCTCGTATGCTTGATCACGGAGTTCATTTAATTCATTCATTTGAAATTTCCGGTGATCACCGGTATCACGAATATCGGTTGGCATGCTTCAAGGCCCAGTATGCCTTGTGCTCTAGCTCAACCGGCAGATGACACGCCTTCCCGTATACAAGCTTGTATGGAGTACACCCGATGGGTGTTTTATAAGTATGCGGAAGGCCCGAGTGCGTCATCTAGCTTATCCGACCAAGAGGCACGGTTTTCGCCAACCGTCCTCTCCAGAATTCTTTTAATTCCCCGGTTGGAAACTTCCACTTGCCCACTAGTTTGGGGGTGGTATGCGATAGAGAGGCGGTGAGTTACACCATACTTCTGCATGACTCTTTCAAACTGGTCATTGTAGAAATGCGTACCACGATCACTGATTATAGCTCGTGGAGTTCCAAACCTAGCAAAAAGAGATTTCAAGAATTTTACAACAACTCGGGCATCGTTGGTAGGCAAAGCCTTAGCTTCAACCCATTTCGACAAGTAGTCAACGGCCCGCAGTATGTACTTATTACATGAGAAGAAGGAAATGGCCCCATAAAGTCAATGCCCCGGATGTCAAAAATCTCACACACTTGAATGGCGTTTTGCGGCATTTCATTTCTTTGTGAGATATTTCCGTTACGTTGACAAGCGTCGCGGCTTTGACAAATTCGTGGGCATCCTTGTAAATTGTGGGCCAATAGAATCCGGAATCAAACACCTTCTTGGCGGTGTAGTTGGGGCTATGATGTCCCCAGTAGGTCCAGAATGGCAAGCCTTGAAAATGTCAATAGCTTCCTGACCATATACACATCGCCTGATGACTTGATCCGCGTAAATTTTGAACAAGTAGGGGTCGTCCCAGAAGTAATGTTTAACATCTTTGAAGAATTTGTTCTTCGTTTGGGACGACATCCCTTTCATTATGAAGTTACCCGCATGGTAATTTGCGCGAAGTCGACAAACCATGGGGTAGAAGAGTCTCCACGAAAAGAAACGCATTGAGTGTTTCGAGAGGAAATGTTTCATTTATTTCCTTTCTCTCGAAAACATCTTGGTGAGGGTTCTCTAATGGGAGAGATGATCGTGACCCGGGTTCTCGGCTCCTTTTTATCACGTATAATGATATCAAATTCTGGAGGAGGAGAACCCAACGGAGCAATCTCGGCTTTGCATCTTGTTTTGCAAAGAGATATTTGAGAGCCGAGTGATCCGTATACACCACGCATTTGGTCAAGATGAGGTATGGCCGAAATTTCTCAAATGCATACACCATAGCTAATAGTTCTTTTACGTAGTGGTGTAATGGGTTTGAGCTTCAGTCATAGTCTTACTCGCGTAGTGGATAGGCTGAAAATGCTTGGGTTTTCGTTGCCCCAAGGCACTGCACCGATAGCAAAATCACTTGCATCGCACATGAGCTCAAAGGGTAAATCGCAGTCGGGGGCAACTAGAATGGGTGCTTCCGTAAGCTTTTTCTTTAGTGTTTCAAAAGCTTCGGCCTTTCGGAGAGAAGATAAAAGGAGCTTCTTTTCAAGAAGATGGGTCATAGGCGAAGCGATTTTAGAAAAATCCTGTATGAATCTACGATAAAACCCGGCATGACAAAGGAAACTCCTAATACCTTTGACGGTAGTAGGATGAGGTAGTTTAGCAATTACATCAACTTTTGCTCTATCAACCTCAATCCCGTTTTTTGAAATTTTATGGCCAAGGACTATGCCTTGTTTGACCATAAAGTGGCTCTTCTCCCAGTTTAGACATAGATTGGTGTCTTCACACCTTTTTAGCATTTTGTCTAAATGGGAGAGACATGTCTGAAATGAATCCCGATGGATGAGAAGTCATCCATAAACACCTCCATTGTTTCCCTGATCATGTCGTGGAAAATGGCCTTCATACATCGTTGGAGCGTGCGGGGAGCATTACATAAGCCAAAAGGCATACGTTTGTAGGCAAAAGTTCCGTATGGGCAGGTGAATGTGGTCTTCTCTTGATCCTGTGGATCAATGGGGATCTGAAAGGAACCCGAGAAACCATCAAGGAAACAATAGTACTCGTTCCCTGCTAATCTCTCAAGCATTCGGTCCATGAAGGGTAGAGGAAAATGGTCTTTACGGGTGGCGTCATTCAACTTACGATAGTCAATACACACACGCCATCCCGTAACCAATCGAGTTGGAATTAACTCGTTTTCTTCATTCGTGACAACAGTTATGCCACCCTTTTTGGAACACGTGAATTGGGCTAACCAAGGACTATCGAGATTGGGTAAATCAATCCTGCATCAAGAAGTTTGATAACCTCTTGTTTGATAACATCATAGATTTTTGGATTCACCCTCTCGATGTTGAGCTAGCGGCAAGTCATCCTCCATTAAGATTTTGTGAGTACTGAACTCGGGGTTGATACCCTTAATATCGGAGAGTTTCTAAGCAATTGCTTGCTTGTGTGACTTCAAGACCTTTATGAGAGCGATCTTTTCATCTTTACTCAAATCTCGAGCAATAATGACGGGTAATTTATCATCACCCTCAAGAAATGCATACTCGAGATGAGTCGGTAAGTCCTTAAGTTCGACTTCGAGGAAATTCTTGATTTTCTCAAGTGACTTGACTTCCTTGTTATGAAGTTTGACGGGAGGGAGTGGAGGAGAAGTGTCCTGATTTAACAACTTCTCAAGAACAAGAATATCTCCTTCCGGATTAATCTCATGGTGATTAATCTCTTCAGGAATTGCATCACTAGTGTGAGGGTTGATGAGTGATCATCTTTAAGCAATTTCTCAATGAGAAGTATGTCCCTCTCGATGTCAATTGGAGCGTGATCAATTTCCCATGGAGCGAATCACTAGCCAAGTATGCTTCAATCTCTTCCAAGATGAAGTCGCTTCCCTCAAACGGAGTGAGAGATGGAGTAGAATTGGCTATGATAGGTTGAGAAGATGTGGTGGGATCCCCACTCCGCGAAATTATGAGAATAACCAAGAACTTCTTGAGAGTACTCTTCAGAAGCAACATCAATGATATCTATTCGGTTAACCGACTCCGAATCATAGTTTGCGGAGTACCTCGAAGTTTGATCAAGGTTAAAGGTGACAACTTCATTACCAACACGTAATGTGATTTCTTGCTCAAATACATCAATGAGAGCACGGCCCGTTCTCGGGAATCCTCTTCCAACAATGAGAGGAACCCGTGGATCGACATCGAAATCAACAACTACAAAGTCAGCTGGAAAATGGAACTTTCCTACTTTCACAAATACGTCCTCGGCAATTCCAAGAGGACGGGAGATTGTACGATCTGCAAGCTCGAGAGTCATGCATGTAGGAGTAAGTTCCAGAAGAGAGAGTTTCTTCCATCTTGAATGAGGCATCGAGTTTATGCTTGCACCAAGATCGGCTAAGGCAAAGCATTCAACCATTCCTGGAAATACACAAGCTAAGAGGAACTTTCCGGGATCTCCAGCTTCTCGGGAAGCTTCTTCAAGATAACTGCAGAGCAATTCTCGTTCAGTGAAGTTTTAGCCATTTCAAACAGCTTTTCCTTGTTGCTTAACATGTGTTTGAGAGTTGATGCAAACTTGGGCATCAACATGATAGCATCCGTGAAGCTTATGTCAAAATGAAGTTCTTGGAAAATTTGAAAGAATTTTTCCATTTGATGACCGGCTTTCTCATGAGCTTTTGCTCATGTAAACGTGATGGGTAAGGAATAGAAGATTTGGATTTGTTATTTTCAATGGGAGCTATAGGAGGTTCAAAAACAACTCCTGGATTGGATTTTGGTTTCGGACAACGAGGATGGACAGATCTTTGGTATTTCCGTTATTAGTAGGAAGTTCCTTGTCCTTTGTCGCCTCAGGTTCACTTTCCACTACCGGGAGAAGAAGAAGAGGTAGTAGGAATAGCGGGTCCATCATACAAAACACCACTTCGGTTGTGATCGCCTTTGCATCGCCCCTCGGATTAGCGATCGTGTTGCTAGGTAAAGTACTGAGCCGAGGGTCGATCATTTAAAGACTTCTTTAATTCAGCGTCACGGTGACTAACACCCTGTTTGTCTCCTCTTGAGTCTTCATGAATTGCCTTAAAAGCTCATCGATGTTGATACGGGAGGAGGTGGAGGGACAATTTGAGGCCGTATGTTCTGGTTATAGCCAGAATTCCCTTGATTAGGATTCATATTCCCCTAAAATTGATTCCCTCGATTGTAAGTGTGTTGATTAAGATTTCCTTGATGTTGGAAACCTTGATTGGGTCCGGAATAGAAATTACCTTGGTTTTGATAACCTTGGTTTATTCTTGGTTGGTTCGATTCGGTTAGGATTAGTTGAAACGGGTGGTGCACGATAAGTGTTAGCACGGTAGTTTGGTTCATTATGAGGATGGTATTGATTACCTCCTTGATTTGAAGTACCGGCTATAGCATTAGCTTCAACCGGACTACCATCGGTGGCGATGCAGTTGTAGTATGCATGAGGACCACCACAAGTAACACAAACTTCAACTTTCTTCACTTCACCATATGATGGTGCTTGTGTGAAAGTGACTTTCTTTTGGTTAGCAAGAACCAAAGCTTGAACAATATCCGTGAGTTTGTCAATCTTAGCATCGGTGCTAGATGTACCCACTGGAGATGAAGTAGAAGGTCCAGCCTTAGACTGAGATTGATATGTCTTTGCTTTCGGAAAGGCGGACACAGGACTTGTTTTCAATTATTTGCAAGGCTTCTTTTGTGGTCTTGCTCGGGGAAATTACCTCCAGCGGAGGCATTTAGAGAGTCTTGATCACCTTGGTGCAGACCATTGTAGAAAGTATCCATTTGCATTAACTTGGTAAAACCATGATGCGGACACTTAGCGAACAAGTCATTGTATAACGATCCACGCCTCCCGAATGATTCATCAAATCTCTGAGAGAATTTCATTATCTCATTCTTAAGACTTGTAGTTCGGGATGGAGGATATAATTTGGTATGTGCTAAAACACATACCTTTTTGTTATCAAAATAGACCCAAAATAACCAAGAAAGAGCCGTTTATTGCTAATATTTGTGGTTTTCTTGAGTTTGTGCTTGTGCAGGTATGGATATGTAAAAACACGCAAAAAGAAGCCAAAACCGGAAGAAAACCGAGCACGAGAGATTAAGAGAGCTTAAGCTGAGCCGGAAGGTCGGGGTTATGCATTTTGGAAGATTATTATTCTCTAAGGATGATTTTTGAAGTTTCAGTCAAGTTTGAAGAAAAGTCAAGAATGGCCCCTCAACTTTCAGCAACTGTCAGAAATGGCCCCTGAAGATTCAAATATTGCAAATTCAGTCCCTGGTCTATTGAAGAATGGCAAATTCAGTCCTTGAAGATAATTTCAGAAGTTACATGTTTGGCCCCTTGAAAATCTGCATTTACAAGTTTGGTCCTTATATGTCACTTGAATCATTATGCTAGTACTAGTCCAATATATCCAATCCACTACAAACTACCCATGGCCCAACCTAATCCTTCCCAGCCCAATCCACTTACCCAATTAATATTACCCGGCCACTTGATATCAAACCCCCAACCCGAATAAACACACCCGTTTACCCAATAATACCCGGTCAACAAACCCACAAGATTTGAGATATAATTAAAAATACCAAACGCGCCCTGTTTTCACCCTTTCTTCCCCAACCAAACACCCAGTTACCCCATTTCATTTTTACCACCAATTACCTCAACCTAACCTCGTACTTAGAATCTTTCATACCCTCTAGAACCTCTGACATGCCAGATATGATGCTGACGTGGCCATACCAAGCTATCTCATTGGACTAGACACCTCATCAAGGCAAATGGAGCTCAGTGATTGGCTGCAGTGATGATGGATGATTGTGTGGCTCAGAATAGGACTTCTAGGCTCTTCTGAAAGGGATCCCAAGGCTCAAGCATCAAGCTATTTATACCCTTTCAAGTCACAATAGCAATTCGTCCAATCTCTTAGGTTTTAGAGAGATTTTGGCCGTTTATTTCCTGTCATTTTAATGCTTTCTCAATAGTTAATTAAGTTTTATTTCAAGTTTTGTAATCTTGTTTCATTAATACCATTCACTTTTTGTCAATTTAAAGTTCATTTGTCAATTTACTTTTAATTCAAATTCTGTGTTTGATTGCTTGAAATACTTGTTTACATGATCTCACATAAGCTTTTACAAGCTTATGTGAGATTATCTCTGGTCACTATTAGCTTAAATCTCTAGTTTTGGTATAAGTCAAACAAAAGTCAAAGATCTAAAAGTCAATCAATTTCATGTTAATCTCTGGTTTTAGTTTGTTAAAATGATGAGTTTCATGTTGTCATAAGTTTTTAATTCAGTTTTAGTTAGCTTCTCATCAAGTTTTTATAAAAAAAATGTAGTTAAGGACAGTAAAGGAGTGTTTGGTTTAGGTTTAAAAATTGTTTAAGAGGTCATATTTATGGAATAGATCAGTGGTCTCAGTATTGTTATGGTTCATTTTGTTCATTTCTGTCTTTGTTTTACTATCATTTGAGCTAAAAGTCAAAATCATTTCATAACTGTCTTGTGCTCTTTACTGTTGGAATCATCAGTTAGCTTATCTGTCATATAGGTTTAGATGTTGATCATCTAGCTTGCTATAGTTTCATTTCAACATATTGCATCCTCATCAGTCAGATATTTGATCTCAAAACTCATTTTGGTCAAATTTCTTATCTGTTTTAAAAGTCAAAAACACCAGGTCTGATCAATTTTCTTCAAACTTGCAGCTAGTGCACACTCTTCATTTCATCTTTTCATGGTCTCATTTTTGGTTTAAGTATAGTTGGCTAGGTGGTCTTCATGTCCAAACTTCTGGTTTTAGCATTAGCTCAGTGAATTAGCTATTAAATAAGCTCAAACTTAGGCATCTCTTATCTGTCTTACTGTTCTGTGCAGCAGTCCTGCTGCATCAGTTTTTGCCACTTTTTGTTTGCCCTCTAACTTCTTTAAAACTTGTCCTTAGTAGCTGTAAATTGGTACACATGCTCTCTGCTAGGTGGTCTTCAGATCTCCACTTTTAGTTTTCTCTTTTGCTTATTAAATAAGCTGTTGCATCAGCTAAAATATAGGGCCAGATCAGCTTTTGCTCTAGTAATCAGTTAAGCTAAATCCTTGGTATTCAGTACTTAAGCAGTTAGGAGTAGCTATAGATAGTTGCCTTAGATTGGTTTTAGCATACATTAGCTTATTTGATCAGTTGGTATACCCTAGTGCTTATTTGCTTATTTTCACTAGCTTATTTAGGTTCATTTACATAGCAGCTTCAGTTTCTTCCACTTAAGCCCATGCTTTCTTATTTTTCTCAGATTTAGAATAAGATTTTAGAATTTCCCTGCAATTTTCATGATTTTTGGTCACTGTTCACTATTTTTCTAGATTTAAATTAGTTTTTAATGATTTTTAAATAGCTTTTATTGCAATTGTGAGAAAAGTTCAAAAAAATAATTTTTCAATTTTAACAGTTTTAGATAAATATAAAAAGCATAAAAAACATTTTTCCCTATTTTTCTCCTTTTATTTGGTATTTTTCATAATTTAAATTAGATTTAAATAGATTTAAATTCATAGAAAATAGGAAATTAATCAGAAAAATACACAAATAGTTTAGAAAAGTCTTTTATGTTATTTTAGATTTTTGAAAAGTAATTCCATATTTTTCCCTCTCTCTTTCATAATTTTTAGATATTTAGTTTTATTTTTAAAGTTAATAATTAGTTTTTAATTAGAATAAAATCAAGAAAATTCCTAAAAAATAGTTTTAATTCTTATTTAGTTTTCCAATATCATTTCTAGTGTAAAAGTATTTTTAGGTTATTTTTAGGAGTTAGATTAGTCGTAGTTGCTTTTTATTCGCATTTCGTTTAAATTTCCGTTTTTGCGTTTTAGCGTAGAATTGCGTAGTTTGCCGTAGTTCTTAGGATTTCCCGTAGATTTTAGTTCATTTATGCTTTCCTTATCCCGTAGTTTAGATAATATCATCTTATGCCCCTTATATCATTCGAATCCCGATTATTGAGACGTGAGTTGGAAATTCCATTCAACCCTCGTTCGGAACGATCTCGGTGCTCAAACCTAACACGTTTGAGTTACCCGTGTACTACATACTTCTTATTATTGGTTTTCTCTTCGAAATCAATTTTTGGCGCCGCTGCCGGGGATTGTTTTGTGACATTAAATCAATTTTTGGCTGCTACTTGAGGATTGTTTTGCTCTTTCACCGAAATCAATTTTTGCCGCTGGCCGATTGTTTGTGACATTAAATCAATTTTTGGCGCCGCTGCCGGGGATTGTTTTGCTCTTTCACTGAAATCAATTTTTTGGCTGCTGGGAGCTTGTAGCGAGTTTTTGATTATTTGGCTCTCGTTTGTGCATTTGAAGATCCTTCCTCGTGAAGTTATCGTTGATATTTGTACATATCCCTTTTATATAAACCCAAAAGATTTTCCTTTTCAAAATATGTTTTCTGAAAACCCAAAAATATTCTTCTTTACCCTCCCGAACCGTCAATTCTTTATCTCTTAGCCCTCTTATTCATATAATTCTTCTCGATGTCTTCGCCTTACCATTATGGTTGTCAATGGTGTGGGGGACCTCAAAATGGTGGGAATTGTACCGTTTAGCATTGTGAATACGGAGACGAGTTTGTCTCGACCAATATCCCTACAATGATGATCGTAGATTTCCTTAACCAATCCCATACCATGAGATCGGAGTCATACTCGTGTGAAATCTTGTGGAGGTCCTCACCAAGGTTTTGAATGTCAAGCCCAATTTAACAATACAACCTTTGGTTATGAACCTTATCCATATACTTCACCAAATCCGTCACAACAAACATACTGTTGTGAGTATTGTGGAGGTCCAGACTTTAATTCCGATTGTCGATGAGAACCCGGTTGCTTACAGCAAGTTCCTTGTGATAATTACGACTATGCTTATAACCCACCTCCACAATACCAAGAGATTCAACCACAACATCCGCAAATTCCTCAAGATAGTTTCTAAAGATGTATTAATATACGAATTTATGGATAAAGATCTCATCGAGAAAACGTATGGTGAATTACTTGCAGAAGATAGAGCATCTACTTGAAAAATCTATGATAGAATTACTCGAAGAAGAACGGCAGCTCAGATTGAAAATTAATTGAAGAAATACGAATTGAGGAGCAAGCACTTGCAAGACGTGCCCGATGGCTCGCGACTTACATCGACGATGATGATGAGGATTCTATCCAAATGAAAGAATATTATGAAAGTTTGTCGAATTTGAACCTCCGCTTAAAGCCTTTCATTTCGACCCTTCCCTTCACTCGCCGGTTGAGAGAGTGACGTCATTTTGGAAGAGGTCGATGATTCTATTTCTTCAAACATTGTTGAACCCGCTTGACTCTCTCTCTAATGGGGACGAGCCTCTTAGTACTATTCCGGAAACGGAATCTTCTTGTATTGAGAGCCTTATCCCAATCCCAGAGAGTCCGGGTTGTAAATGATATCCGTGATGAGCTTTCTTGATATTTCAATGATCATGATGAGATGTTTTCCGATTCGAGGATATATCATTAGTGATTGTGATTCGCTTATGTGATTCTATTGACATCTCCGAGGTTACTTCAGGATTTCTCAAATCCATCTTTGATTCAAGGACGATTACACCTTTTGTGAAGTTAATCCTCTTTTTGACCAAGATTTTGAGTCCGATTCAGAGACCACAACGGAAGTGGTGAATATTGCTAGCTCTCGAGCACACCATTGTCCCACCCTCGTGTTCGAGACCTTTCTCTCCGTCATGTGATGTTGAAGAAAGTATTGAATCCGATTAATGAGGTTATTATGGAGATTGATTTTGAAATGGTTGAAGACGATATATTCTTGATAAGCCGCCAGCGTGGTTGATATGGAAGAAATCGACTTACCTATTGATGACCCAATACCACCGGGTATTGAGGATGTTATGGTTGATCTTGATGGTTCTCTTGACTCTCCTTCTTCTGATGAGTCCACCATCATGTATCCCGTTGAGCCAACATGTGAAGACAAAATTTTTAAACCCGGGATATTCATTGATGAGTTCTTTGTTAAAACCGTAATTCGTGATAAGGATCCTTTCATGGATGCCTTCATTTGTGAGCCTACACCTCTTATCTTTTACCATGAGCTCCCATCTTTCTTGGAGTTTTCTCACTTTGATCCATCATCCTTTCGTCCGCCCGCAAAACCGCCGGATGATGGATCAATCTTTCATATGCCTTATGTGAGTTTGGGAGGAATTATCCTTTATGTGCTGATGCAGACATTTTCTTCTCTCCCCCAACCACCCAGCCTCATTCATTCGGAATGAGGACACCGCTTTGACCCCGGTATCTCTACACTTTCTTTCCCCGAGGACAAATGAATTGGGACGAAGTCGGGCTAGCTACTCGGTGATCAAAACAGAGGCCGTGGGAGGCACCCCATGCTTATCCATCTATCTTCTTTCTATTTTCTAATAAGTGACGCCAAGGGGTCCGGCCCGATTTCGTGTTTGGTTGTTTGTGATGTTGTGTTCAGGATTTTCCCGATATGAAGAGACTCCTACGTCGCGAAGTTTGTCATTTTCTACTCGAAGTTTCATGATCGATGCCGATGGAAATCGATATCCTTATCTCTTATCGACTAACGCTTATCTTTGAGCATACTTAATAAACGGCTTTTTAGATTTTCGTGGATACGCCTTTAAACATTGAGGACAATGTTTCGTTTCAGTCTCGGGGTAGGGTAATCTTCGATTTGATTTGACGCACTTGCTTGCTCGAATGCGTGTTTCTCTCAAGAACCCGCTTTTCCTTAGAAAATGAAAATTGTGCAAAAATGAGCAAAATTTAAAAAATTTTTTGTAAGCTTTGTTAAGTCTTTTTGATTGAAAAGTTTTGCTAGTCTCTTAGATTAGAAGCTATAAAATCACTATTCTAGCTCACAAGGCCAAGATTTTGCAAGTTTCCCTGAGTGACTTTAAATATGCATGACATGATTTCATTAGGCCTAAAACATTTGCTAAGTTAATATATGTTTTGACACCTTGATTGACTTTCGGTGAGTAGGAATAGAATTGACTTGACCGTGTTGAGCCCTAGCTTGTTCCCTTAACCATAGGTAATCTAAAAAGATTCGGCTAAGCATGCAGGATCTCATTATTTGGGATTTTAAATTTGCCGAGATCGAGAAATGATAGAGTTACTTATGAGTTTAGATGCTAAACGTGGAGTAGTTGGTTCTCTAGAGCCCATGAAGGTACTTATGGCTTTTGTTCCCACAAAATTGTTTCACCCCATATCTGTCTAAATAATTAGAGATGTCAAGTTTTTGGCGATAGTTAGTTCTTTATCTTCTTAAAAGAATCTTTGTTTTAAAATTGGGTACACATCAAGGATCCGTAATAAATAAATAAATAAGTGATATGTGAAAAGTAATAAGTATAGTTGTGAGCTGCGGTGTCGAGATCGGACCCTTGGATCTTTGTAGGGATTGAATGAGGTCTTAGCCTAGCCAGCCGGGATCCTCATCTCATGAAGCCTATAGTCTTGGAATTACCTCGTGAAGCTCCGTGGTTCACAACTTATATAAAAAGTATAAGTGCAATGTAAAAAATGATGAAAAATGTTGAAAAGTGAAAAAATCAAAAGTATAAGTGTAATAAAATTCCTTGATGTGGACCTCATTTTTACGACAATGGTTCTTGAGAGAAGATGGATAACTAATTATCGACTTAGCTTTGTATCTTTATCGGAATAAAAGTTATGAGATTGAAGAAATTCAATTCTCACAAAAATAAAAAAATCTAGAGGAAAATAGGAAAGGAAATGGGAACTAAAGTGAGTACACAAGTAACTTCCATGGGTAGTGTTAGCATATAGAATCATACGTAACAATGATTTCGGTTTCGCTTGGTTTGGGACTTGTGAAAATTCGGAATGATGTATTCTACTCCAGTATGGTCACTTCCGTGTTGTGTTTTTCTAA